>RSEF01000003.1:25952132-25977416 GCA_003993805.1 Himantopus leucocephalus | reverse complement strand
AGATGATCTTTAAGGTCGCTTCCAACCTAAACCATTCTATGATCCTATGGTACCCATCCCTGACATCTTTTCATTTCTTTTTGAGTTTAGTTTTAATTTTGCATCTCCAGGTTTTGTAGTTGCTAATGAGACAATATTACTCTGCGTCTTTGCTATTTACTAATAATTTCACACAATGTCTTACCATTATTACTGGTTTTGTTTGGAAATACAGCTGCATTTACTGATCTTATAAATAAGTATCAACTTCTGCCTAATATAAAATGCAAACCAAACTGCTGCATATCAGGAACTTATTCCGTATTATCACAGAAACACATCTGCTTACTTTACATTTTTAGACATACATGAAAATCAAGCTCAAAACAATATAGAAAATGAGCACCAGTACCTAGAATAGGTGTTATCTTAAAACAGAGGTTTGGATTTCATACTTTGTACACCCTTTTTTACGCCAGACCAAAACACTTTACATGCTACTAACCTGAGCTGCAGCTGTTATTACATCCTGAACCTTCCTCCCAGCAAAACTGTGATGGTCCATGCTATAAACCCCAGAGCTAGTAACAGATATCGATTAGCAAGAGATTAAGGGCCGAGGGGATCGCTCCAGAGAAAAGCTATTGTATTATTTCTGCTACTGCTGCCTGCCGTCTCCTTGCTTCACACATGGTCGAGAACCCTCTCTGCTCCCATTCTCTCACGCCTCCAGCCAGGCAACAACTTGTAATAAAAAGCTGACGCCAAAAATTAGAATCATAACTGTATATTGAAACACTCCTCTGAAGCGCTAACATCCCTAACACCATATGGACCCAGCAAAGGATCTCAGAGAGAGGGGAGGAGAGAGAGACGAGAGCTTCTAGCTGAGAAGCACGTGGATTCATGCTAGCTGCAGCAGAGCAAGCTGCTGGAACTGATTTACCACTAGAGCTGTTAACCAATAACTGACTTCTCCCAATTATTGGTTTTACAAACAATAATCAGGTTAAAATTAGTAATCTGAATACAAAACTTTTCTTAAAAGAAAGGGAGTGCTGTCCTGCAGGGGTAGGGGAGGAGGGAACAATCAGAAAGGGGAGACATGAAAAAGCGTCCTGTAGGTGGGAAATGTGTTTTGTATTGGGGAAGAGCTGCAGGACACCATACAGCACACTTTCAGCTCCCTCTCTCACCTCAGGGACTGCCAAATGCCACTGTGGTGACAGCGGGGATGAGCTGGGAGCCAGAGAGCAGAGAGTATGAGGCTTGGGGACATGTGTGCATAAGAGAGGGAGAGAAAGAGACGGAGAGAGATGGAGATTCAATGGCAGAGATTAAAGTTTCAAACACATCATTCAGTTTTGTATGACTCTTCCTACTCTATTTTCAGCTTGCGATTACAGACAAAAATTAACAACCTAGTCTACCATCCGCACATTTATTTTCTTAGATTTAACCATTGCACTGCAAACATTTACCAAACAGCCAAGTCTGTTTTAAGAAATATAGCATCATTGAGAGTTGGCAGATGAAGAAACACAGGCACAAAGGTAAGAGACAGCATTTTCAAAAGGGAGGGGATCCTGATTCTGGGGTCACCATCTTGTTTATCACCAACCAGGGACTTTTTTTTTTTTTTTAAAGCTTTTGTTTCGGTGACTGTAGCCAAATACAAGAGAGAAAACTGGAGCCTGAACACAAATGTCTGGCTCCTATCCTTTTCTTAGACCACCATGCTGGATTACCACCACTGCTAACAGCACTTCCACTAAGAATTGGCAGCTGGGCCCCTTGACAAAATATGGAGATATGTTGATGGGCTTTGAGTTGAAAACACTGAAGTATTCACTCCATTTAATAAAGAAAAGCATCTAAATCTTTTAAGTAGAAAGTTCTACTGGGAAATAAGCAATAGGCACTGCTGTGTTCCAAATGTCAGGACTTCCATCCTCCTCCTATAAATCGTAGGCAGGGCTCAAACGCGAGGGGGGAAATTCCCAGCACAATCCTGCACGCCACGCAGACCAGAGTTCTAGAAAAGGACAACGCTGAGCAATGGCATTATCCATGTAGTTTTCCAGCCTTTTCATATGCCCAAAGAGGGAGAAAAAAAAAGCCCACCCCAGGACAGGAAGCGATTTTACTTAGCATAGTGGAAATTTAGGTACAAATATATACTTGTACAGGAAGAATTCAGCTTCCTACACACTTGGCAGTATCACTAGGAAACAATAATACTAGCTGTTCAGAGATTGCACCACCCTGTCTAATAACTTTGTGCAGAATGAGATGTTTCTTCCAGTCTACAAAACCCTGTATAATTTTGAAGCATATTAGAGATAAAGGAAGTGAGGACCACTGGCTATAAAACACAAAGGTCAAGACACAACCCCTGCCCCGGGAAGTTCCTACCCTGCAGATTACCAGCTGTTTCGACAGTTTAACAATGAAAACATCACTTTAATATTGCCCTGGTTTTACACTCCGCTCAGTACATCCACTACAGAGCACTGCATCCTGGGCTAGAAAGGAAGGTGTTGGCATTTTTCTCAGCAGTTCTTGAATTTTTGCCCCATAAATTTTTGCCTTTAGGTATATTTGCTTCCTTTTTCTGCAAGTAAAAAACTTTCAGTCAGTAAACAACAAGAATTTCATAGACATTATTTTAAAGAGCACATAGGAAATTAGGCTCTAAACTCCATATTTAAGTAATGAATAATTCCTAATCAGAGCAAGTTCTAATAAGATTTCCTGATGCGCTGAAAGACAAGGTAAGAAGTACCAGGACAGCCAGGCTGACCTAAACTGATCTCAGACAACAAACTTTCACATAAGGCTTCTTGCCCACAGTATCACCAGTTCCTGCTTTTCTTCGTTTCACAAGATAGGATACTTCATTAGATTTGCAACTTCGAGCTCATTCCCATGGCAACTCATGGCACAACAAAACATAAGCCATTAATCACTATTCTCAGACTTCCTCAAGAGAGAAGAAACCGGACTGTGAGCTGACAATTGCATGACTCACAAATAAGTAAGTGCAACAAGGGAAAGCAAAAGTGTGACAGCATGCTGCAGTGCCCTAAGGGATAAAGGGGATCCAAATCACACTGCGTAGATGCCCATAGATCCCCATCCGGATCTGGATCTTAGCTCCCCCACTGTTTGGCAATATTAAAATCAGTGCTTCAACCCATGGCATTCGGACTTAGAAAAGGATGAATCTGGGCTCCACAACGATCGTGTATAGTCGCATTCCCTGGTCTGCTGCTCCTCAGGGCAGAATCAGACCTATGCCACAATGAGGTCCAGGGTCAACTGACCCAGAGTTCAACTGACCCAATTATTTCTCCTAATTGCAGCTCTACTGGAAATGTTTCCTTATCTGAAACCCCAGTTGAAAGATCCTCTTTTGAGGGTGTGTGAGACAGACTGTTTATTCTTATGCTTCACTCCTTTGAATGTTTTCATTTCCACTGATAATCCCATTTTATTGCCTGGCTTTTCTCTCTCTCTGAGATATAGCTACATCAGCGCTAGAATTTTACTGTTGATGGTGACATGCTTTCAGTGGGACTTCTCTGTAAAACATTTTCAGAATAGAAGATATTGCAAGAATCACATCTAGTATTTTTTGCAAGTATTCAATTTTGTAAACTTGCATCCAATACTCTGGCTTCAAAAGAAAGCCATAACCATTCTTTAGATGGCAAAATGAGTATTACTGATACTAGGACAAAAGCAAAGGAACGATGCATATTTAGGTAACCTAAAAAGGTTTCAGACAGTGAACATTTGGATCAATTTTATACCTACATCTCAAGCTGAGGCCAAGAGTTTGATCTGTGGGAAAGGCCCCAAAGCAATCCTTGATCATAAAAAGTTCACTGTGCTGTATCCTTCAAGTAAGTATAACTCCCCTGGTTCAGATCTCCTTGAACCTTGTGTATAGAAGCTAATCTTCTTTGATTTGCTATGTAAACACAGTTGCACATACCAGGTTAAGTATATCTAGGAGGCATTCTTGCATCCTGCTGGCATGGACATTTCTCCTAAGCCATTACCTCTAGAGGATTTGTTCATTAATATCTTTCCATTGCATTGGTTTCACGAGGAGAAAAAAAAAAATTTCCACTAGGATGTTCCTAGAAGCTGAATGAGTTTGGAGAGTGTTTTTATTCAAGCATACTCTCTGGGAGGTGGTATTTTAGAAAGACTGAGTGCAACGTGAAATAAGTTGTGCAATATAAGTTTGCCAGACTGGAAGTCTCCATTCTCAAGGGTGGATGAAAATAATGCCTTAAGCTACAGCTTTCATAGCTTCATATCTATGAACTTCATGCCTGCATGGATCCACGCACAGAAGAAAACAGAAAGCTAGCCAAATTTCAAAAGTCTGGAAATCCCACAAAATTACTGAATCACACAGTTCCCATCCAAAAGTATAAATTAACTGCAATTTGTTTAAGAGTCCTGTCAAAAATCTGTGAACAAGCCCAGTCTGAACTTTGCAACAGACATTTCATGTGAATGAAGGACCTAACAGCAGTCCTTAAAGTTTTGAAGAGATCTCAACATGCAGCT
This sequence comes from Himantopus leucocephalus, assembly GCA_003993805.1. Classification (NCBI taxonomy): domain Eukaryota; kingdom Metazoa; phylum Chordata; class Aves; order Charadriiformes; family Recurvirostridae; genus Himantopus; species Himantopus leucocephalus. The sequence continues at coordinate 25,972,850 of RSEF01000003.1, read as the reverse complement.
GCTCCCATGGAGAGAAGCTGAGAGCAGCATACCCCTGTTGAACGCTGAGCTCTGTGGAAAACCCAGGAGCTCAAATCGAGCACGATGGTTTCCAAATTCCGTTGAAAATAAAATGAGCTCTTCCGAATTTCCCCTGCAGCGGCAGGCAGCTCCAAAGGCATAAATGATTGCTGCTGTGGTAACACAGTCATAGCGATTCCATAAACATTAGAAGTACAACTTGGGAAGGCATTTGGGAAGTAAGCTTTAGATTTATTCTTTGTAACTCCAGGCGCCACCAGAAAGTGAGCCAGACCTTACAAGCGTGGTCACTAGCCCTCTCTCCACAGACTGGAGGAAGCACTGAAGGCTCCCAATGGTGGTAGTCATGTCACCCAAAGGCAGGTGACAGGAATAGATGGCATCATGTTTCCAAAACCTCCACAATGAAGCGCATTGCCTCTTCAGACTTGCTACCAAATTGCTAATCTGCTGCAGGTTCACCAAGGGAAATGTAGTTATGCATTTTTCTTTTTTTTTTCCTCTTGCATCTGGAAGGACACTTGGTTTCATCACACCTATTTGTTAATGAGTGTAAGACCACTGCCATCCCTGATGCAGTCTAAAAAGACCAGAAGATAATGACACCTAGGCCAGGGTAACACTTCTGTGTGTTTTCAAGCTGGAGAACCCACAGGGAATATATCATGGTTTCCTTACATGTAATACAAGAGTACAAATTGGAGCCAGCGATAACTGTGGTGGATGATGGGCTGTGTGTGGATAGTTTGACAAAGTAGATGGAAATCTTGTCTCTGTCCCTCACTCTGCTGTGGATTTCTTACATTAGCTTCTACTAATAAAATCTTGCAACAAGAAAGATCAGCTAGTGCCTTGTCTCTGACATCAAGAAGGCTATGATGTTATCTTTGGTACTATAGAAAATTCTTTTTTATAGAATAGAGATTATACACTCCTCCCCTGTTTCCCAGAGGTCTCCGTAGATAAACATCAAGAACTCAGATGCTGTGATTATAAGGTCAGACAAAGAAAAAGTTACTACATTCACTTCTAAAAACTTGACAGAATGAACACTACACATTCATGTATGTGTTCATTTAATGAGCTTTCTTTTCTTTTTATTGCTTTGCTTACTATAGCTCAGTAATTTTGTTTCTAGTGTTTTTCTGTAAGTTATCTTCATCTGACATGAAAGACATCATTAGAGGCAATGTCAGGTTGGAAAGTCATCTGTTTTCCAGCTAAATTCTCCTACAAAGACAGCAGCTTGCAACTGGGATGTATAGCAGCTGAAGCTGTAATGGTGCGTACAATGTTTAATTGTGCATATGTGAAACACGCTATTTAGCTTTTTCTTTAATGCAGCACACAGAAATTCTCAGGGGGCTGGGGAGGGTCATATCCATGGCTGAATGAGAAAAGAACGTTAAAATTATCATTATAGGCCTACCTCCCTTTGACTTAGCTGGGTGAACCCTAGAAGATTTAGAGTTCAGGTTCAGTTCAGATAAACATCCAAAAGTTCACAGGTTTACCCAAACTATCTGAATCTCTAGAGCCCCAAAATGAGCTGGAAATCTCCAGAACTGCCTTTCCTGGGGGATTTCCTGCACTGCCGCTTTTTGGACAAAAATCAGAAGTGGGGGGAAAAATAGGGAAAAAACCCAATTAATATTAATTAAATATTGCAGAATTCATTTAAGTTACACTCTAAAAGTCAGAGTTGATTTCTTATCAAGTGTTTTGGCATTTTTTTTTTAATATCTGCTTTTATGTCTGAATCAGAGTGTATTTACTTTTTCACGTGACTTCTCAGTCTATCCTACTCATTTTTACCATCAGATTTTTGTGAGTGGAACCCAGAGCAGGTGGTAAAAGGAGGCTCTGCTCTTCTACACATTTACAGTACATCTACATAGCACATTTAGGTCTTGCAGAGAATATCTCTCCATCTAAAATATTTATTAAAGCGGAGGCTAAGAGGTGAAGGGAAGAGACAGGGAGTATAGTGAAGTAGTTTACAAAGTGCTGACACTCATAACAGATAGCTCTCTCATTGGCATAGGAGCTGCTGGTTTCCCTCTTTGACACTGATATGGAAAAAATATCAGCAGCCACACTATCAGCAAGAACGTGACCCTCTGATCAGCTGTTGTTCACTTTCCCAGAGCAGATTGCCATCTACTAAATTAACCGTGGCCATTCATTTTCTGTTGTAAAAATGTGTTTTCAATCACCTTTGGGACTCAGACAGATGATCTGTATTAAATGAAGAGCACGTTGCCTTGTAGTACTTTCCATCATCCCTTCCACTTGTAAAACCAGAGAGGAATGCGGGCACCCTTGTCACGAGCGCGGTTATCCTGGCATGCTGCGCAGAGCCCACCTCATCATGAAACACCCTCCAGAAACACTCGCCCCATTCACTCGATGATGTGTTGTGCCATTTGTACCAGGCTGACAAGAAGTCACTTCTTACGCTACCAAGTGGGGAAAAAATATATTTCATAATCTAGCACTGCCACACTGAGCCAATCAAAGGTCTGTGTAGTCCAGTCTAATAACAGCTATAAGAAAAGGGGTAATTCTTTCCCTGCTGTACCCATCCAGCTACCAGCAAGACACAAGCTTAGACACTTCCCGAATGAGAGTTTGCACTTGCACCATCATGTTTAATAGCTACTTACGAACCCATCCTCCTCTAATTTCCTAATCCTTTTCTTAATCTGATTACGTTTTTGTCCAGGACAACATCCTGTGGCAACGTGGTCCACAACTTCATCACACTTCCTTTTGCTTGTTTAAAAATCAGGTATCCAAGAATTTAACTGAGTGTTCATAGTTCTTGTTTAGTGAGAAACAATGAAAAGAAAAATAGCTCCTTGTTCACCTTCTTCCGTCACCTTCACTGCTTTTAAATATAATGATCATCTTTCCCCCACAGTCATTCTTTTCCAGCCTAGGAAGTCCATCATGCTCTTTGTCACTTAGAAGTAATTCCATAACATCTTATGATCCATCTCTCCAGTTTTTCTTAAATTCCTTAGGATTTTTAAATTACAATGTTTCCAGAGTTTCACATAGAAGACCAGGTGTGAATGCTCTGTGGCAAAATGCTCTATACTTTGATCTCTGTTCCCTTCCTACCAACTCCTAGCATTCGCGCTGATTCTGCCGTTGCTTTGAGATGACATTGTCAGAGCTAGCCATAGTAACACCTGAGGTGCTTCCCCCCAAATGGGAATAGCTATTTCCTGCTAACAACGGCATATGTTTAACCTACGCTAGTTTCTTCACTCTTCATTTAATAAGATTAGAAAATCAGATGAGAAAAGCCACTCAGCATTATAATAGTACCTGCCACTCCCCAGGGTTGATGCGAGTTTTCAGATTTTCCTGAATAGTTTTGTGTCATTAGCAAATCTTACGCTTTTACTGCTTATACCCATTTTTAGATCAGGAATAATTTGAATAACATGGAACAGATTTTTGTCAGTAACTTCCTCCTCCTTTGATTGCCATTCCTTCTATTACATCATTATGATGTTATAGCTAATCGGGGAAGATGATTTTCACCCATTTCTTGGAGGCTTGCCACATCCATCCTCATAAAAGCATGAAATACCTCTTAACTAACATGGGTTATGAGTTAGTAAAGGAACACGTTTCTCTTTCTTACCTCCTTGCTGTGTCTCTGTCAATGCTATGATACATGTTAGCTCTTTAAGAAAAGACCTAATCTAGGAAGCTCAGCTTCCTGTATCTTTTTTGGTTTTCTTGGTCGACTTTTTGTTTTGATTTGGGGTTTTTTTTCAGACCAGTTCCGTGTTGATCTGGGGCTTGCCTCCTGTCACAATTGGCTCAAATGCCTGAAATTATCCAATATCCCCAGAAATGTTCTTAGGTTTTTAGCCCTGCACCTCCTCCCGCACAGCAAGCCCAGAGCCTGCTTACAATTTTACACCCTCCAGAAAAACCTACTAGTCAAACTGGCCGCTGAAACTCATGTTTGTTGCACCTTTCCAGAGAACCATGCCTCATGGGTTCTGTTCAGCCGCTGATGAAAGGCAGGCTTAAGCGTGAAATCCACTGCGGCTCCGGCAGCAGCTCGGTGTCGCTGTCCCCGGTGCGTTGACACTGGGGGAAGAGGAGGGGCACACCGCACATGTACAGCCAGGCACACACAGTACATCTTCTCACCAGATGGTGCATCAGACCTGTTGGAGTTTAACTTTTAATTAAACTAAGAACTAAGGCCACATTCAGTCACAGCATCAGTTTCCTCCAAACCAGATGTCTGCAAGATACCACAAAAATTGTATTCATGTGAGCCCAAACCCAGGATGCGGGTGGCCACTGCCCAAGCCTCATATACCATCTCTGTGTCAGGACAAGAAGTCTTCTCCAGCAGTGAACTGACAGCCCCTTTGTTCTGGGCCACCGTGCCCTGAAAGCCTCCTCTATCCTGCATGGCACACGTGAAACCAACACTCCTGCAGCACGTCGTCGTTCCTAACCTGGCATAGAAAATAGCCTAGAAGAGAGCAGGAAATGCTCTGTAGGTTAACCCACAGCTTCCCAAAGCTGTCTACTTCTTGCCAAGGCACCCAGTAATGGTGCAGTGCATGCAGAGTTACCTTAATTTTTCCCAGCAGCTCAGCATGCTGACCAAGATACTCTCGGTGCTGAAATCCCAGACATGCACTGTAGTCCTGGCTAAGAGCAAACTGGCAGAAGGCGTGTCAATTGATAAGCCTACTAGACTTTCAGAAAACAATCTAGTAAGCCTTCAAGAGCCCCTGGATAACATTTTCAGTAGGCAGACAGAAAGAAAATGAAAAAAGACCCAGGCCAAGTTGCATAGCAGCCCTACATCTTTCCTGGAGCCCTGCCTCTAAATCTCCTTCAGTGCCATACAATGATTTTAGAGAGGTGAGGTCCATAAGGCTCCAAAGAAGCAATAATGATTTAATTTATGTGGGTAAAACCCAAAGCCAGCAGCCTACCTGTAATGTTATTTGTCAAGCAACGGTAACAGAGTAGTACAGATTTTTATATCCCGGGCATTGACTCAGTGTCAAATATTTAATGAAAAAAAAAAAAAGAAAAAGAAAAAGTAGCTGGTCCAAGGATTGGCAATGACTGTACTCAAGGATCCAATCCCTCTCTTGCCTCCAGACCCCTCCCCACACTTCGCCCTAACTTTCGCCTCCCTCTCTGCCTTTCTCACTTGGAAGATGTTATTGTTTTACATGGCACATTCCCAAGCTGCTAGACCAGGACAGTAAAATTATTCACTGACTTTACTGTACTCTTCCACCAGTCGCTCATTTTTTAAGCTTTCAGCCCTCCTTCCTTCCACCCCCACCTCCTCCATTCCCCAATGAAATTCTTTTCCCCTTCTCTCCCTCCCCCTTTGCTAGGCAGAATCTGGAAAAAAGAAATCAAGGCCAAGCTCAACAAAACTACTGCTGCGTAATAGCAGTCCTTTTTCACACACAGATGGTCAGTCAGAAGAATGAGCGCTTTATAAGACAGACATCATGCTGGTCTTTGCAATCCTGTTCTCCTGGACCTCAGCAGGAGTTTTTCATCACCAAAGTGGATAATAACTCTGTCAGACACCTCATACACACAGGTATTAATAAAAAAAGAAAATACTGTAGTGACTGATTTTACAAGAAACTGGGAATCTTAACGTGATAGTTAAAAATGCGTACGATGATTACGCACAACCAATAGCTATGTCAACAGGGGTTTATAGCAGGTTGCTAATAAGCAGGGAATGCGCTTATGTATACATCTATGGTTTTGCACTTTATTGACCACATTTCCGCGGCCAAAGTCCATGTACTGTTGCATAGCCATAAACGTGCACACGTCGTGTGCTTGTAAACACCTAAGTGGCCATAGACATCTCCATGTTTGCATATGGAAACACCATTTGCATGGGCAATAGCAGTTTACAGCACTGATGCCCGATATACCACAAGGTGCTAACAGTTACACATGCCTTTATTTCTGAAATTTGGCTGAATCTACAAATAGGCTTAAAAGTTATTTTGTAAATAAAATTCTTTTTTCCCCAAAACTGAGTTTTCATGACAAAGAAGGTAGATTCCCATCATTATTAATTAGATGCAAAGCCCTCATTTTTTCTTGTGATAGATCCAGAGCATCAAGATCACATATAAAGACACAGACAGCACACCAGCATTTGCTAACCCAGAAACACAGCTGCCTTTGTTTAAAATGGAAAAATATTTTCAGAATCCCTACATTTTCCTACAACAAAAGAGGCAATGCTAAAGAAAATCACTGCAGTGGGTTTGAAGTAGGAGCCCTGTTCTGATAGTCATCTTCCTCTTTATTGCACAAATGGAAATTCTTAGCACTTTTGTAGCTCGGCATTTTCAAATTCAAATAGAATGAAATTATGTTTGAACTCTCACACTCTCACTTCATTAGTCTTTCCCTTCATTAGTCAAATGAGAAGGGGCAGCACTTAATGCTTCTGCTCATGAAAGAAGTTCTCTTAATAATGTATTTGAGAGTTATTCTGACATTAAAGTTAAAAAAAACCCTCCTGTACTTTGTAATTGATCATATTCAATAATGTCATAAAAAGAGAAATTACACCATTTTAGAAGCTCAAAGATGATTCAGGTCCCAAAGAGAAATGAATTTGCTGATGTCCTTTTGTTACCAGCAGACCATCTCACTCTAAGTACTAAACAGTTATGGCGTATGTGGAAGGACAAATCCCTGCTAAGGACACACACTGTCCACAGGTTAAGCACTACCCAGTCTTCAGCCCTCGGTCTCCATTCTTCCTTGGACACAGTGGTATGAAATATCCTCTTTTCCTACTCTGGCTACCCCATTTCTTCTGTTCCTCCCTCCCCAGCCTATGTTTCAGAACCAGTTCTTTGCACTACTGAAGTTTCTGAAAAATAAACACCATCAACAGCATCTCACTGATGATTTGTACTCTCCCCTAGGTGCAAAATTAATTCAGGATTTTGTTCAGAAGTTGCCAAAGAGCAGCATATTACTTATCATTAAAGAGACGCATGGACAAAGCTGTGAGTGAAGATTGCCAAGAACTGGGTTTTGCTGTGCCCACCTCATTTTGGTGCTGTCAAGCCTTCATCTTCATTCTCCAAACGTAATGAAACAAATTAAGTCAGCCTTTTCAGCATCATTCTCATCCATCATAAATTAATTTTTAGTGGCATTTTCCCATGGATTCAATCCAACTGACCCGGATTCCGTGCTTCTCTTTTACACCAATCATAAAAATTAACAATAAGCACTCAAAATGAGATCTCATACATATGGAGCACAGAATAACATTTAGGAAAGGGAGGTTAAATGTGTTTAGCCACTGGGGGAAAAAAAAAGATAACAAAAAGTTATTTAAAACAAATTTATATTATAGTGTAGTACAGCAAAAATAGATTATGTATTAACTTTGAATGCACAAAAATCACGTATACTCCTGTTTTCAATCAGCCTTTTCAAACTTGTAGACACTGTTTTTTAATTGTTATTAATGACAAGCACACAGACTTCACTACATCAGCAAAACTCTTATTAAAGGGAGAGAGAGGAAAGAAGAATCTTACTCTAAAGACAGGTTTTTCAGCAACACCTATCTCAGCAACGCATGAAACCTTCTCTGGCACCGATGGTGCTGGCCTCCGTGAAACAACGTAGGACTGGGCTGGGGATGAGATTAGCACGCCAGTCCCGACAGTAAGCAAACAAACTTTTAAATTCAGGATCTTAAACAAGGTAGGACAAAATAAAGAAGACAGTAACATTTTTCTTGGACAAGAAAATACATGGAGAAAAGGGAAACCGTGGGGTTTAATGTATATTCTCACCTTCTCTCTCTGGATACCTCGGTCTGACAAATTGAATTTCCTCTCCTAAAAGCATCAGTTGCAATGATTACCACGGCAGCAATTTTTGATGGTTAAAGGTGGGGAAAGTCTGAAAACAGATACGGTGATGGATCCTCAATCTATCTCCCACATTTATCAAGCCAGATTTGGAGAATTTTTTAATCCTACACAAGCTCCAGAGTATTTAACAGGAACTTCTGTGTTTTCTTTGAGAATTTCACTTTTTCTGAGTTGGGTTGCAAAATGTTTCCATCTTAGCATGAAAATAAGGAGGGTATAAACCAACCCTGCAATGCTCTGGCAACCTTGTGCAAGTCAGAAATACACGTACGTGGATGATCTGACAGGGGCTGAAACCCCAGGTTTGTAAAACCAACCAACAGACTTTAGTGCCCTCAGTGGAGGCAGGACTGATCCCTGGCAATCCAGGATTATTAAGGCTGTATTTTTTAAATAGAAAAGAGAATGTATTTCAGCTGGATTTTTAATCCAAGAAAATTCTTCTGATTGTAATGCATTCCTACCTTTCTATCTCCCCCTTCAGTCCTTCCCTGCTTAGTTGCCTCTGGCAGCAGCTCCCCACCTTGCCCTCCAGCACACAACTCTCTTTCTCCAACTCGGCCTCAGTCACATAAATTGCTCGGAAAGGCAGGATCCCCAGGCTCTCATGAAGCTCCCGCTGAAGTTAACGAGACTTGGCACAAGATCTTCTTATAGAGAATGATTTGCAAGGGCAGCACCTTACTTACTATTGGAGACAACACAAAAATCACTTCTCCACTGACAGTTTTCGTCCTCAGCTCTAATTTCTACCCAAGTCAGGAATATTTTTTGCTTTATACCCGACTTGACAGTTATTAATACTTCTGCGAGTACATACCACCTGACTTTATATGATTTAGAAAGAGGAGAGAGAGCAAAGATAACAGTTTCATTATACATTTTAAGTGCCCATAAATCTTTCTACATCAAACCATTCCTGATCTCCCGAGAGGGATTCTCCAAACACTGAAGCCATGCCTATTTGGCAGGAACTACAGACAGGGATTTCTTTTTTAGCCTCCTTCGTCTCTACAGAGGGCAAAAATCTTGGATAGAAAACTTTGGTCCAGAAGCCTTTTTCTTTTCCTGCAGCAGTTAGAGGCACAGTGATGGTTTTAATAGAGTTTTCTAATGACTCTATTGCTACTTTTTATGACTATTTCTTGGAATAATAAAGTGGCAGAGGCAACGATATTGAATCACTGACTTTTCTGCAGCAAATAAGGAAGCATAATGAGTCCATAAAGTTATTTTCATTCAAAGCCCAGTGCCCAACACGTTTCTAGCTCCTGCAAAACACAGAGGAAAAATTCCTTCTCACCTGTGTGCTCTTCAAGTTAACGTCAGGAGGTAAGCTCACGCTGCCCAGCTACTTGGGGGGTAATTTCAAAAGTCCCACCTTGACTTCTGTTTTGTGGTACTCCAGTGACTGCTTATTCCTCAGAGTGCCTGCGACAGAGCAGATCAATGCCCCCTTGAGCACCTGAGGATCTTGTGCTCTCCAGGGAAGTGCAGAAGTAAAGGGCAGCTCCTCAGCCTGGCTTATCCCATCTGTGCAGAGCACAACACAGCTACCTCCAGAGTCACTTCCAAAGGATGAATCAGACCCCAGGTGGGATAAATTGTCCCATCTCTCTTGGCTGACCTTGAAAAGGGTCAAGGCTCCTAATTTAGGTGCTTTGATTTGATGACAAATGCAGAACAGGATGGTTCTAGACCATCACACAAATAGTATTTCTAATGGCAGGGGTCTTGCAACCTAAAATAAAGTGAGTATTTTTCACCACACATCTTTACTAAAGTGCAGACTGAGATCAGGAGACCTGTACAATGGTTGTGAGACAACAACCAAGTTCCACCGAAGGAAGCTGATGGGTTTTTTTACCACTGATTTCAATGGCACTGGGATTTCACTCCTACTTACGCACAAATGGCTAGGTTTATTAGCATGAGATCCCCCTGTCTATTCAGTAGAAAACTTCGTAACTTTACAAGAGTGTATCTAAAATTGCTATCTAAACAAATCATGGCTGAATACATGTACCTCATTAACCAAAACCAAATGTGTTTTCCTCTACAGTTCAGTTCTTGCTACAGCTGTAGCTGTGACATGGTTCTGTGTTATGCTGTACTCTAGCAAGGCATGTCAAAAATGCAAACTGAAGGGTAAAATGATTTCATTTCCGAAATAAATAAGTTCCTTTGGTCAACGCTAGTACACAAAAGGCAGGTATTTTAAATTAAGGAACCTGCAGGGAATTGTTTCCTCACAAAGCTTCAATTAGCTTTCAAATTATCTCTCTCACAATGTGTACAAATATTCCTAACCGAACTTCACTGAAAAATGGATTCTCAGTACTTTTATTTACCTAATAGTTAACACAAGGATAACAACACACATGCAAATTTAAAATAAAAACATATGTGGGGATTTTTTTGCCCCGAGTAAGAATTTAAAACAGATGTGCTCTTTTAACTGTATTTCTTCACCCAATGCTTTTCTCTTCACTGTTTGTATTTTTAATGTAATTTTTTTTCAAAGGTACAGTAAGATATAATCCTAATAAATTATTCCCTCTTTTATCTGACAAGCATGGCTTTCAAGTAACATATTCTATCTTTATTTCTTGCTGGCATAACTCATTCATATCATTCTGGTGTTTTGCACAAGGGGAGCTGACTGTAGTTCAACTATAAGCAGGGATACTATTTTCATTAGAATTGTATTTAAAAATCAACATCACAAAGTTGCAGCATAAAAAACATTATAATATTCACCCCTGCTTCTGCCAGCCCTGTATTCTCACATCTTCCACTAAACCCATGCTTTTAGTGGACACTGCTGTCCTACTTCTCTCCTCATGTTTTGAAGTAGCAGTGCCTAATATTTAGAGCGATAAATTAGCTGTAGCAGCTTTTCAGTTCCAGAACCAGAAAATATTAGAAAAGATATTTGATGTCTCTCTTTCGCCTCAAAACTTTATCTGTGACTTTTGCAGAAAAGCATCAAAAATCTGGTAAAGCAAAATTCCATACAGTAGCAAAACATAAGAGGTTTTAATGAATCGGCTCTCTACCAAATGTATCAAATCTGAATGTCTTCTCTAAGACTCAGATTTCAGGCTATACTCATCAACATTGCTCTCAGCTCAAGCTGTTCAACAGATGATTGATACCAAGAAAGATCCCAATCAGGAAAGAGCAATGTGAATTCCTGTAAAAAAATGCCTTCAGATTTTCTTTTATAACAAATAATCTTCAGATTTTTCAGGAAAATTTAATCGTGTCACGCTTCATTAGCATTCATGCTTCAAAAGCATTTTGGTTCAGCATAATCCAATTCCAAATAACACACCCATCCACACAACTTCATAGTCAGATGCTCTGAAAACAGATTTATAACAAGCCCTGTATTTACCAAAAATATGTTTAAGGTGTAAAGCCAAGAACTGGTAAGTTAGGAAACGCTCCTACATTTCTATTGGGTCTAAATGGCAGGGTGTGGGTAGCAGGGGGCTGTAGGGGCCCTGCGTGGAGGAGATCTGGGACTGGCCACCACAAGGTCCTGCCGACTCCAACACCACTGTGAGCACCCCAAAACTGCAGCCCACTGCACCTCTGCTGAGACATAGCTAAAGAAAGCAGCTGCTGGGGCAGGAGACATGTGAGGAAGAGACGTGTTTTGAGAAAGAAAAGGAAACAGAACGGAGGAGACGTGCAGAAGGCAGCATTGCGGGCAACACTGCTGAAGACATGTTCTCGGAAGGAGGTGCTCCCTGACAAAGGAGGGACACCCTCATGGGACTGAGGTCACCCCACATGAGGGCAGGTACACCCCTGAGGGACTGCACCTGCATGTGCCCTGCACCAGGCCACTGACACCCCAAGGGACCGTGGCCCATGGGCACCCCATACCCGATCAGGGACACCCCTGAGGGACTGCAGCCATGGCTGAGCCACACTCGCACAGAGGAAAACAAGTAAGGAGTGGCAGAAAGCCATTCGGCAGGTGACCCAAACCTGCTGTGCCACCTCACTGAGGGGACTAGGAGGCTGCGGCAACACGTGTGGCAATGGAGGAGGCTGAGACCAGGAAAGGAGAGGGAGGAGAGGAGTCAGACTGAAGCCGAGCCTGGGGAAGGGGGAGGAAAGGTGTTTCCCTCAGGGTTCATTTAATTGTCTTTTTCTCCTCAATGCTTGAATCAGTAATTAAAAGTTTATGTTAACTGGCAATAAATTAAGTAAAATTCCCCAAAGGCAAGACTATTTTGCCCATTTAGGAAAATCCTTATCGGTCCCTTTCCAGTGTTTTCATTCAGCCTTTCCAGTGTATTTGGATCTTCAGGATCTTCGACATCACGGCTGCAGGCTGAACCCTGCCACATCCACCACAAATCATTTAACAATGAGTGAAGAGAAAGCATCTTCATATGACAATGGACTTCCTTTTCTTTTTTACCACGCTTCACTACTTTCTTCCAGAAATCAGAACTGGGAATTGACTTCTCAGCATTTTCAATGGTACTCCCAGTAGCTTCAAAATACGATATCCAAAAGCATTTTACCACACGGTATCAAAGAAATTACCTTGGTAACAGCTGAGCAAAACTAAAATTTTCAACATCCAGGAGATGTCAATGCTTTGTATAATTCTGACTTTATAAACTAGAACGCTTCTGAAAAATATATTTGAATTCTGATTTCTAAAAAAAAGGTGGTAATTTCATCAAAAGATAAGATTTTTTTTAGGGTAGATGTCAAAAGAGATATTTCTGGCCCAAATACTCAAACCTCTGGCTTTGTCAGGTCTCTGATTCAAAGCACGTGGCTACAAATACTTCTTTTTTATCTTTTTATTACTATACAGTTAAAATATAAATGAAACAGTGTATTTTTTTTCCTTCGCATTACTCTGAAAAATGCTAGAATATGCTGATGTATTTTTTGTCTAAGCAAACACATTCTGCTTGATGCAAACACCCGACAAAATTTAAACCTAACAGTTTTAAAGTCTGCAAAGTTAAAGTGACTGAAAATAGGGTCTTATTTAATGGGATCTTACAAAAATAGTTTTATGAAAATGGACAGAAGTGTCAGGCAAATACAATAACTGGGGAACTTATTAGGACCATAATAAAGTTGATAAAATTAGGATATTTTGAGAGTCTTGGCATCCTTGAAAAAGTGCAGTTTTGCAACAATCAGATAGAAGGGAATGGGGAAAAAAATAGGTCTACCTTGCAGACCTGGCACATCTCACTGAAAGATCACAAAAGAAAATAAAGCTGCAATGGCCCTACACCAATAAAAAAAAAAACCAACAACAAACAAAAACCTATGAAGACTGAGACTGGGAGATGGCACTATAAAAATCGTAATCAGACTCAGGAACCAGACTGAGTGAATTACTTGTTGGCCTTTGAGCAGCAAATCAAAACAGTCAGCAGAGAAATCCAAGCAGCAATTGAACATTGACCATTGGAAACTAAGAGCAGCAGCAATTCACTGAAATTTTTCTTTTTTTTTTTTTAAAGTGAACTCAAGTAAAGCTAGTAAAACTCAGCAATTGCTAACATACCACCATAACTGCAGGTTTAATAATGTCCCATAAACTTTAAGAATTTGAAATTCATTGCTGCAGAGCAGCTTATGCACTCACTTTGCAACACACCCATTTTCACACTCAAAGACATCAGAAAAGCAGATGAAAGTTTATTTTTCTTTTGATAAAGAAGTTAAGCAGATTTTGGCAGCTTGCCATCAATTTGACCCCATCTCCCAACTTCCCCCCTGCCCAAGCACTATAAATTAATCTTACAATAGTTGAGGAAAAAAAAAAAAACCACTGAAAAACTTCCAATGAACGTCCTTTGGCTGAACCTCTCTGGGGCATATCCCATGGTGACAATCTTTGGCCTTGACCAGCTCTGCTGGCCTCTTGCTCAAAACTATGCCTATAGCACAAACTTCTCCCTTAAACTCCAATTTCATTTTCCCTTGGTCTTGATATCACCATTAACCACAATTTCTTGCTCAGACTCTCCAGAAGTACCCACTATGGCTCTCTTGTTCCGGACAAGCTGTTGGTCTCCACACAAGCACATTTGCAGAGTAACTTCACTCAGCTGAAGTCGCTCCAGGTTTCCACTACAAAACCTAACAGCAGAGTACGGACCCTACAAAGTTACTCCCACAAATTAGTAATTAAATCCAGGAGTTATGCAGGGAAGGAAAAAGTTTATTTTGACCATATGGCAAGTTAGATTAAAATTTTCATAATTTGTCTGCATAGCAATGAATACACAAACAGTGAACAAATAATACAAGGGGACTCTCACTTTCCACAAACGTATAAGTGCCATGCACACAGGCTCTCCTAGGCCAGATTTTAACTTAATCCTAATACCACCGACATCCCAATCTTCCTTCTGAAAGTTTAACCATTTTTTTCAATAATGATTCTGCAATAATTTCTTACAATGCTAAATCCCCAACTTCCTCACTTATATAAGCAACCACCTGAAATTCTTTTTCAGGATAGACTGAAAATGGAGGAAAGTCTCAGAGTTTCTAGTAAGTCTGAATTTTGTGGAACAAAAAGCTGGTTGTTACATCACTCTATGAAAAAATATTTGTATTGGCTCTGGCTTTAAGGTTACATTTCTCAGTTCATGCAAGTGGCAGGAAACATGCAGAATCTAATCAAGAGATAGTCCACAAGGCTTGTTAAATGAAATGTTAAATGAAGACTTGTTATGAAAATAAAAAGATGCAACTCAGGAAATGAGCTTGGTCATCTCACAACTCTCGGTTGTTCCACAGCCAAGCATTGGCTAAACATTAGATTATCATTGTAAACGATACACAGGGAAAAAACTGCATCCAGGATTTACCCTAAAAGTCAATTGGAAGAGCACCTAAGTGACTTATGAGCCTCAGCTTTATTTTCAAATCTGACTTAAAAGACTAATTCAGATCTTAATGAAAACCAGAGAATGTAGGCTTCCAAGTCACGCACTTTCAAAGGATTTACCTAAAATCTAAAATACAATTTTATGCATGAGACAGAAAAACCTGCAAGAAAATATATTTACAAAATGTGAACTGTCATACAAGAAAAAACTTTTCACACGGAAAAGTCTTTCTTTGAGGAGGAAACTCTTTATTTTTCAATGCAGAAGGTCAGTGTTACTAGAGAATAAATAACATGAAAGAGGCGGAAGAGGACAGGGGAAATTGCTCTACAGAAGAAAAACAAAGAAGGGCAGTCACAAACTTCTCATGAACTCCTGAACTACCAAGTTAACCAAGGTAATCTATTGCTATCCTCCATATTTCTGGTCCAGCCCTTATTTCATTGGCCTCGTTCCTTACACTTGTGAGGGTGAACTATGTATTACCACAGTGAATATGATCTCTGAGTATTCAGTGGGGTTGTCAAACTGGTACACATCAGTCTCGGATCAAGCATTTCTTCAGATTATAGAAGTGCAACAGCAGTGTCTTGTATTAAGATTGTTGCCTCTGTTTTTATTTGACAGCATGATTGCATTTACATTTGGAGGAAAGCCTGTACAAAGGGATGGCTTTTGAGCTTGGCTCCCATACGTGCTCTTAGCTCCTAACATGGTGAAATTAATAGCTATTTTTATTTCATCTGGCAGGGAGTTTTGCAGTCAATGTAGGATTGCATCTCCTGTGACCACAGGGTTTCTCAGATTTCCCAACAGTTTAATTGCTCTATGCTACGTGAGGTTGCATTTTCAGAGAGAGAACGAGCTATCTCATACAGCCAGAGCTCTGCAAACCAGCCAGCATTCTTCAAATGCAGTCTTTGTTCAGTGACTAGGACGAAAAGAAAATTCGTAAGGCTTCACTGGATAAAGAACCATAATCAAATGAAGAGTTTATGCTTAAAACTTGCTATCACTCTGATAAAATTAAACTAATGAAGCAAAAGAAGCTTAAGGCAAAAATTAAAACATTCAGTGAAAACTTGAATATGACAGAATGATTTGTTTAACTGTCTTCACCGCTGACTTTAAAATTCCATAACCCCTTGATTTCTAGAAGGGGAAAAAGGGGAAAGGGGAAAAGAAAAAGACAACCAAGTGAATTGCTTGTCTGGACAATCAATGAAACCTGGACAATCAATGAAAACAAGTACTTGGTTTGTTTTTACTTTCCTCTCTTCCTGAATGAATTAATGAAACTGGTGAACTTTGGCCTCTTCTTCAGGCTAGAGCAGCAAGGAGACTGGCTGACTTCATATCCCCCACAGCCCTCAGCAATGCTGCTGATGGAAGATTTTAATGTGAGAACACTGTGTGCTCGTTTGGCATTGCGTTCCCTAGAGGGAATATGGTAGACAGCGTATAGATTAAATTTAGCTAGAACTGGACATTAAGAAACACATACTCGGTGCCTTTACAGTAAAGATCAAGAGAGGTCACTCTATACTTGTTTTCCTTTGTAGGTTTATAATACTTTTGCCTTTCTCATTCCTTCTCTTCTTTTTATGACATAATTGTTGCATAGCACACAACCATTTTGTCTTTCTTAGTGACGCTAGTTACAAAATATAGGAAGCTTGCGTCAGGAAAATAATCTGGATTCTCTGAAGCACTCTTGAAGTCCTTTCAGCATGCCTCATAATTGATTTCAAGTGTCTGATGAAAAGTCAGGCCCTGTGACACCCATTTTTCTTTGGCTTCAAAATGAAAAGAAGAAAAATTCCTGCCACAGGAAAATCAAAGCTTCAGGTCTGAAATTAGAGTTTTCTTGGATTTTCTTTTTTGTATATGAAATGCCAATATTCAGAGTTATCCTCAGCATTGCACTAGCTAATAATAACACAAGGACAGTGATCTGCAGCCGTTGCTTTGCAGACAATAAAAAGGCTCGCTTTTAAAGTGCAGTGCCAACAACAGTTTCAGGTCATTTCCCAACTGGCTTTTCCTGTCTGGTGTGCCTTTCAGAGTTTTGGCTCTGTTGACACTGCAGGTTAAATGAAACAAAAAATCCAAACAGAAGCCACAAAGCCTCAGCAACTCAGCCTTTTTGATCTACCTAAGTGTTTTTAAGCCTGCTCATCACCATGGGATCCAAGTGCCCTTTTTCACATTTCAGTGTTTCCAAAAGAGTCAAGTCATGGTAAGGCCATAATGCTCGAGGGGTTGTTGCAAGAAAAGATTGCTTCTTTCAAGAAGAAATGAGTCCTCTTCTCCAGAAATAAACCTGAACAGGACAAATTAAAGGTGGAAAAGGACAAAAAGGAAAGGGCTGTTTTTCCTCGGCGGAAACATTAGTAGAGTTGGCAGCATATGGAAGCAGAGTTGTAAAGAGTTGGAAGAAAATGCTTTCCTCTAACCATCAAGAGTAGAGAGGTCACAGTTCTTTCAAAGGGCTTCCCTTGGGATAATGTGAATATGGACCGTGCCATACTTCACGGATTGAATAACCATCTGAAAGTACAATAATGGGAGATAAACTGAGATTAGTTTCTTGCATTGACATCTGCTTGGAAAATAACATGGAAAATCTAGTGCAAGGGTCATTTGGCTTGGTATGTTAATGATAATACTGCCAACATCCAGTACCAAAACAATGAGTAATTTGTAAAGATTTGGCATATTACATCCTGCTTAATAAATTCAAAGGTTCGAACATGACAGCATATTGTAATATAGTAACATAATACTGTAAATTTGCAGAGCCAGATTCAACCCATAAGCAGACCCAACATTGTTTTCAATATACATGCTTACTGCAAGCTGAATTAATAATCTGAATACATACTTTGTTGAACACATCCCAACCCCACTATACATGCAATGAAAAAAAAATTGTGCTGCTCATTTCTAGTTATTTTTATGTAGTCATGTAATAAATGTATTTTTTCATACATATTTGCATCTATGTTTTGGCAATGACAGAAGTATATATTTAAATGCAGGGCATGATAATTTGTCTTTGAAGACCTGACAGGCACAATGCTCTAGTCAGCATAAGTTAATAGGAGCACAGTCAAGGCATTCATTCAAAAAAGGCACAGCAGCTTTGGGATGAAGGGAAAGTAGTTAAACGGAAGATAAAACCTGCTTTGGTAACCCATTATAGCCAAATAATAACGAAGAATACAAACTGGTCAAGGGGACAATGGAGAGAGGGGCAGGATAACCAAGCAACAACTATGGCACAAGGGAGAGGCAAGTTAGCACCGATTTATTGACTCCCTCCAGCAAATTGCTAGACTGATCACCCACCAGAGTGCTTAAAAAACATCTCTCTGTCCATCTTACACTGTTACTCAGGGAGTCAAAATGAACATCCAGGATAAAAGTCCTGATTCTGGGAGTCCCATTGGCAAGATTTTATCATATATCTTCCCAGAAAGAGGGAAGTTTTCAATTATCAGTGATCAGTCATGGCACTTCCACTGGGACAGGCTAACCACCACTGTCATCTTCTCCCTCCTAAAGAACACCTGATGAAACCCTGGTCAGAGCAGGAACCCATCTGGAAGGATCACGAACTGGGCATAACACTGGACATTCCCTACACTCCCACAGGATCTAAATGGAGAAGCACAAAAGAAATGGACATAGACTAACAATTCCTGTTCTTGCTCCAAAAATGGGTTAATCTGCTGCATGAAGAGTGAAATTTTCCTCTAATAACAGAGTCCCTCTGTCAGTAGCAAACATGGAAGAAGTGATCCAATGCTATTTTGCTATCCGAGACCCAAGCATGCCTCTTTGGCCACATAGAGAGAGCTGGTGAAGGCAGAAGGGGAGGCTGGGCAGTGTGGAGAGATGGTTCGCTAATCCTGTCAGGAGAAAAAGTGTTTCATGTCACTCAACAGCATCTCCACAGGGCAGTCACGGGAGAAGTGCTGACAGCCTCTGAAAGGAATCGCATCCAGTCGTCCTCCAGCAGGAAGAGGTTGGCTTTGACACGAAGCTTATAGGGTAGGTGAGATGAAAGTGGGGGGAAGGGACCTCTGAGCTCCATGTAGGATTTCGCCTTCCTCTGCCCTGTGAGGAGATGGAAGAGGAATGCATTAGCAGTCCCGACTGCTTTCAGCTAGCCTGTCCTTTCTGACCCCTTCGCCAAGCAGTTCTGTATCTCTCTCATTCCCCGCCTTTCAAAATTCAAACTTCCTAACCCTGCTGCCAAAAATAAAGACAGAAATAACATCAGGGTTGAAAGCAATTTCAACGTAAGGAAGAGCTGCTGGGACAGAACGGGGATTCTTGCCACGTGACACAGAGTACATACCATACCACTGCACACGCTGATTAGTACATTTTTCAACCAATTTTACAGACTTGTCCTGCTTTTCTTTAGAAAACATTTAGTCAGGCTCTTCCAATCACTGGTGCGCTTGAATGATTTTCAGCAGTACAAGCAGCAAATATGTGTAGACAAAGAGGTGAAAAATCTACAGAAGGGATGAAGTCACCCAAGACATCAATGGGGTTAAGTAAGAATGCACTTAAATCATATAATAAAAGTCTGTATTGGTGCAGAGTTACCATCTCCAACATACAAATCAGAAAGCATAGAAAATGAATGTAATGTAATTTACGTTCTGCNAAACGTACAAATCAGAAAGCATAGAAAATGAATGTAATGTGATTTACGTTCTGCCTAAGAGCAACAACCCCTTACTGAGTGCATGGGATTCACCATCCCCACACCACACCATAGCACTCCNCAACATACAAATCAGAAAGCATAGAAAATGAATGTAATGTAATTTACGTTCTGCCTAAGAGCAACAACCCCTTACGAGTGCATGGGATTCACCATCCCCACACCACACCATAGCACTCCAAGGGACAGGGTATTCAGCTGTGCCCAAGGACCTAAATCCTCCACCCAGAAGGCACTTCTAGAGTCACGTTTTTAAAACACATAGGTGTCTAGGGTTACAGATGGGCATCCGGATTTTTACACAAGATATTCCTAACTGTCTAGGAGTTTCATACAACATTTTTACTGCCGCGCACCACCTTATTTCTGCTATTCCCTCTGTGGCAGCAGCCACACATCCCTCTCAGATACCTNGTGGCAGCAGCCACACATCCCTCTCAGATACCTTCTTGGCCCTCAGCACCCCTTTAAAGAGACAATAATTCTTGCTTCAAAAAGCAAGTGAAAATTGCTTTTTTCTGATCCTGAATGACAACACAGAGAGCAGCCCCTTGCTGATTGGTGGGGAATAAAATTCAGAGGTCCAGCTGCTCCTTTGCTTCAATTGTACTTCAACATCACGTTTTCCCCCTTTTGGTGGATTAAAGCTGAAAGGCTTTACAGAAGACATGCCTGTTACAGTAATGTAAACAATAAATAATAATAGGAAAGAGAAAGGAAGACTGATTTATTGAAGGTTATTCATTTCTATAAAATAAATAACTGAACTTTCAATTTAAGCGGACATTTTTACTGCCAAATAAATCTCCTTGCACAGATATGAGAGGAGCAGAGACTTCATGTAGTACACAGAAAAGGAAAAGTTAAGAGAAATTCAGATAATGCAAGTGAGTGCACAGGGCCAGAACTCTTGATGGATGCTGCTGTTTTACACCAACCTAGGATTGTTTATATATTCATCTGCCATTGAATGATAATATTATACACAAAGATATAGCAGAAATAAACAAATTGCTTTTGAGTAAACAGAAAAATAGCCACATGCCTATTCAGCAGCCTTTACATCATGAAAACTCTGAAGAAGTTGATATTTGTTTTCATAGAATCA
>RSEF01000003.1:25919971-25952032 GCA_003993805.1 Himantopus leucocephalus | reverse complement strand
TTTTTTTTTTACTGATTTACTTAATTTTATTTTCAATTTGTTTAAACACCTACCTCTGAGGCTTCTATTTGTTTCCTTAAAAATTAGTAGTCCTTACTTTAACAGTGAAGAGTTAGTTAAGATTATTCATTATCCAGGTATAAATACAATGGATCGTTCAAAACATAGAGTAGGCTTTTTTTATTCTCGGCTGATCTGTTTCAAAAGCTCTCCCCATTTTGTGACCACATACAACAAACCCACATTTCTGTAGCCATATCAAGCAGATTGTGAACTTTTCTCTGGACTCGGAGCAGGCTTTGAAGTCAGAGAGTCAGAGTGATGAAATTAAAATGCAATAGGACATTAGTTCACCAAGTTCATGTAGCAGCGAAAATCTGTTTTAAGATTTGAAACTGAAGTTAAAAGCACAATAAAGATACAAATTCCTGCTAATCTGAAACTTTCTCTTTCTCACCTTGTCATAAAAGCCCTTTGTGCCTGTAACCACAGCCCCTTATCTATCCTCCAGACTCTGCCAAAAGGAAGCTGACACCTCATCAGAAGATATCGGGGGAGAATGGTACTGCTTGAATCCTGCCTCTATCTTCAGAATGATATTTTAGTCTTCAAGGGATGGCAAAGGATTTCCACAGGCAGATGGATCAGCAGAAAATGTAACCGAACAGCTCATAAACAACATGTCCTCCGCATAACCAGCTAGGCGGTTTTGCGTTTCGTGGTCTTACTTTTAAGAATTCAGCTGTGACTGTACCTTTGCCCAATACATGTGAATTTCATTTCCCTAGCTCCTACCCTAGAATTAGAACTGATTAATAATTATTGTACATGAAAATAGGTTTTCCATTCACTGCCAACATTACTCTGCTTTTGCTGTGGTAGTCGCATAATTTTACAGTATTAAATGTTAGCTATCCCACTTAGCAGAAGCTAAGCACTATAGTTTTTCTAAGAGATCAGAGCAGGCAAAGGCAGTCACTGCTGAGTGCAAGAGAGTTAAGCCTACTTAGCTACCGTGTGGTAGAAATCTGTAATGCCTGTAGGACCTTGCAGGTTAAGATTTGGCAGGTACCAGTTACGCCGTAGTGGAAAAAAAAAAATACCCTTTTGCAGTAAAAACATACACACAGCCACTTCTTTCCTGCTTTCTTATTCTTTAGCTATATTTCATTTTTCCACACGTTTACATAGCATTTCTGCAAAAGAAATACTGGAGCTTTAAGATTTTTGCTTAGTCATTGTCTTTGACTACTTGTTATATGGAAGTGCAACTTTTCATTGATGCCCCTTTGCTACAGTTTTGGATCCAAGGCAAACAGTTCAGCAGGAGCATAGGTAATGATGAATATAGAATAATGGAAAATGAAAGACAGATAATGATGAACTTTATTCAAGAACATCTTTTATTGTGCATGGCACAGTCATTAAAAATAACGTTCTCGTAAATACTCAGGAAAAATGAGACTCGGAGTTAGCAAACCATTTAAGCATGTGCTTACCTTTAAGCCTGCAGAAACTCTTACAAAAGTTAACTGGAATAGTCATGTGCCTGGAGTTAAGCATGCTTAGAAATACTTCACTGGACTCAGAGCCAAAACCTGTTTGCATTATGGTTTGGGAACAGCAAAAGGCAGAGAACAAAAGCAACAGTTATTCAGAATTTGGACAAATAGCTGTAAATACATTTTTTGGTGTTATTAAGCCAACATTGGCTCTGCTCAGAACACACTGACTGAACACACAGTCCTAATAATCACAGCTGAAAAACACAGACCATGGACGTTTATTGATTTAGACAAGATCACTCCTCACAGGAGAGCAAGCCTCTAGTTTTACAGACCTTTTAATTCCCCGTACACCATTCCTTTCCCTTTTACAAATCTCCTGCTGTGAAACTCTAATGCACTCTTGAGACACCAGAAATCATGGAACTAACTCTGTAAATTGTCCATCAGCCAAAAGAGGAAGCAACTCCCAAGACCAAGGCATTTAGCCGTTGTTCTCCATGCTATGTTTTTGTCCAAGGCACAAAGCAACAGAGTCACCGCATACCCCCAACTCAGAAACTGGAATGCTATCGCAACAGAGATAATACCTGCATACCTTTGTTGCTTCTATTGGCGTTATTCTTTAGCCACCCACCCCCCACCCCAAAAAGGTACCTAATATCTGGTGTGTCTACTGGCCAAAAACGTCATTTCTTATTTTAAGCAAATCCAACATTCCGTGCAAATGGAAGTAATTTCTGCAGTACAAAAAGTCCTTTCAGAAAACGCTGAACTGATTAGTATTATGGAAAAGTGGAACTAATTACTACAGTGATATAACAAAAAAACAAAGCTAGGAATTACAGCCATCCAATTCTTGCAAAAAAAATGATGGCGTATTTCCCACATACACAGTCTTTATGCACACTCGTGAAAAGGTATAAGCAAGATAATCATACATCCCCTATCTAACCCATAAACGCATGCCTCTGCAAATCCTTACGGACCAGGAGCGTATCAAAAGCCTGTACAAAATGTTCGCTCCTAGGCTTGATTGCTCTTCAGAAACTCACCAAAAGGGCTGGTTTACTCCCGAAAAATGAGGTTCGCTAGCACGAGCCTTATCTATCAGTCAAGCCCCATGCGAGCCTGAGGCAGAGACCTCTCGCTGGCCCTTCGCTCCATGGTAAATTTCACCTTTGGAAAATAGAGGCCATGGGCTCAGCTGAACAACACGTGCCCCTTTTTTTAAAGGAAGACTGTCAAGGCCGCAGGGCCAACTCATTAACCTACCCCCCAGCAGTCCCATCTGGATGGTCTTATCTGTAGGAATTCGGCCGTTCATTTATTTTTTCAACCACCATTTGTGACAGAGTTTCTTAAAAAGCAGACTCATGACTTATTATTAGCACATGGGCAGGTCAGCACACAGGTTTATTTGCTGTTAACCAACATCCTAACGTGCTGTGTTTAAAATTTCCAAAGGGACTGTGAATAGGTTGTAAAAGTAGGAGGTTGAATTCCTGAAGGTAAGAGCTTACGATGGGACCACTGTCAAAGCAAGTCATATTTTGCGCTCTGATAACCCACAAGAATTGCTGCAAAGACACATAGTTCCTACGCACCTGAATTCCTGACAACTCCCTTTTTAAAGGTGCTTTGATGACCGGCCTGTAATACTTCAGCTGTGCCACTTAGAGAACAATGGGAAAATAAGCAAGCGCTAAACTTTGAAAATGTACGATCCATCCAGAAAAAGTAAAAGAAGGGGAGAAACTGGGGTCAGGAGAGAGGGCGGAAGGGAAAGAGGTAAGAGAAAAAGAGAATATTCCCACTAAAGCATACGCAGCACAATTCCTGCAGGCTATTAGGAAGAATAAATACTCCCATCATTCTTGTCAGGGGCAAGCCCCAAGCACAGGGACGTGACCTGTAGGACACTGGCGGGAATGCTTGGAAGCAAAGATCCCATTTTCTGCCTGGGATGTCTATCAGATCCTAGGTTATTCAGAACTTCACCAGTGGAAACACTCGCCAAAGTACCTGCGTCCCTTGTTGTTGACATACACTGTATGCACACAGCTGGACGACACACCCCAGGAAATTATTCCTAGTGAAGGAAAAAAAAAAAAAATAATACAGAATCACCTCCAGAAAAGATTATCCACTTGCTTGCTTTCATCTTGTTCAGAGCACTGAAAAGTCTGGAAAGAGATAAATGTCTGTTATACAGGGATTTACACATTTCATCCAGACAATTGACTTAAATTTCAAGCATGAGGCCAGAATTGATCATTTATCAAGTTAATCTTCATGATGTATTTAGTGTCTAACCATAATACCTTCAATTGCTTTCACAGTCTGCAGAGCACCGGGCAGGGGGAGAGCACCTGTTAAGAATCAAGAACTGAAAAAGAGCTATGCAGTAGATTGAAGTTATAAATATTGGCCCTGATCCTGCAAACATTTGGCATCCACGGAGCACTCGTGTGAATGAAGCTACAACTGGCCGCCTTAGTGGTCTGATGATTGTCTATCTGTTTTAAGCAAGGACCACCTTCTTAGCTCACTGAGAGGCATGCAAAAGGATTAACTGCTCAGCGTGGTCCACTATTTCTAACCTAATGAAACAAAGGAGCAAATGAAGGTAACTTGATTACAGCATTAACTTAAATTGTTAGGATATCCAGCGGCTTCCTTTCACCACTACTGCCTTGATGTTTAATCATCACTAAGAAACTTTTTGGTTTGATTTTCATTTTTTGCAGTGCTCCTGCCAAAAGCAAGTATAAAAAAAANAAAAAAAAATAAAAAAAAAAAAAAAACCACAGATCACACCCTCACATACAAGACAGCTTTTTAAATCATGAGCTTTTCCAGCCAGTTAAGAGTCAGAATCTTCTTTTATTTTTTGAATGAATGAAAGAAAGCATAATTTCTCAAGTAATACTCTGACTTCAGCAGCACTAGATAAAACTGTGAAAGCTCTGATCAAAACCAAAGATTTAGAAAGTAAACATCCTTAAAACTAAATTAGTAATTTCCCAGTCAAAGTTCTACATCAAACTTCAAAACTAAACATTTTAAATACATTTTCTTTCTGTTAAACTGAAGTAAAAATAATAGAGAACACACTCAAAACAGTGTGGGGTTTAGAATAAAAATCCTGACGACTTTCAATAAAATCTATGCTTCTAAATCTCTTGAGTGTATTTTCAAAGTTTTGCCTGCTTTGTAAACGACCACTGTCCATTTTTAATATTCGCTTTGCCCTTCCAGCTAGCCTTTCTACATATTTCATCTAATTTCATTTTCATTGAATCTTTTATCTAGATCAGTTTAACTGTCAACAAAGTGGGCAAACTGCTAACTCTTAAAAGCAAAGGGTTCTGTCTCTGCCATTGTAAGTCTAGAAGAGTGGACCTGCAGGCCAGTTTCTTGCACGCATCAATAGCTGTCACTGGAAATGTGCTGAATTACAATACTACATGCTGGGAAAAAAAAAATGACCCCTTAGATCTCTAATTAAATCATCATCTTCCCTCTCTCTAGTTCTACCCTTTCATTTGATGACCACTTCCAAAATCAGTGGGAGGAGGGGTATGGAGGAGGTTTGTTGGGTTATTTTCCAACCCCCATGTCAAGAGAGGTGATATTTCATTCTGATTTTGTACACCACCTTGACACAACAGAATCCTGCTTAAAGACAGAGGGTTTTCAGCATTCCTGTAATCCAGTAATTCAATTAACAGACTTGGAGGCCACTGAAGTTATTCTTTGGTATCACTGTGCAAAGAGTTGGGGTGCTGTAGCCCTATGGTCACAGATCCAGAATGATAACAATTATTTCTATTCCAGACTTCAAAGATTTATATTTATATACTGAACAATTGTAATGGAGTATTTTAATCACCAAAATGAATGAGATGCTCACATTCAAAATCACTGCTGCATGGATTGTCTAAACTGTACCTAGACATGACATTTTGCTTTCCGCTCAGTAAGCCCAAGTACAGATCACTAACACATGTGAAAGTCACAAACTGCAAAGAGACCAAACCTGTAAATTTTCATTTGCACATTTTTTAATTCTCTGGGGTCGGTTCTGGATTACCTTCTGATTAAAAAAAAAAAAAAAGAGAAAAATTATGACGTCAGAGTGAAAATTCACACATCTGGGTAGTAGGGAAACTGCTATTTTGTCCATTTATACTCAAGAATGGGTGTTATTTCAAAATAACATAATAAAGAAAAATAAATGAGATCTGTATTAATTATTAGTAATTTGAAAACCAGCAAGAAGTACAAGCTAGGCTATGCAAGGTAGATGAAAGCTACTTTGGCCTGACTTTTGCTTTCTTTTCTGAACCGCCGCTTCACTAAGTGGCAAGCAGCGGAGGTCAGAGGCCAAACGAAAAGGATAAGCGTCAATGGGAGGCCCTGTGGTGTGACACAAGTGCATAGTGGTATATTGTCCACAGCCCATGAAGAACTTGTCAACAGCTCAGTGAGAATCCCTCAAAGGAGCGTCTACAGTTTCATTGCATCCTCCTCCCTGGAGGCGGTGGCAGATACCCAGGGAAGGAACAGCTATATAAGCAAGATGGCTCTCTAGGAGCTCTGCTGTCTTCTAGTATTTGTTTTTNGAGCTCTGCTGTCTTTTAGTATTTGTTTTTATTTATCAGCATAAAGATTACCAGTAGAAAAAGCTTCCAAATATCTGGAAAGTTCCACACAAGCAAGAACAGCTCGAAACAAGCTAGACTAAAAATTAATTCTGCCTTCGAAAGCTAGCTGTGAAAAGTAAATACAAATAATATTTGCTAAATTGGCTGACACTACATTAAGCCCCTGCAAAACCTTCTTGTGACACCCCAGTGTCTGCTCTTTTATTCTGCTGTGAAACCTGAACTTACCTAAGCAGCAGACCAGGCTTTGAGGAACCAGAATTTCCTGCAAGGAAATAACTAAGACATAGTGTCCTTTTCAGGAAAAATTAATTATCGAGGTATCCTCTGAAATGCAACCTCTTGCAACAGGCAAGCTCTCATTTCATTCGTTCTCAGCACTGAAGTTATCCAGGACAGCATGAAGAGCATCTACTGTTAAATGAAATTGGTCAGATCTTTCAATCCTGGTACATAGCTAATGGAATTGAACAGAAGAGAATTTGTCTCACAGTTAAGAAGAATTGCATTTCTAGAATAATCAGTTTAAAAGTATACAATATGCACACGCATTGCCTTTGTTCTGGTTTTTATACAGTTCCTAGAAGTAAGAGTAACTCAGTAAGAGCCCAGGAAAGGGCTTTTAGGCCCAACATTATACAAGTAATAAATCATCATCCCTATTCTGTTTTGAAAAGAAACCAGGGTATAAGCTGAAGAATCTTGAACTGTGTCTGTCATACAGGCAATGAAAAAGTTCATCAGGAAAAGAGATCAGAAGAAATTAAACAGCATCTGTTTGCTGGACAAGGCACATCACAAAAGTGTAGGTGGACATGCAGCCAGGTTTATTCATACAGGAGCAACAGGACTAATAAGAGAGTTAAAGTATGAAAAAAAAAAAAAGTGAAAGCAAGCAACATTCTGCTCTCTTAGCAGTGGATTTTAGAGAAGCCACAGCTTGTGTTTCTGCAGAACGGGTAAGGAACTGGTCTGGGGTTGCAAAGCACATTTTAATGAATCTCCTCTGGCTCTTAATGACTTCAAGCATTCTACATTTTTTACCTTACTTACTTACTTCTACCTTACAGACTCTCCCTTAATCATCATTTTAAACACAATAAAACATGCAAGTAATGAAGACAGATCCCAGTATACTGGCCACCTAACTTTAAAGCAGCGGAAGACTTTTTGCCATCTGAGAGGCTGAGTCAGGTGGTTATATTATTTTTAACTGTTTGCAGTGGCCTACGGGCATTTTGTCAACTTCTCTATCACCTAGATTATTCCAGATCAGCTGTGTTGAAATAAACGGGGTTATGGCGGCATGAATGGAAACACAGAGATGAACCAGACCCTTGCACTGTAAACACGATGCCATTTGTGGGTTGTAAAGTTACATGTTTACATCCACGGCTCCCAAGGCCAGAAGAGCTCAAGACCGTCTCACTGAGCGAGGCAAAAGCTACAGCACCAAGTTTTCGGAGAAATGACTGGCAGGGAACCAAACCATGATGCGTAGATATTGGAAGATGGGCTGAGCTGCTCTGAATAAAATACTGCCCAAGTTATAATAAAATAAATCCATTACGATTTTTAATAATAACAGTAATGTACTGTTGTTCAATCCTTTGAGAAGCCTTAAAAATACCGGCAGGTATTAGTCTGCCAGCCAAGCCTGACAGCTTCCCACACCCTCAAGAGAAGCGCATGGACACCAGAAGCAGCATTTTCAACTGCCAACTTGAAACCAAGAGTGGCCAACTTGAATCAAGTCTTGCCGTTCACCAATATTGGCACCTGCAGCTCCTGTCGATTCTAGCAGGAACCATGACTCCTTCAGATATATGAAAATTAGGGTTTCAGACCCAGCCCAAAAGCTGTCTTTGGAGCACAGCTCCAATGCTCCAAGTACAACATTCGCACGCTCATGTCAGAGCTGAGCCGACAACATCAAACTGGAGTCCCACCTCCTGGACTGATGGGCCACAATTTCTCAGTCTTTGGAGCCTGCTGTAACTAAGTTTACAAGTTACTGTTACAAGCACTCAAGAAAAAACCTCGGCCCTTTCTTCCCCATAGTCAGAATGCAATCCCAGTCTTTATATTAAGCTTACCTGAAACCACCCTGACTAGAGGGCAGCTGCCTGCTGAGAGCTGCAGCCTTCAGAGAAGAGGAGCGACATGGCGAGCAGACTTACGGGGAAGCACAGGCAAGCACTCAGCCATGCTGCTGCCGCTGCCACCACAGGAAAGCAGCTTAATTTGGGTGCATGTGAAGCGCGTTGTGCTCTCTGCACAAAGCCACCCTTTCATCAGCTGCCTTTGGAAACCTGGAGGGAGCCCCTTTTAAACATAGTGTTTGAACCTTTGGCAATACGAAGGTTTTTTGCCTTTTTATCTGAACTTTTCTCAGTAGGATGCAAAGGCATGGGAAATCACAACCATACTCATCCTCAGAGGCCATATTTACTGGTTGTTGCCTTATGAGCCCATTCCCCATTAATATCAACAGGAGATGGACATGGAAGCTAAACACCTCAAGGGATCACTCCACTTCTGATCCCTTAATGCTCAAACCTCCTAATAAGAACAGCATCTAAATTAACTAGACACAGCTTTCAAATCCACTTTCAAAACTGACTTTGGTCCAGCTTCTCCCCTCTTTAAAGCCAAAAGTGGCTTCAGCTTATGCAAGCAGAATTGGCGTGTTTGTCTACCCCCACAAAGATAGCAGAGGTGTCGTCTCTCCTGTAATGAAACATTTTAAAGGTGTTACCTTCTCCTTACACAGGACACGATACAGTTGGATTTTGGCCTTGTCTCAGTTTCAAGTAAGAAGTCAAGTTTATTTTTCTATTTTCCTGTAGGGGATTAATCTTTCGGAGGACAGCATTTATTTTTAAAAAGCCACACTTTTCTCCCTCCATCGTGGTGGCACTCCATTGTCAATCTGCACCTCCATATTGCTCCGATGCTTGAGGCGCTCTTCATTCTACAGCACATCAGTATCAGCCCTAACCGTGAGCAGTCTGCTTCATATGTGGCACACGTGGGGCGATTACCCGCGGTCACACTGTGCCTGGCTGCGTGACACACCAGCACACTATCATTTGTTACGGGTTGTGGTTCTGAGCACAGCTGAAATCTCTCCCTAGGATATTCAGAGTGTTAATGGAAGGAAGGAGGAGGAAACCAGAAGTATTTTTCTGCAAATCCCACAAAGTATTCCATAGCATTTTCATGATAGAAATAGTCATTCGCAAACCTCAGCAACTGTTAAGGGATCACAACACGGAAACAATAAACTCCTCAGATTTCTTTGTGGAAAATGGACGAGAACAGCCCTTTGAACAAAAGGATAATTATCTGGCCTCTGAACATAGAAAGTTGGCTGGCTTGAGAGAAAACCCAAACAACTTACAACATCCTGCTAAGCTTCTGCTTCTCTGCCCAACCAAGGCTACCCAGCAAAGAGCCCGTCTTGCATTACTAAAGGCAACTTGACTTCACTGCATGATGGGCGCCCTAAGGAGATGCAGAAAGGGAAGCAACCAAGCAGAAAGAGAACAAAATTTACATGAGTTTTATTCACAGACCTGCCGATCCCCAGACAATCATCATGTGGGAAACCAGAATAATGCACTGAGCTCTAAAGATGAAAACCATGTTGAAAGGACTAAACGTCACTGTAAAATTAAAAGATAAACAACATCTTTCCCTTCAATGGCACCATGTGACTCTTAATAAATTATGTGAAAACAGATTTACAGGCTCATGCCCTAAACTTATGCCTCCTTTGATAAGGAAACATGCAAACATAAAGATCTGGAGAAGAAAATTAAATCCCCAGGACTGGATCATATTCAGAATAAAA
Organism: Himantopus leucocephalus; assembly: GCA_003993805.1. NCBI lineage: Eukaryota > Metazoa > Chordata > Aves > Charadriiformes > Recurvirostridae > Himantopus > Himantopus leucocephalus. The sequence goes on along the minus strand of RSEF01000003.1, from coordinate 25,942,001 downwards.
ACAAAGAGGTTCTTCAAAAGCTAATCTCCCAGAAGTCTCAGCACAACATGATACTCTCTCAAGGTGCAGATTTCTCTACCTTGCTGCTTAAGTATGCTTTACGATGCAGAGCATAACAATAAAGAGCATTTTTTTTTAATTCAGTTAAAAGGCAACAAATTATCTTAAATGACAAAAGAGGAGAAACAAGACCCTGGAGCATTAAATTAGAAGTGGTAGGAATCAGATTCTCAGACAAATACAAAGACGTCGCTCTGATTATTGGCTATTAGATATATTTATTTTATGAAAATCTAGCATAGTCTTTTCTTTATCAGCTACTATGTCAGGCATTTCTGAATAAACATATTCAGATACCCAAGCAACCCCTCCAATGAAAGGAAGTGAACTTTATCATTACACTGACCTGTAAACGAAGCCCACTGCCAAGGGTGTTTCAGGGAGCATCACCCTAATGAAATCGGAGCTGGCAGTCGCCTTCCTGCTGATTCCTCAAAATCCAGAATAATATGAACTGTCCCCCAGGATTTACAGACCCTCCTACCCAAAGCCTTCCCACTCACACCCCTTCACTCTGTTTTTAGCTGGACAGACCATTTCTCCTCCCCATAAAATTTGCCTGCAGAAAGGAACCTTTAGTTTATACCACCACCATAAAATGGGAAGCACACCCCACTGCAAGAGGCCATCTGTGGAGTCTGAGATCTGGTCCAGTTAGAGTTGCCACCATGGAAATACAGAAGCTCTGGCTCCTGTGGATAAATGGCTATACAGGAACCCCAGTGGCAACAAACTCCCCGACTTGTGTTTAGCCAGACTACAATTTTAGGGCTTGTAGTGAAGACAGACGTGGGAAACAGCTGTAGATGTCATATGTTCAAATAAACCAAAGGAGTTTCGAGTTCATATCCCTCTGCAGAGGGTTAACCTCCATGGCGCAGGAGGAGAGCATGAGAATTACTATCGCACATGAAGAGGATATCTCGAGGCATTACATGGTGACGAGCTCACTCTCCGTGTGTTGTCAGAAATCCAGACCCAACACTTTGGGGCAGCGAGGAACCACCATTTCTTCTGTAACGTTGGTTTGTAATTTGCAGCTCCTGTATCGGCAAGGTCAAAGACAGAACGAAGAGCTCTGACTTCAAATCTCCATCTCCACCAAGATGCTGTTTCTTTCTCCTTTTATCTTCCTGAAAACAAATCTGAGAAGAAAACACCACCACAACCACTGTTCCCTAACTACAGTTAGGGAAAAGATGTCATATGTTCAAATAAACCAAAGGAGTTTCGAGTTCATATCCCTCTGCAGAGGGTTAACCTCCATGGCACAGGAGGAGAGCGTGAGAGTTACTATCGCACATGAAGAGGTTCCCTAACTACAGTTAGGGAAAAGATGCAGCCCAGCATCTTTGTAATGCCCTCTTCCATGTGGTGTAACCTGACAAACGATGAAGACAGTAGGCAGTCAGTCCCACCTTTGCATGGACCACAGTCATGCCTTGCATGCTCACGCTGACGGGAGCTTCTGCATACAGCTAGCATAAAAGCAGGGGAGCTGACTTCCTCAAGTCAGAGCCTGGCACAGACCACAGCAGGAGAGGACACCACATAGCAGTGAGGCGCAGAGTCCTTCAATTGATAGCTCCTTCCCTGCTGTGGATCCTACCCCTTCAAAATCCCTGCATAACAACAACTCTAGGCAACTCAAAGAAGAGGAAGGGGAGGACTAATGCATTGCATGTTTACTATATCTTTTCTGTGATCTTTGGTGCTGAAATTTTGCCCACCCCTCTACCTTTTGCCTGTCAGCTATCACGTGTCACAGTGAAGGACCAGTCCTACAAATGCTGAGATTATTAAATGTCTTTCTATTTGGTTCTTCAGGCATTCATTGAGTGAAGGGGCTGTCCTGGAAGCCTCCTGAATCAAGAGCTACACTTTAAACCCACATTTATTGCCTTTCCCACAGTGTTTCCTCCAATCATCCCACATTATCTCCGAAAGGCCACAACAGGAATACTTAAAAAAAAAAAAATTAAATATCTGGTTCCCAGACTAGCTTCTTCCTACAAACTTCTCTGTGGAGCAATCCCAGTTTCTGAATCAGTGAGGAAGACTTATGCAGGCATATCTTGCATTCTAGAGGCGTCAGGTCAAGCACATGATTGATCTGAGTCCAGCGGGTCACTTTAGGCCAGTTACAAAAGTGCAAACAATTTAGCAAGTAAGAAATTATGGTGTTTATAGATTAGAAACATATATCTTTAACATACTGACGTTTTCTTCCATTGGACCTGTGGAAAACTTAAGGAGACATAAAATACCTGCAGGCTGATATCCTAATATCCCACGCAGCTTCTGTTGTTCCCACATACAGATTGTCCTTCAAGGGGTAGCGACTAAATATTGAGTGTTCATAGTACTAAAAACTGGGTCATTGGGTAAACGAATTAATCTAGAAATTGCTAAATTCTTTATTGTGTTCTGCTACTTATATATGTACAGGGCTACAAGGAGGAAATGTAGATTTATATTTTTTTTTTCTTATTTTCAATGAAAGATCATTCTCTCACATCAAGTCTCTTATATGTACGTNCGAATTAATCTAGAAATTGCTAAATTCTTTATTGTGTTCTGCTATTTATATATGTACAGGGCTACAAGAAGGAAACGTAGATTTATATATTTTTTTCTTATTTTTAATGAAAAATCATTCTCTCACATCAAGTCTCTTATATGTATGCGTACCAAAAATTTCTGTCCTGGGATACACTGATGACTGCTCTTCAACTCACCTTCAAAAGTTAAAACCGTTTTTTTGACATTTTCTTATTTAACTAGTACATTTATTCGTAATAATCCCACATTGTTCTAAGGAATTTCTCAAATAATCAAACATGACTGAAAAAAAGACTAATATTGCTTTTATTGTTTCAAAAATAAACGTGCATACACATGATGCAAAAAATATATTAAGTAATCCAGTGTAATCTGGATAATTATTTTAAATGCATACTCCAAAACCCTGAATGTGTCAGCCTACAAGTCCACTTCCTATGTTTTTCTATCTGCAAGATCTGCAAGTAATTTAGTCTTGTTTTCACAGAGCGCAAAGACATTCCATTTGTTTACACTAGAGACAAATTTTACTCAATTGACGCAATTCCATTGATAAAATAATGGCTTTCTTCCTCATTTTAGGCAATTTCGGCCTTATATCTTGACATAAAAGAGGTAAGTGATTGTCATCTGTGTTCATATTATGTGACGGGCAGATTATCAGGTATGAGCCTTACTGCCTAATGACAGGACCTTTTCGAGGTCTGATTTAGGTCTGAATGCTCATAACCTGTTCTGAAAACTAGGCAGATGATTAAACAAATCAACAAAGGGTCAACTGTAGGCCAACTACAGGTGATTTAACTGGAGGCACCTCTAGTAGGTCAAGTGAAATAAAGCAGATATAATTTGTCCAAGTTATGCATTAAAAACACTGGTGAAGACCAGCTTCTGTTTATCTGACATCTTTGTGATAACCCTTCTTTAACAAGATTACTGGACGTATCAGGACAGGTTTTTTTAAAAAGGGAAAAAGCATAAAAGGAGTCTACATATTCCCTATCAGCATGGAGTTTTATCCTAGAATAAAACGCAGAATTAGCTGTTGCATTTAGAAGATAAGAAAATAAAATCCTTAGCAATCCTGGTAAACAGAGCACCGCTGAAATACTGTCACAACAAGAGAGGCATTTGCCCTAACATGCTTGCACAGCACTAATCCCAAGAGCGTTACTGCGCTCATCCCACAGGGTCTCCAAAACCTTAAGATGTAACAGTCTTAATTTTTCCATCTTAAACTTGTGCGAGGTATTAGCCACTACACACAAGCCCAGGGACGGCTCCGAGAGGGATGCTCACCTGTACATCATCTCTTTAACCACCTACCAGAAAAGGCTTTTTAAATCTTATTTCAGTGAAGTACCAGTGACATCTAGTGGACAGCTCTTCTACATTAATGTCTCTAATGGGGCAAACCCACATAACCTTCCAATCTCTTTGAGGGAGGCTACAGAGCAAGGCTCAGACAGAGAATGCTAGATTTAAAAGGAAACTTTAAAGGTTTTCTAGTCCGTCTCCCTGCTCTAATGCAGAACCAACTATACCTGCGTCGTTCCTAACACTCACACAAACAGGTCTTAAAAACCTGTGATGGAGCCACAGCTGCATCAGACACCCTTCCTCCTGAGCACCCCAGCAACAAGGTAGGCAGTGAATTACTTGCTGCACCGTACCACCCTTTCTTTCCCTCTCTTGTCCTACAGGCAGGGGAAAGAGTGAGTGCTTATAACTTGCCTAGTCACCTGGATGAACAATTGTAGCACGATATATAAATGCTCCGGACAGGTCAGTGACCAGCCTAGCAAGTCACTCGGCAACGCGTGCAACCTCAGCTTCTCACAAATGCATGGTTTGTCCAAAACTGGGTCAAATTTCACAGATGCGGCAAAAAAAGCACACCCCGGGCAACAGGACAATGCCCCAGCCAAATTGCAATACCTTATTCCAAAGGGAAAAGCGCAAACCCCATTGCGCAATCTCATTTTCAGCAATAGTTTTGAAAACAGCCTGCTCCAAAGCGCTCTGCTTGCACTGAAGCTTTTAGCTCCAAAAGCTAAAGTTTAGCAGATGTGTGCAACAGTAGCAGGGACTTTATAAGGGACAATACTAGGCAGCTGTAGCCCTAAGTACAACTTACCTGCATTTGCCTGTATATAATGTATCAGCAGCTAATCCTTTTCTAAATAACACTGCTCAAATGATATTTCATTTCTTAAACCATGGTACGGACTTGTTAGGTTTCAGCAGTAATTCCAAACACTAAAACCATATAGAAGCTATAAAAACAACTGTAATTTATTTTCTGAATAAGATTCTACATAAGCACTTTATAGACGCTCCTGAAACTTGCTTGAATAACAGAAAGATTTTTTTTTTTTTTTCTAAGCCAGTATGCAGACCTTGGCGGTTTAGGCTGCTGTGTGTGCTTCACACCACACAGCAACATCTGCTAGCAGTTAATTTGGAAAATGGGAGACTGTCACCACAAAATGTAGACCTTTTAAAATAAACACAAGAAAAATATTACCAAGCAAAAATAAAACTGCATAATAAATATAAGTGGGTGGTAGCTGCACACTGGTATAGAGGATTTTATAATAGATCAAACAAATCACCACACTGAAACTGCCCACCACAGTGCCGCTTTCAAGCAACTGCTGTTGTCAGACTGAGATCTGGACCTCTCTCTCTCATTCCCCTTTACCATTTCTTCCCATGTAAAAAAAAAAAAANAAAAAAAAAAAAAAAAAAAGTCCTAATTATCGATTTACTTTCATGGGATGGTAATATTAAAAATACAAACCTCAAAACCTAAATTTCCAAAGTACTCTGTCAGCAAGAAAATCTTGGTCTTTCTTCTTTATGAGCTCTAGCTACAGAGGAACAGAGAAGCATGCTACCTCCCAACATCAGATGAAATATGGCTTAAAAGCAAAGTCAGTACTCAGTTACAGGGCCTCGGTGGAAGTAGTGTTCCCGGACAGACAAAACTGTTTGCATTAAATAACGTGGTCTGGAAAAAAAAAGCAAAGTTTTTCCTCATGTGTTTATATTCCTTGGTATGANAAAAAGTAAGTCTGCAATTTTCAAAAAGCAAAAGAAAAAAAGAAACAACAAAACCACAACATATAGTGACATATAGTGAATAGATAATTTTAAGATGTAGGGCAAAAATTCCAGTGGTCCAGGTGATATCAACTGGCAGAGGATATTCTGCAAGCCTTGCCAAATGGGGCTTAGTAAATGTTATTGTAAGGATCGTATTGAAAGAAATATCCCACTTTTGTATGCCATTAAACCTCAAGTCAGGAATCAGAAGCCCTCCTCTGTTTGCATTTAGCTGGGAAGCCCATTGGCAAAACAAACTTTTTGGCTAGTGCTACCGCTGCAAGGATGGGATCTCCTGTACTGATTTTTCTCACAATCTGGTGCTCTTAGGGAGTCTCTCCCAAGTTTTCAAAAAGACTGTGGCATCTTTAGTCTGAGAGCATACTGCCTCACATGAGTCAGGGTTGTTCTTGGCTCTAACAGTTCAGACCTGTTGACTGATCACATGGGAGTCTGTATCCTGAATGTTTAGGGGGAAGGGTTTTCTGCAAAGCTCCCCAGGAATCACACTAAAAAGAGTATACGCTAAAAAAAAAAAAAGTCAGAGCATTAAGGCTCTCAACTTGAGCACTCAGAGTGTTTTGGTGCACAAAATGGTGTGGATTTGGTCAGTAGGTTTTATAAAGTTCCAGCTGAAGATGGTGGGGAAAAAAAAGCTTGTATTATCATCAGTGGGGCCGAACAAAATCCTTACTGAACATTGACACTGCTGGGGGAGATTTTTCAAAAAACCCACAGAGGTGAACTGCCTATTTACCATTCACAGGTTTTTACATCTCTGTTGCTTTCTTCCTCGTTCTGCCTTTTTGCTGGGAAGACTGGAAGGTGCAAAGTGAATGCAGGGACAGCCTTTTTCAGGGCTCCAGCACCTGAATGCTGCTCTCAGCAACTGAAGTTTACTCTTGGTGATGGGCAATGCTTTTGGATGACTCTAGGCAGCTCGGGTACTCCCAGTTCCCCACAGATGGTCACCAATTCTGAGAGTCTCACCTTGGGGTGAGAGTCTGAACTAGATTTGCCTAGAGTGCAAACCCCTCACAAAACCAGCTGAAATTACTGGAGACTCTCAATATCCCTCCTGCAGTCTCATTCCCCTCTCCCACTGATTTGGGCATTTTCCTCACCTGAGTGAAGATGGCCTCTTCTACAGTGGAAACAGGTATTTCAGACAGTCTCGAGGGGCGAACCCTGCCCAGGGAGTTCTCTGGCCCCCCGGGTCGGCCAGGAGCTACAGGAAACGGTATTCGCTCCAGCAAAAAGCTGGCTTTTGTAGGCAATTGAATGTACTGCAACTGATAGTACACAGGTCAGATGTCAAAGGAGGACTGGTGCCAGACCGGTGATATATGGCTGGCATGAAACGGCTTGGGGCATCACCATCACCTTCCATCTGAAGATATCAAAGACACAGTCGGACATCAACAGATAACATCCACTCACACTTGAAGAAACAGGAATTCCAGTGCTTCCAAATATTTCTATCCCCAAGGTAGTCCCAATGAATTAACCCCTGTAGGACTTGCAAGTATGCAAGAATATTTGGTTATCCAGCTCGAAACAGGAAAACAAAAAAATAAGATTCTGACAAGCATTTTCAGGTGCGCTAAGTGACCAATTTTGCTGTTTGACCTGATGAGGTATACTAGTCTAAGGTTTGTCTTCTTTCAGCACGGGTAGATCTAGCAGATGCAGCTCCCTTCGCTATGGGGATTGAAAGCTGCTACTGCCACCCTCCCTGCCTCAAGGCTGCCTCTCTGTGTACCCCAGACAGCCCTTGATTAACCAAGCCTGGGTTATCCATGTTAGACCTATGCTCGCTCTCTGCTCCCACTCTTCTGCTGCCATGATCACAGCTACTCATCTGTCTTCATCATTTTGCTCCCAGGTGAGGTAAGGTCAGAGCACAACGTCCCCTTGGGCCCCACAGCACTGGAAATGTTTACGTGCTGTCAAACCAAACTGGACTCAAACTCACTTGCCTGAGACTCTTGTGTTTATTTCATAGCGGTGATTTTGAAACCAGATCTGTTCACATGGGAACTATGCTGTGTGTTGGCTGTGACTCTGCCCATAATCCGTAGGAATCACAAGTTGGGAATAGCACGTCATCTGACTCTTTTACTGGAGGTTCTCACTCCCCTTTTATTATTACAGTATAAAGTTAATGATACAGCCAGGCATTCAACTTTAACGATCTAATTGTAATTGTCCAAGGGGCTCAGCTTTTTCTGATTGTGTGTAGATGCCTCACATCCTTGCTGAGTGAGGAGTGGGAGTCCTCTCACTATGGTAAAAGTGAATCCCTGGTGGTTTATCTGACTTCCAGGCTTTTACAGCTCAGATCTCCATATCCCTACATTGCGTTGTTTCCCCAGAAACAATGCTATTATACATTTCATAGTTGCAAGTTATCTTTCACATTTCTCTTCAGTTATTCAGAGCAGCCAGTTCTCCCAAGAAGCATTTGAAGTGCTATACTTACACAGCCTGTTTCCAAACCGGCAGGCGACAATGAAGACACGCACAAGTCGGTGTAGCTTTTGCTCACATGCTTGATTTGCTGTTCAGATTCCAGAGCTGTTTTTTACGTCTGTCACAGGGTGTCTGTCATCACTTCTCCTCAGAAGCCCAGCAGGGTATCCCAAACAATACCAGCCTTGCAAGGGGGAAAAAGGTTCCTTTCTTCCCAAGGTTTTAGTGGCAAAATCTCAAACGACAGAGTGAAACATTGTGTGTCAGAGCTCAAACTGGAGAAATAAATAAATAAAAAAAAAAGAGATTAATAAAAACACCCACCAAAACCCAGCTTTTCCACCCACCCATGTTTGCCGCGAGCACAAACGCCCCCTGACTTATGGCAAGCACCCTGGAAAATATAAGTTTTTTCCAAATTAAAAGACCATATGTCCCAACCACAGTTCCTTTCCAGAGAAAATCATAGCAAGTCCTCCTGCGTTCACAGTCTAACTCCAGTGGGAACGAGGAATTCTTGCTTACCCTTTCTCCTAGGATCCTATGGGAAGAACAAACAGGGAGTGGTTTCAAGGAGGACTACGTGGTACTAAGCCCCAGACATGACCAGCACCACTAATTTATAAGTGGATACCTTGGGATCAGTTACATTCTGCTGGTACCTGTCTTCTGTCTGGGGAAAAAAAAAAAAAAAACAACCAACAATTTTTTCTTGGTTTCAGAGACTCCCCTCTCAGCTCAGGGCATGTGCCACTGCACTTTTGGTGGCCTGCCCATCGGACTGCTGTTGTCCCAGCTGCTGGCCACTCTGTTACAGTCATCCCAGAATCCCAAGAACCAGAGGGCCACAGGCACCCACCCATCTCCTCCACACACAGCTGCGGGCACGGGACCAGTTGAACATCAGCTGAGCCTTCGCGTGAACCACTTCCCCCATTCCCTTTTTATCCATTAACTCCTGCTGATGGTACNCTGAAAACAAAAAAAAAAAAAAAAAAAAAAAAACACCGCAGTCACAAAGAGGCCTCCGCTGCAGAGCTGGCACCACACAGACCAGAGGACACAGGAGCCACAAGCCGGTGGCTCATCAGGCCAGGGTGTAATCGCCCCAGCTGAGGACCACTGCACGGCTCTGATCCCTTCTCAGAGAGCCACCTCACACCATCACCGCCTTTGCCGCAGCTCTGGGAGGAAACTAAAGGCAACTCCACAAAGCTGCTCTCCTTTTCCCAGAAAGCTAGCCCAGACGCATGGCCCTTCCAGAAGCTTTTTCAACCTGCTGGCCGTGCAGGGTCCATTTGAAGTCCCCTTACGGCATTTCTTAATTGTACACATATCTGCTGCATTGTGTCTGGGAATTGACGAAACAGATCCCAGGTTCCTGAATTATAATGATTCCTTTGCAGTGATTTGAGGCCATCTCAGCAAAGCTTTTTTTTCAGGGAGACTGAGGAACATCATATTCATCTGTGGGCTCCTAATCCCTTCAGACTACAGACTACTTTCACGAGTTCTTTCAAATTACTTTCAACTTCTTTTGGTTAGATCTTGCAGGAAAGAATCCACAGAAGATCTTATCTGAACCCTGGCACGCAATGACCTTGTTGCTCCATTTCATCACTGGTTCTAGGGTCACGTTATTAGGGATAATACTGGGAATTATAGGATTATCTTAGGCTTCCGGATACATTTTACATTGACTAATTTATTCTGTCTTCCCTTTCATGAATGCCTGATGTAATATATGAGACAGAGGGTTTATAAGACTCTAAAAGTATTAAGCTTTCACCTAATCACTATTGTCTGAGGTCCTATGGAAACTCAGCCTGATCTGCAGCTGGATATTACTAGTATCTGACCCCAGACATGGGATGGTACATTAAAAGTGCTAGTAAAGTATCTGGTTAGCAGATTCATGAAGGGAAAGTTAATGAACTAGTACTATATGTATGCCGCTGTGCGTGTAAGTTATATCTGGCTGCCATGTGTGCCCAGAAGCAGTTCTTTCTCAGAGTATGCTGAAAAGGTCTGTCACCACAAGTCAAGCGCACCCTTGATACTTTTCATAAGGCTCCAGAGGAAATTAATGTTGGTTCTTCCAGGTTATAGCTTTTATATGATAAAAAACCCTACACCAGCTGTATCATATGGAAAACAGAAACAGATCAGAACAGAGACAGGTAACATAATCCACATGCAACTGATAATTCACGTACAGGTCTGATGTTCAGCATTTGACAGAATGATAGACGAGGCCAGGGTTTAGCTCCTTAAAACATTCAATATCAGTGGGAGAAATGAAAGCAACACAAAAATGTGCAGCCTGATCGTGACTGAAGGTGAGCTGTAAAAAGGGAATAATTGTTATTGAAGGTGACCTTTCAGTCTGTAGTAAAGTCCCCAGTTATTTCAGTGTGCTTTACGCTAGGACAGATGCGACCAATCTGCAGGTATCAAGAGATTTTCTGTACACCACCAAGCTCTGAATGATTTGGTCCTGAAGATGCAGTGGACATAAAACAGCAACACACGCTCTACCCTTGTCAGAGTTGCCACCCTCACGCACAGGACTGAAAGGCACTCAGTTAATAAGACGACTGGATGCTTAATAAATGCCTTGATGAGACACAGAGATAAAAAGCTTGGAGGTCACTCCCACGGTGTTACATCAAAATGAAACTGGAATAACGCAACAGTGAGTCAACACGAGGGCTCATTTCTTGACACGCTCCACATGAGACCGGTGAGAGCATCCAAGTGAACCTCGCCCACAGCATTTTGGGTGAATTATCCCTTCTACCTTTTAGTTACTCATTTGCAGACCCTTTTTGCGGAATAGGGCAAGACAGACTAGACATACAGAGACAGGCTGTGTTTTATGGGAATGAAGGAGGTGTGCTTATAGTGAAATCCATCTCGTGCCCAAAATTCAGCGCCAAATTTTTCAGTAATTATCTGTACCAGTAGCTTGTAAAGGCACCCCTTATATCTTAACCCAAATGTTAAAAATATTCAAATATAGCTGTACAGAATTTATCATTGTCCACACAAAAATTCCTCTTGAGGATCCTTCATTTCCCCTGTATCCTAATTTGCTATTTTCTCTATCTCTGGGTTTGTCTCATCAGAAGAATTCTTCTTTTAACCTGGTTTCATATCAAAGTAAGTTCTATCTTCATTAACAGACAATTTATCACAGAAAGAATGAAGATTTACGACATCTCGTCTGCCCGGAACAGGAAATATTCTACCAACACAGCTCAGCCTGTCTGCAACCGCAAAGTCACTGAAGCTCGTTGTCCCATGACATGAAAAAGATCTCAGTTACAGAGAAGGTCCCATACTTTGCCAAATTTATAGATCTTAGGAGTCTAATTTTCGCATGGTTGAACTACTTCACCAATACAAAACAAAGGCCTTGAACCGGCGGCCCCGCTATTTCAAACAAGAAATGAACTGTAGTTCTCAGATACGACAGCAACAGGTGTGCTGGATACACCTGGCTCGGTACGTAGAAGTCAGATAACAAAATTTAAATCCCCATTCTTTTGATTTTTGGCTGTTTGCTGTCACCCAGCGCGTTACAGCTTGAACCCTCTCCCACAGGCATGATGCAAGTAACCCAGCTTGGCGATACGGAGACCCGGGCAAACAGCATTTGCCTTTCACGAGCTACCGAACTGCTGCGCGGGCAGGTCCGTGGTGCCAAAGCAGAAACCGCTTCCTCTTTCTTTCCAATTCCCTTCTCTGCTGAGCAAAGGAAAGGGAAGGGTAGAAAGACTCACAAGGAAGATTAACATGTCATTGACTCCATTACTTCCCTTTCTTTTCCTGACGGGCTGTGTGCTCCCTTCACAGCCCGTCGGGTGGATGAGAGACCGTGTCTGCGACAGGAGCTCCAGCGTGGTATGGTGGGAAGTCCAGGAAAACTGCCTGCCACCTGTTTCACCAAAACTGGCACTGTCTGTGGAAATGAGTCCACTCAATTAAAGGTGAAATAAAGTAATTTGAAGTGATCGAGGCTCTCTATTTCCACATTTTTTGAATAGGATATTTAGAATTTTCATTCCTAATTATTTTTTTAACTTTAAAAAAAAAACTTGTACAAAGTGAAAAGACAAAAAAGATCTCCGCCCCCCCCAAATCCTAAAGGAGGACCTTTTGAACCTGCTGACAGCCTCAGAAACAGACTCTTGATTCAGAGTAATGACAAAGCAATTCAGACCGCAGAATTCAAACTAAAAACTATTCATCAGATTTATGCCTGGCCTGATGCGTGCCTTCCTACCTTGTAAATGCATTACATGTGCCATCTAGGAATAAAGCGTTCAGCCTCAAAAAGGACGAGGAAATAAACACGAATGAAACCTTGTGTGGGAATAGTCAGTGCTCTTCTTCCCCGCTTAGCAGTCTGAATATGCTGCTTCAGCTTTGGCAGTTTTTCTCAACTTTAGCTGCACTATGACCTCAGATGACCCAGACTGCTATGAATCTGGCCACTGGACATTTGATCCAGAATACTAAACAACCGGTGTCATTTTCAGTCAGCGCTCAATCCAGTCTGACCTAGATAGAAAAGCCTTCACATCCCATTGCTAATCCCTTCGGTTCCATCCAAGCAGTGAAGCCTGTAAGCGAACACAGCACATGGAGCTTACGAAAAGCAGGCAAACGAATTGAGTTTCACAGAAATCTAAAAACTCAAGACTTCAGGAGACAGACCCAAGTAATACCAGTCTCCATATTCTCTAGAAGCATATTTCTCTGTATTGCCCAAACACTTCCAGACCATTTTGTAACGGCAAATAGATTTTATTTTTCTTCAGTGTCTATCTCTCTAGGACCAGTCTGGATCAACAATATATTTGTTTTCTGTTTCTGGTCTTCTTTTTAGAAGACTTACATCTTTTAGAAGAGGTACATCTTGCATGAACCTTGCAAGAAGTTTTTAAAAAAAAAAAGTTACAATTTTAAAATATTTTGCTTCAATGTGCCAGACATTCCATTTCGCATTTTTTCCCCTAAAATCATGATTCTCAGCCACAGCCACTTCATTAGTATAGAAATAGCTGATTTTCCCACAGTCTCTCTAACAGTCAGACAACAAACCTGCACCAAGATGGTTCAGTTTCATTGGAGTCAGCACCTACTGAGCAATGTGGTTTAGGTTTCTTTTAAGCATTCAAGAACGTTTTTCATAATAATGCCAGATGGCCTTGCAATCAAAACCTTCTCATTCAGCCCTTTACCTCCAAATTCGCTGCTGATAGTGTACGGATTTGCATTTGAATACACAATACAGAAGCTGTTTCAGATTTTCTCCAAACAAATTACCTCTGTAGCAACAAATTTTCCAACTGCATTAACTGTTCTCTGGCTTCCACATACCTTTCCGAATATTATGTGAAGAAAAGAGAAAGAAGAGAAAGAAAAAATTCTTGACTACCATCACAAAAGAAATGGTTCCTTAATTACAAACAGGACACCCTTAAGCTGAGAGCTGAAGAGAAGGGCAATCTAAACGACCTTTCCCCATCATTTTGCTTTGAAATATGGGGGAAGCAGAACCAATTGATGTGAACAGGTTTAGTAAGATAAACACCAGTGGCAACTTTTTATTTTTAACAACACTTGGCCTTCTCCGGGACAAAGAATAGGAATGAGAATACTTGTTATGTACTCTTGCAAAATGTACTGTGTATTTAAAAAGAAAATATTTGCTTATCAGTTGTGGCTGTATAATGTCAAACATAGGGTAGCTACATGATATTTTAACCTTACCCCCAAGCTACAAGGAAATTGAGTAGATAGTTGGCTTTCTAGTGTCTTTAAAGTAACTATACGTGAAAGGTCAGACTTAGAGAGAACAGTAGATAAGCTGCCCAACAAGGCTGGCAGAGCTGAGAAAACATGCTCAAGTGCAAGGGATATCCCAATGTTTGCTTAGAAACGTGTCATAAATGTAACGTTTAGTGATGGTTTAAGGTACCCCCTGTGAATAAGAAGTGGAATTTACACAGGAGAGAAAAGGATACGAGAGACTGATTCAGAGAGTAGAGAGATGGCTGCTTTAACACTTTTGACCAATTTTAATTAACTTCGTGATACACTACCATAGTTACTGATCTTATGATCATGCGTCACAGTTAACGTAATCATATTTCCCATAGATGGCCTGCATGCAGACACACAGTCTCAGAACAATATCCTGTATGTATTTTAGCCACAGTGTATGAGTCCTTTGTGATGACAAAGTGATGAAATGGGGAAAATGTGCCTGGACTGGACCTGGTGTCCTCTGAAGTCAAATGAAATAAGTTTTCCACAGACTTTGACAAAAAAAACTCAAGAAGAAGCATAAGCACAATCTGAGCTGCTCACTATTAACATTTGTTAAAACTTGTAATAACTGTTGGAGGGGAATTGTAAGCGTCACAAGTTTTTTTCACGCCAATACAGAATAGTCCAATGTTTGGAGAGAGAAACATAGGGCCCATTCCTATACACAGGATTTAAAACTCCCCTATTCAGTGATGGTGCCCAACACGTCTGGAAGGCAGGATGTCCCAGAGAGAGTTATGAGTCCTACCACAGTCACCCACCACCAATGTATGGGTAGGATGTTGCAGTGAAAGGGCACTGTCCTTCGAGCAGGTGGGTATCTCACTACAGTAGAAATCTCAAAAACGATGGTGGTGTCTAGTCGTGAACTCTAGAAAATTTTTGTCTGTTCTAGTGGAGGTTTGGTAGAGTAGAATTCAAAGAGAACACCTTCCCCCTCATTAGATTGTTTTTAGAGCACTGGATCCTGCACTGGAACTCACACCACAGAGAGGCTGAAATATATCCACCGAAAAAAAAGTAAATACTTTTTAAAAAATTTTCTTTGCAAATATATAGATAGGTGGGTATAGGCCTGTCACAAAACTTCCTTGCAGCTAATTACAAAACTTGTCTCCTAATCCCATAATATCACTGATAGCTATACATTTGGCTGCTTTGTTCTGAGACCAGTTGAAGTCACTCACTGCTGCAGAGTTTAGAAATTTGCAGCGGACAAGACAACTAATACTGCAATTCAAAAATTACAGCTTTCATTCAAACAAATCACTCACAGATATCGCCATTTTCTTTCTGTGGTTTGCTGAATCAAAACACACATCCCTTACCCAGCTACAGAAAACGCTCCCAAAACAACAGTGTTTGTCAAATAAGCGCAGTAGGACTGCATCCACAATTTCCAGGTTCCTCTGCAGCTGCTCTTCAGCAGCAACAAACGAAGCCGCAGAGGAGCTCGGTAGGACAGCAGAGCTGGCACTTGGCACTGAAGCAGTCCCTGTTCCCAGCCATGCTCCAAAGCTGTCCCGAGACCTTTCCCGTGTGCCATCTCAGTGGCGCAACATTCACAGGGACACAGGAACAGGATTCATGGGACAGAAATATCAGGTGCCTCCTTCCGCCATCGTCCTGAGCCAAAGCCTGTGCTATTCTTCTGACAAACAATGGCAAATGGATGTTGGAAAGTCGCTAATTTAATGGAGGTGCAAGTGCCAATTCGAATAAACTCTGTTTCATCTGATATTCCCCCGTTGTAGATTTGTGATACTGTACTTCACCTTAATTTTTATGAAATTTTATTTAAGTTTTGAGTGTTCCCCCTGACTTCCATAAGTTTGGGGTTTATTGTACACCAGTCAGTTCTCTCACGTCCAGCATACAGTGCCCATAAATTTCAGGTTAATTAACTCACATCTGGTTTTCCACAAGCAGAAATACTAAGTTCTGCAGCCAACTACTATTACTAGCTAAAGTGCTTTATGCTCTCACTTGTCTGGGGATGAAACTAGTGCATCTTTAAGAACAGAGATTTAAAAATCAAAGTCTGATGCCTTGTTAGAAGGCCAAGGGTTATTAATTTCAAAAACAGAAGGTAGAGTTTAATCAATAATGAACAGCAGCTGTTGGAAACAAATCTTTGTAGCCCTGGGACCGTCTTTCCCTATGTTACAATTACACTTTGATTGACCTCAACAATAACTAACAAGCATGCCCAGCTGGATCATAAACCAAGTATATACTATGTCCAGATACGGTGTAAAATTTCACATCAATGAAACACTCACTGTCAGTCTAACTTTGTCCCATCATATGTCAATCAGACTTACAAATAAACTTATTAGAGCTGGGACATGCGTTTTCCTCGGGAAAAAAAGTTCTTTCCTGGCAATGAATGAACAGTTTAGAAAAAATTACGAGTACACAGGGATGGCTCTAACTCTGAAGAAAAGTCTTTTGTCACGACAGACGTGTGGGGTTTGTTCACTGTGTGAATATGTAAGGGCTTTAAGAAGGAGAGGCAGTTTTCCAGGTTGCCTAAAAAAGCTATATCCCCATAGCTGGGAGGGTGAAAGCAGAAAAAGATTAAGTTTGGGCTGATTGAGCATCTGACGTATTTTCTTTACAAAGGAATGTGCTGCACTGGGACCTGGTGGGGTCAGGGCAGGGGGGGAGGCCCGTGGAGTTCGCTGGGGGTTCAGTGCCTCTCTCCTGTGGATGACCATAGAGTGCAACACCTAAATTTGGGATCTGTCTAAAGAAACGGGAATAAAAATGCAGGGACCAACTGTTTATACATGCAAAACCAGAAAAATCTAGCTTGTGCTGTCTGGTGGATGGATTACCCACAGTTTTACATCCCGTCTTATCAGATAGGAAATTTGGTCTATAGCCAAAAAATATTAGGGATGAGCCACTGGTGAATAAAATACTCAAGCCTTAGGATTTATATACACACTTAGCTTTCTAACACCTTATCCTCCCTCTCCTAACAGTTCCAGATGAAATAAACAGAGAAGCAACAGATCTTTCTCTCATCAAGTCACTGGACTTCTCCTAAGCTTCCCATTTAAAACAGCTACTTATTTGTATTATTATTTCTATGCGGAACACAACAAATTCATTTGTCACCATCTCTTCCTGTTCATGGACTACACTATTACAAACCCCAAAATATTTTTACAGGCACTTTCTTAAAGTGCACGGCACAGCCATGCAAAATTACTTAGATGCCCAAACATCCCAGGTTTAGTTTCCCAGCTTTAATTTCCTTGATGCGCCCTGCGAGACCACCTCATACAACCTGCACTGAACAAGAGTTGCCTCAGCTTGCAAGTTGTGTGTTCTGCACTGCAGAACTGTAACTGCACGTCCTACCTCTCTCCATCAGAAATCAAGGGCAAGCACACCCCCTCCTTTTGCAGATTCCTCTCTTTTGCACCTCATTTAATAAGCTGAGAATAAAACAGATTGTATGACAAACATCAACACGGGTTTTGCCTCCCCTTATACTATTGCTTGTCTTCGCTTTCTTTTCTCCAACTGACATTTCTGCTCTACAATGACGTGTCACTGATCTCAGTCTTAAAGAGAAGTCCTGTTATCAGCCTTTCCTGATTTCACCCATATTTACGTAGAACTTCTTTAGAGATTCTTACCTGATCACAAAAGCTTTGCTCGGGGGAATAAATCCTAGTACCAGGGAATGAGTTGTATACTCCCACTGATTTCAATGGCATCAGAAATTTAATTAATTAAAATGCAGTTGGCAATGCCTCTGTTCCAGCCACACGACTGCAGGTATAAACTGCAGCTATGGTATCATTTCAAAAACAATACACTGCTCTTTCTAGCATAAAGAGAAAGGGGAAAAAAAACCCCAACACTCAGCAGCAGGTAAAATTACACACCACCACCAGCATAAAGCAAAGCCCCAGCACCTCACACCATCCCCTACCAGGTCATCAGGCAGACAAACCGAGCTTACAGCACACGCCAACTTTTGACAGACCCCAGCCCAGGTGGATGGATTTGGGAAGCGAATTCCAAAGCTGAGGTCAAGTGTCTCTGGCTGATCCTGCGCTGCAGGAAGGGAAGGAGCCTCTTGGGTAACCATTTGAGGCTTTATAGGTTCAAACTAACACCTTGAATTCTGCCTAGGAACTTATTAACAACCAGCAGAGCCGACCTAAAGTGTTCTTGGCATGAAGCTCCACATTGTGCACCAGCTCCAGTTTCCAAGCGTCTCAGCACACAGCCCCGTACGGAGCGCATGGCGATAACATAATACAGCGTCAAGGTGTCAAAGGCATGGATAACTGTGACAAGGTTTCTCCACTGGACAGAAAAGACCCATTTTTCTTACTAGCAACACAGGGGGGAAAAGACACAGATATTTTGTCAGGGACTCTCAAAGTGTTTCTATGCCCCGGACACCAGTAACCTCGGAGCTCTTATAAAAGTTCGGTTATGGACCTGTTCTGTGCTTTGAGAATTGCCTGACCTCACCCTGATGAAATCAATAAAGTTACCTAGGTGTGAAAGCTGCGTGGGGGGCCACATCAGCCCCCAAACTCTTCAGTTGTGAGGATTAGCTAGGATATACTGGAGAAAACGTCTGTCTGTTCTCCACAGAGCTTATTTCTGCCATGCCCCGTTGAAGGTTTGTGGAGGTCAGTTAATTTCTCCCCATTCTCAATTCAGGACTGAGCTGTACCGAGCAGTATTTTTTGGAAAACCTATTTAAAATCGTATATAGTTGAGCTGATTTTCTCCACATTTCTTCTTTCGATACTTACTTTCTGACTGTAATTACATAAACAATTCAAATTACTTTAGGACCAGAGAAGAATCTAAAGTAATACTTCACTTTGCTCTAACAGACTTGCTGGACCAAAAGCAGAAATAAACAAATACTGTAGAGTAGATTCCTACTTAAATAAAGGCAATTTGAGTCTCAGATAGTGCAGGTACAAACATCCAGCCCAAAGCTGGGGACAGACAATCTGGCACACACAATGTTACCTATTCATGAGCAATAATATGCAGTAGGGATGCAAATTATTCTAGACTGAACTAGTGAACAAGCTACAGTTACTAGATAAGCAAAGCAACATAGTATTGTAGTTTCTTGTCCAGTCTGGAAAATTGTAAGAACTTTCTCTATGATTGAACTGATCTATATTATTATATCATATCATATCATGCTATATTATTAGTAATTAATATCATCTATTTACCAAGAATGCATCGGGGTGTCTGCGGTTAAGTATCTTCGTAAGTGATGAGTCAACAACATAAGGCTCCTGGCCAAAGTAACAAAGCTGGCTAAAAAATTAGACATCAAAAGACCACTTCAGTTAAAAAGCTTTCTAAGAGAAAGGGGTCACAGAAGCTATTTAGGGAGACAGACTGACAGAAAAGAGTGAGTGAAAGATTACGGAGTGGGAAAGCTTCCTCCTCCATGATATTACGAGCAGCAAGCATTAAGGAAAATTCAAACAGACTGGTACATTAAAAAAAAAATAAAAAAAACAACACCAAAAAAACCTTCTGAGGCAAAAGAATTTTAAAGTAAACATATCTCCAAAAATGTATCTTTACTTTAAAATTCACTTACTCTATACTACTTAGGTAGAAGAGAACTTCAGGTCACTCTCCTCCTCTTGGAAGAAAGAAAAATGAAGGACCAGAGTTAGGAATTGTTCCCACAGAAATGGTTGCACTTAGAGCCAGATACACAACAAGGAGATGATCCAAAAGTCAGAAAATTATGCGATTAGAGGGTTCTCCCATGTCTTTTCCCTTACCTGGGAAGGTATAGCAGTTGGAGCCCATCCTCCAGCCCTCATTTTCTCTGAATTTTCAATTCAAAGAGAAATTCTAGACCACAGAGAATTGTGAAAAAAGTGTGTGCAATGCAAATCCTGAAGGATACCAGCTATTGCTATGCAACGGCGCAAGAGAAAACCCACACGGTCATTCAGAAATGGCGATTTCAAAAAGTATCCATCACACTGATAAATTCCAAGAGTCTCAACTCAGAGCCTTTAGTGGAACAAGAACAGAAACAGAGACACTCCCAAAAAACAGCACGATACCAAGATATTTTAGCAATGGTATCACGCTTCGTATGGTATAAACATTGCTCCAGGCACACAACCTGCAGAAAGAAGTTCCTTAAAAAGGTGAATGCTCTGGGTTTACTAAAGTGAGCTCCAACTACTATGAAGATTATGGCTAAACCATTGAAGAACTTAACAGAGCCCACCAGCACTCCCTCTCAAAATCTCTGCACAGAGGTGACCATTCCTGTAGAGCTTCACTCTATTAGAGACAAGTAATTTTAGATATTATCTGACAGCCCTAAGGAATATAAAAAGGCAAAGGCTTTCTCATGTTGCTGTTCATCATCTGAGCAGAACAGCCACAGATATTAGGAAAGAAGAGGTGCCTACATACATCACAACCAGACCTTACAAAATACCCACGGAATTTATATGAAATAAATCTACAAATCTGACCATCCCTACCTTAAGATTTATCCCACTCCCATCATGACAGGCAAGTACTTGTTCCTAAGCCTACTGTTATTTTTGGTTTTGTTAAATAAGTAGGATCCCCCACCTTGATCGACAAATGTTGACACAATCCAAACATAAAACTTCTATCCTATACATCGTAATGTGTCTTGCGTGCTGCACTAGTTCTACTAGCACATACTCTACCTCCATTGTAGGAAGAAAACATACAACTATTTGGATTGGATTTGGCAGGACTGAAAATAAACTGTAAAAATATTATGGAGATTAACCAGTCACATGGCACTGGAATCCAGGAACACTGATGCAGACAAACAGAAAAGTTTCCACTTGGCAAAGAAGAATTCCCTGTATCAAACCCTGTTGAGATGCACCTTATAGATACAGCCACGGTAACAATGCACATGATATTCATTTTGTAATTACAGCTCCACTTCAGAAGGACCCTGATTTTAATTGTGACTGACAGAAGCCCAAAACAGTGAAATGTAAGAAATACTTGCCATAAAACTGAAATCTTTCCTCCACTGACAGCAGCAAACATTTTTACATTAGGTCACCATTTCAGACTTAGCTGACTGTTCAGGCACCAAACCAAAATAGGTTCTTCTTTTGCTGAGACATTAAACAACCTATCTTGAAAGCATCAAAAAACAACATACATAATTTGAGGAGGGTTTTTCAGCACTCACGGACTTATCTAAAATAAGGTCCATTTACTCCAGTCACTAGAAGAAAATAAATGAATGCAGGAAATGCTACATCATACTACAGAAATATCTTGAAAGTGTTCCTTAAAGAAAAAAAAAAAATAACTCCTACCAACTACCTCCACGTTAAAAGAAAACAGAGGTCAGATGCGAACCAAAAGAACAGCAAGTCAATAAAGTATCCTCCTCCAAGCTTCCAGAAGAAGAAAAACAGAAGGGGGTGTTAAATCTTTGAATAAATCTCCAGTAAAGACAGCCAGAAATGATGCTGCCTTTAGCTACATGAAAGAGAATAGAAGGATTTCTCTTTTTAAATTAGTCTTTATTGTCTGCTTCGTAAATCGTGATCGCATGTGGTATTTATTACAATGAAATTTTATTGTTGCTATAGCCCTCTTGCTTGCATTTGGTGCTTTCTCTTTATTTTAAAAAGAAAAGTGTCCAGAATTCCTTCAGTTCTGTGACTGAACTTTTATGGCTGTGCACATGGCAGAGGGTCACAGTGACAACAAAGGACCCTGCGTAAAATATACACATTTTAAAGCTCAGATTCAATGCAGTAGAAAAGATCTAGATCGTGTTATCCCATCTCCCCATTTCATCCTCACACAGATATCTTTTTATAGGTAAGATGGGAATTGAAGTCTAACAAGATTTTTCTGTGCCTGTGTAACTTCAGGGCTTGCACTCCTTACTCTAAAGCCCACCAGAACCACTGCATTAGGCACAATCATTTAAGCC
>RSEF01000003.1:25880295-25919871 GCA_003993805.1 Himantopus leucocephalus | reverse complement strand
AAATCCCCTACTCCCTGATTAATTTTACCTCGAAAGCAAGGTGAAATTGAATTGTTCAACCTCAGTAATATTAACCACATGCATTTTTACTCTGTTTGGCATTTATCAGCCTCAGGTACACATACCAAGATCAGGCTGTGAAATGAACTACCCCAGGTTCCCAACAGCGTCACTCTCTGCTGCTGCTCACTGGAAGGGTAGGCACCACACACACATCAACCACAGTATGGCTGGGAAAAAGAGCCTAAAACATCTATTAGATCATCGAAATAAAATAGTTTCAGTGTATTATTGCACTTTGGAATGAGACTTCGGAAGAAATTCTGAGATTAAATCAGCTTCAAACTGAATTTTAAAACTTAGTCAAATTCAACAGTAGTGCAGGAATGTTCTTGCTTACATCACTTGAAGTACTCTAGAGGGAACAAACCAGACATTTATATAGGTATTTTGTCAGTGTTGGCCCTGTGGCTGAGTCCTGCAGTCTAAAAAAAAGAATCTAAATACCCGTATTTGTAATACTAGCCCCTTGATTCCAACAGTAATCACTGAAGCCACATTTTCATTAACTGAGTTTTTTTCTGTACACAAACAAGTACATGCTGCAGACAGCTCTCTCAAAGCCTATTAGCTGCCTGACTTGTCAGCAAATGGAATTCACTCACAAAAATAGTACCAAATTTGTGATTACACCTTTAGAAGTTATAGGAAAAGTTTAAAANGCAAACAAGTACATGCTGCAGACAGCTCCCTCAAAGCCTATTAGCTGCCTGACTCGTCAGCAAATGGAATTCACTCACAAAAATAGTAACAAAATTTGTGATTACACCTTTAGAAGTTATAGGAAAAGTTTAAAAAACAAGCACCTTTTTCCAGTGTCTTTTAGGTGCCATCTGATAATTTCAAAAAGTGGTCAGTTTTGAGTATCTCTGAAGTAATCCCCATAGCTTGAAGTCGACAAGAAGCCAATTGCTGAGACGCAGCTCAGGAATGACACACATCGTAGTAATTTCAACCTTGTACTTCTCCAACTAAACTCCGCAATTTGCAATTTCTGAATTTAGTTTCAGCTGCTCAACTTTAGTTCTGTTCACAATAACCCAGACAGGATTTCAGCCTCGTACAAACGTCAGCTATTTTAGCTCAATTTATAATTCCAGCCACTGTACCCCTTTACCTGACGTCAACTACTTGCAGTAATTTCTCACCATGACTTGCGCACGGTTTCACATTTCAGTATGAACATTTGGAGTGGAAAGTTCAGAAGAGAGATTAAAGCTTTGTATTTTCAGAACTGTGCAGCAACTATTAAAAGCATGTAACGTTTAGAGGAAAAAATTAGCAGCCTGCTTATATGAAAACATTTTATTCAATCACCACCCCAGTAACACCATTAATTACATCATGCTACCTACCTAAGTGCTGAGATGGTCATCGCTGTACAATCTGAAAGTCCTTGCATCACCTTCCACCCAAGGATATTATATCACTTAAATTTCACGTTTAATTTTTAAAGAAAAGTATTACCACTATAATCCTCATCTTTCCACTGATCCAACAGATCGGGCCCTACATACCAGGTGTCTAGGAAGAAATGTCAGAGTTAGGTCTACGTTATTTCCACCTCAGTGGTGTGCAGAGACAGCAGAGCTCCATCAGGACAAGCTTGTTTTGATAAATTAATTAGAATGAAACATCACTATCTTCACAAGTTGTAATAAACATGTTACAGTAAGGAACTTTTATAGCCAAGAGTTCAGGATAATTTTGAAAATTTGGCCTCTGGTATGACTACACTATGTAATGAGAAGCTATGTAGTCATAAAAGCTAACTGAAACATAAAAAGCTGTCCAGACATACAAGCATGGACTAACTTAACCTTAATTCCCCTTCAAAGGGAATCCTAAAATTGCTGTTGTTTCATTAATATAGTTGCAATAATTCACATCAAATGAGAACACCTCATTTGACTCAGTAAACAGTCAGACTCGAGGATCTTAAGGGTCTTTTCCAACCTAAACAATTCTACGATATCCTTTTCAAGAAAAAAAAAAAATAATCACAACATTGGAAAAAATTCCTCCAAAAAAATCCTACAGCACAAAAGCAGCAAAGACAACTGAGCACTACATTCCAGAAGGCTAATAACCTGCACAAACATGGGCACCCACCTAAACAAAAGCTACTGTATGAGGCCAAGCGAAGAGTATACTACAGAAGAGCTTTAAATTCTGATTTAGCTTCTTCCTCCATTTGTAAAACATTTTTCCCCATAAAACTGTGATATCGAGTCTAAAAAAAATAAAGCAGTTTTTTTTACGTGCAGCACACAACAGGGCAACTTCAGAGGTTTTTGCTTTTACACCAAAAATATTGGTTTAGCTGGACGCTTTGTATCCTTTTATCTTTTTCTTCCCTAGTACAGCAAGCTTGCTCAGGTTTGCTTGCTGTTGCAACTATTATTATAGATATTACAGGGGGTTTTTTTTCCAATTTCCAGTCTGAAATGTGTGTACTGTGTATTGTATCTGTGCACCAGAGCTGCTGCTGTTCAAATCTTCACTGGAACTTCNTCAGGTTTGCTTGCTGTTGCAACTATTATTATAGATATTATAGGGTGGTTTTTTTTTCCAATTTCCAGTACAATGACTAGTTGCAAGACTAGTAGCACAGAAAAACAAACACCGATCCATACATTATAAACAAATAATTCAGTATACCCACCACTACTGCAATCTGAAATGTGTGTACGGTGTACTGTACCTGTGCACCAGAGCTGCTGCTGTTCAAATCTTCACTGGAACTTCCTTATTTTCTGCAATGACTTTCTTTAACCCCACTAACAAGTGACCCCCAAGTCATGAAAGCATTTTCTCGCACCTCTTGAAGCTGTCTGGCAAACACATCATTGTGAAAACTCCACGAAAAAGTGTGTACAATTCTAAAGGAAAAATTCAAAGGCTTATAAAGAAAACACTTCATGAGGGAGAGAGGAATTTCTCTAAGGTTTAGAATTACTTACATACCTTTCCCTTGTGCCAAGCTTATTCTGGCCATTTTTTTTTTCTTTGTACGGATCCTCAAAGTGAAAGGTGTTCTCACTTTCTTAAATAAATGCATTAACACGCATGCCCAAATCTTCAGAAATTCTGTCCTGAATGTTGGAATAAACATTACAAACCCCACCATAAAAAAACACTATTGAAAAGTAATTAAAAAAATACACTGTGTTCTTGTAACAAAAAGATATTCTGAAGTGAAGACAGCTGCATGGTAAACTGTACATCAAATGTTTCCCAACCCAGAAAGTTGTCCTGGTAATTCCCCAGGGATATGATAAAGAGAAAAAATATTCCAAGATGCTTAGCTATCCTAACCCAAACGGAGATTAAAATAGTACGTAACTGACGTTATTCATGTTGTTACTGTCTGAATCCATGTGAGAAGCATTCAAAATGCACGTTTATTTTGTCTCATTGACAAAATAATGAATACTAACCATAAAGATTTCTACCTTTCAACACTGCAGGCCCTACTCCAAGTTGAGAGGCAGTGCACATCACCCATCCTTCGTTTTCACAGCCTCCAAAAATAAAGTGTTGAAGTTCCAAGCCTAAGAGCTTTACGAGATCACAATCTCAGCATACTTTCTGAAAAATTCGATCACAGTAAAAAAAAGGTTCATCGCCCCTCTAAAAGTAGGAACAGGCATTACATCACCAGCAACTGTAATTATCTTCTCACAGCCAAAGGGAAGGAATGGGAAATACTGCAAACACAGGTATCTATAACCAAATACAATTGGCACAACCCAGAAACCTGCAGCATGGATGAGGTGGCCACCGGAGTAACAAAATCCCTCTCTTTTCTTCTATCTCCCTGACATATCAGGAAGATGATGCCTCTATCCTGTGAAAACATGCTGGAGAGGAGAGCATGTTCCAGCAACCTCACCATAGCAAGATTTCTAATGACAACAGAGCAGGACCGTTCGCAATCTTGTTATTTGGAGATCGACATTTCTATATGTAGCTGTAATGCCACAGGAACCAAGTCCTAATAGTGTATGTTCAGAAAAATTCATAATGAGTATGAACAGTTGGCCTATTAAGTATTTTATATCAGGGCTGCATTATAAAAAACACAGGAGTAAAAGTATTTTGCAACCGTACTACTTAAAACTGAGAACAATCCTCTTTTGGAAATGTAAATATTCAACTTGGTTAAATCAAGACAATCACAGATAGACATTTTTTCCCAAATCTTTGGCTGTATTGCAATGGTCGTTTCAATTTGTAATCTCCAACTAAACATTTCCTATCCATGGATTAACAATATATTTACTGACTTGTGTCTTTTAACAGTATTTATCCAACATAACAAAATAAACTGCAATTTGTTATACTTTTTTTTTTACAAAACATTTTATAAATATTTTTACAAAATGTATACAAAGCAATTTCAAGTGAGACATACTTTACAAATGAAGGTATTTAAGCAAATAAAGTCCATACCACACTGACAATAAGTGACACATCCTCTTTAAGTGAAGTCAGTCTGTAAGGCCTCCCTAATCTAACAGATAAATTATACTAAAATCTTCAAAACAAACATAGTTTTCTTAATTGCCAGTTTAAAATTTGTTTTAATATTAGGCAGTATTAAATAACATTGAAATCACAATGCTGATCCAGCAAAATAATGAAAACATGTTTAAAGTCATGCACATTCACAATACTTTGCTGGACTTGAGCCCATATGATTAATAAATTCATACTTTTTTTTTTTAAGCACAACAAAAATACAATTTTTTCATTTACTGTTTCACCACGTACCAGAATTCCTTTAGAATTGAATTCAAAGGAGTGAACAACAGAACATTAACAATCTAATAATAATCTTGCTAGGATTGTTCAATGGGTTCCTCTCATAAATAGTTCAGAGAAATGTGTCTGACCAAATCAACCGTGATTACTTTTTGCAATTTGTTTTTTTTTTATATGCCATTGTCCCCCACCCTCAAATGAGATCCAACAGAAGACACATAGCCTGATATATCAATCATATATTTGCTGCAGAGAGGCTGGAAACCCCATACCCATTTTGAGGTGGTACAACAAGCAAGTGGATCAATGCATGTTCAACTTTACTTTTTTCTCCCTATAAAAGAAATATTTAACTAGTTAACATACAGCTGTGTAACTTACTGTTTTCCTTCCTAGATAGTTTAGAATGGTTAAATTTCCAAAATGATAAAATAAAATACGCATCAGGATACACAGCCATGAGTATATTATTAAATCTAAAAAGGCAATAGGTGAAGACTATATTGTCAGTTTTGCCAATAAGAAAACAACTAACCGCCTGAGAGTCTATCCTACGGACACCTAACTAAAAATTTAAAACTGGCAATACTTACTATTACCTTGAATATTTTATACAACACTTGGGAATGATGGGTTTTTACAAACATGTACTTTAAAATTGGCACATTTTTTTTTTTTAAATGGCAATTAGTAACATACAAAACCAGTATCTCCATTCACGGTGAAGGGGAAATGAATTTTAAGGAAGTTCATCTTTCTCACATTGCTTTCTAGATTTGGTTTCCTTTAGTGGTCAGACAGTGAACTGTAGCTCAACAGTGAGTTGCACTGTAATCTTCCACTGTCACAAGGATCTAATTCTGCTTTCTTTTGCACTATTCAGATGGACCGAATTGCATGACAGCAAAACCTTCTGTTTTCTTTCCTGGCAATCTGACAGACAACCACAGCTTGTCACAATGAGCCTCTCTATTATGAAAATTGTAATCAGCAACTCTGGAAAATGGCTGGTAATTTTTCTAAGAAATTGTGGAGAAGGTTTAGGGGAGAACATGAGCATACCTTAGAAATCACAAAAGCTATATCCTCCTGAGCAGACATATGTACTACACGCACATGACGAATGTCAGCATACTTATGTGCACAAAAGCACTCATGACCAAAGTAAAGTAGGAAAAAGCAGCATGGGCAGCAAAAAAAAAAAAGTCATAGATTAAAATAAATAAATAAAATAATAAGATTCTATCTTAACAACATGACAGCAAGCCAAATACAAACCATGCACTGGTTTCACTTGGCTCTACAATATGAATTAATAATTACACACTTTTCGATATGTTTAAACAATGGGATTGCTGATTGACTTTGGTCTGTACATATCTTGATAATTATGACTGCTACGGTGGATGATTTAACATTCTCTGACAGCAAAAAATCAAAAATAAACACTGGCCTTTAAATTTCATCAGAGTAAGGCTAATGTCTTCTTAAAATATAAGCTACAAATATCATAACAGTTTTCAAATAAAAGTGCTTTTGACACTTGGTCTAAAAAAAACAAACAACAAATAGAAAAAAAACATTTATACCACTTCAGAAAGACTCAAGGCTGACTACATCCAATTATAAAATGCAAAATCTTTTCCTCAAGAGTTAACATATATATGTATTATATATATAAATTCATGGCTCTATCATGGCCTCATCCTGTACACTTTGCCATTTACTGGCTCCCATTCTACCTTCCTTAGTCAAGCATTTATTACTTCATATCATGCCACTGTGACTAAGATCATATAATATCATCCCACAGACTAAAGTTACCCACTACAAATATATCATCAAGTACTAGTTTCTGCTCGGAAAGCAATAGAAAAGCACTTTAAGTTTAAATTATGAAGCCTTGTAAACACACCGATGATATCCTTCCAACTTAAGAATCCTAGAACACAGATTCATTAACAAAGCAAATTATCACTTCTGAATAGAGGTACAGTGGGTTTTCCAGAAAAACTAAAACTTTCATGATTTGTGGAAGAGAAGGGTAAGGGAGAATTGTTGCTTCCGTCACTTTTTAAAAACATTTTCTTAATAAATATATCCTTTCAAATGACTGTGATTGTCAGTATATTACCGTATTACATAGGGCCTAACGACCTGCAACCTTGTCATGTTGCAGTACTGCACAATTATCAAAAGCACTATCATAGTAATACTTGAAATAGTAAGGCCCTAACAGACTGCATTCTAACAAGGATTAACTTTACTTGGATATCTCACTGTAACCACAATGAGTATTGCTCTCAAACACAGAACAGAATCTAGTTTAGAAAGGTTAACCTTAAATGCATGTCAGGCTGTACTTGTGGTGTCATTCACATTTGCTTCTGCTAAGAGAAACATAACTTGTCCATGGTACTGTAACTATTAACACTCTAAGATACTATTTACAGCTGCTTCTAAAATAGAGTCAGTTTCTACAACACCTTCACTGTGGTCTGGAATAAATTTTTCCAGGCAGTTTTCCTGTGAAGCAATAGGTGAAAAATTTGGAAATTCTAACTCAACCGAGCCGCTACTTGTCGCCTCGTTTTGTGGCTGTCTCCCAGCTTTTTTAAGTTCCAAGATGTTTTTAAATGTAGTTTCTAAACTCTTACTGAGCAGTAAGTCTTGCTGGGGTTCACCAGAGCCTTTCCTGTTATCAGGATGTAAAACCTCATTCTTTGGAGAGCTCCTCAGAGTTTTGTCTTGGAGGGAATTATTACATGTTACCTTTGAGAAAGACTGAACTGTGTTCCTTGATATTTTATTGTGTGTTCCATGACCGCCTCTTGACACGTTTTTTGACAAGTCTTCAGAACTCGAAGAATTCTCAGTGGACTTGGCAAGATCTTTCCCAGCCATCTTTTCTTCAGAAAGGGCCACATATTGGCTCTCAGAAGAACAATTAGCTTTTTCAAACTTTAAAGCTTTACCGAGGCTCTCCGATTTTTTAGCAGAAGTTCCTTCTTGTGGTGTCAGAATGTTGTTAGGCACTAGAGGAAGTTTACTGTGATTTGTGGACTCTGCTGAGCTGGATTTTGGTCGGTCTCTGGCTTGGGTTTTGGTAGTCTGACTTCGAGAAGGTAATGTTTTGCTAGACTGGTGGTCGCTTTTGCTGGACTGTGCTTCTTCAGCTGATTTATCAAATTGTTTGGCAGAACAACAAAAATCAGCCTGATAACCATCTAAAAAATAAGTAACAACATTTTACTTGAATTACCTATACACTAAAATAACAGACACTCCAGCCTAGTTTCTGAATGTTAAAAATCAAATAATATCCACAGCCTACAGGCTCATGTCTTAAGAGACATACACATGCTTAAGTGTTCTGCTGCGTCCAGTGTAGGAGATTGTCACCAAATTAATCAGCATACTATGCACGTACATGCACTGTAAAACCAGACTAAGGGCACTTCCTAGCATACTAAATATGCAAATATGGTATCTGGAAGACTAATACCTTCTTCAATATATCCTCTGAGTATCTTTTAAAATATGCAGAATACGCAGAACATTTAAACAAACAGTAACTGTTATCTTAGACAAATAAGGTGCTTCTAGTTGCTACGTTCAACAAGAGTCTGGTTAAAAATGCTGCCATTTAAGTGGCCATGACATTCCAAAAGCAACACTTCATTAATGAAGATGAACAAGAGTATTCATGCTTCATACAGTGGTGTTCTTTCTGACTGATAGCAAACTCATAGATTCTTCCCTACTAGAGCTGAGACCATGCAGGAGTCACGACTACTACCAGAAGAAACTCAGAAATTTTTTTCTGCCAAACAGGTCAAATACATTTTTTCTCCAAGTAACTGCCTTCAACCTTACAGTGTCTCCAAACTGTTGAATTTGGGAGTTATTAGAATTTAACTTGCAACTGCTTATTCAGTATTTCGATTACTGGAATCCCTAGCAATTAGTGCCTCACTGCAGCCACAACTATTTTTAAAAACTCCATACTTATGCTGCCTTTTGTGAGATTCAGAGCTTAACCATTACTTACCAGGATCCACTAGTGCAAGCCGCTTATCCCGGGTCAGAGATGCCCTTTCTTCCTGGTTAAACATCCTATCAATCATAACCATTTCTGCAGAGGGATTTATCCGCTGCAGGAAAAGGAACAAAAACACCCATCTCTGTAGTCACTCATATGTTGGTATCAAAACCAAAGGTTTATAGCTTAGTTACTCTTCAGAGAAAAAAAAAATTTTTCTTAGGTATTTGTGGGGAATGTTCACAATTCCACAGAATCTTCAACGATCTTGACTGTGACCCCAACCACTATTGAAACTCAACCATAAAATATTGTTCATATTTATTATTACAATATTGATATTATTAATAATATTAATATAAAATATTAGTCATATTTTATTTTGTTAAAGATTTTAAAACACGGAATTAATAGTCCAATTTTAAGAGTGGTACCTTTTCAGGACTGATTATGTTTACCACTGTACACTGCAATTTTTTACATCATATAGTATCTTTCTTGCTAAAAGAGAAAAACAGCAAAAATCTTGCCATGGGACCACCCTATCATCTTGCTTCTTCCCTGCACTTCTCTCCCATCCTTCTGACTAGTCTGTGCCGAGTTGCATTTTGCTGACGATGCCTTCAAGCCACATGGATCCATCCATTACAGAAGAAAGTTCACTGGCTACTAAGTGACAACACAGGCAACTAGTTCTAAATCTTAACAGTGAAATAACATCTTCAAAATGTCCAAATGGGATTCGCCATACAACATACTAGACGCTAAAAGAACAGATTTTAACCTCCATCCCCACTTTGCACCTGCAATTACTCGCAAATATTTGATGGCTAGTATTTTTTTAATGGGACCACTTGATTCCCTTGATTCCAAAACCATATTAATTCTAACACTTATATTACGTATTCTTGACTCTAAACCAGAGTCATTTAAACATCTGTTACACTTAAATTCAAAACCTTTCCAGGCTTGAAATCTAGCATGTCTGAAGCCGCAATGACATTTCCTGATCCTTGTAAAACACATTCTTAAAGTAACTGTCAGTTTTCTTTTTACGTCACACCTGGGATTGTGAAAGCACTTAAATCAGAAGCATTTCTGATGAAAACGTGAGGCTCCACGTAGTTTCTAAGGAGAAGTAATGATTTCCTAAATTGTAATATGATTTAGCTCCAATTATAGTATAGCTGGAGGCCTCTGAATGGAGCTTTTCAACATTCTTTCAGGCTCTATCACCCACACAAAAATCCAGAAATCACCTGACTACCACAGTCTGTTCAGGCAAGAGCAAAGTATAAGCACAGAGCAGAAGTTCATGTGTCTGTGGATCTTATGTATAGCGGCACCCTTACCTGGGCGGCACGTGAAATACAAATGCAACCCGTTTCCCTGATTTTAAGATGTGTGCATACACTTAAAAATGCAGGGTGGTCACTGAGATTGACTGTGCAATAACAAGTACAATATGTGTACATATATATGTATCTCTAAAACTTTCATACATATATTTATCACCTTCATAAGGCAATAAATAGTATCAACAAAATGAACTGTAATGCTAGCTCTCACCTTCCTGTAAATGTATTTTTATTTTAAAACACTGAAATCACATCCTATAAACATAAATGTACCTGGGTTATACACCTTACCATTGCATCTTCTATAAGCAAACATCTGTATTTGTTCAGCATAGCCTGTGTCCTCTTCAGAAGCTGTGTAGCTACAGATTCAAATTCACTGTCCACTAGAAAGACAAGAGCATACTTTCAAGTACTGTTCTTCAGTAACCAGAAGGTTCAGTAACTTGCACAAATTTAAAAACGTTCCCTTTCTCATTGCTCTACCTAACATACAGAATTCTCTCAATACATTCATTACAAATGTATTGCAAATTTTTAAAAAGAAAATTACCTTTTCTTAAGTCTTCCTCTGTTGGCAGTGATCCCTGGCACACATGGTATGAAAGGAGTCTCTGAACTGCATCGTTTAACGATCTGAACCGACTTTTATCTGGTGTCACAGCGTGCATTTGATCCTTCTGTAACTGCTGCAGAATACTACAAGAAAAATTAATGATCTATAATTAACATGTACTCTAACAGAAATTTATGCATTGACAAAAACTGAAAAGAAAGAAAAGTTAGAGGAAATGTCTGCAACAAAATTACAAAAGAATAATGACTTACAA
Source organism: Himantopus leucocephalus (assembly GCA_003993805.1). Taxonomy (NCBI): domain Eukaryota; kingdom Metazoa; phylum Chordata; class Aves; order Charadriiformes; family Recurvirostridae; genus Himantopus; species Himantopus leucocephalus. The sequence continues at coordinate 25,908,814 of RSEF01000003.1, read as the reverse complement.
AGCTCCTTTAGTTAACTGTTTAGCAGCAGGCCTTTTCTGTCCAACTAAATGACCATCCACCTAAGTTCAAAACAAAAGACAAATTACAATGTACCCCCTCACTTGCAAAGCCTAAGTTTCACCATTTATTTTTGCCAATTAAGTATATCACCAATACTAAGTGTAACCACCACATAAGTATAAACACTTTCAACTATGTCCTATTTTCACAGGGCACTGTATCAATGAACTAGGGAAGTCACTTCTCTTACACAAGCCAAAGGTCTGAAATGTGGTTTGTACGCAAATTCCACTGCAGTGCATATACATGCTTCACCAGAAGGTTGGTATTCACACTTAGTAGGTGAAAAGAAGAAAAGATACAACTAAAAATTTTCCAAAGAAATCTGCTCTCCAGAACTGTCTCTGCATTTCTCAGCTGATGTCATCATGACTGATTTTGCCGGATTAGAGTATCTGTCAGGAAAGCAGGCTAAGGTTGCATAAAGGTGAGGTGGTAAAGGCTCATGTTCCTGGTGTATGAGAAGCATTACTGCAATCCAGGTATTCTCCCAAAGAAGCAGTCCTGGGTGAAGGAGTGTTCGTTTAATACAAAGTTGTTGAGTCTTTTCAGTCAACTAGTCTTTCTAATGAAACTGGCCACAGAGCAAAAGTTACTTAACATTTGAAAAAAAGATTTCATGAAAGCTCTTTTGAAATACAACGTGGATAGAAGGGGGGGGGGGAAAAAAGGCACGTGGTACAGAGCACCCTTCTTAAAGTAGGAGCAGCATGAAGCAGGCACACTGTAACAGTACTTGCTGGCCAAAAAGCCTCTAGCTTCAGAGCATAAAAAGTATTTACCACCACAGGAGAATGAATATCTGACCAACAACTACAAAACCAGGCTGAACTCATAACTGAGCACTACTGTGAACATCTTCTGCTCTACTTGTGCATCAGTAAGACAGGGAAAAACATTCATGTCATACTACATTGACAAACACATTTACAGCAAGGAACGAAAATTCTACATCAGATCCTCCCTTTTCCTCCATGTTTGTGTAGTTTAGTTCCACCCACAATGAAGCACACATTTTCAAGCCTACTTCAAACCCTTGCTTCTTGCCCTCAGCTACTCAGTCCATGAACGTTAACAACTGACTCCTCCGTCCAGAAGTTCTTGTATTCCCTCTCCAACAAAAGCTGGCCTCCCCCTTCCAGTCCCAAACCCTGGACATAGTATTAATTTTTTGTACGTATTTGCCATATATAGAACTTTTGGTGGTTAAAAAAAAGGAAAGAAAAAAAAAAGATGACACTGGGGAAAGAACACAATGCAATGAAGAAAAAAAAAACAGGCAAAGACCAGGTAGATTTTTTCTGCTACTTCTCACAAACCATCCCCTCCCCATCAGCTAGAGAATACATGAGTTTGTAGGAAGTAACGATAGGAGTAGGTCCAACTTATGTCGAACTCAATGAAGAACTGCTGTGCCATAGGAAATTATCTTCACATACCATTACAGTCAGACTCCACTTACTGAATTAGATCTCAAAACAGCATTCAGAGTATCAATTTGCAAAATACTCAATGTTTATTACATCGAGGCAGAATTTGATAAGCTTGAGTGACTTCATATACTCTAAAAAACCCTGCAAGTACTCCTACATTATCAATATGGAGTTGAAACATCCCTAACTACTAAAATTCTGAGGGAAAGGGAAACACAAATAAAAGTATTCTTTACCTGTATACTCTGTTGAAGTGATGACGACCCTATTACTTTTTCTTGTGACGGTGCAGTTCCTAGAGATTGCTGGATGATTTTTCCTCCAGAGTCCTGTCCTATAAAAAATATGTTAAAAAGACTCTGTCAACCTAAGAAAGAACAGAATAATTTTGTGCACCTATCTTCATCATTTTACTTGAGTTTTTAGCTTTTAGGAGAAAGATACGTGTCTTATATGCTTAAAAGCATTAGCGCAACTACCCTGTGGAGAAACTGGGTCATAAAAATGAAACAGGACATTTTGTGCCACAAACTACAAAAACCCTCAGATATAGATCATCTCCTACCATAGTACTGCAATGTAAGAAGAAATTCAAGTACCGCAAGTATAGCGTCCCAACAATTTACTGAAAATCATACAGTATATTTTATCAGGCTTTTCAGTACTAAACCTCCCCTCAAGCACAGAAACCCAGCTTTTCTAGAGCTCCTGGAAGTAATTAGACAGCAGGCATCTTAATTTTTTTCCTAGATTTTCTAGACGGGCAGACTTCCTTCAGTTGCCGTGCTCAGGAATTCAAACAGCATCTTATCAGCCATGCTACATTACAACCAACACAAATAATAATTTATCGTTCTCTCCGCCCAAAAAACCATACTGTGCTGATTGTAGAGAATTGCCTGGACAGCTTGCACATAACAGTACACAAGTAGAAAAAAAAAAAAGCAGGCAGGTTATGAGACCTTATCCAAAAGGGTTACTTACGTACAAAAAGAACATGAAGGTTACTGAATTTTTCTGTTTTTAAATATATTGGTTTTGTTCTTTTAGTAGCACAGTGCTGCTTGAAAAGCCCAGTATTTTGCCATGAAGAATGCATTAACTATTCTAACTGAAAGTGACACATTCAATAACAAATCAATGACAGCCTGCACATAGCCTTGTAATCACTATTTTTCCTTCCTCTGTATCTAAAGTAGCCATCACAAAAGAGGGGGTCTAGCAGTTTCATAGAATTTTTAGTGGGTGTCCCTATGTCAAAAATGACTTATTTCGTTTTTCCTAAGCTGAAAAAAAGTAAGAAAAATGAAAGACAGTACAATTTTGGATTTTATAGAAGGGAGAAATAATTGCTTATTGTGGAGATTCAACTTTTCACTCTACAAAATGAAGTGCCATGGAGGGGAAAAATAAAAGCACAGATTCAACACTGAAAAAATGAGTTTGTGTTCTTCTAAAAATAAAATTCTGATAACCTTTAGGACCCTATCAGCATGAGCTGTCAATGAAAGTCTGACACATTAAAGAAGCACCAATTTCTGTTGCTGGAGAAAATTAAGAAATGATTTTAAAAAGACCTTAGTTGACCTGATAGTGTGTTGCTCAGAAGACTTGTTAGCTGAGGCTGTCTCAAATTATCCTGTGTCTTCGATGCAGAAACTGGTGATGTCTGGCTCATAGCTTTTTTCTGTGTCACAAACATTAAAAAAAAAAATAAAAACACACAGTCATATTTACTGAAAGCTCTAACAAACAAGAGGAAAAAAGAAAAAAAGGCAACTAAAATTCAGCTCTACACATCCATTTTGAACCTCCAACTCACAAGTGGTGGAATTTCAGAATTCCTAAGTTCAAGAATATTATAAAGTGAATCAGAGAGGAATACAAATTACACTAACAGTACAAATACACACCAGTTATATTCTAGAAGATCCATGATTTACCACTACGAGCGGCCCTCAGAAAGCCCAGCTTTTAAGAGTCTCAAAACTGTAAGATGACTAAATAAGCTGTCTCCACAACAAAAAAATACACAGTGGAACAAACTGTCCAGTGTTTCAGCAACTAAATGAGACATGGTTTACAATACACTACAATATTAAAATGCAAGTACAAACAAACTAAAAAGATTCTGGCAAACAGTAGAATTTGTTCTCTGTAGCTCCCATTTTCAGCTCTGAAATTTCAGCACAAAACCAAAATGACCTTTTACAGCAATAAGAAATATTATGCTTTTATAACTGCTGAAACTCACTGATCCAGCACATAACCTACAAATAGGAATATGCAGTCACATGAAGAGAAAGGCAGGCAAGCCTCAAGTTACTAATCTGCAAACAAAATGTTACAACCTGTGCTAGCAGTTTTGACAAAGACTAAAAATGTGGTTCTACAACATATTCACCCTTATTTTCTAAATACACATAATTTTCTAAGACACATTATTTCATTACCCATTTTTGGTCTTGGGTAAAAAAAAATCCATTAGAGCTTTGAGAGAAGAGAAAGTTCTAAGGTAATTAGCGCAAATGCATTCTGAGACGGTTATTATCGGTATTTTATAATGACCAAGAAAAAAAAAGGCCAAAAAACATCAGAAGTGGAATAATATATTGTTGCTAATTGTGTGATGAGTCACTGAGTTAAATAATGGCAGAGATTGGAAGTTCATTTATGAAAATAGACAAATTTGACTTGAATATATACTGCAGCTGCCTCAACTGGACAACAAATGGCCAGTTCCAACCTTAAAAGTAAATTAAAAAAAAATTTTAATTATTACGTAGACCTCTTCTTAGAGAAAATGTTTTTAAAATCTCACGCTTTTACAAACTGCTTTAGAAGGTATTTCCTTTTAAAGATTCTAAGAAACACCTCTTGCCTTGTCTTTGCTTCAAATTTGAAAACTTCTAATTGCTCCAGACACAAAACTACAGTAGGCAAAATGCCAAAAAAGGTTAAGTTTTAACAGATTGATTTTGTATGGTAAATAACAAAAGAGAAAACCAAGAAACCCTTTCATCTCTAATTTGAATAGGTCAAACCTTGAAAACACATGCATAGTTTTTAGTGAGGTCAAAAGACCTGTAAGCGCTAAGAACGTACCCCAGCCTTTACATCTAGCTCTACAGTAAGATTTTCAGTAGAGCTCATAGCTGTGTGATCTTACAATGTCCATTCCTTTAAACGGGAGCAGAAATAAATCAATGCTAAGCAGTTCTAAAAATATTACTATAAATCTCCAGCAAAATCTCCTGAATTAATGAAAGTGACAGACTCATTCACTCGTGACAGACTTTACAAAACACTGAGTGAAATGATGCATCCGGGTTACAGTAATTTTTAGCAGTTCCACAGTATTCAGAGCAATACAGATTAGCAAAATTAATGTTCTCCGTATTAACATCATCTTTAATACTTTGTTAACCAGATTTTAGCACAGCTTAGAAGCATTCCTTTGGCTACATTCTCAAGCAGCTTTCATACCTGACCAAAGGCAAACTGTTGTTGTGTTACTCCAATTGACGTGTGACTAAAGGTGCTGACAGATTTGGAAGAGGATGCTGGAAGACGATGAGATGCACTGACGGGAACTTGAGTTCTGTTCTGTGTGAGCTGATCTCCAGTAAAGTTTCCTCCTGATGCGACAGACTGAACTGATGGTCCCAAGCTAGGATGTACTGAACCAGAAGAACTTGCAACAGCAAATCTATTAGAAGCTGACATATTTGAGACTGTAGACTGCCCAGGTGACATCGTAGTAAAACTGGATCTACCTTGAGAAACATTAGCTTGACTGGGTGACAAATGCAACACCGTTGGTGACGCCTGCTGCAGTGGCACCTGTCCACCAACAATTTGTGAAGTTCCATGATTTACTATAACTTGGTTTCCAGGAGCCGTGAATGTCTGGCCAGAAACTAGCTGAACAGCTGTGTTCTGATTATTCAGCATCTGTCCTGAATACGACTGGTTGGCTCTCAGCATGTTTGTAGAATTCCTGTTGAGCATTACATGCTCAGCAGACACTTGGCTAGGAACCAGCTGGGAAGGCTGAGTCTGAAGAAGTTGTCCATTTATGGTCTGGACATGATGAACTGAATTGGAATTAACAGACAAACTTGTAGGTATGAGAAACTGGTTTTGAGGTGCATGAGGCTGTCCCATAGGAGAATGGATAACAATACTACCTCCAGCATTGCTAACTGTCTGAGGTGTAACTGATTTTCTTGTATTTTGCTGATTAACAATATTAACAGACATATGAGGACCAACTACTGAACTCTGAGGTGAGTTTGCAGAAGCAAACGGAATCCCTTGCTGTACATGATGTTGCTGTATTCCCAAGTTATTCACATTGTAAGCAGTCTGCTGACCCATCTGGATAGGCTTTGGTTGGATATTAATGGGAACTTTGTTAGAGTTTGGTGCCAAACCCCTTTGAATGATGATATTATGGACAGGCAATGACGTCTGAAAATTTGTGCTGTTAAATGGAACGGTTACAGGTTGTGCTACTGGACTTGAATTTGAGTTACCAAACAGTGAGTTACCATTTGCAGTTTGTCTATGAACCAAGAGGCCACTACTCATGTTTGCAGGTGTTTGTTGACCATTGCCCTTCAATATAATCTGAGATCCATCAAGGTTATTAATGGTCATCATGGAAGGTTGATTACTAAATGAACCAATTAGCTGTATCTGCCCGGAACCACTAATCTGGCTGCTATTAGACAAATGCTGGCTGGGAACACTAATTCCGACATGTTGCATAAAGCCATGTTGCACACCGACTGTATTGCTTGCAAAAGATGCTCCAACAGGTTGCTGTACCACTTGAGTAACTCCTATAGGTTGCAACGTCTGACCTGAGTAATTAGAAACATTAGAAGCCTGAGTAAAGGATGCTGATGAAGAAGGATGAAGCTGAGCTTGTGCAAACTGTTGGCTAGAACCTACACTGGCATCCAAATATGCCTCTTCTGCCAAAGTCTGTTCAGTAATATTGGCCTCCTGCAAGGACTTCTGAAGAATATCAAAAGGCTGATCCTCAGTAAGATCAGGTAAAGGAGAAGACACAAGTTCATCTTCAAGAAACTGAAGGCTACTGGATAGCTGCAGTCCATCACTAGGCCCCTCTCCAAGCTGACCGCTTACACCTTTTACAGACGACTTAGGATCAGTGTTCTGAAATGCAAAACAAAAAATAAATCATTTTCAGGAATTCCAAGTTCTACCTTGTTTCTTCATAAAGCTTTTTTACATGCAAGCAAACTTTCTTTACAAAATTATATTCTTTGTATAGTATGTATATAAGGTGACGTTCATCCCATACAGTGGGCCAGCATAAACACATGCATCACTTAGATCCCACGCATGCCCTCATAAGACTGATGGAGACACTATTCTCCTCTCACTTCTCAAATCTCCCAATTCCACAGCACTCAGCTCTGCAGCTGCACTGTTTCAAGAGATGTGACACGCTCTTTAAGTACCATTTTCCCCTTCCACCAGCTGAGCACTGTATGGGCAAAAGGATAAAAGAAAGGAGTGAAAAGACCTCCACTGTAACTCAATTTGGGCCAAGGTTTCAGTAGCAGCTCTTTCACTGACCTACTCTGCCAAATCAGATCCATCTCCGAAATCCTACCAATATTTCTAGAGCCACGCAGTGCAAACTAGTGACCATTTCATGAAGTTAAGGACTAATTCTTTGTTTAGAAAAAGAAAAACAATGTTACAGACTTTGTGGTTTATGCTAGTAAAAAGATTAGAGAACTATAAGCATTGAAACCACAACAAATACTACGTGGCACTGTGAATGAATAAATTCTTCAAATCTACATCCATAAATACTGTGATAAGGAAAATTAGAACCTACTTTACTCTGGTCTAAACAAAACTATGTCCAGAAACTCTAGACAATACAAGTACCAGGTTTCTACAGGTGGAATGACGAATTTAAACGCACAGTAATACTTGCAATAGTTTTAAGTTAGAGTACACCTCTCTAAATTGCAAAACCGTATCTCAACTATTCAAAGACAACATGCAGTTTCTTTTCAGGTCAGAATAAACGCAAAACATGGGTGTGAAAATTATCAGTCACCTTCATAATCTGAGCCTTCACTCCCTGAAGGTCATAGACGCTTGTTTTCGCCTCATATAAACAGTGTGAAGATGCTGCAAGCCCCAAGCATATTTATTCAGAATTTTACCCCAATCTGTTTCTGAATCAGCCTGTGTAGTTTATGAAACTTCAGTCATGTTTTAAGATATTAAGAGGTTGACCTTAAAATTCAGTAAAATATTTCCAAAATACAATTATGAAATTACAATAAACTTTTTTTACATTAATGTTAACAGAAGGAATTAAACTAGTACTTAAATGTCTTGATGTCTGCATCTCATGAAAACCTAGAACTACAAATTAGGTTCTCAACTGTACCTAGCTACCATCAGGCAGAGCAAAAAGGAGTCACTAACTAGGGCATTATCAGGACTCCTAACTGTCTTCTTGTGGAAAATTCCCTATTGCATCTGTAACGCGTCTCCAGTGACAATGACCAACCTGAAATCTTTCACAACTGCGTAACTTAAAAGGGTACAGTTAATGCTATTCCAGTTAGTACTAATACAACTATTACTACTAGTAGTAATAGCAATAGTAAAAAGGAGTAATATTACATGCAATCAAGATTAATAGCTTGAAACTCTCCCACTGGAATGAAGTATCACAAGTTTCACTCCCTGCTCCCAGTACTGTTTAACATCCAAAAACAATTTTATGTGCATAAACTGGAACGAGAGACCTTCCAAGTTAACATCTGAATCACTGCTGCCCAGATTCAGAACAGCCACACAGAACACCATACTAACGTCAACAAGAAATTAGTGCCTCTGCAATTTCATGAATCTGCTTACCAACAAGAGTCTTATTCTTGCTGGCTCCATGAATATTCTGCTCTCCTAAGCTGTTCTACTATACTATAATAAGAAAGTGGAAGCAGTCACCAAGTACAACCCAGGTAATAGGGCAATGGCTAAGGAACCCTCTCATGAGGGTTGTAACAGAGACTGTTGAAGGAAATCAACCTGGAATCAGTAGAGGTGGTATGCGATCACTCAGCTCAGGGGAATGGGGTGAAGGGGGAAGCGTGGACACTGCTTTCTCATCCTTCAGTCAGCAGGAACTTAATCTTGTTTGTGTTAGGTGTTGGCTGAGCACGCTTATCAGCTGAGGCACTGAACCCCTGCCACTGAGTTTGTAAACTCTGCCACTGAAAGGCATGAGATGGGCATCAAGACAGTCATTCCTACTGCATGATAGCAATTCTGAATACATACAAAGACAGAACTTTCAGTATCCGCAAAAATTTTAGTGACAAAAAACTCAGAAGCCTTTAACTTTTCAGGTATCTTACACTATAAGCAGGGACTGTGAAACCATCTATTTATATTTATATTTTAGATACAGTGCGTTGTGAAGGAACAAGTGGTAAGAATCTATCTTTGCAATCAAGTCATTCACTTAGGTCAGCGCAAGGCTCATGCGAGGAAGGGAGGGAGGGAAGAGAAGATGGCATTGATATTCATTATGAAGATACAAAAAGATGAGAAAAGAGCACGAGAGGAACACGTGCTGGAGAATGAAAATACAGGAAGCCACCCTAGGAATACATACTAGAAATCCCTGCTCCTCTGATCACCTGCCTTCTAAGTTACCTACCCCTCCAATATCATATACCAAGTATTCTTGTTTCTCCCAACTGCTACTCCCTATGCAACAATCCCACCTTGCCCAGAATCTCCCACTCCCTCTCAAAAATACTCCGAAAACTCACTTTCTGAAAATAGACCAGAAACACACCCCTGACTCCTGCCCACCTACTCATGCTTATCAGAAGAATCTCTACAAAGAACAACTAGGAAGTGTAGGCTATGACAAATGCGTATCATATATCACCCTTTTTTCCCCATAACCTCATTTTTCTAGCTAGCCTGGCACCTTTGAAACCACTGTTCCCAACTAGCTGAAAATTAGGCACACCTTATTACTATTGGCACCCCACTCCCGCACCATTAGCTCAACCAGCTTATCTGGAAAAAGAACTGTCACTCAACATATGTTTCTTCTACAATATTTAATAATGATAATCAAAGGGGAAGGACAGGGCAAACACTTCACATCACGCTACTGTGGCTACAGAAAATTCATTAGTTCTCTACGCACAGATAAACAGTTTTCAGGCTTTATTTATGCTAATTATTTAAGGTCCCTACACACCTACAGGCATATCCACATATCTGTTAAGGACACAGGACAAACAGAGTCAAGACAACAGTACAACAGAAAGAGGAATCACCAAGGAAACCCTACTCTATGTATTCAAATAACTGAATTGTGGGATGAAGAATTCAGTTTTTTAAAAAACACACCAATGAAATCAAAGAAACATGGATAAGAAGGGATGTCTGGAAGTCATCTAGTCCAACCTTCTACTCAAAGCAGGACTATCTCCAGCACTAGAGCAGATCAGCCTTGGCTTTATCTCCAAGGATGGGGATTCCACAACCTCACTGGGTAAAACTTGGTCCAGGGCTGCAATACACTCCTGGCGAAGAAAGAATACTGAAGACTACTTGCAACAGCTAATGAATTTAAAGTGACTTCCCTAACACCGATGTTACAGGAAGGAAATATCGCAAGCTAGCTATTCAGTCTAAAGAACAAAAAAACCCCATTCATTCATTTTAAAGATTTGCTAGCTCAGATTCTACTCAGAAATTAGAAAAAAAAAACATCCTAACATACAGAGGAAATGTATGAATGACTAACTTTTAAGGTCTACATTTGACCACTACTACATCTACAATCACTAAAATTACAAGTCCAGTTTACTGCAGAGTTACACCGGAGAGTATTTTCACTGCTCAGCAAGCTATTTTACGTATTTACAAAACATGGCCCAACAGTGCAGTACTTTTTGATGAACTCCCCACTGAAAACCCGATGAAATACTTAAAATATTAACAGCATAAGGTGGTTCTATGTTAGCATTCAGAATTTTCATATGAAAAAGGTCAAACCCCACATCTACTTTGTTTAGTTTTATAAAAGCCAACTAAAGTCATAACAGAAGCATGCAAACTCAATACAAATGTAATTTCTCTCCTGACCACTTACATTGGAGTTGGCGAAAATTGAATTTGAGTTGGCTACAGAATATTCTGCATTAGTCAAGTCTTCATTGCTCTGGTAAAGGACAAAAATCATGTTTAGAAATAATATACTCAATGAAAATTAAGTATGTCTAATACACAGGAGTGATACTTACAGATTTACTACTAGGTCCATGTAGAAAATAATTCAGCGCCTGTGGGTCCCTTAAGGGTAGAGGGGGGGGAAAAAAAAAAAGGTTACCACTTTTAGGAAGCTCTTTCTATTAATGAGATTAATTTAACTAAGCCAGATACTATATTCATGTAAATCAGGTTTATAGTAAAAACACATTTATTTCACTAACTCCAATGCAAAGCTGAAAGTTTATACCATCTGAGGATCTGTGTTTCTGTATCAGCATGGTTTTCAGATGTTGATCGCATTTGTTGTCATTGTACCAACGCATTTCAAGCAATACATTATGTTCATCACAAAACTGTAGCTGCATTCTACTTTACTTCCCTTTATGAGGGTATTACTCATATTCTCTTACAACACAAGGTAATTTATGAAAGCACACAGTACAAAACCTAAGGAAAATACTACCACCAAATGATATGAGAACTAAAGCAGGTACCATCTCTTCTACAGAGATGAACTATAATGCCTGTTTAGCTAGTATCTAAGTCAACAGGGTATTTACAAACCTGAATCTTTAACATATTTTCTGCCGCCCTTAACAAGTTAACAAAAACTTATGCTTGCTAGAGTAACAGTGCCTTCACTTGGTGAAAAAAGCAGTGCCTTTTCTAAGTGTAATCAACCACAGGGTATTTCATTAACTTAGCACTATCACTGAATAAAACTCAGATTAAAAACGTGATCTGACAGAGTGAGTGTTGGAAATTCAAACAGATCAAAAAAATACATTAATGTTACTGCACATATAGACCAAGTAAAAAACATTAAAAAATTGTGTTAAATGGGATTATTTTAATACAACAATTATAGAGCATTTCCCAACATGCCCATTAGCATGAAGAGTAAAATGACATGGAGCTTTTTTATTTTAAAACATCTTTATTGATTAACAAGTAATAATAAAACATTCTTCAGAAGCAGGAGATTCTCATGTAAAAAACTATTAATTCAAAACATCTCTCCTCCTCTCTTGATCATCCTAGAAAATAAAGAGGGAACAAGTTAAAGACCTTTCAGGTTTACAACTACTCTTCTAAAAGCACAAATATACCTCTATCTCTTTTTTTTTCACTTAAAAAACCAAACTGTTCATATGTTTACAAAAGATGTTGAACAGACAGTACTTGGAAGGGACTTTATCATACGATTACGCTTACAACACAGAAGTAGTTACACACATTTTCAAACAAAAATGTCTTTTTCATTGTAGATTACACTAAATTTCAAGAATTAAGGAGAGCAGAAATCATCATCTCATACAGGGCTCTACCATGCTTGAGTTTTATTGATAAATAACCAGACTGTTTAATACTGATTACACTCACTGGCTTTAAATCATGAAAAATGCAATTGAAAATGAAGAACACTTCATCACCTTAAATATTGTGTTTAGTAAGGAAGGAATTTTAGAAGGCACTTACCAAAATCAAAGATCAGATGGAAAATAAAATGCTGTCTTCCATTCTTCTAGATGCTTATGACAGTAATTGCTGCCAGCAGCAGGAGGAATGTTGTAATTTTTCACACAAACACTCATCTGTATAGAGAGCACTTCATTTTCTGGACCACCTGTGAACTTGTACCAGGATCCTCATGATTCATGCTCATGACAGAGCACTTAATTGTCGCATGCAGTCAATTATCATCTTTATGTTCCAAGCAGGATGTGTTTTCGTATGGCTAAAATCAGTAATCTTGCACAGCATATTTGACAGAACGTAACAGTGAACCATTACTGGCAATGCTTTTGCTATAGCACACACAGAGTAACCCCCAAATTACAGCAGTCACTGTGGTGATATTTTTTTTCTGAAGTTAAAGCTCTCACTGGTTTCGCAGGAAGTTTTGAGTGCGTGAGCAAGGTAAAAGGCCTATTTATTTACTACACTTAAGACAGTAAAAAATTCTTGTATGAAGCGGAGACAGTCTTTCAGTAGCTCCTATGAGACTAATTTCTGGCAGAGTTTGAACAGTGTCTTATATGAAACGTTCAATTTTCTTCTTATGTTTTAAATGCACTATAGCATACCATCTGTTCTTGAATACTGACATGAATATTAGCGAAAGGAAGGTTACTTGTCACATATACAATCTACAAAAATCTTGCTCATGCTTCAGCTATCCTAATTATTTTTTGAGATTCCCATATGGAATTATAAACCTCCAAATAAATCTGTTAAGGAAATAATGGCCGGGGGGGGGGGGGNAATATCACCAATTTTATTAAAATCAAGTATCCTTGAGCAAAATGCTGACAAATTCTTGTTTGTTCTGAATACTTGACAGTACTGACAGTACTATTTTGCTAACATTTTTATGCAAATACATGTTATTAGTAGAAATTAAGTACTTATAATTAAGAATAATTTTACTTTCTCCTTTAAAATACAAGCACAATGTTAACAAATTATCTAGTTCCACTACTCAAAAAATTGAGATCTTTGTTTTTTTAATCAGAAAGTATAGTTCCTTTCAATGAAGTTTATAACAACATCCCTGGTAACATGCTTCAACATTCACCTGATATTACCACTAGCTGCAAAGAGAACCCAGCCTCCGTGCACGCTCATTCCTTAGCCTCTCTTGAGGAAAATGCCAGCAAGTGGACTGTCAGCTAGCATACACTGGGACTAAAGGCTTTGCGATACACACAGCTCCACATGGGAGAAGTGGAGCATAGCTGCTCGTTTCATTTGCAAGTCACCTAGTCTTGAGTCAATACTGAGATACAATCACATTCTAGAAAATGGGTTTTGCAAAATTATGTTTCCCAACTTTTCTGAAAGAATTGTTTAAGGAAAACTTACCCAATAAGATCAAGGAGACAGGATTCATCGTCATCATCGTCCATGACAACTAGAACAAAAAGGGAGAGGATGGATATTTGATACGTATCAGACAAAAGATTGCTTTCAGCAATAAAACCAATTCAGAATATCTCAATGTTTTTTATTAAACAATTTATGAAGTTGACAGATGTCTACTATTGGCAAAGTTCTTAAATAAACCTGCATCTTCTACGGAGGTCCATTGATGTATCTCAAAATCAAATTCAGTCACGTGTAATGATATAAAAAATCCCATGCAATGTTTTAGCATTTAGGGGGTTCTTTTAGAATTTTGAATTGGAGAAAGACCAATGATTAAGCAAACTGATTAAACACTACTTCTATAACTTAAAAAAAGCAGTAAAAAAAAACCCCACTGAATGCAATCTCAAGACTCCAATTAAAATGCTTCTATAGGAATTTACTCTTGTGTTCGGTTATTCCCATGCCAACAGAACCTACAAAGACCATTACAAATTAGCGTCTACAATACTGACCAGCCAAAAAGGTAAACAAATTTAGGCCAGTATCATGACAGTGATGTTATAGGCTAGAACCAAAACTATAGCCAAGACATTACAAAGCATTAAAAAGAACACCATTTCTCAACTTCCCTTAAAATGTCTGCTATCATACTTATCACTCAAATTTATTAGTATACCTTTGGCTTTAATTAATTTTGCTCTTTTACTTCTTGCCAAATAGAAACTTACTCTCCCTGACCAGATCCATGTGAATCATTCTTCAGGCTCTCCCTCATACAGATCTCCATGATTAAGACAACGAAGGGACTAGAGCATCTGTTCTACAAGAGGCTGAAAGCACCAGGACTGTTCCGCCTGGAGCTATGGGGAAATCTTACCCCTGTGTATAAATACCTGGCGCGAGGGTGTAAAGAAGACTGAGCCAAACTCTTCTTGTTGCTCTCCAGTGAATGAACAAGAGGCAAGGGGCACAAATCGAAACAAACAAAAAATCTATTTGAACGCAGTATTTTTTTTTTTTTTTTAACTCTGAGGGTAGTCAAATACCAGCACAGGTTTTCCAGCAAGGTTATGGAGTCCTTGGAGACACCCAGAACCCAGCTGGACCACAGCCCTGAGCATCCTGCTTTGGCCGAGTCTGCTGTGAGCAGGACACTGGATGAGGTGACCTCCAGACTGTCCTTCCCACCTCAGCTGTCCTGTGACTCTGTAACCTCTTTCCTGACATTTTTCTATACTTCACTGATTCTGAAACTGGTTCATATTTTAACTGGCAGAGGATACCCTGTCCTCTATACTGCATAGCCTCATTCAGATTTTTTCTTCAATCTCCTGTGCTTTAGTTTACAGAGAGGTTGAAGCAGAACCAGAGGATCTGCTATAAGGATCACTATAAGGATCCCGTAGTATCACCTCTCTGGGAGAACAGGAAAACAAATCATGACTACAGAGAACTATCTCAAATGTCGACACAATCAGTATTCATGAATTGATTATGTATCTTAAGAAAAATAGTTTCTCCCATGATTCAGTAGCACATCTGCTCACTGCTGCATACAGCCATGAGCATGAGCATTGATCTTGCGATTTAAGGCTAAACAAATAACACGACATTTTACAATGTCATGAAATTTAAATGTACATGTGCATTAGTAAGAACAAATTAATAAGACATTAGCATTAAGTGATTAGCATTCTGCTTTAACTGCACTGTTAGTACTACTTACAGGAAGCTGTTACTTCCTCTAACAGCTAAACAGCATCTCCATCTCTCAAGAGCACAGTTTCAAACACTCCTAACTAACCAAAAGTAAAAATCAGCTCTATTGAAAGTCAACAGAACCTTTGTTTTCACACTGCATGCCTACTTTTGAAAATCCCATACCATTCCATGCGGCAATACTGACATCATTATTTAAATAAAATAAAATGTCTTTGCTTTATCAATCCAAATATTTGCTGTGACTATACTACAATAAGGGTTCAACATTATGAAAAGTGACCACAGAGAACTTTGTTCAATCAGTACTCCTGTAGGTATTAAAACTACTACCACAAATTAGACAAATTTAAGTTTAATAAACTCTTGAAAACCTGCATATAATGATCAGAAAAAAATAAATTGCATGAAAACACCAATGAGAGAAGATCTTAATGCTAATATATATTCTTCACTATTCAGTCCTTCAACTGAACATGCAGTTGGCTTTATGAGAAAAAAAATTGTTGTTTTTCCTCATTTGACAAATACGATAGAAGAAAAATTTACCCAACATACTGTAAACTACTCACAATTTGCAACAGACAATAAAACCCAAAGAAAAGAGCTACATTTTTTATAAACATCAAGAATCACAACCACTCCCCTCCAGAAATGTATCTTCCTAACAAGCTTTAACAACATTGTCATCACTAGCAGAATTCTATACACACATGAAAAAGAAGTATTATGTCACTTTTTTTTTTTTTAATGCTGGTTTACCAAAGACCTGGTCTGTGTAAAACCATTACCAAGTTTTTATACAGCTGATCAATGTACCATCACAGAGCCACAAACACGCTTATACGCAGCTGTTGGTATATTCAGAAGTTGTTCTGATCAGCTCTAGCAGCCTAAGGGGCTCCTGAACCTCAAAAACTGCAAATAAAGCACAGATTGCTACCATCTCAATATCCCCACAAATGACGGCTAGGTAACACCACACTAACATGACGCTGCACGGCAATGCTTTGATGAAATACCACAGAACCAACACGCAATTTAAACACCATACATAGGGCTATGTGGTCTGTGAAAGAACAATCTAGATCACAACCAAGCCACAAACCTACCTATTTAGACTAAATTCTGTTCCTATTTTGCCACACGTACCCAAGATCTACCTAACCACATAACTGCAGGTTTAAATCTTTTTAACTGATGCAGATTTTCAATGAGCGTTAGCGTTCTGTTAACTTCAGGACAGCAACAGAGGAGGTGCACAATCAGTCCGAGTCCTTGCACACCCAAAAGCAACTAACTCGTTCCGTCTATTTAGAAAAGGGGGCAACTTTAGCAACACGTGACCTTGACACAGATGATCATTTAAAAGTGCGTTAATAAATGCAAGCCTATCCTGTGAAATTTTCTAACACGTTTTCTACAGCACAAATGGTAGAAAAGTTTGCTGCTCTTCTTGCTATCTTTTCAGTTTTTCTATACACAAGTTATAAAAATTCTGTCTTTCTCACTGTTTGTTAACATACAGTGGGCCAAATCAATGATTGATGTATGAAATGGGTATAAACCGTATTAAATCAAGACAGTTTGAAAATAAAACTTGATACAATGAGTGGAATTAGAGGATTAGAGTTAATGTAGCCTAGATCAGTGGTCTCCAAAGTGGGGTGTGTGCACCACAGGGGGTGCGCAAGACAAGCCACTGGGGTGCAGGAAGAAAATATTAAAACCTCAGTAGTACATGCATATAATTTGTAAATAAATGTACATATCTTGGGGGTGCACACTCGAGAAACTTCTACCAATAGGGGCGTGCGATCAAAAACAACTGAAGACAACTGGCCTAAACTCTTGAAGATTGACTCACTTGTGTATTTGGACAAGTTAACAGGGGCTTCAGCCCCTGGGCAAGGGGTGTGGATGGAGGCTCCCCGTGAGGCTTGTCTGGGCCATCAGGGCTCATCAGTGCACCCAGGGCCTGACAAGAGCCCACACTAGAGACAGCTGGGGGAAAATACACATTGGGAACAGTCACACTAGCTGCTGGGGAGCTGTTACAACGTAGCCTAACAAATACCTAGTTATTGTCAATACTGTTCTACAGTGCCTTTTTTAAAAAAAATTAAAGAAAAAAAAACCTATAAAAAAAAATCTGTTGATCCTAAGTAGGCCAAACTCAGCCCTGCTGGCATACCCAACTAATTTACAAAGGGCAATCCTTTCTAATTAGTCACAACCCAGCACAGATATTCCCTGTAACTTATTATTAGCAAAGCCTCTACTGTTTTATTTCATACCCCCGCTATCGCAGCACTGGTGAACCCAGCATGTACTTGTATTTGGGTCACATGTACTTGTGGAAGCAGCGCTGCCTGTCCCTTTTGGGAAATAACCAGAGTGCCCTTTATCGCAGAAGGTAAGAAAAGGTGAAAGTAATAAAACTGACAAGGAAATCCCAGCTATGTAGGCCAGTCCTCTGGGGGACTGTTATTACTTGGCCTTCAAGCCTCTGCCTCCCTTTCAACACTCTCACCTACTACAGAGCAAAGACCAACAAGAGAGGAAGAGAGCAGTCCTCTGCCCCTTTCATCCACCTTCCCCAAGTCAGATCATGGCTTTCAACAGTCACCTGGAACAGAAAATTGATCTGACAGGATATACTGATCTGTTTCTACTCAGATTAGCTTCTGGATTTGGTTTCAGCTTGCCACGGGGCTACAAGAGTGCTAGTGCCAGCACAAGAGAGGGAACGGGCATGAGCATGGAGCTGGGCAGTTGAGCACGGGGGAAGGCAGCAGTGCTTCAGCCAGCTTGAAGCAACTGTCGGGCTGTAGCCACATGTGTACAGTTAATACAGACACCACTCACATTAGCTGCAGTGCAGGCAGCAGGTCGATGGAAGCGCTTATTCCCCTCTACTCAGCACTTCTGAGCTCCCATCTGAAATACCGGGTCCAGTTTTGCCACACACACACCCCCCACCTTTAACAGAAATACAGAAAAGTTTTTATAGAGTCCAGCAGAGTGCCAATAAAATCCTGCAGGCACATGACACTAAGAAAGCCTGAGGGAACTACATTTCTTCAACCACCTGCAGTCTACCACTAGCTAAAAGGGGTCCTACAACAAGCAGCTCCAGCCTCTTCTCATCAATGCCCAGCAAGGCACAAGGCAACAGCCACAACATGCAACACAGAAAATCCCAACCAGATACAAGAAAAAAAAGAAGTTCACAATAAGAATGCTCAAGCAAGAGGCTGGAACCACCCTCTTCATAAATTTTCTAAACTCAAATGGCCCTGACCAACCTGTCCTAACTTTGAAGCTAGTTCTGCTTAGGGCAGGGCCAGACAACCTCCAGAGGTCCTTACCAGCCTGAACTTTTAATCACCACGCTACACAATCCACAGTATCACACAACACATGCACGGTCTACAACCTGCAGAGTCATTAAAACTGGATTTGTCCAGAAGCAGTCCAACTATTCATACATGCTTCATATACTGTACATGATTTTTATAACTTAAAAAATGGTAGTATTCAAAACCACTTTAAATAGCGGATCTTAAATTCACTTGAATTATATTCAAGCTTGTCACAAAAGAATTATTTTCCTTTCTCAAAGTCATTTATAATTTCATACACCCTTAGTACATAACTTCAAATGCAAAGAAGTAAAATATTTTCACATTTTTATAAAAGGCCTAAGACAGTGGAAAGTTTAGAAAAGCAACATTTAGAGGAGTAATTCTCAAAAGTGTGATACAATCAACATCAAAATTTGGTAAGCCACAAGTAAATAAATTTGTCTGCAAAACTCTTGTAAAAATCTACAGACTCATAACGTCCATGCAACTACATGGGATCAACTCCTGACCGGCAACATGCTGGCCCACGACTTCTAAGAGTGAACACTGACCTTTGGAAATCAATGCTTTGAAGCAAGGAAATGACTGCTGTAGTTACAGCTTTATTGTGGGAGATAATCAAACCTGCATCCAGTAGCAGACGTAGCACCTGAAGCAACTACTGTTTGAGTTACGAGATATGCCCACTAATCCTCACAAGTTCAGTAAGACTTTGTACATGTCCAGTCAGCAGGAACTCTTGACGACACCTCCGTCATGCTTTATGATGGATCTGAGCCATCAAATCTTCTGTACTGTTCTGTTGCTCTACACCATTCTCCAGAATTTTAATCTACAATCCCAACATTAATAGTAACTTCACTGTGGAATATCTGAAGAAATACATTGTCACTATAACAGTAATCATTAGAACAACAAAAATAGAAGAAATCAAAGCTACTGTAATAGTCAGAGAATGGTATTGTAGTGGACTAGGAGTGCTACATCAAATTTATGACATTTTTATCCCTCATATCCTTTTTGAATACAGATGTAAAATAACTCTATTAACCCAATACAAGCACCCATCCCTTGTTAAATTACATCAAAGGATCACAGCAGAATTAAGTGATTCCACACTGACTACAGAGGCAAAACACCCAGAGCTGAAGTCCTTCCCTCACACAAGTTTCCACCACGACTTTCATTACTTTTCACAGTACAAATATTTTGCTCAGTGTGCTTCTGAACTAAGGAAAAAAAAAACAGAAGAAAATGCCATTTTACCACATATTAGGTAACGCATGTCATTTAAGCAGTATGCACTTCAGGTTGCTAAGATGCTGTAACTACTTACTGTCAGTTACCTCTGGGGTTCCTAACAAACAGGCAGCCTTGGATTCATTGAAGGAAACTTATCTACACAGGAACAACCAGACCTCATTTGCACTCTCTCAACACAGGAGTGTAAGAAAGAAGTATAAACTCAAACCCTTATTACCATATATTTCAGTCTTACATTTCAAGTCCATGCTACTTTTGAACAACCTAATTATCTTGCAAACTGGACTTCAGGTTCTCGTAACTAACCAAGCATGTATTTTACGAGCAACTTAAGAGCTGCTCACCACATCAAGCCCTTCATTNAGATGAAACTTGAAAAACAATTAAGAGGTATTTCCAGTTCCCCCCTCTTATTACTGTAAAAAATTATGTGCAGTAGAATAATGACAGAGTATTCAATGTAAAAGAGGTAAATATTGAAAAACTTGATTGCGAATTAAAATCTCACTCTCAATTTTACCCAGGCAAAAATACAGAAGGCATAATTATCAGAGTTGTCATTTCAGGACAACAGGAGTAAGGAAGCAAAATTAATTTTAAAAATGTACTTTGTAGAACACAAGGATTTAACTACTCACTTGTAAACTGTGCTGTGCTTATATTCTACAACATGTAATTATTCCTTACACATACTTTCTCTTCCAGAGTAATCAACAAAAAGCAACTACTATACTGTTGCAAAAACTACCATGAATTGTCCTCTAAAGACAACCTAACAAAGTAAGAAATTTGGCATTACAATCTACTAACACAAGACACTATGCCAGTGTGAACTGTCTATACATATGAAAATGTGTTTTGATTCCAAGATTCTATATCTGAGTAGTACTTTTAAGATGAACTTACAATGTTTGAAATGAGGTGTGAAACTAAATTTAATTATCAGTATTTCAAAGACATCTGTATGCAATAGAGTACGAGAAGAAATTTGCAATTTTAAATATTCAGAAACATGATGCAAAACCTCTCTATGAAAAAAAAGGGAACTATTCCCGAGTCAGATAAATAGCAACAAGAAAAAAAACACAAGAGTGCTACCTCTCATGAACTGCTAGGCATGACATTATGCATCTTCAGGGTTTCTAAAATCTGGCAGGTGGTGAACACCTAGAGGACAGGCAGGGTCTTTACAGAATTGCGAAGTACCAGCTCCACATACAGAAGGGCAAATAAAAACCACAAACTAAAGCACAAACAACCTACAATAGGTTGTTTATCCAACTCGTAACTTTTATTCTCCTTTAGTATTGCATAAAAAAAAATTATTCCGGATCTGAGTTTGGTAAATGTGGCAAGTTATCAAGCTTCCAAAAACGTCAGTGGTATTTTAATATATTAAGAAAAAAATGGAAATGTGCAGTTCAATTGTTAACAGTATGTATGATAGCAAAGGTTAATCCAGCTACAGTAAAGCACACCAAGTACATGCGCGAACCCCCAGTGCAGCTGGCTAAAATCTGGTTTCCCTCAGACACACGTGTTCAGCATCAAACTTCTGATTTATTCAATATAATTTTTTCCTACTGCATCCAGAGCTGCTCTTGGCAACACCAAAGTCTTGACAAGATTTTCAGCTGGAAACAGATTTTTTTTAAACCACATAGAGAAAATCCAGAGTAACTCGCAGCCTGCAGGTCAGGATGCTTACCTGGCATTCACCAGGTTGAACACTCGTCTCAGCCCACTTCCCCAGCAGTGAGGATCCTCATCGCCATGCTACGGCCTATTTTGGGATCTGTCTTCTAAGCTCCTTCACTGCATGCACAATTCTTCAGGAATTTCAATATTCACATAACATTTTGGAAGGTCCTGGTTTCATCCCAAAAGAGGAAAAGGAGGTGTAATCTCAACTGTTCCTTAGGAAAGAAATGTTCGCCTGCCTAAATGAAATTAGGTGCTCGTAAGTATTTCTAGAAACTACTATATGCAGTAATACAGGCTATTATGTTATTTGTGTAACAAAACACTTCAATAAATGCCAAGTCAGTTCTTCAGATGTTTTTACCTTGCTTCTACTAGAGAATACTTGTGTATCATACTTCTCATTCTGTGCGTATAATTTTCAAAAATTCTGAAAAAACTTATGCAGTCCCAGAATGTAACTTACTTATGAACTGATCATCTCTCATTTAATTTACAAACCAATGTCCAATTAATACCTTTTCATTGCCACTCTAGTCCATAGTTGTTTAAAAACAAAACCAAAACTGGTTAGCTTGCCACAGGCTTAGTCCGCACAAGCTAGTATCAGCTAACAGCTGCCAATAATTAAAGCTGAATGCAGATTCATACTTAAAGTAATTATGTTTGGGAAACCAACTGAAATTTGAACATGACGAATTGACAGATGTGTGACTAAGTCAGCAGTGCAGTCCATACTGATGCCCCCAAAACCAGGCTGAAAATCATCCACACTACCCATCCTGTCCCTGTTGAAGCCAATGCCTTGCTGAAGCCAGCAGAGATTTTGCCACCTATTTCGGTGGGGCCAAGGTATTTTCTGTAGTTGACATATCTCAAGAAACTCAAGCTTCACCACCAGATCTTGAAATTCCCCACTCAGATCAAGTTCACAGTACAACTACTCTAAGTTCCACCTGAGACAAGGTGTCAGATCAGCCCTTACAAAAATGATCAGTCTCTTGCAATGAAGTTAACACTTTCTCCCTGGATCCCCCTCGCTCCACTCCACCCCCCTTTCTTAATATCTTCAATGAAAGAAAGGCTATTGTATTAAGTTTTGACAGCAATTTGCCCACTTACTTTCTTTTGCTTTAGGTAAGCACTCCCCTACTCAAAGTAATACCGGAAGTAGCTCTAGAACATTTTAAAACTAGTGCAAGAAAATAAATTAAAGCAATACAAAAAATTGATAGTTTATTCGTGCTAGTTAATCACGCTAATTTTTATTTTGTCTAAAACCTCAGAGATTCTCAAATAAAGCAAAAATCATACAGGCAGCAGTTGTTTTTCAACAAGGAAAGCAGGGGCAAATGAACGTTTGAAAATAAAGACACATATTCACTGAACTACATGATGATGTTGAAAAAACATCAGTTCAGGTCGGTGTTTATGCATTTATGTTGGTGCAACAACGGCTTTACCGATACTGCTTATTTCAACTTTAAAACTAGAACAGTTGCAGGTCACAATTAATGTTAAAACAGTTTATTAATCTTGCTGCTTTTCCTCTACTGTAAGAAAGCAAAACACGGTTGTTTTTGTAGACAATCCCCTTATCTATGCTGGACCAGGTACATCACCATAAAAAACCTTTCAAGCACAGATGCAGCTTATTCCAGCAGAATTACTAGAAGAAATTATGCCAACGCTCTGAACAGAATGAAGTACATTATCAGAGGCTCTTATGCGTGGACTGTATCTATTACTTAGACGGGGATGACATATTTTCACGCTCTCACTGCTACCTCTATGCTAAAAAGCACCAGCCATTAGACTTATCACAAGCCTAATGCAGTATGAAAAGGCATGATCATTGACCATTAGAGCCACATTATAAAACATAACTGCAGTTATGCAGATACAATTTTTCTGGAACCGGTGTGGAAGTATACCAGCAAAACTCTGAAAATACAGCTAGAGTACAACGAATGCCCAAGTAGCATACCAATGCATCCATGCCTGCAAAGCTCTTCAACTCTGGACTATGGACTTACCTCTGTTGCAAAACTTTACGGATACAGAAAGGGTCCTTGGAGGAAATTGGAAATGTGGCTTTTATTAGCAGGACTTGGGGATTTTTCTCTCACTACTTAAACTAAATCTATACACTCTACTGGAAAAGGACACACGGGTGGGCAGGAAAACTGCCTATCTGTAAGGTGAGATAAATATTTAGCTACAGTAGAACCATCTCTGTCAAGGGCACAACTACGTAGCACAGACCTCACCTAAGGCCACGCATACACTGGGAGTATTATCAACTCAAGAATACAGGTATAGTATACAGGGTAAGCACTCAAAATATGAACAAAATAAGAATACACTTAAAATACATTGAGTATCACACTAGCGAATAAACCAAGGGGCACCAATGAAAGCACAACTGGGCTAGTGTTATCACCACAGTGAGCTTCTGCACTCCCCCACCAACGTAAACAAGCTATGCCAAATAGGAAGTACACTTGTTAACAACAACAAAAAGTAAAAGCTTTTAAGCTCAGACCTGGCCAAAGAAATAGATCTAAAAAGAATACATCTAGCTTATTTAAGTACTATCCACCAACGATCTCAACTCAAGATGTGAATACATTGGCTTTAGTGCAATCAGGTCAGAGTAGAGACTATATGTAGTCATCTGGCAAGTATTATATCCTGAGACATTGGAAACTGATTGGTTTTATCCCATTTTTGTCATTTCTTCACACAATCTTCCAGACATTAGTGCATAATAAAGAAATTTTATCATATAAAAATACACTACCGCTAAAAAAAATTCACTATCTTGATCCCAAGACTGTGAGCAAAAATGCAAAATAATCACTTCAAGAGTAAATTTCATGTAATAAGATTTCTGAAATGTGTGAACAAAAACTATAGTTCACACTCAACAGATTTTTAAACAATTAAAGTTTTAGCAGGTGTATTGTTTAAAATGCTAAAATGTTAACAAGGCTGTGCCCAAGAAAATCTTTAGAAAAGAGAGTTTCTATCAAGGCAATTTTTTTAGTATATTCCAAGCAATAAAAATGTGTATGTCAATAGAAATGTCGTTTAAAACCCTTCAACACCAACAGGCAAAGAATTTAAACAGCCTTAAAATTAATTCCAGATTCTAAAAAATCTCCCTTCCTTCAGGAACGAGCAAGAGGCTTGGGGAAGCCCTCCTCTGATCTGTCAAAAAGCGTGAGATGAAGAACGAAACAAGCATTCCACACTCCTTAGTGGGCACAGCATGAGTTGGTCTGGCACCACACTCACTGTTCCTGAATGCCGATGTTGGTATTAAACTCAAGCTTCACAAGCATTGATCTGACTACACAGAAATGTAAAAAAAAAAAAAAAAAAGNAAAGGTTCCGATCAAAAAATAGGAGACCATTTTCAACACTCTCCCTAAAAAACAGCACCAAAACAAAACTTTAAAAGCCTGTTAAAGTGGAACTGCCAAACTTGAATAATTTGCAAAAAGCACTGCTTCCTGAGACATAAAGGAGTGAGAAAACTTGGAAAGAACCTAGTCCCGTCTTGTCCCACCCCCCCAAAAAAAATTATGAGAATAACAGCAACAAAATGAGTTATCTACGCACCCACCTAAACGTTACTTGCCCATGTATTTTCGCCAGCCCTTTTAGAGGTATTGAAGGCTTTTCAATGAGGATTACTTTGCCCTATGTGCTACACTACAGCATTTTTTTTTAAAGTGGATTTATCTTTTTTTAGTAACGTTGTATTTTTTGGCCATCATTCAACAGAAGAAGATGTTCTTTCAAATCTTTTTTCTTCCTGCACTCTGAATGCACCTCATGACAAGAAACAGGTATTTTAGCGATACAAAAAACAGGCTCTGGAGCGATGCTCACAGGCTCTCATCCAGGAGCACAGGCCCCTCTCAGGCTGGCCGGTCGGACACCCCACAGGCCGGTGACCCGGACTACTCGGGAGATGGGACAACCCTGAGAAGGCACCGATTCACCACGGCAACTATGGCGGGGCCTTCCCCCCCGCCCCAAAAAAAAAAACCCGTACCCAAATCCACCCACAGCCAAGAATCCTTCCACCTCTCTCCCCAAAGCACACGCCGGAGAAAACCCTTACAGCAATTTCTTAAAAAAAAAAAAAAAGAAAGAAAGAGGGGGAGAAAGCAAGCTGCTTCCAGGATTCCGGGGGGAGGGCTTCTCGGCCCCACAGAGTAACGCTTCCCACACAGAAAGAGAAACGGCCCGAGCGGGGCGCGACGGCAACGCCCCGCACGGCGCGGCCACAGCAGAAAGGGCCTCAAAATGGCGGCGGTGGGGGTGGGGTGGGGGAGGAGAGTCGGTAGTGAAACTGCGCAACAAACGCTGGCAGGAAGCCAGACAGCGCCATCTTCCCCGCTCGCTCTCTCCCCGCTCCCACCCGCGGCGGCACCGTGGATCGCCGGCCGCCCAGCCCGGCCGCGGCCGGAGCCGTCCTCCGAGGAGCTCTCCCGTCTCCTTCCAAGGCTGTTCCGTGCCGTCCTGCCGAGCCCCGAGCGGGAGGGGAGCGGGGAGCGGAGAACCGGGGGAAAGCAAAGGCCTCCGCATCTCTCTCCTTCCCCCGGCCATTATATACGGACAGTTCTAAGTCAATATAAACGTGCCCTCTATACGTCGTTCCGTTTTGCCCGGGTTTTAACATCGCTAGACCTGCTTTCTGCCATAACCCATACGTGAATTTTGTCATTAATAGCACAAACAAATTATAATTTAAGTACTGAAGGCGCCCCCCCCCCCGTAACCCAGTAAATGTGTACTGTGCGGGTTTCAGAAAATCCCCTCCGCAACCCAAGCGCTTTTAGCCACGAATAAAAATTACTTATAAAACACTGTTTCTTTTACAGAAAATAATCCCAGCAGCACAAAGGATCCGATTCGCGCCCGCCCTGCAGCAAAGCCCAAACGGGTTACTCCAGAAAGGGACGGTTTATTGTCATGTTTTAAAAAGAGGCGCTACAGCTAAATATTCTCTCTCGAGAAGGGGGAAGAAAAAAAATAAATAAAAAAAAAGAAGAAGAAAAACCACCCAAAACCCCCACACACACAGCGGAAAACTTGGTCCCGAAAAGGAGGAAAAAAAAAAAAAAAAAAGGCGCATTAGCCCAAACCTACCGCCCGAGCATTTCGCGCACCCCCAAAAAGCAGCACCGTTTCCATTCCTCGGGTAAAAGCAGGAGGCACGGAGCCATTCAGAGGAAATTGCAAATAAAGAACCAAACAAATCAAATCAAATCTAGTGGCGACACCGAAAACGAGGAAACGAGTGAAAAATAAATCCCCAGAAGGCACAAATCTGAGACACAAGCTCAAAGAAATGGCAAGATTAGGGTGGCGGCGAGTGGACGGGGGAAAGGAAAAAATCAAGCCAGGAGTGAAAAAGGAAAAAAGAAAAGAAAAATCCTTCCCAGCTCCACAGCCAGGAGAGAGACGAAGTGTCTCCATTTTCCCGACGAGGAGGAAGAAAGAGTGTTTCACAGACCACAGAGCTTTAGAGAAAAGCAAAGAAACGAGGGGGGAAAAAAAAGAGGGAGGAGATTTGAAAAGATTATTTTTCTTTCTCCCTCACACACTCTCTCTATCCCCCTCTCTCCCTCTCACTCTCTCTCTCACACTCACACATACACACACACACACTCTCTCTCTCCCTCCTCTCCTCTTTCCAACCCTCTCTTGATGGCCATCAAGGGGGCGGAAAATAAAAAAAAAAAAAAAAAAANAAAAAAGACAACAACAACAACTAATTTTAAACCGGCTCAATCAATGAGTCATTAAAAGAGATTTTTCTTCCCTCCTCTCCTGAATTTGCATGGCATCAGCAAGAAAAAAAAAAAAACCCACCCCAAACCTCTCCCCTCTCTGCAGCTATCAGCCTGGACCTGAAACCTTATCTCTCCCTTCTAACCCCCCCCCTCCGCCTTTATTTTAAGAAACAACTTTTTTTTTTTTTTAAGTGCCCTCAGCAGCCACCACCACCAGCCTCGCCGAAAAAAGAAATATATAGTTCATTTCCATGTGAATCCACATCTGCCCAAACAACAGCCACCCACAAAATATCCCTCTTCTTCCTCCTCGTCTCCCCTCTCGCTCGCTCTCTCTCTAGATATATATTTATATACATAGCCCCAGAGCCAATAGCTCTCTGGGCTGAAACCTAATATCCTGGTTTTGGCAACTCCTGGTTGTTAATTTGCTCCTCTTTCTTTTCTGTCTGTCTGGAGATAGATTTCCCCCCTCTCTTTTCCCTCCCCGAAGGAAGGGAGGAAGGAGGTTGTGTGTTTTTTTTTTCCTTGAAATTTTTATCACAAAATTATAATACACTCAAAGGGAAACTCACCGTCATGAAAAAGCAGTGCCTTGTCAACGGGGTTTCTTCGCCATCACATCAGGGGCTGGCAGTGTAAGAGAGAGAGAGGGAGAGCGAGAGAGCGAGGGAGGGAGGGGGGAGAGCGCGAGCGAGCGAGGGGGAAAGAGAAAGAGAGCGAGAGAGGAGAGCGCGGCACCGCACCGCACCGCGCACCGCTCCGCCGCGCTCCGCACCGCGCCGCGCCACACCGCGCCGGCGGAGCCCGGGCCGGCCGCGCCGCACCGCACCGCACCGCGCCGCCGGCGGAGAGTGCCGCAGACCGGCGCCCGGGCACACGCACCGCCGCCCTGACATGATGAGTCCCCGGCTCCAACGCGATCCTCGCTGCGCCTTTTGTACAGTCAGTCCCTTTAAAAAGTTTAGCGGCCTTCTTTTTTTT
>RSEF01000003.1:25860673-25880195 GCA_003993805.1 Himantopus leucocephalus | reverse complement strand
GTTAATTATCTAATCTTATTCTATTAAATCTGATTATATTCCAGCTCTAGGGTTTCCTTTTTTTCCCCTGATTCCCCTTCCCGGATGGGGAGGGATCATCAGGTGATAGAATGATTGTCTAATTGACAATAAATTGTTATGGGTTTCTCAAACCATAACAGCAAGCCTGATGCTAGCATTAGAAAATTGAAAAGGCCAAACTTCAAGGTCCCTAACTTCAACAAATGTTTCACAGGGTCAAACCCTGCCCTGAATTAAAGCCTACTCAGCATCACTGGCTTTACAGAATGTTGCTCAAGTAAGAACTTGTGAGCTGGAGAGACACAACAAACATTCTTCTGATTTGGTTAACAGGGAGGAACTTAGCTTCAGAGGTTACAAGGCAGAATATCTGATCAGTATATTATTATTCTCCCAGTCCTGCAGAAACCACAAATAGGAAGTAGGCAATACAAAGAAGGAATAGGAGGCAGGAGGACAAATGACTTTGAATAGATTCCCTTATCATAAGAAACACAATGAAGCCTACATAAATTGTCCAAGACTGTACCATAATTTACACTTACTTTCCCTGAAGGATGTTTCAAAGCAGCGTTGGCAATAACCTTGCTAAGCAGGGGCAGTACAAAAATGGAAGGAGAGCTAACATCTATATAACAAAGCACCCTGAAACGACTACATTTCTCCAGACCTACAGGAGTCAGCGCGTTTAATGAAAACCCTTTACATTGCCATTGAGTGGACAAAACAAAACCAGAGCACACTGTACCCTCTGCAGAAGTAAATTAGCATATATTTCTATATTTGCTATATCTGTTCAGAAACAAAATTGGCTCAGATAGAAATGGTCACTAAAAACAAATAAAAATGAAGAGTTGGATGTGACTTTATGGGTCAGATTGAAGTAGGCACTGAAAGCAAAATTAATGTTACCTTTAATACTAAGATGTTTGAATACAGTCTTCAGCTGTAGTGTTATTACTTTCTGGTGTATTACAGAATTTTCCAGAGCATGATTCTAAAGAAATACTGGCTTTTGCTGTGAGGTACTCATGCTTTTTTTAAGGGGAATCACATTGTGTTTCTGAACCGAATATCATTGCCCCAGGAGGTTTCCCTGCTTCTCATTGCCTTACTGCATTAACACAAAAGACCCTAGTGTGTCAAAATTTTTCTACCCCAAGGTCACCTGCCCAGAACTGTTGTCCTCAGAGTCCTGTTCTCCAAATTACATACAACGGACGTTCAGTTGCTGTCTCTCCTTAGATTCCTCAACCACATTCATTCATTTTCCTGTAGCAGCTTCAGAAGGAGTAAGGGGAAATAAGCATGAGAAGAAAGGCGAGACCAGTGTCAAAAAGGAATAGGAGAAGACAGACGTTGGCGTAATAATTCTTAAGTACAGCTACCAGGAACATCATGTGCACCCATCACACAACATACTACTTGGCTATATTTTGACATCAGCTGTCAAACTGTGACCATGCTATTTAACAACTACCGCTGTCATAGGTGTGCAAAGACACCAAATGACATTTGGAGTGAGCTGAGATACATATCCCTGAAATGACAGATTGTGCAGAAGTGAAAACTAGGCTTAGATATTGAGAGGGAGAAAATAAGGGTGTACAAAACACCCTCCCCATTCATTCTGTCTCCAGGTTTCTCCTCGATCAAGTCACTTCATTATTATTCAGCCCATATTTCCAGGTCTGCATCATGAGCATTCCAATTCTTGTGTAATCATAAACTAGTACCCCAAAGGAAGATCAAGCAGCAGCAGATTCATAAGAAAGAATTTAAGGACTAAGCTATTTGCATTAAAGGAACGAATTCCACAGTCATCCCAAGATTCTTGCATGAATATTTGTTTTGTAACCTCAGCTTACTGCACCTTTTCTGAGGTATACTGAATGGAAAAGAACACCATTTACCCCACTGCAGCCTTGCTTCCTCAGACTGAGTGCTTCAGCTGTACTGATGGCACTTCTTCCTCCCATGCTTCTTTACCTCTCCATCCCTTAACACCTTTCTTGTGTCAGCTTATCACCAGACACACCATTTATCCAACTACATGCTGCTTTATTAATTACTAATTTAGATAACAATAAATAACTATAAGCTTGAAGGCACAGAAACAAATAGGTCATCATTAAAAGGTACAAGCAATAGAAAGGCAGAGGTCACAACACTGGAAAAGTAGGGCACTCAAATACAGTGGCATGAAGGGAGACAAGGACTTTAACTTGGAATATAAATGCAACACGAACAATTCAGATCGGTATCTGTTTGAACTACCAAATTTTGAATAGTTGCCACCAATACATAGGTGACCCACCAGTAAAAATTTCCTAAACATTACAAATTTCCACTTGATACCATGCCTTACTTACACAAAACAGTACTTACAAAACCAGGGTCATAATTGCATGATGTAATGTATAAAGCTGTATGACTCCAATATGAATCATCATACCGAACACGGGACCATCTAACCAATACGCATCTTAAAGGGAGATTGGTTAGGATGTAGGTAGTAAGAGGAGGTAACTAATAGTGAACCTCAGAACAGAAGATTGACACCAATAGCAGAAGACAGACAGGTTCCTATGTCTAGAGATTGTGTGAATGCCAGCAGGGCTGTTCTGTAATGAATCCAAAGAACAGATTTTGGAGAACGATGCTGCTCTGAGATGTGGATCTGAGGTATGGAAGACAGTCAAGAAAAGCCAGAGAAAAATGCAGTGACTGGACCTCCCATTGAAACAAATGACAATGCAAAATTATTACTGCAACAGATCAAGAATAACTATATCACGCTCTAGGTTATTTAAATAGTCTCACATTCTTCAGCTTAGAGTACCTTAAAAAAGAGAATTAAGTTTGAAAGATTAATAGCTCTCACTTCCAATTTAGACTAATCTTAAGATATTCAGCCACTGAAACGTATTGGAAAAAAACACCTCTGGAGACAGAATTTTACTATGGTATCTGGAGAAATAATCTTCCACAACTAATACTGCCAAAATTTATAGAGGAAATTTAAACTAAAAATGATGGCAGAAATTGGGGGAAGCTTGTATAATATTCATAGTTTGTTTGGTTAGCATAGATGAATGGGAAAAAAAAATCAGGTAAGTAAGGATACAGAAACACATACAAGTATGTTAATGGGTAGATGGACACAAAGTTTTAAAAAAAAAAAGTAGTAGTAATTAAAACCAGCAGCCAGGCAATGAAGCTAACAAAAGGACCACTCCTAATGCAACTGAGGTGCTGTGGATGGTTTTTAAAAAAAAAAATCAAATAAATATTAATAGAAGGAACTTAAGCAAAAAACAGAGGCCTGAAACATGAAAACAGGTGCTATAGGGATATCAGAAACACAGTGGAACAGTAAGCTATACCAAAAGCATTCGCATTCAGGAAAGAAACACAAACATGCTAAGCTATACTTGTATAAGGACAAGACAAAATGGAGTAGCAGAAGGGACGTTATGAATAAAGCACCATCTAAGTCATAACTTTTGAGAAAGAATGTTTTCACTTGGGTATTTCTGGGACCCTACTAGAAACCAACCAGATAAGACTTATCTTACAGCAATCTTTATTCATATCCAAANTTTGGGTATTTCTGGGACCCTACTAGAAACCAACCAGATAAGATTTGGGTATGAATAAAGATTGCTGTAAGATAAGTCTTAATATTATCACTAGAAAGTATATCAATATGAATGGAATTTATCCTCTCAGATTTAGACTGAAGAACAAATGCTAATAATAGGAGGAGGCAGTCCTCCTTCAAAATGATAGCTGACAGATTTTTTCATAAGATGAATAAAAGACAAAAAGAACACAAGTTTAGTTTTGTTAACTGATGAATATACTACAGGAGAGCTAACAGAAAATCAGTAAACTTGAATACAATGACTTCAAGTTAATTCCATTTAAAATAGTCAGAAAAATAAATAGAATATGTTTGCAATTAAGAGACACAATTCCAAAATGGAAAACTTTGATATACTATTGAACCTAGGTGGTCCATTGAACTCTCTAGTCCAATAACCAAACATAGTTTTGGTTATTGCCTTAAAACTAAAAAAAAAAAAAAAACCAAACCAAAAAAAACCCCAACACATTGGAAGTCTAAAGTGAGGCACTGAAAAAAAATCTCTTAGGAGCTCCAGAATTAATAGAATAACTACCTCAAAGGGAGAGTCCATAAGACAGCATCTGTAGTATACATACTTGGTCTTCGGAATTTAACTAATGTCAATTAGCAAGTTAGGATTCTAAATACCAGTTAGCAGCTAGGCCTGGACCAAACCTAAGTGCTCTTCCACTCTTGAGCACTTTTGTTTAGCATATTTGGGCCTTGCTTTGTTAATCTTGAAGTGCTTCTTGTCATAAAATGTTATGCTTTGAAGTCTGTCCCTGGTTTTGGAGGATAACTCATTTTCACAGAAATTAATTTGTTTCTCCACCTTTGGCATTGGGAATACCAGGCTCTCAGAAGGGACCAGCTCAGACTCGTTTCAGAACAAGTGCACCTTGACTGGTCAGAATATAATTAGTATCTTAAGCATTCCCAAGGATTACATTTCAAAGCTTTTGCATTACTCACAGCAATTAAGATGTACTGAGTAAGTTCTATAGTTTTAGCTCTAACTCTGTAATTAGTGATTTAAAAACACACATATTTTACATTGTCTTGTCTTTCCATATGGCCAAATATATAAAGCACAACATTTTAATCCAAACAAAAGCTTTTGTAAAAACAATCAGTATGCCAAATGTGATGTTAAATGAATTTGTTATTTTTTTTCCAAGAGAAGAACACAGAGATACAGTTGAGTCAACAGTCACTTTTACTGAAGCCCCATTCCACCACGAAAACTATACAGTCAACAGTATCTTAAATGAATCATAATATAGCTTACATTTTTAATGCCTGATCACAGTGCCAGAGGAGTTCAAAGAGCCTTACTAAAACCAACAGTAGAATACGAGGGTTGCACAAGCCACTGAAGTACCTACTTTGTAGCCAGAAGTAATTATATTCATCTGCTAATCTCTTCTGGAAAAACTCAATCTAACAGGCAGAGATCACATCTATCAGATAAGAGCTCCACGCAAGACACAGGAGCTGCAGCTTTTCTTGAAAACACAGCTAAGACAAAATAGCGTTTTGTGTGTGTGTGCAATGTACATGCATTATACCCTTTGGAATAAAAAATGTCAGTTTTGGGAATACATACCAATGATAAAGAATAACTATTTACTTCCTTCCTTTGCTTGAGAGAGTGCAAATCTGCATCTCAAGATCATGACACAACTACGAGCTTCTTGACTTTCACAAGCTCAGGAACCTCAGGTTTCAGAATCCATTATTATGAGGCCAGGCAACCACTTGCCTCTGTGGATCTCACGTTTACTCCCTGCTCCTCTTAAAATAATGATGGAATGATACAGGATCTTGAACCTTCACCTGAACTGTGAGATACATCTCACTCCAAAAGGCTATGAGGTCATGCTGTTCAGCTAGTTTAAATCAGTACAAAATGTTTTAGACAGACAGCATTCAAGAGCTATAACCATGTGATACAGATTGAAACTTGGATGCATGTGTAACTGAGCTTATGTTTTGGAGTTTGACAGCACTAGATCCAAGTAAGCATGTGCCACCTGCAACTTCACATAAAAGAAATAACACTGTACAGTCCAAGCAACAGCAAAAAGTCTTACTGAAATGATTACTGTCTACTTTTAAACCAGAGAGGAACTAAAGCACATCCGGGGGGGGAGTAGGAAAAAATTATAACACAGACAGAACTATGTACCTTACTGTTATCTAGTATCCTCAAACAGCTAAACTGCTTGTTGCAACTTACCAAAATAAGTCCAAGCCTGAGCTAAGGCTTACATTTTATTCAGGTGGTTACTGTTCGGGAAACTGCAAATCTTCTGCTCTCTATGGCTTATAACGGAGCACACTAAGCAGCCTTAAAACATAAAAGTTGCTGCCAGCAAAGTCAGGAAGAAAATTGTCAGTCTTTGTATTACCACAAAAAAAAAACCCAAAACCCCAGTATCAATTATACCAAAACCTCAAATTGTAAGCGTGGAAAGTAAATCTGGAATATCAAGATGAGATGTTTAGAAGAATTTTACTGCTCCCTTTTTAATTTTTCATTATGGTCATACACTTCACCTTCTTGTATCTGGGGTTATTTTGCTTCTAACCCAAAAATCATATGTGCACATTAGCAAGGTGAAAAGATTGCAGTATCTCCCAGAAGCTTCTATTCACAAGTATATTTCGTCTTTATTAATTTAAACCTCCAATCACCTCTAGAAAAAACAATTTAGATTACCAGCTTTCTAAGTGTCCAAATGTAATAAAACGTAATCATTTTACTGCAGCATAAAATACTTAACATTTATTTTGAGCTGAGTACACTAGTGTTTTCTTGTAATCTTTTAATATATAAAGTTGTTTTACCCACTGTACTTTATCTACCAGGTCACATCTGTGTAAAAATACCAAAGCCATACTCCAGTAACATTTGTGCATACTGAAAAACAGCAAAAACCTTTTTCTGTCAATATTCTCATGTATGGGATAAGCACTTACATCACTGTTGCCATGTGTATTACCTACACTCCTGAGAGCGTAAGGCAAAAAAGCCTGCTACGCAAAATGAAACTTACACGTCTTTCTTATGAAATAAGATGGAAATAAGGATTTATTTTTTTCTTACAGTGAATTGCACCATATTCCTGCCTAATGTAACATTACTGCAGGAGTGGATTTGGCTATTTATTAGCAAAAATACCTAAGATTTACTAGTGCATCATTTAAACACATTGGTAAGAGAAAAAAAAAATCAAGTGAGAATATGTCAAGATATCCTTCCTTATTCATGATTAAGCATTCTCCCTTTCTACAAGGTGAGAGGTTTTAATTTTTGAGACTGAAAATCTAATTTTTTCAGAAACAAAACTCTGGACACATTAACATTGCAGTGTTGTAACAGTTAAGAGCTGTAATGCGTTAACCACAACGTTACCCATCCCTGCTGCCCCCCATCCAACCTGTTCCAAAATATTATTGCTATACAACAATCCCTTGAAGTCCCCTGATTTTATGCTGTAACAATGGTAAGGAAAGAATAGTCTCTATTTTAGTGCAAGTCCTTTACACATTACAAGGATTAAAGGCATTTCAGTGTCTTTCTTCCAACATCCTAACGGGGCTGACATTATTACATACAAGGTTTCGGGTACTCCCTACCCTCTAATGATACTGTATCATGTCCAACACAGACATTAAACCATATTTCTCAGGAAACAGAAAATAATGGCTACTGTCAAGCTAAGGCTACTTTCAAATGCTAACTGTCAGTAGCATAACAATCTATATTTCCAAACAGGAACACTTGACAAAAAACACTCATGCTATCACCAAATAGAGGACAGTAAATTTGGAATATCTACTTTGGGTTTAGCACCTTTTTGTTTCAATAAATAGTTTCAAGTCAGATGTTAATTCATCATAGGGAACTTTAAAACACCAAGGGAAGAGAGATGATATTTGTAGAACTGGACAGGAGTTAAATTTATTTTCGTATGTTTGTAAAAGAGTGCTTTGTGTTAGCTTTCTTTGCAAAAATTAATATGCCAGGAAATAGAAGAGCAGTTCTCAAAAGAAAACATCGGAATGAGGGTCACCTTTCTACTCTGTAGCCAGGTGTACTACATTTCTGGTTCCTGCTGCAAATTAACTTAAAACACATCTTGCAATTATAAAACTTAAAACACATAAAGAACACCTTCCTTGCCATGTTTCCATGTAGGCCTCTGTGGATTTCTCACCCAGACCTCCTTCTGGGGCATAGTAACCTACAGGCACTGCTCTCACCTTTTCTCTCAAGAACTGAGCCCTCTTCTGGAACGCCACACTCAAGAAATCAAATATGCAGCACCTCTGCAGTTACCTGCAAGCACTAACAGCCTTTTTTCATAACTACTTCACCGCAGAAAAGGAAACTGTAGGGAAGGTTTGTTAAAACCCCGCATTTACACGGCCCCCTGAAGGCCCCGGCCCTGCGAAGGAGACAGCCGGCCCCAGCCCGCGCCTCCTGGGCACGGGGAACGCCACCGCCACCACCGGGCACCGCACCGCGCCGTGGCGGGCAGCCCAACGCCTACCGGAGACACACAGGCCCAGCTCAGACAGGGCCCGAGCGGCCAGCGCGGCCTGGCTTTTACACCGAACGGCAGATAGAGAGCGGCTGCGGGGCCCTCAGCCGCCCTCCCCGCCGCGCCCGGGCCCAGCCACGGAGCCGCCCTCCCCCGAGACGGGGAGAAGGCAAGACAACCCCCCCCCCAGCCCCGCGCTCCCCCGTCCCCGCTCTGCCGCCTGCAGGAAGGGCCGCGGGCTGGGGGCGCACGGGGTGTGCCGGCGGCCAGGGCCGCCCCCGCACTACGGGCCGCCGGCCCAACGGCCGCTGCCGGTCGCAGGCGCGGCCTGGGAGGGGAGAGGCAGGAGAAGGGTGGGAAGAAGCGGGCACTTGCGCGCGCAGAGGGGGGAAGGGCAGGGGGTTATTTATAGCCCGGCTGCTAATTTGGGAAGCGGGATAACGCGCCCCGCGGAGCGCGGCACCTGCCGCCAGGACTCACCCCATCCCGCAGAGAGGCGCCGGCCCCTTTAAAACCGCAGGAGACCCCTCCCTCCGGCCCTCCTCCCCTCCCGCCGGGAGCCCCCCCTCTTCCCCGCCCGCCAGCCAATCGACGGCCGCGACGCAACCGGGGCTGCCAGCAGCCAATCGGCGGGCCGCTTAGTGACCGGAGGGAAGGCGAGGGGGCAAGATGGAGGCGGCGGGAGAGGCAGTGGCGGCGGTGCCCGCTGAGCAGCCGCGGGCGCCGGCCGCCTTCGTGGCTCCCCTGCAGGCTGAGGCGGCCGCCGCCGCCGTGGTGCTGCCGGAGCGGCTGCAGCGGCGGGAAGCGGAGCGGCAGCAGGGTGTGGAGCGGCAGCGGCAGAAGAAGGAGGCGCAGGTGGTGAAGGAGGAGCAGAGCGAGTTCTTCGTGGCCGCCTTCGCCCGGGAGCGAGAGGCCGTGGAGGCGCTCCTGACGGCGGGGCCGCTGGAGGAGGCGGCCGCCCGCCTGCAAGGGCTGCAGAAGCTGCTGACCGAGAGCGTGCGGTTCCTGGCGCCCTACGAGGTGCGGCAGGGGCAGGAGGCCGTGGCGCGGCTCCAGGGGGACCTGGCGGCCCGGCGCCAAGAGCTGCAGCCCAAGAAGAAATTCGCCTTCCGGACCCTCAAGAAAGAAGCGGCTCCGGGCAGCGAGACGCGACCCGCCGAGCCCGCTCGGCCCGCCGCCGCCGCTGCTGCCGCGCCGGCCCCCGGGCACGGCCCCGCCGAAGGGGAGGCGGGCGGCCCGCCGCTGTGCGGGTTCAGCGGCGCCGAGGCCGAGGAGCTGGAGCTGGGCCCCGCCGAGCTGCTGCAGCGCGACGTGGTGCTCTCCGAGCTGCGCGGCTGCCGGGTGCGGCTCCGCGGCAACGCCAACACCCTGCGGGTGCGGGATTGCCGGGGCTGCACCGTGCTCTGCGGGCCCGTTTCCACCTCCGTGCTGGTGGATGGCTGCAGCGATTGCCTCCTGGTGCTGGCCTGCCAGCAGCTCCGCACCCATCGCACCCGCGACAGCCGGTTCTACGTGCAGGTGACCAGCCGGGCGGTAATCGAGGACTGCGCTAAGGTCTCCTTCGCCCCCTACACCTGGAGCTACCCCGGTATCGAGAGAGATTTCGAGTCTTCTGGGCTGGACAGAAACAGAAACAACTGGAACCTGGTGGATGACT
Organism: Himantopus leucocephalus; assembly: GCA_003993805.1. NCBI lineage: Eukaryota > Metazoa > Chordata > Aves > Charadriiformes > Recurvirostridae > Himantopus > Himantopus leucocephalus. The sequence goes on along the minus strand of RSEF01000003.1, from coordinate 25,870,336 downwards.
TTAACTGGCTGTCGACTGACAAGCCGTCGCCCAACTGGAGCCTGATCCCCGAGCAGGAAAGAATCGGCTGCTGGGACTGACTGCAGAGGCAGCTCGGTGCTGAGCAAGAAAACCTGGTGTGAACGCATTGATTCATGAACTGTGGGACTTCACCCCCGATATGCCATTAAATGATTCCATTTGGTATTTAAATTGTGCATTACATTGTATGGCTGGATTTTTTTAACTGAAGAATACCAGTCAAATGTAGTTTACTGTTTTTACACAAGTTGCTGCTATAATCTTTATGTATCACTGTGGAACTTGCCAACTACTGCAGTACCTCGTTGCTGTGTTTTTCCAGTTAAGGTGGGGCAAGGGGCACCAATACACAAACAACAGCGAGCCTCTGTTAGAGCTGTTGCACTACTTTTGCTCACCCAGTCGAAATCTGAATTATCTGCAAGTAGTGCAAGCTGTACTGGAGTGGAAAGAAGAAATACCAATTTTTTCATATTTTTGTAGTTTTCAAGTTGCAGATGACAGTACGGTGTATCTTATGGGGAGTACAGGAGAGGGCTTTTGTGAGGTAATGGGGACAAAAGGCTAATTTAAAGAGTTTGTAGCTGAACAGTGTAGCAGACTGAGATGAATTCTAGGCTATGGTGTAATTATGAGCCAGGTTCTGTTGATGTGGGTGAAATCTGTAGATTGTCTTTATTTAGGCTTTCATTTCAAGTGAGATAAGTCTAAAGGAAAAAAGTCTCCTAATGAACATTTAATGCTCTCCTAATATATTAATGATTGTTTGAAATTAACAAACCTATATAAATATTAAACCTTCACAGTCTGAAAAGATTATGTGAAAGGATACTCCTTCTGTAAACAGCTTTAACCTGAGATGGATGAAATGTGTGCTTTGAGTGTACTTCTAGGGGCATACAGTAAGTGCCGATTAATATTACAGAAGCTAGATAAACTGCTCTCCTGCAATCTGAAACTTCAGGGGAGAGACATCCAGGTATGCGCTACTAGTTTTTATCTGTCTGCCAGACAATAGGCTTTGTGGTGCTGTGATGTTAATTTACAGCAGCTTGCTACTGCCTAAGTGCAGTGTTGACAGAGTCAGTAAAATGGGAAGATGAGGTGCTATATTCCAGTTCCAAAATTGCACGTCCTCTTGCATAAAGTGCATGGTAACTTAAGCCCAATTTCTTTACTCCTGCTAAATAAAAAAACCCCACAGCATTATGAAATACAGTGTTTTTACAATGCCCTGTTAGTGGTGGTGAAGTGACAATGATCCATACATAAAGTATACATAGTAGTTCTAGGTTTCCAAACGCACTCCTTAACTTGTGACATTTTGCAAGAAATCATTGTTTATCTTGCCTAAGAATCAGCTTAGAGTTGTATTTTAAAACTGCAAAATATTTATGCTGCCCTAACATATATGTGCCTCTAACAGAAAATTAATACTAGCTGAACCATCCAAAACTGCATCATTGCTATGAAAGTACTTGAAACTTCACTTGAGTACTTGACTGAAAAACTTGAGCAGAGAAACTTTTTTATCTAAGTTGTTTTCAGCATATTTAATTTAAAAGGGGAGGGGAAAAAGGGGGAATTTTTATATATTTTTCACTTTATATTATTCTTTGTTTACTTCTGTTAATGTATACTTTTTGACTGAATTGGATTTTTGCATTTCAAATATTTGTTTTGAATTGTTTCAGTTCTCCCTTTATTAGTGGTTCTTCTTTGCATTGACAGCATCATAAAATGATTTAAAGAAAACACCCTTAGTCTTTCTTTACTGTTAATTTTTAACATCTGTTGTTGAAGGGATGTGATCAGATGAGGCTCTCAAGTATCTTAACTTTAACACATCCATCTTAGTACAGAACCTGATTTTGTAGTTAGTATTTCTTCCCTGCATATCCCGGTAGTGACAAATCAGTCCCCGTAGCGTCCTCTAGTCCTGGGATGGCAAATTGCTCAGCCTGTAAGAACTACAGAAATGCCTTTGTTCTGGTAGCCAAAAGCTATAAACATTTACATTTACTTACTGGGTTGATGGACACTGGTAAATCTAGAAGTGGAGAGACTACCACTCAGCTGTAGCAGGTATCAGATACACTTCGAACTGGCAGGTAAGTGCATTCCTGTGTTAGCTGTTGGTCCACAGCATGTAGTATTCCCTGGATAAACAGAGCATGATTCAAAACCAGGAAATTTAGACTTCAATTTCAGTCTGAAAATGCTTCCTCAGTGACATTTTTCAGCAGTCAGTTCTTGACATTGCAGTTCCTAATGTTTTCTTTCCTCCAAGTACAGTTTTGTCAAACCAGAATTATTAGGTAATACTCTTCAGGAACATGGCTACAGAGGAGGCTGTTGAAGATGTTCCAGACAATTACTTTCACTTAAAGATTTGTTATTACCTTTGATAATACAAAACCGGTAACTGAATCTTGGTCTCAAGCATGACATGAAACAAGAAAATTCAATTTGAGAACAAGTCTGAAAAAGTTTGGTCGGGCAAATACTTAAATGTGATTTATAGTTCTAAATATGTACCTTTATATATATATACACAAACACAGTTGCATGTTTCCATGTGCCTTTTTTAAATGTTAATTTACTAATGTAGACTCATACTAGGAGAAATTCAGAACTATTTTGAAACAGAAGTATGTTACGTTAATAGTAATGTAGTATGTGAGCACAAGTTATGCAGTAGAAAAGGTTTGCTAAAATATTCATAGGCTCTATCAGGACAGAAATTGCAACTTAGGTCTGGAAGAAAGAGAAACACCTAGGCATTTCTGTCTAATTTATTATTTTAACAACACTATTTCTATTTTGTTATTATTATTATTAAAAATACATAGGGAAGAGGAAGTCACGATTGGTATGAGCACTAGCAGGCTGGCATCTCTGTGTCCCAGAACAGTTTCTCCTGGCAACAACAGCGCAGACAGCTCGTGCCTTACTCACCTGTGCCGTAACCCCCAGCCTTCTGCCAGCACTTAGAGGTAGGAAAAAAGTAAAATGCCATGGGAGTGAAAGAGTATTAGCTGGTATCCCAAAAATACAGTTACTCATTTGAGAATTCATTTTCTAGTCAATTCTAGTGGAAAGTGATAACGCTGATGTATTGAGAATTATATACTCATTAAATTTTTACAAAAGTATTTAAAATCATGGTAGGGGTAAGTATATATATGTAAATGTTTTGCAGAATAGTTAGATGTATATAATCTGTATTTAAAATTTCTCAGCTATTTCTTAAAGTAATTTCTTAGCATCTGTTTTCTTAGATGGCAAAAAAAATGTCGACACGTAATCAAACTAGTGTTTTGGAAATAAGATGTTGGGGGTACTTTGGCAGGTCTAGACTATAGAGTTGTCTAGATCATTTCATCTGAACTACTTACTTTACTTAGAGTGTAAATGCTAAACACAGGAAGACTAAAAGTCTGGTCCACAGTGTCGTTGCTTCACNTCCACAGTGTCGTTGCTTCATCATATTTGTTTACCTTTTGCCTCAACTGACAAGGCATCAGAAAAATTGCGTCCTGTCTGCAGGTGAGCCTTAAGCTGTTTGTTCAAGAGGAAAAAATGCATCTTAAGTATGGAAGCGATGAAATAGTTCTACTGAGAGTGTCTGGTTGCAAGAAGTGAGGAATTCTGTGCTATCTTGTCTCTAGATGACTTGATGATGCAGCATCTCGTACATCACATCAAAGCAAACCTCCTTTCAACAGAGTAAGGAGTGTGTCACGACATGCCCTGAGCTGCCAGTGGCAAGTGGCCGGGCTCCCGAATTCCCCTTCCGAAGCTCGCGACTAAGAAATACTCAGAGGGAAGGTTGGGAAGAGTTCATACAGCAGCTGGTTTGAGGAGATGTGCCAGGCTGTCTCCGTTCCCCTGGGTCAAGGAGACTTGCAATGCCAGCCTGAGCAGAGCCGCTTTGTCTCTCTGCTAATCGCAGCTTGGAGAAAGGAGGGCGGCACATGCTCGGTTTCTTCCCTCGGAGCGATAAGCAATGCTGACATGGAGAAAAATGTCTGGCAGCCTCTTTTTAGGCCAGGAGCCAGGATTGCCTTGTGTCTAACCTGCTAGGGAGAGCTTGTCAAAGTCCCCTTCCCTGGAGAGCCCTGGGGGAAGAGGCAACTCGTTCGGGAGGCTCTGTGTGAGCCCCTGCACTGAGCGGGTTTCCTGGCCGAGTGGCTAGCAGGTAAAACCGGGCTCACAGCCGTGCTACAGGGAGGACAGGAGCAGTGAGAACTGCTGTGAAAACAAGCTGGTTTCAAGCTACCTTGCCTAGTAGCAAGATGGAGGACTGAAAACGTGACACAAGGGAGAAGACAGCTCAAGGAACCCATTGCGTGAGCGTGTTCAGGGACAGTAAGCCCCCAACCCGTTGAGAAGGGGGAGTGCCATGAGCCAGCACCGAGACTGACAGTGCACCGTCAGTCTCACCAGGGCTGGCCGGGGGTGAAGCAGTTGCACCACCAGCATTGCTTTGCCACCGGCTGCAGCGGTTTGTCAGCATGACCCACACGTTGGCCAGATTCACGTAACCTGCATAACGCTAGGCTGAAGCAAACAAAAGTCTCGTCAAGAACTTTAGCTCTGGTTTGCATTTCATTGCCACCAGAATAACCAAGGAACTTCTTTAAAGAAATTAATTTTGCTAAGCATCAGAAGGGGCTGAAAAACAAACACCTGCCAAAGACATGGTTATGAACACCTTATGATGGTAACAGAAACATCAGCACCATAAAGTAGGTGCAAATTGGCCCTGAATAGAGAGGGCTCATTGGCAGAAAGGTAGAAAATTTCTAAACAGTATGGGGCATTGAGGTGTGGAACCATTTTCCACAGGGAGTGCAAAACACTCCACAACAGCGCATTCTTGGTTTAAACATTTTTGAAAGACAGCCTGGTTGGACAGCCCTCCTCCAGCCGACAGCCTTATGGAAATCTTTAAAGCCAGTTCAACTTCCTTCACTCACCACAGTGCTATAACTCAACCTTTTAAAGCTCATATGTGTCAGTGAATGAAACAAAATAGTTCTATGCAAAAATAAACAAGCATGAACCCATAGAAGAGAACTGAGACACTTCTTCAGCTCCACACAGAGCTTTGAGCATTAGCATTTGTTGAGGCTGTGAGAGGCAGCACAGACTAAAGCTTGCCTCCAGAGAAGCAGGTGAGACCTTTGCTGCTGCTTCCAGTGAGGCCACCATCACACCTGGAGGTCTGTTCCGAGAGGGGCCGACCCCCTCGGTTCCTGCTGGAGTCCAGGCATTTCCCCTCTGTCTGCACCTGCTTCCCTGAATACCAGGAAGAAAAATGGAGTTATTTGTGGTCCCTCTTTATCCAGCCCTCTTTCATCTAAATAGATTCTGGTGTGGGCTTTAGCAAAATATTTGTGTGAAAAAACAGGTAAGAAACAAGTGCATAAGACAATTTCTTACACACGTTTATGCTTTATATTTTTTGAGGGCTTGGATTTTTTTTATATATGAGGTGTTGTGGGTTTTTTTAAAAAAAAAAACGAAACGAACATTCCTATTTGGGCACTAGCTATATGTAGACAAGGATCAAATCTCAGTGGCTTTACCTGGTATTGCTTCAGGTGTTACAAAATACTTAGGAATTCTTGAATGGGAGTTGGTTTTGTGATTGTATACAATCCTCCTCCCTTCATATACATCATACTTCTGTCTTTCCAAGTAGATTTCTCCCAGCATATAAGAATGGGATCTGAGGGCAGACTTGTTGGATTTCAGAACTGGATGCAGACAAGTACATTTCTTCACCTCCTTTATGCATCATCTTTTTGCGGCTCAGCTCTGCTCCCTTACCTCCTACTTTCCATCAGGCTCTCCCCTTTTCTAGTGGCTGTGGCACCTTTTTTCTACACAGCCTTTCTGTTGCGGCCATCAGATCTGCACAAGGGAGCTCACAGCTTGTACTGTACTAAAAAGCCAATTTCATCACATACAAAGAAAGACACAAACAGCAAGAAAAAAAATAATCTGTGCAACTAGTGGAATTTCAGCTTTTCCATTCACATTGTGATCGAGTTTATCAGACTTACTTGAGGTTCCATCTGTTGTGCGGAGATGTTTTCCAGCAGTAATGACTACTGTGAGCCTTTTGTAAGCTTCTTTCAATACCCGACGTATTTCTTTCCTGTTTCTGCAAGTACAAACATTGATTTATAACTCATTCTTTCAGCAGTGAACACTACACTCTAGGCATCACAGTAATACAAATAAATACTCATAAAGAGCACCTTGGGGGTCAAAGAAAAACTGTTTCCTGAACACGTTGCCCACACTGTGGATAAGGATGCCTGAAATGCTGGGAACTACCCAGAGGAAAGCCACACTAAAAACACCCCAGCGTAGTTTAGGAGCCACGGGGTCTGGTGGATCAGATCAGCCTTCCAGGGTATACAACAACCAAAGCAGTGAATTCAGCTACTTGCCTTTGTTTCCAGCCTCAGGACCTACAGCCACTTCACGTGCCACAAAAATAGTAGCCTACCAAGTTACTTGTGTACATAGGAGGGAAAAAAGTGTCATAAATCAGACTTTTTCTCCACTTGTTAATCATACGGTGTGGTACAGCCATTTTGTCATGTTGTTCCTCAGTAGTGTCCATGTACACATGACGCAGTTACAAATGAAAGACAAACCATAAACTACAGTGCATAAAAAACCCACTTATCTCTACACAATAACTTCCTATCATAGGTAAAACCAGACATCTTCATCACACAATCACTGAATGGCAGGGGTTGGAAGGGACCTTTGGAGATCATCAAGTACAACCCCCCGCCAAAGCAGGTTGCACAGGATGGCGTCCAGGTGGGGTTTTAATATCTCTAGAGAAGGAGACTCCACAACGTCTCTAGGCAGCCTGTTCCCGTGTTCTGTTACCCTCAAAGTAAAGAGGTTTCTCAGGTCCTCCTTCTTTCCCTGTTGGAAGGCTGGACTGACATTGGCTTTCCTCCAGTCCTCAGGCACCTCTCCTGATCTCCAGGACCTTTCAAAGATGATGGAGAGTTGCTTAGTAATAACATCTGCCCGCTTCCTTAGCACTCGTGCATGCATCCCATCAATGCCCATGGATTTGTGGGTGTGCCTAGTTTGCCTAAATGATCTCTAACCCAATCCTCCTCAACCAAGGGAAAGCCTTCCTTTCTCCAGACTTCTTCCTCTTACCTCCAGGGTCTGGGATTCCTGGCGGCCAGCCTTAGCAGTAAGGGCTGAAGCAAAGAAGGCATTCAGTAACTCCACCTTTTCTGCATCCTCCATCACCAGGGCACCCACCTCATTCAGCAGCAGGCCCACGTTTCCCCTAGTCTTCCTTTTGCTCCTGATGTACTTGAAGAAGCCCTTCTTGTTGTCCTTGACATCCCTTGCCAGATTTAATTCCAAGTTGGCCTTAACCTTCCTCGTTGCATCTCTGCATACTCCATACTGACAACGTTCCTATATTCCTCCCAAGTGGCCAGTCCTCTTTTCCACATTCTGTAAACTTCCTTCTTCCATTTGAGTTTCACCCTTGCAATGAAACCTAACCACTTCTACAGAAAGAAAAGAAAAAAGCACCCAAGAAAGCCATGTTTTGTATCACAGAGCAGTAGGAAAAAAAATTTTGGATCAGGAAATTATTTTTATTGCCAACTAAGAGTATTTCCATTGTTTAGGCACATAGGATATACCTACATAAAGGGAATTTGCCTTTTACCTCTCATATTCCTGAAGACGGAAGGAGCACGGTCGGTCCAGGACTGGGCAGCAGACTGCATAACAAATACCAGATTGAACTGTCTGCATTAAAAACAACTTTTTCCTCCCTCCTAGCATTAACTGGTAAGTTTGTGGCTTATATTTAGGTTAGCAGGCATAGCTTTTTGGAAAGGTATCAATATTGTAACCTTATCCATAGAAATTATATTTTTTTAACAATATTTTTAATTTTAACACATTCATGCTGAGTTTTAGCAGATCAATAATCATTTGAATATTTTAGTCTACCTTTTTTTTTCCCTCCAAAATGGCATATGAATTATACATTTGAGTTAATATGCAACCTCTGAGGAGACCATTAACTCAAACATCCTTGCTGCAATTAGCTTTTATCTGCTATGGATCAGTTTCAATATTTTCTATTTGAAGTAGAAAGCGGTAGTAAGTCTGCCCAATTAAAGGCAAATCCCAGCCAAGATAAAGATTTATAAGAAAAGCAGATGCCAGCCAAAACCACTTTTCTTTTTTGTACTGTCCACACCCCAAAACACTTCTCGGTGATCCCCCATAACCTTCCTCTTCCTCAGGTTGCTCTGCTTGAGACAGCGCTCAGCTGATCAGTTTGTGCTGAAGCTTGCCCAGGGCTTGTCAGCTCTGCGTCTGGGATAAGTGGGAAGCATTAAATCCCCGCTTGTGAAAGCGTTAGCTTCGTTTTTCGAAGGAAGCATCAGAGTGTAGCATGTGATTTACTGTCACCAACCCCCTTTAAAGCTTCCAAGCATGGCAAGTTAACTTGATAGGTGGGTAGTTTTTGGAAGCTGGGTAAGTCCCCAGCTGGTATTGAACTACTGAAACTACTTCAATGAACAGCAGATTTCCAAATCTGGGTTGTTTTTGTCCCATTGATTGCTCTCTGTGATGACTTTAAAGGCACCACCTGAAGTCTTAAAGGTCTAATTAGTACCTGAATGTCCCTTCCTGAGCATCGGGTGGATCACTGATCATCTCCCAGAAAAGACTATTTAGGAGTGATTTATTAGGGCCCCTGCTGTTACCTTTGTTTAAGGAGAAGAGTAAATTTTGAGAGATCAATGAGCTCTGAAGCATATGCTGCATGTTCTATTTCACTATTTTTATCCCTGAGTTAACAGGAAACACCCTAGTGTATACAGTGACATGGTTTATCTGCATCAGATTTATTGTGGACAGCTGAATGTTAAATTATTAAGGTAGCAAGTACTCAGACTGTCATCTGTGCTCCTCAATACAAATTTCCCCATATCCAGAGCAGCACCAGGCTCACATCTGCTGTGGGTGGGTTTACTATTTCTTGTCCTATTAATTGTACAGAATATATAAAACACATTTCACTCTATATCCTCATGATCCACAGACCTAGCTGAGTCCTGCAGGAGTCAGTGAAATGCAGTAACACACGCTGCATGGCTGTAGGCTATTTCGCCAAGAAGCCAGGGGAGATTTCAGTGCTATGGCTTATTGCACAAAAATATTTAACAAGCTTTCCCAAGAAACAGCACTTTTCATCCACTTCACAGCACACAGAGAGAACAGCCCCTGATGGATAATTGGCTTCCTCCTTTCCTCTTACACACCCACCCTCCACCTGCGAGGGCAGCAACGATGCCAACCACCAGGCCTGCTCTAGGAGAACCCCAGTTACCAGCTGCTCTCCAGGTCACTGCAATGGTGCCCGGATGGGCCAGGAAAGGTCTGTCGCAAAAACCTTCTGTTAGTGCAGAAAAAAGCAGCAGCTTGATAGTCTTTGCCCTTACTGAGGAGACCTCCAGCCTTCCAAGATCTCAAACGGTAACTGAGCAACATCCACAGTACCACACAGCAGCAGACTACCAAATACTATTTTTTCGTGCTTTTTTTTTTTTTTTT
>RSEF01000003.1:25833367-25854363 GCA_003993805.1 Himantopus leucocephalus | reverse complement strand
GCTCTGTCCCAGCTGAGACCATGACACCGGCTCAAGCAGCGCACATCAGAGATGGGGAGACTCAGGCACATGAAACTAGGTAAGGCACAACTGCAGCTGTGGGGGCGATGAAAGGAGGAGTCCAAAGCACTGGCTCCCACCAGCAAGTAGAAGGCAGTAAGTCCAAGGCACACAACTTCCCAGACTAACAGTCTTGTTAAGAGGGTGAACGTGAAGTTTAATTCTTGAAAAAAAACCCATAGAAGTCGATTTGAAAGATGTGACGATACAGAATTTAACAGCAGCATCAAAGAACTGCCATCCCTCCCAGCTGTGGCATCTCTCCCAACTGTGGCATCCCCTCCCAGCTGGAGACACACCGAGCCCACTCCCCAGCCAGGCAGTAACATCAGCATACGCAAACTGGAAGGAGATAGCTCACTCACTGTGTTCATCTGTTCCAAGACAGTCCCCAAATGCAAAGATTTCATCTTAAGAATTGCTTTTTGCCTTCCCAACGGCCCAAGTAACCTGTTCAGAGGGCAGCACAGCTCTGTCTTAGACACTTTTTCCAATGGGTGGGAGTTTTCCCATTTACACATGGGTTTCCTCTGACACAAGTAAGACTAAGGTTAACGATAAAAAAACACAGGAAAATACAAACAAGGACAAGGTGACTTCACAAGTTCATATGAATGAATCTCCTATTAATTATAAAAATTAATCAAAAGCAGAAGTAACTGATTCTGTAATGTTGCTGTAGGCATATTTTAAGTAAATTATGAAAGCATTTCTTGTTTTCATCCCAAAATTTTAAGTGTAATTAGGTCATAAAATTTACATTTATTCTCTACTTGTCTAAGGGTTTTGCTTTTGGTTTTTTTTTTTTAATTTAGAGTACTTCAAATTATTTTTGAGATTAAGTAATGTTAAGAATGGATTAAATTCATTTCAGGAAGCATTTTATTCAGGAAGAGACTCACAATGGCCTATCTAGATTTCAAATCATTACTACCACAGCATGCCCCCAGCTCCAGTGGGACAAAACGACTTTCTGTCCCCTCCCTCTTTGCAAGCTGACGCTCAGCCACGTGCGCTGCTCACGCAGGTGCGCGTTCCCCGTGCCACATACAAATATTTCACAACTAGGTCTCTGCCACTGGTGAAGACTTACAAGTGGATCCTGAAGGTCTGAGAACAGGAAATAATCCCCATCCTTCTCCCACTACAGCCCTGGGAAACGGCGGGTGCCTCGCTAGCCATGCCCGGAGCAGGGGCTCCCACCCTGAGCACGCATTACGCTCCACCGCCATGACACAACCACCTTTGTTCTTGGGTTTGCTGTCTTAGACACGACACCTTTCAACACGCTGCGTGACTTTTATGCCGCATCTGCCCAACCATTTGAAATGCTACCCACACTGAAGTGTTTTATTTCAATATCTCGCGTATGTTGATATTAACAGCACTTTTGCCTCCCAGCTGAACACTGTGTGCTTTTGCATGCTCCAAGTGCCACACGTGTTGCTATCACATAGCATTTATGTCTCCATTAAATAAAAAAAAAAACCACTCAAAATTCCTTCTTTTCAGCTCCATCCTCTTCAAGCTGAAAGCAGAGATAGAGGGGAGCTTAATGCCTACATTAAGTATACAGAAAAAGAAAATGCAACACAGAGTACTTCGTTTCAGAGTTCACGCAATCTTCTGAGCTTTCAGTCACTACAGCATTTTATGAATTACCAAAGCTTGACGTGGAAAGATTTCAAACACACAGATGAGACGCCCGACTAGTTCAACAGCAGTAAATGCATCTCCAACAATTACTGCAGAGTTTTTTTCTTCTTCTAGTGTACTTTGTGCTGAATTACACATTCATTCCGGAAGACTCCAATACAATCATTGCAAGAAAACACAGGCTCCTCGGAGCAGTCTTTATACGGACCAAACATTACCCCTTTCTGAAGGCATCTCTGGGTAGAGAACACCAGCAAATCACATCAGTGAACATATTGCTGATCTCCTTGCCTTTGGTTTGTTTTTTTTTTTTTTTTTTTTAACANCCTTTTCTCAGATTTATTAACACGCTTTAGTATCCTCCACGTTTAGAGTACTGCAAGTACAGAAATACGTTCCACACGTTATTGCTCAAATGCGTCATCGATTTCAAATCAACCCCTTGGTGTTTTATAAGTCACTAGAAGATCCCGCAGTGGTCTGCAGAGATGCCATCACTAACCTGTGCTCAGCTGTCCCGCCCTGCCCGGGGCTGACCGGCCAGTCTGGCTTTCCTCCCAGCATCCTACGCAAAGGACAAGCTGGAAAACTTACCACCTCCACGCTCATGCTGTCTGGAAAGAGGCTCAAAATATATATTCACAAAATGAAGAAAAAGTAACATTTAATCATTGCTGCCATGGAAACGGAGATCAGTATTTGCCACTTCTTAGCTCCTGCACCTGGCGCACTGCGGAAACACCTCATACTCTCCCCTCTTCTTTTTTTCTTCAAGAGAACTGTTTGACAAATCTCTGCATGGAGACAGACCCAAGATTTGGGCACCTAATGTTTGCATGCCAGGAGAGGGGGAAAGGTGGCAGAAGCAGGAAAAAAAATAGAGGACGAATACGCAACAGCCTCAAGATAAGAATACGCAAAGCGGCTTTTATACTTGGTAAAAAGCTTTGTAGAAGTGTTAAAACTGCTACAAATGAAGTAGGAGTAGAAACGGGCATGTGTGGAACAGCAAAAGAAATAATTAAGGAAGCCTTTAAGGAGCAGCATGTGTAGATAAACAGGGATGTGACCGGCAGCAATAAAGCAGGTAGATGCTGAGAAACATGTTGTTTACATCTAGCCCAGGACGCCTGAGCTCCAGGAGGCCACAGTGCAGTTGACTTCTCAGAAGCAGACCTACACTTTGGTAACAAGAGGGAGGAAATGAGTTTGTAGCGTGTTGTGTGTGCCATTCCTCTTCATGTTATTGTTATAGGCAAGGCACCCCAAAACAATACAGAAAAGGCAACGGGCAGCNAACAAGAGGGAGGAAATGAGTTTGTAGCGTGTTGTGCGTGCCACTCCTCTTCACATTATTGTCTTTTAGGCAAGGCACCCCAAAACAATACAGAAAAGGCAACGGGCAGCCTTACTTAAGATCTACGAAGGGTAAAGTAGGATACTGAGGCAAAACATGGCACCACAGTTACTGCTGAATCCCAATGGCTATAAAAGACCTTTCCAAAAGCCAGTTTGCAATCACCAACCAAGCGGTGTGTAAGGAGGATGCGACAGCCACTGCTCCTGTCCTCTGTAGCAGACAGCAGACCTGGCCAGACCACGTGGACTCGCACATCTTTGTGCCTGTGGGTGTACGTGTGCAGGTGGATACATCGAACTCAAAAAGTGAAATAAAACCACTTTCCCCTTGAATAAGGTCTCAAGTTGAAGCAAGAGGATGTTTTAGTATGTGGCTTCCACCTATCACCANTCGCACATCTTTGTGCCTGTGGGTGTATGTGTGCAGGTGGATACAGTGAACTCAAGAAGTGAAATAAAACCACTTTCCCCTTGAATAAGGTCTCAATCTGAAGCAAGAGGATGTTTTAGTATGTGGCTTCCACCTATCACCATAAATACTTGGCCACTTCTTAGAGCCGGCTGGTGATAACATACACTGAACAGCATTGAAACACTCCCTACGTGATCAGAGGGTTACACCACCCATTCAACACGTCACATTCACAAGCCCCTGCTTTGTGAACACCTGAACTATTTTATTATAGTTTATGTCCCTGTATCAGCCTGTAAGATGTTTAACAAAATATGTATTGATCAGTAGAAGGTAAAAATAATAATATTGACAAAACTAGCTGAATACAGTTACACAAGAGTCACACCTGCATTAGCAATCAGACACCGAGATGACTCTCCCAGAACAGACAAGGAGTTGCTATTTCTCCTGACCATTATTAGCCTTGATATAAAATAAAGATAATAATAAAACCCCTTCTCCTTTTTACTGGCAAAAGCTGCCTATCAGTCTGAAGAGCACAGCTCTGTGGGACTTTCAGTCAGGCCTCTGAGAGCTTTCCATTGGATGAACTCCCAGAGCCTGGTCTGGGGACAAGCACTGACCAAGAGCCTCAATCAAGCCTGGAATCCCCAGCCATCCAGCTGACACGGACTTCTTCACTGTCCCTTACCCAACAATTCAAAATTCCATGACAACAAACTCCCAAACTGTATGGGCACGTCTGGCTAGCAGCAAGGAGAGGCAAGGAGGCTCCAGTTCCTTGTGGGCATTGCCTCCACACTCTAGAGCTGCCCACAGCGTGATCTCGTGCTGCAGTCCCAGCAGCCAAGCAGGCAACTCCACTTAGTTATCCCAGGCTGATAGCAATGCCCTTCCATCAGTCACCACTGGTTCCCCAAACCAAGAAATGACACTCCAACAAGCTGAAGCCACTTACTGGTAACTAGAAGTTATTAGCAACTGGAGATTAAGACCTGCTATCCCCATGCAAACACGACTTTCATCGGGCACTAGAACAATGGAGACTTTTTTGCCTCAGCAATACCTGTTTGCAATGCACTTACTGTGGGACTCTCCCCACCTTTGCATGAACATAGCCCAAAAGGAAAAGCCAACTGTACTCCTTCCCATTCTTCTGAACATTCAAATCCCATAGGAAAAAAAATCATGGTAAGAAGAGACATTTCCCTAAAGACAACTTGTCTGTAATACCTCCCATCCCTGGTAAGCAACCTTTCTGTGTGCCTGTCCCTATGCCTTTACAGTGACGATATGCTAAAGCAGTACCATGCAACCCGAACCAGTTATCCAGAGAAAGCAGACAGTCAGATGGTGACGTGTTAGCTATGTACACAGAAGCGTGGTTGGCAGGCTCGCTGGCTGTTGTCGCTCCTGAAGCACCCGGAAGCATCCATGTGGAAGGCAAGCCTTGATAATAACTGCATCCAGTGTTGTTCCCATGAAGTCTCCAACCTTCTCCCCATGCAGGGTCAAGTAGGACTCTGGGACAATCACCATAAAGAGCTGAGGAACTGAACAGCTAATGGTAGAGACTTGGATGCCTCCCTAAAAGTCTTCCTTTAATGCCAGTTAAGATACGAAGAACACCATCCCATTCCCACTAAGGTGCAGGATTGGCCGGGTAGCGGTCCTGGCTCACCAAACGCAGAGCAAACCGTAGTACAAAAATATGAAGATCAGAAGACCCATAGAAGCCCCACAAAGATCAACCCAATATCTCTTGCTGCTTTCAGAGACAGCCTCCCTATCCTGGTCACAAAGTCATTCAACTGTTTGGTTAGTTTAAAGGCCTGTTCCTCTTTTGCTTCTTAGTTGCTGTAAAACCCCCTTTTCTGTGCAGTGAATGTCTTACTTTAGAAAAACTTTCAATATGGCTTCAGACAACATCCTCGTAACCGATGTGGGGAGATGTAGACTAGACTGCAAAGTAGACAGAAACCTGGCTGGATTTTCAGGCTCAGAGGGCAGCAATGAACAGCTGGACACCAACCAGTTACAAGTGGTATTTCCCAGGGGCTCCTATTCAAGCCAAAACTGTTTAATGCTGTCATATTTAACTCAATAATCAATAATTTCAACAGTGGGATGGAAATACAGAGCCACTACTTCTTGCCAAAGGCAATTCCTAGAAAGAAGGAGAGAAGGGAGGCACACTGCATACTCAGTTGATCGTAACAGGACTCTACTGAGAAGAGATTTGAGATGCAACTGCCCTCATGCAATTTAATCTCCCAGAAAGGAAAATAGCTGGGTTTTTTTTGTGCTGAAGGTACTTTCACAGTAAGTCAAGCATCCAGCTTCTCCTCTACACATTCAGGTCATAGAGAAAATGATCAGAGTGATGTCGCTTCTAAACAAAACACCGAATCGTTTCACATAAAATAAAATGCACTTAAATGAGATGCCACGGCTGGAGCCTGAGAGCTCATAGGGCTTCACATCAAGAGTAAAAGGACAGAACAGAAGGTCTGTGTGGCCACGCTTGTAGAGTAAGAAAGAGAGCCTCCTATGGCAGGCTGGGGAGAGTACAAAGTGTTATCTTGAAGGAACAGAGTAAAAAACATTACTGATGTGAACCCCATCCCTCATCCCTTTATAAAATATAATTTACAATCCTTTAAAAAGACGATTAGACTTTTTGGTAGAGGTCAAGAAAGGTTTAGCTGACTGAAGCAAACGACACTAATAATATAATCACCTTACATTTTTAGCCGGGGAATTGCAGATGTTGCACATCGAGGTATTTCTTTTAGCTTGTGATTAACAAGGTGACATGCTTGAAGGAACAAGCTCAGCAAAATACTAAAAACAACATTTAAAAAGTACTTATTTAATGTCAACACCAAAAGCATTCACTTGATGCTTTCAGCTTTGTTTTGTTTTCTGTTGAGACCGTTTTTGGTTTGGGGATTTTGTGGGTTTTCTGATGTTGTTTTTTTCTCCCCCCAAACACATAATACATTGTAGATTGTACACACAACCCGCAAATATTAAAGTTATAGCCAATTTATTACAGTTATTATTTCCCTCATACTGAAACAATGTTATAAATATTTCTACATTAACATAAATACATGCAAACCAAATCAGAAAATAGAAGTCTTGAGCAAAGAATGACTAAACTTGCAAAAAATGATAAATTGTGTACTTCGCAATTATTTGTGGTCACAATTTTTCCAACCTATTCAACCTTGCAGTCTCCAACTCTGATTCCAGAGGAAAAAATCCTTCCTGCTGTCAATATTTTGCTTTGCACAGAGAAGTCTGTCAGTATCATAAATTATCTTTTTAATATTATGCTTACAGGAGAAGATTTTTTTCAATGCAGTAACACACTATTTGAAACTGTGGCACACAGTTTAAGGAGCAAGACTCTCTGCAAAAGGAACAGTAACGTCACCAAAAAAGTGTGATTTTTAAGTACCGTGCACTGAAAATTGTTGATACATCAACCAGCTTAAGTAGGGGAAGGCAGAGATAAAGCATTAATATCTTTTTTTTCCCCCCCTGCAACTTCTGCATGTCTCTTTGTAAAAAGTGACAGCAATATATAAACGATTAGAACTACAACAGGCAGTAGAGACAAACGTAGTCTGTACCGTTTTTAAGAAAAGGAAATCAACATTGGCCAAGTTTCTTTATTTCATATTTCACATCTTCACTCAATACTGTTACTGAATGTTTGAAAAATTGTCCTGTACACCATGAATATACAAAATTTATCTGAAGCATTAAATCTGTAAAAATAGTAACAATTCAGTCAGACCAAGTGTAACTGAAGACATGGTAGACAGTAAAGGGACTGCTTATCTGGGCTGAAGACACAGTCAGAAAGTAAGACTTAACTAAAAGAATCACAGATTATTAAGGAAACAGAACTATGTAAATCAAGATTTTACTAATTTGTCAGAAGATAGGAGAGATAAAGGTAATGGATTTTATTTTAAATCAATAAGCATAATGTCACTTTTTAGAGACACCTTGGCGGTCTAATTACATACAGCTAGAAAACTCACTGCCTTCAGGCACCCTCATATCAAGTGCAAATCTGCGCAGTTATAGAATATATTTATAAAATATACTATATGCAAACATCTTTACAGAGCTTTAAATCAAGCCAAAAAGTAAATATACTTGATGGGACACCAGAAAAAAAAAATGAATCAATGCAAAAATGTGGGCAGTGTGGTTGCGGCCTTTCAAAGCCAGAGGAAACCATTCAGTTTGTCTGCAACAAAAAGGAGATGGGTGATTTGCACCTTAAAAGTTGACTGTTAACAAAAATGAAGAAAATACCCTCTGTGCTTCTGCAAATTAACATAAAATTAGCTTTCATGACATTTTACGTATTGTCTTTATCTTAAAATATCTTCTAAAGCACAACGTCAACCCTTGAATACCAATAACCAATCACATAATTGAAAGTGAAAGGGTTTCCCAGCTAAATTCAAATTACAAACTACATAATTCTAAAGAGTGCAATGCTCTGGAAAAAGCTTTAAATTAAATTATTTTACTTGTAAAGCTAGTGTTAGGGCTTTTTAGTTAAAAAACAACTGGAAGCAAGAAAGCTGCAAGAGTACAAATGACAAAGTTGTTTTAGATACACCAAGTGAAAGAGTGAATTATCCACTGATGCAGACAGAAACATCCATTTGCTACATTATTTGCTTCCTTACTTCTTCACTCCATTGCATGTACACACAGCGTAAGTATTAAAACGCAGAATAATAAATAAAACGGCTCAGATTACTAGCAAGGGGCAAAACACAATCCGTAATTGTGCTCTATCTAATTTCTGTTTCAGCAGTCTTTTTCTCTTGCAGTTTATATGAAAAAATCATAGTCAGACTTCCAAAAAGAGTCATTCTTTTTTATCAGAAACTCAAGTTCATTTGCCCAGGTTTATAACCCAAGACATTTCTGTGAAGGAAGCACAGTGCAAATTATATGACTAATAAAACTTGCTTACATAGAAAGAAGTTTACTTGATTAATATTAACTGGTTATCTTTATGAAATACATTGTAAAACAAAGATTAAATAACAGGACTGGGTTTGTGGTTTTTTTTCCTCAGACTTTTTTTCCTAATCCCTCCTTTGAAAAGCTTACCGAGTTACAAAAATCTTAATAAAGTTCCAGTATTCAGCAGATAACCATTATAAATGCTGCCAATCAATGCCAACTAGTGTTTGATTTGCTTCTTGTGCATGTCCAATTTCCTCTGTGATACTGTGCTGCTGCCAGAGTTTTTGAATCTTTTTAAATCGTTCTTTGCACAGGTGTAAGGGATTCCCACGTCTGAAAAGGAGATAATACTTATCAGGAATGACAAAACACTGCAACTGAACACAAACACTCAGGTGTGACATACTAAATATTAGATAACTCTTTAAAATATTTAGATAACCCTTTAACAGAACAAATCAATAGCTATTTTGATTAGTAAACTGGAATGCTACCTTGTCTGGTCCCCCACCCTTACTGCTCAACACCTCCCTCCAGCCTTTGGAAATCTCACGTACAGACCACAGAAGTCTGAACGTAGGTTTTCAGCAATCTTTCCATGCTGAGCCAGCTCATATTCTAGGGTTTTGACCAGTTTCAGAAGTAGCAAGCATTAACAATATCAATTCTCCGAACCTCCCTCATAGGAAGCAGAGATACAATTAAGACAAAGAACCACCACGTTAAATAAAATCATAACATAGTATTTTCACTTGCTATTAAATTAACACAGGTTATACAAACAAATGCACTATATACAAATAAAATTTTCAGCCTTAGTTTCTAGGCAACTTCACACATGCTGAAAATATTTAAGTTTTTACACCTCAGGACAACTGTTTATAACCTGGGAAAGATCTTCCATTAAATATTTTTAACTTAAAAACACATAATAGCATTAAAATGCTTGAAGATATTAGATGCAGCAGCAATGTAAAAATATAATATTACCTATAAATTGAAATAAAAGGTAACATAGAAAGTGTATTTTACAAAGCAGATAGTTTTAGAACTAGTGTCTTTAAAAGATATATTTTTAAAAATATTTACCTGAGTCCCTGGTCTGTCTCTCCATAGTCATCAAGATAAGGAGGAGGATAAAAGCAGCCCTTTGTTTTTCCAGCTAAAAATAGCACCTGACATTCTCGTACTCTAGAGAGAAACACAGAGAAGATTTTTAGGTGAAGAATTTCTAATATCTTCATAGACACTGCTTTTCCAATTCTCACCTACTTTCATTCTGTATAACCTGCATGTACAGATTTTTAAAGGTACTATTTTATTTTTAAAACTAAACATCTTATTCTCTCCTGTTATAATTCCTTGGTAGCAGTTAAAAACAATGTAGTTTCATGTCATATTATTTCAGTCTGTGTAAAATACTCAACACAACCACAACAAGAAAATAAAACAATTTCACTTCTCACTAATCTTTGCCAAAGTGACAACAGATCCTACCTAACCTTTCCTTGTATGCAGGAAGACAACTAAAATGAATTTTCATGTTTTCAACAGCAGCAGCAACAACGACAGAATCAAGGTTTTTACCTTCATTGTTGTGTAATATTTGAGTGGAAATAAACACACAGAGAAAAAGCAATTCACTTTAAAACAAAATTCAAATTTTGCATGATACCTTATCTTCAAAGAAACAACCTCTGAAACATTATACCAAAGTACAAGGAAGTTGAATACACTCCAGTTTTTAGGCAGCCCTGTCATTAACAGACCCCTGCCTTTACAAACCACCTCTACAACCACATTTATAGAACCATTCATTTCATGTCCACACACACCAGCTAACTGAGCAATATAAGTAGAGGTGTTCAGTTCCTTACCTAAGGAATATGCCCACTCCAGAACCACAAGTGTATGTATGTGCAGTACAAGCTCCAACATCTTCTCCTTCTAATTCAGTCTGACAGCAGTAACTCTGAGAACACAGCATGGTCCCACACACAAGGCACAATGTTGGGGCTCTGCTTTTATCACCACCTGATTTCGGACACCTTTTGTTAAGAAAAAAAAATAAGTAATTCCATTGTATGTATTAACTCTAGATGGTAAAAAGATTCAAAAGTACTTTTGAACATTTATACAGTTAACAGTGATACTGATCCCTGCAATTTCTATTTCACTGGAATACACAGCGGTTTTGCCGGAAGAGATGACCATCAATATGTGCCGTTAACTTTATGATTCTACAAACATGTTTCTGAGGCTTTCAGGGTAGAGGTTTCTCAGTTCACCAAAAGGAGCAGAAGGCTTTAGGGGTCCTCGCTAATTGCATACAACTTACGAGAAATTGGATGCTTGGTTAATGAGGCAGCTGTAGTCGTCCGGAAGGTCTATTAATTTGTTGGATTCTCTTGCATAGCTAGAATAAAGCAATCAAATTAACCACTCATATTTCAATGAATAATACACAGTGATTTCAAATTCATTCATGTTTTTCTAACTCATTTAAATAGCATCTGTGAATAACTAAATTTTTAGTTCTTCTTCTCTTCTATTGAATGGAAAATTGTCTGACACTCAAGTTCAGAGAACTTGTATCCTGAAGAGAATGAAATATTCATGCAATGAAAAGGACCTATTTAATACCAAATATTTATATACAAGAACATGCTGAGAGGAAAAAAAGACATCGCTGTCAAGTTAGACATAATTTTGGGAGGAGCAGTTAAAAATCAGCAAAAGGAACACATGGAAAAAATCCCAACAATCACACATAACAGGAAATCAATTACACAATCAGAGTATTCTTAGTGTATAAGATATTCTGGTAATAGCCTGATATTTAACAGATGAAGAGATTAACTTTTATTTTTGTCAGTCTTATTGTATGTACAATGTTGAAAGATTGACTTTATGTATTTAGCACAGGAGATTAAGATGCAGGGATATATTTTTAATGACAGCACTGTGAACCTCGTATTAATTTATAATTATTTGGATAATTGCTAACCACTGCTTTTACCCAGCTTTCATAATGAAAAACATCCCAAACACTTTTCTACACCCACTAATCATTAAATGTGTTCTGAATTCAATTGCTTAGCAAGTAGAAATTCATGAAAAGCAAATATTCTTTTTAGCAACTGACTCGGTGTTTATTTCACTGAAGAATTCATATTCTTTAAAAAGCTCTTCAATGCCTGGTATTTTTAAACAAAGGTTATATATTTCTTTTAGCAACAGCATACCTTTTGAATCAGAAGGTACAAATCTACTATAGGAAACATGAAAAGAAATGTCACGGCCTGTGATTACTGTAGATCAATCTAAATAATGTTATAATATTTAACTTTGCTTTAAAATCTACTAATTTAAGCAATTTCACTTTTCTTACAAAATTCCAAAAACCTCTTTGCTTACCCCCTAGTATATTTGTCATTCAATAAAGCAGAACTGATACTATGTTATTATAAACAATCTTTAGAAAAAATATTCGGAGAAAACTGCAACATTAAAGCTCCTCCCCTGCCTCTGCTTAAAATTTCTCCGTGTTTACCTGATAGCATGTCTCTTGCCTTCGAGATATCTTTTTACTTCATTGTTACTACACCAACTACAAGAAAGAAAAAAAAAAAAGGCTTTTGACTTCAATGGATTATACTTTCCAAAAACAAGTAAGTAAAAATTCCAAAGTAGATCTATTAAATAATCTCTACAACCAAAATTATTTCTTTCAAAACACTTCTTTCACAAATGCTTTAATCCACTATTTATTTCCATATATGCACTCCTGGGAGAATACTTAGATTACTATCTCGTGCAGAATTCCTTATTATTTTTAAACTAAGAACAAAACCACAACTTACCTTTCTATTAATGTGTTCAGAATCTCACTATTTTCTTGAAAAAGGCAAGTGAGGTTGTTTGGCAAGGAAAGATAGCTACATAAGTGTTCATACTGGTTTGTTCCATTTACTGTAAAAAACAAAAAGTAAAATTCTCGTGACTGCATTTTTTTAAATGACATTAACTATAATAAATGAAACACAGCCCTAAATGGAACAGCTTTTTTTTTCCCCCCTCAAAACTGTATTCCTCCATACCCAAAATGTGATATGAAGCATGAAAGTGCTAGTAAAGGCACCAGACAGCTATGTTGGAAAACTGCCAGTAACGAGAAGCAACTTTGCTCAAACTTCCCCTCTAAGTACGTTTCAAGCCTCATCATACTAGAACCACAACAGAGTTCAATGGTCTTAACAACTTAGTATGTCTTTGTTTCAATGTGGTCCATTAGATGGCTACTTCGCGGTCCTTGGAGTCCGTGACACAAACCAAGACAGGTGGTCAGCAACTGGCAGTATACCACAGCCTCAGAAAAACAGAAATTGCAAATGTAAATGCATGCAATGCCAACCCTACTAAAACATTATGTAGGACACAGGCGCCAGATTGCCATATTCATACTAGTCTATTGGTTTGACTCCCCAGGCCCTCTGCTCTCCCAACTTTCAGGACAAAGAGTACCAGGTACCTCTTCTGTGGCACAGCCTCTTTTGCTCCTGAATAAAGGAGTGAAGGGAATTATAATAAAAGCTGTGCTCAGTTCCCTCTCACGGCCAAGCGATTGCTGTTTCATAACCCCCAGTAGAACACCAGAGAAGAGCAATACAGGCCAGTTGAGGGATCAGTGGGTCCTGGGGCAGGGGAGTGGGAAGGGAAAGCAAGTTTTTTGCTTGGGAAAAGGGAAAGAAAGTGTTTACCCAGTGCTCCAGCCACCGTCAGGACATGCCTCGGTGGCAGGGACCTGCAGGGCCATCCAACCACCTGGGACTTGAGGATTGTAAAAAAGTGAAGCAAAGCCTTCCTCTTCCCCCCTCCTACAACCAGCTCCCTAAAGGCCCACAGACCTACTGTCTAGAAGTATAATTGAATTTGTACCTCAACCTTAGAGTATCCATAACAAAGAACTCAAGTAGTCACTACTGGTCCAGGATATGAACTTGAGAACCTTGTTACAGAAAAACTGAAGTTCAGAAATAGAGGTGGTTTTTTTTTTTCCTTCCCCCAAATGCTTAAGCATTGCTATTATTAAATGAAAATAATCCACATTTTAAACACAATTTGTGAAGAAGCTATATATGAAGGAAACATTCTACAAGTTCTGTAGCTCTTCTCCTATCAGCTCAGCGCCATGTATCATATTTCATTTTAAACATGGGAATCCTGAAGCAATATGAGCCTAGTTATTATTATAAGTAGTATCTTCAGATTTACATTCAGTCCCTACATACACCACATGCGGAGGACAGTAAAGTATGTTAATAACATCGATCATTTGGGTTATAATGTTAACATCAGTGTATTTGGAGGTTTTAATTGTTAGTGGATGTTAATTTGAACGAAATCAATGCAAGCAAAAGCAGGTCTCATTGGAAAACAGTAATCAATAGCTTTAAAATAATCAATATTTCACTTTTTAACAGAACAGCATCAGTTTCTGTTTTAAATAATCTAGAACGGCACTGGCCTCGATATTAAAACATACATTTTTAAAAAGTAAACCATTCTTTCTTTTTGTTTTTCTTTTCCTTTTTCATTATGCAGATATGATTCTGTACCAGCAAAAAACGCACATTCATTCATTCAGCATCTTCAGAAAAGAGTGTTTCATTGTAAAGTTTGTATCTTTTGAAAAGCTGAGTTAATACAAAGCAGACGGTACCTTGCAGTTCTGAGGGTGCTGGGACTCCATTTAAGTAATGGAAAAACAAAGCAGAACATCTCAGGAAAGGCATGATTCCAGCTTTTAGACTCCTCCACAGGTGCCAGCCTGAGGAAATTTCTTTCAAGGCACTTAAGAAAACACAATTTTAAAAGTTTGCTTTTATTCAATCATTTCAGTCCAAGAGCTCTATTTAGTAAGTCTTCAGTCATACTTCATATTAAATTACTAACTTCAGTTGAAACAAGCATTATGCAAAGTGTTTATTTCAAAGCTAATTCCAAGAAAAACAATGAAATAGAGATTCATAAAAATGTAACCATCTGGGACAGTAAATTAAGGAAGATTTTGCATAGACATTTCAGATCCTGTACTCAGACAATGCCAATTCCAGATTCTACACATCTGCAAACTGACTAAAAAAATTGTTCTAGAGCATAATCTTCATGAGCACAGAGGAATTTATAGGAATAGTTACTTGAAAATTCTAGCTAAAGTAGCGCATAAGAAACAAGATCCAAGAGTTCCCAAGTTAAGTGTCTCATCTTTGACAGCATTAGTATATAGAATTCAGTCCAGGAGGGAGAAAATATTAGGAAGTTTTATAAAAAGATTGTCCTTTTACCTTCCTGTACACTGGCAAATAAATTTATACAGTGTAAGCACAGCTACTTCCTCTTCACTGTTAGTGTTTTCTTGATCCATGCCATTCTCTTCTGAAGAAAGAAATAAAAAGCAAGTTACTTCATATATACATGTTTACACAGCAAGAATGTAATTTTTCAGGTTTTGAGAAAAAGGCCAAAATGAAGTGAAACATTCCACTGTACTACAATATGATGTACCGGAAAAGCTTTCTGCTGCACGTCTTATGTAGTAAGTTTACGCTCCTGTCAACTCCAGCGAGGCGTTGGTTTACTTGTTTGATTGGTTTGGTTTCTTAATATCCTTGCTTGGAGAGTTCTTTGCTTTTGGCACGCTACACCTTATCCGGTTTCTCTTGCCAGAAGATACATAGATTCCTTACTTTGCTAACTGCAACTTACTCATCATGCAATGCCTAAAGCCAAATCTCTGCAATGAACACTTCCAGGCACTGCTACATTAGCTGGCAAGCCAGGATTCATGACTAGCTATGCTCCAAAAATCCTCCAGTGTTAAGCAATAAAGACTGAACTTCCGTTGACTACAGTTTAACAATACTTTCTATGGGCTGAAAGAGAGCACCAGCAATTTTATTTTACCACTGTTAACTGCGTGCATTTGCCATTAGCACCTTAAGTGTTTTCCAGGTACAGATTTGAGGAACCATTTCAATAGAAGTTGAAAGAAAGTGACATTACCTGTTGATGAGGTAAGTAAAATTTGTATTATGTGTGCCATAGTGACAAGATGAAACAGGTGAAGATCTCCAGTGCCAAGACTAACCCCTGAAAAATCCTGACAATGTACGGCAGGGAAAGAGAGCACCAAGCTTACCTGTAAAAGAAAACAAGAAAGCTGGTATATGCCTTGTCTTTTTGAATCTTCCCATTTTTTCTGCTCATGCTGCAACTATACCCTCTGAAGGCAGCATACCTCATAAGGCTAATTTTGAAGCTAAGTAGTCAGCCATTATTTAAGGGAACAATGATTAACTATCACGTTTTTGGGGGGTCTGTTTGTTTGGGGGCGTTTTCTATTTTTTGTTTGTGGTTTTTCAGGGGGATTCTTTTTGTTGTTTTTTTTTGTTTGTTTGTTTGTTTGAGTTTTTTTGTGGGGATTTTTGTTTGGTTGGGTTTTTTTAACATCCAAGAAGTATACATTCTGCCTCATTTTACCCCTTTTTTATTTATAGATAAGAACACTTGCAACAAAAAAAGCCTTTAAATTGTATTAATTAGTGAAAAAATACTAAAAACCTGAACATTTTGGAAGGTTCCTAAGTCAGAGTAAAGAGAAAGTTTTCAATGAAGTTTTGACATAGTGCCTACTGGATCAAAACATTATTAATATACATTAAGGAATACTTACCAATAAATGAAACATGTCAATATCAAGTATGCAAGGAAGATTTCCATTTTTTTCATTAGGCACCAGTGCTGTGTATTTTAGAGAGAAAAAGAAATTTATTAATTGAACATTTGTGTGAAAAGATTTTAGTGTACTTCAGTTACAAAATGAGAGCCACCTCCTTGGTTTATATGCTTAAAGTACTTAAAATACATATGTACCTGTTTTGGCCAGAAAGGTGTGAATTCAAGGGTTGTTCAACATTATTGGAAAAGACTCTTGCCTACTTGACTATACTGTATTGAAATGAAACAAACCCAAAGTAACTATAACAAACTAAGTGCTGCCATTCACTACTCCCATAGCGACTTTCGTTCATTGCTTCGGTTTCCAGTGGGAGATAAAATGAGATAGAATCTCAAGCTATGACCCAGAAATAAGCTCAAACACTAGTGACTAAACAGAAACACCAATTGTTGTCTGCTGGACAGCTGCTCAAAGGAAATTTCTGCAATTTGTTTAGCTTTACAAGGTTCCCTAAATTAGCCTCACGTAACTCATTTGCCTTATGGACTCAAAAATGCATTGCTAAAGAGTCTCATAAATTCATTATTTTCTCTCTAAGGAAGAAAGAGCTAGGTATTGGTCTATCTCTGTAGTATTCACATTCACAGTAATCACAAACTATCAAAGCTGTCAACAGAAATTCACACACTTAATAAATTCCAAGTAATGGAGTAAACTCCATCTAAAAGCAAACATAAAGTGTCTTGAAAACGTTACAATCTATTTAAAACAACAATCAAGGAACAGTTGCTCTGAGCAGTAAAATCTGATTTACAATAAAAGAGTTCAAACTGCAGCTATGAGAATAGTTTTACAGTGTAGCTATAAGCATTAAGCTGTGAAGTTTAAAACCACTACTACAGTAAAAAATAGTCTTATCATAATAACTTCAAAATACTTCAGTTGAAGACTGCTGCCTTGCTGGCCAGAAAATTAACAGCTGAACATTTGTAACATTTTGAAGCTATTTCTATTAGCAAACATTTTGCCACCACTCAGATTTCAAATGCTTTTACTTTTGTAAGCATATAGCCACAGAACTCAACCCAAAAGTCTGAAAAAATGCTCTATTGAAAATGTGACCAGAGCAAGGGACTTCCAAAACCACACTTTTATTCAATAACTTATCTTTATGTATAAATAGTTCATAGAATACTGACAGATCAAAGCCTAATAGTTTTCCTTATTCCTAGCCTTGAAAAATAAAATAAAATAGCAAAAGCTTTTCCTTCATAAAAATGAAGGCAGTTCAGTTGTTTCTGTCAGCTGGAGGGAAGAAGAGCTTTGAAGAAACATTGACTCCAGTTTTCAAGGAAACCCAAAGCATGCAGAACACCATATACTACAAAGTTCCAGCCAAATATCTAGCAACATTTTCTCTTCAGCTTCACATAGAAAACAGCTCAATCATTACTGCTACAAACTGATGTTAATTAAGTTCTTCCCCATAAAGCTGCCAACTGTTTGCTGAAGTAGTTAGTATCGATTCTACTAGTAATTTCAGTATATGAATGCATTTTAAAAGTTTCCCTGCTCTACTGACTGTAAATATTAAAATTATCCCATTTTACAATACCCTTTCAGAATAGTCCTCTCATGGGTAACTACTGCCTTAGGCTGAACTTCAGACTTTTCACCTGTATCTAAAAATGCTTCAAGCTTGGAATTTTTTGGCTGGTCTCATTAAAATTCTCAACTAATATGTGACATTACATATTAAGTCCTGTCTTACCACAGATCCTGCTTTTCAAAAGCAGAGAAGTTTGCAGATGTATTACAGACCTCTGCAAATATCCTATTTCCTTTCAATACTGTATTAAACTTAATTTCCTCCTCTTTAAAGTTCCAGTGTATCACTTTTCTTTTGTGAAGGACCATGCTTCATTCTCCTTTCCTCTAGGTACCTTTCTAAAAGCAGCAATATAAATGTTGGGAAGAATCAACAGAACTCCTTCACAGCAAAATACCCATGCTTCTCTTGAAATTTATCTTGGAACTGAAGACCAAAAGAAATGTCTTTTTTTTTTTCCCCACAGTATGATCAAACACATACAGGTTCACATGTGAAAATACCGGCTCCTTGTCTATTGCTTAAAGCCACTACATAAAACAATCTTCTTGTAATCAAGCCTAACAATCATTCTGTAAGCATCTTTCTATATCTGTATCTTTGTAAAAACCAGAATAAGGTGGTGAACTTACATGCTAAGAGAGTACAAAAGTGACCCTGTACTGCCGAAAGAGACGAAACTGTCCAGTGAGCTGCTGCAAATCTTGTTAATGATGTAAGGCAGTCATCCTTTAAAAACAAAGAAAAAGAAATACTGCCACAGTTAACAAAGTTCCTCAATATGAAAAGGTCTTTTGACTTACAGCTTTCTTTTCAGGCTGCTCAGCTGCAGTTTATGGGAGCAGTTTTAGTGTCTAAATATATGACAAAGATACTTATGTTTATGCAAATATACAAGTTCCCTTCAGTATGCTTATTTTGACTGTTACCATGAGAAACCCTGGCCTTACTAAACTATGCATTTATAGAAAAAAAAGTTCATATTTTTGCTAGATTTGATTTTTACATAGATTAATAATCAGTACTGATTGGCTAAGCAGTGGGAGCCAACAAATAAAACTATTAAATAACCATAACTTAAAATTTAGATATTCTGCATTAAAGAAGCATAATTCCCTCTTTTTCCACTGATTCAGAGAGGAATTGCTACTTGATCCTTACCTGTCGACAAGGTAAATGACCAAATAATGGTTTATCTTCGTCAGCTAAAATTCGTTCTGGAAAAAAACAAACCCCCAAAATATTTCAGTGCCGTGAATTTAACTAAATCCTGAAATTCACATATAAAGGAGCAAAATGAATATATTAGTACCTATAGTCTGTATCGTGTAAGCACAGCTTCCCCAGCACATTATAGGTACACGCGGATCTTCTTCATTTGGATGAACCTTCAAGCCTACTTTGTATGTTGCTGTACCAAAAGTTGTCAACATCTCTTTTATGCTCTCAGAGTAAGGATTCCTGAAACAAAGAAAACAGTATTACTAATTCATTTTTTCTCCCCTGGCAGCATAGCATGATGAGCATTCACCCTACAGCTGAACACCTGGATTTTTAAAATTTAAGTGAGAACTCCGGTATCTTTCTTTGGATCTGCTATTCTGTAACCTCTTTTCTGTGACAGATACACTCCCAATTATTTTTTGATTGGAACCAATCTCATTTCTTAGCATTAAGAATATCCAGTCTTCAAACATAATACAGTTAAGACCAAATTAAAAGAACTGTGTGTGACTCAGAAAAAACTGTCATCAGCTGGGATAGGCATCTTGCATTTTTGTGTGAAGTTGGCAGATAAATGTCTGTACCATGTAATGAATTTCATTACTTTCTCCTCAAGTGAAGAAGGGGTAGTCTCAAATACAAACACAACATAGTACCCGAAATTACATATTAACGTACACTGCATTCCATAGTCTTTCCTGATGTTTTACTTGTAGTGCTGAGCTATAATGAGGAGTCCTTCATCCAGTTACAAGTGACAGGGAAAGAAAGCTTAATCCTGATGTTGAAATTTATACAACAGTAGCATCGTCTCTGCGCATCCATGCATCACATCCAACTCCAAAATTCTACTGCATTATCTACTATTTGTGGGTTGGACTTCAATACCATCGTAATAATAGGATCAACTTTTCTAATTAAGGCAAAATTCATATTTTTGTCTTAATTAGTGAGATCTAGCACAGAAGTCACTTTTTATTTTCACGTCACCATTTCATGATGAAGTTTTAATGATCAAGATGTAAATACATACTTCGGTTTGAAATCTGGTTTAAATCCTTCAGGTAAATGCAGTTGATCCATTTTTTCTGAATTACCAGAACTGCCTGTACAAACAATAAGTAATAAAACACCAATTATTCACCTATACATAATTTTTACATTATACAAAGGTGCAGGAGCACATCACCAGAAGTTGAAATTCTGCGCTACTCTTGCCACTTTTGCCACCATCTCGAGTCCACTGTGGCAGAACTGTAACACTTGGTCTTTTTCATGAACTGGGGTTGTTTAGTCTGGAGAAAAGGAGTCTGAGAGGAGACCTTATTGTTCTCTACAACTACCTGAAAGGAGGCTGCAACAAGGTGGGTGTCAGTCTGTTCTCACAAGTAACAAGCGATACAATTAAGAGGAAACATCCTCAAGCTGTGCCAGGGGAAATTTAGATTGAATATTAAGAAAAATTTCTTTANTGCCAGGGGAAATTTAGATTGAATATTAAGAAAAATTTCTTTACTGAAAGGGTTAGCAAACACTGGATGAGGCTGCCCAGGGAAATGGTTGAGTCACCATCTCTACTTAAAAGGTAAGGTCTACTTAAAAGACATGTAGACATGACGCTTAGGGACATGGTTTAGTGGTGGGCTTGGTAGCATAAGGTTAATGGTTTGACTCGATGATTTAAGGGTCTTTTGCAACCTAAACGATTCTATGATTTTCACATAGAAATATGCACATTTCTTCAGACTTACTTGCGCAGTCTTCATCTCGAAGTAAATACAGCGCTTTTATTTGCTGGGATATTGTTTTGATCCACTGAGCTAGGTTTGGTTGGCCTGAAAAGTCTAACCTGTCCAAAAATATATGAACAGAATACACATATTAGTTAGGAACAAACTATATACAGAATTAGTAGTTCATAG
>RSEF01000003.1:25772180-25833267 GCA_003993805.1 Himantopus leucocephalus | reverse complement strand
AGGTCCCTTCCAACTCTGAAAATTCCGTGATTCCGTGATAGGCAGTCCATATTCTTCTGTTTCTCAACAGGCTCTTTCTCTGTTGCCCACATAGTTCTCTACCTTCAGTTCTTTTTCTGCAGGTCCTACACTTTACTATCCTTTCATACTCTAAATTCCATACTATACAACAACCAAGGAAGGTCCATAAACCAAAATAAGCAGGCAGGCAATCCATTTGACATGATCAAAACAGAAGATAATAAACATTTTGAAAGGGGTTTTGGGGGTGTGGCTTGTTTGGGATTTTGGTTTTTTACACTTATTGAGAATATTTATAAAGCAAACAGACCTGTTAAACAAAACTCTTGGTGGAGGAAGCAGAGGAATAACGGTGTTGCTTAAGCATTCACAAAGAGGGCAAAGGAATTCACCATTTTCTACATCGTAACTTGTGTGTACTCGTAATCTTTGTTGTCTTCGTTGCTCTTTTGCTTGGACAGCATCAAAATACCTTCATAAAAGACCAAGATATTAGTGGCAAATTATTAAAACATTACTTTAACATATAAATTAGTGAATTCTCATGAAGACACTGTTTTGCCTTTTCCCAAATATACGCAAGAGAATTATCTGAAGCAAAAAGCTCTACCCTCTGACTGATAAAGCATTACTAACTGCAGGCTATCCCCAGTTTTTGGCAACTAAAATTTTGCAAAGTGCTGAAGTTCATTAGGCTGCTAAAATCAGGTTTAAGTCTGAACTTTAGCAATTTCTATTTAGGAAAAAAAGCATGAGGGTGAGAGGTAGAGGGAACGCTGAAGGATTTAAAAAAAATAAAATTATAAAGATTTACATAAAATTTTAAGGGAGGTGCCATGAGTATGTACATATTCCATTACAGGCCACAACAGAGCAGCAACGGGAAAAACTGGTGTCTGATCTCTGAATCCTATATGAAAAAGGAACTGAATTCACTGCTTGGCTAAATGTAACTGCTATTCCAGAAACCTCTGGAATGGTTTAGAGCATGCCCAACGACAACCCAAAAATGGTCTGCATACAGGCATCTAAGGACATTTCCAGGAGTTAATAGCAACCACACAGGACTGTATATGAGCTACACAAGAAGATGAAGAACACAGCAGTGAGCAGTGATATCGAAGACCACAAATGAAACCTGCACTAGGATCACCACACGGTTACAGCCACAGAATCTCTGAGAGCTCCCAATACTCTTCACATACATGGCAGAATTTGAAACCAGCCACCTCAGGAACTATGCCAAGGACCAAAGAAGGGCCTAATCGAAGTCAGAGGCTTGAATGGTTTGCATTTGTCACATGGCAGTGGCACCATATAGCACCAAGCACATTTATCCCACTCCAAAAATCAAACAATAAAAATAGCTGAAAAAGGTTTTCTAAAAAAAAAAAACCACCAAACAAAGGATAAAACTGACTTCTTGTTGAAGATGAACTTGAAATAGGTTGCAGATGTTTCTACTTCAAATTAAACATGATGGAGGAATTAAGAGTGCAAGAGATGCACTGCTATTTAGGAGGTCAGTAAAGAGCACAAGAAGCAACAGGAACATGTCTTACTGAACTGCAAAAAAACCCCCAAAAATCTGAGCTTCAGTGTTCAGATGTGCACCACAGGGGATTACGCATACAGATAAAAAACCAAAGGGAATGAAAGCTGCGATGTGTGGCTTTAGATTCTTCTTTACTGAGATCACAGATAGCAAATGAAAATTACTTTGAACGTGTTTACAGTATTTATTATAATGATTTCTACTTTTTTTTTCCCCCAACAGAAAGCTGTTTTAATCATTTCATGACATTCCTTTTTAAATTTACTACACGGTAGTAATTTTGCCATTAAAATTAGTGCCATTAGGCAAACTGATGGCATGACATGCTATTCGGATGAAAAACTTAAATGTAGTTTTTTACCTTTGCCAACAATGAGCGTGCATAATATGTCCACAGCTACCTGTGTGTGTTCCACATGACAGATCTGGGTGCATGAATAATGGGTCATACTTTTCTGTATTTGAGATAAAACAAAACAACTTTGAAATAAACAATTATTGGGAGACTTAACTGCAGATAAACGTTACCACATTTGTGTTATTATTAAACTTTATCACTAGTCATTTGATGAAGCATTAAACATATTATTAATCCACAACAACTTAAACTGTTTAGATAATTTACAACTATCATGTCATTTTGTTTTGAGCGTATGTACTGTACTTAGACTTCAAACCAAGCTTTTGGAGGTGCTGGGTCCTAGTAAAAGTCCCCAAGATCTACCTGCAGTTTTGGTGGTTCAATACCATTAAAGAATGAGTCTAAGAACATTAATCTTCACAGCGAGAGTGCAAAATGATTCAGTGCAGAAATTTGCTAGGTGTTTACACATACAGAATCCAGAGAAACCTTTGTAACAATGCCATTGATCACTGTGATCTTTCACAAAATTACCTAAATCCAAGCATTTTTTATTATTGCTAAGAGGCATTTCAGATTGTGTAACTGAGAGGAAGGAAATGTATATCTTGTGCTTTTACAGCACTACATCAACACCTCCTCTCCCTCTAATGTTACAGGCATACTTTAAAAACAAACACTTCTAATTTGAAAGGTTTTTTTTAATAGTTACAAGTAATTTGTCATAAATGGCTGGCAGAACATTTAGATAATGCTTTGCAGTGGTTTTACATTATTTAGAACACACATTTCTATCTCACTAAAAAAATGGGAGTTTTGTCACTGATTACAATGAAGTCATTCACAATTATACAGTTAACATAAGAAGGTAATGCTATGGTCTCAAAAGAAATCATCCAGTTGTTACAATGACTCCGACATTCATTAATACTGAAGACAACTATGAACACCACTTACCAGGGTCTGGAATAATTTTGTTCCTATTTTTAGACAACACAGTTGATCGCTGAATAAATGCTGCCAAGACCATAGCCCTGCTGTCCACTTTAACTTCTTGTTCCTCCTGACACAATATACACATAACAACCTGTCTGTGTTCAGCTACTCTAGTTTGCTCTGGTCCCAAGGCTGTGAGTTTTGCATCTGAAATTACAGGGCTAGAATATTCAAAGAATACTAGTGAGCAAATTATTTG
This sequence comes from Himantopus leucocephalus, assembly GCA_003993805.1. Taxonomy (NCBI): domain Eukaryota; kingdom Metazoa; phylum Chordata; class Aves; order Charadriiformes; family Recurvirostridae; genus Himantopus; species Himantopus leucocephalus. Next base: position 25,830,135 of record RSEF01000003.1, on the reverse strand, counting down.
AAAAACATTACAAATCGGATCATCATTTAAACGCGATTAATGAGTTTTTTAGCTTTATGATAAATGCACTCTGACAAAAATAGTTTTGGCATTTATACAATTCCTATGTCCCCAGAAATAGAACATACTTTCCAGAAAAAAATCATACCCTCCCAATAGTGGCCTCCCAATAATATTACCCGCTCTAGCTTAACACAGAAACTGTATCTGCAACCCTCCATCATCATGAATCCCTTAAGTGCATGACAAATTCTGAAAACACTCTCCACTTCCCCACAAAATCATTAACATGCTCCAAGTCATATTTCCAGCTACAAGTAGACTTTCTTTCAGACCCTCAACAGACATATAATCAGCTATTTCCAAATTACCATGTTTAATAGCATAGTCTCTTCAGTATTATTAGAAGTTTATTGGATGATTTTATATAAAAAATTATTTGCCTGTTTATGTTGAGCACTATGAGGATGGGATGAGGGAGAAATCAATATTTACCCCACCATCTTGACAAAAAGAGGAAAGCATTCCATTTACTGCTGCTTTTTTGGTCTCAAAAAACCCTCATGAATAGTTTTCCATCAAGACTAAAAAAAGCACTTTCTAAAGCAGTAACAATAGGACAATCTGATGTAAAAGTTAAAGGAAAAAAATGTAAATGAGATTCCTTTACCTATTTTCATGTCCTCCAGAGGTTGAAGTATCCAGCTCTTCCAAAGTTTGCTGAAAGAGTTCTTTGTTTTCATTAATGAAGTGCCGTTGCATCTCAGACATCTGGGCCATGATCTTTTCCCTGCGCAGTCTGGCAATCTCAGCTTTTCGCTTCCTTTCTGCTTTGTCTTTATCACGTGAACTCTGAAATTGTATTGTTCACTCAGTGATTTTTAAAGTCTTGTTGCAACAGACAATTTATTTTAGCTACTGCTATGTGTAACTTGTACTAACTTCCAAACAATAGAAATCTCATAAAAAGGCAAAAAAAGAAAAGTCTACCAAAAAAGTTATTTTTTACCTTCTTTTCTTTAGCTCACATTCAATGCCAGGTAGAACTGCAGATCCAGAAGGGTACCTCCCCCCCTCAACCTTTAACTGTATTTTGTATTTCTCTCCCTTTGAGCATTTATAAGATAAAAAGGTAAGTGACAGGTCTCTAGTGCTGCTCTTCCTCCACACTAGCTGTATTCCTACATAAACTATAGTGCTCCAAGGTTTTGTTTAGCATCTAGAATATCATGTCGAGATAAATGAATCTGCAGAGCTTATCTGGAATGACCTGCATGGTAAAATGCATAGATACCATTTCTTTTAACAACTTTCCAAGGAGTGTGAAATTATGGGAAGAGCAGAATCCTTAAATGCCGTGATCAGTACTACAAACAGTTCTAAGCAGTAAACTTGCCAAAGATTTGGAGACTACAATATATAAAGCAAAGAAAAATAGTCCAGGGACTCTGCCAACAGGTCTTTCAAACAAATGGGTTTAATCTATAAGCTGTGAAACAGAATTTCAGAAATCACTGATGTTTCCCATCTTTGATTTAGAGCTGCAACTAGAAACACAATCCTTTGCTAGTCACAACCCAGACCTGTTCTAAATCAGCTAACTGTTACTGCTTGCTTTTACCTCCTCCATAATATTTCCTTCTGTCTCAGCCACAGGACTTGTAGAAGAGCTTTCTCTTAGTTTCTTAATAGTATTAAAAGTCTGTAAGGAAAAACAAAAACAAAAACCAACATCACTTAGTTTGTGACATGTGAATATAACTGTGTGTACTACAATGCTGGCCAGATAATGTGCAGTGTTGGATTCCAGAAGAAGAAAAAAGTAGGTACAACAAATCAACGTGGGAAATAAGGAAATCATCACAATATAATTACAAAAGTTTCAAAAATCATCTTTCCATGATTTTCAGCAGTTATATAAAATATATTTACCTTCAATATCCATCTGATCATGTCCTTGTGCACTTCCAGATGAGGTGCATTTTGCAATGTTTCTAGCATAGCTAGTATACTAGGGGAATTATTGGGTGCTTCTCCTGGTTCTGAGAAAAAAATATGATGACAACTGACTATACTGTTACCGGACAAACTAATCATTCACTAACATTGAAAACAGGAAAAACCAAAAAACAACACTTGCATATGTTCAGCAGCTGAAGAATTCCTTCAACAAACAGGCACAAAATGCAACTTTCATTCCCCCCTCAAATATATTTTCATAAATACCCTCTAAATCCCATAAAGTTAGAGGAAATAGTCTTTTAAGACTTGCTTACAGACTCTATTTTCTTACAAGACAAATGCACTGTATGTGCTCCCTGGCTGTTTTCATCTTGGGAGTTGCCATGTAGAACTCCCAATACTTTATTTTCCACCTATTTTAAATGGAAAAGTCTTAGCAACTTTCACGTCTTAGCATAACTAGAGGCACTAGTCAGACGATACAAAGGAGAGTCAAGATTAAAAGACCATTTAAGAAAGCAACTACAGTTTTTGCAACTGTTAGTATCTGATCATGTACAGTAATCTTTACAAAGACTACTTAAATATATTAAGAATCAGATTTACTGGAATTATTCAACTTTTGGATTTCTTCTCTAGAAAAGGCCTTTAGTATTGCTTCTATCACAGAATCTACACATATGTAAAGCACGTATGTATAGTCAACTTGGTAAAATTTTGACGGATAAACATACATACTCTTCTGGTAACTACTGTTTCAGAAGAATAAAATACGAGATACTGGCATTTCCAGTTATTTAGAATTTGCTATACATTTGAAAAGAAAGGCATACTTGATATTTTCTGAGTGAAGGTAAATGTTACAACGTTCTCCTCACTGAGATTCTCCAGATGTTGTTTTTCTTCTTGTAGTGCCATTCCAAGCAAATGCAAAACCTAAGTAAAAATTATAAATTTTAGTTCTTTTCTTAAATAATTCATATAATCTCTTCATATAGTTTGGGTAATTAATTAAGAGACAAGGAAGTCATACAATAAAATTGTAAAATAAGAATATATTTGAAGTTATTTCTATATACATAATTTTAAACCTACATTACACTGAGGTAATAGTGTTTGATAATGTTAACTTTGAGGTCAGTAAAAAGCTGTAATCTCGAACTTAAAAAGGGAAATCATCCTACCTGAACTCAAATAGTCTGAATAGCATTTTAAAACTGAAATACTTAAATCCCAGTGGTGAACTCTGTCATGCAGAATCAACCACTTTTGCCACCCCATATGGATTGCAGGATGGTCTAGACAAAAAGCATTACTGAATGCCTGGAATCAACACTGAAACCCATGTAAGGAAAGGATAATCACTGGAAAATCTGTAGCAGAACTGGAATGCAACAGTCTAACTATCTACAGAAAAAGTGGTAAAACCTGACTGAACTCTTGCAGTTTTTTTAATTTGTTTTAATAAGTAACAGTCAATTTTTTCTCAGTCTTTTACATCTGTCTAAGAACGGCTCATCAGATATGAGCCACCTCTTCCAGACATCTCATATTAACCTTTACATGGTGCTTCCAAGATGACAGTGGTTGACTTACGAAAGACACAGTCCAACTGCATGGCACCAGTGAATACAAAGTACCGTGAGTTTCTGAGCAAGTTATAGGTCCCTAATGAACTGCACATTTTGGAGGATACCACAGAGGTACTCAAACAGCTGAGCACGTTTTAGCTCAGTTTCAAAANAAAAAAAAAAAAAAAAAAAAAAATCTTATTCTATTCAACAGTTATTCCAAAGCCTAGCATTCTCACATTACCTAAATGTAACTACATTCTTCAGGTTTTTTTGTGAATTACAAGAATGATATATTGTTCCATTTTCAACTTTTTGTGTTATACAGAATTGCTTATGTTAATTTAAACTTAGCTATAAAAGGTAATAGACACCCAATAAGACTGATTGTAAAAAAAAATTAATACTTAGTTTCAAAGGTGGGGTTTCACTGAAAACGTTATTTAAAAATCCATCAATATTTTTGAAAAGTTTGGGTTTGGACACTAAACCAACAACCCCGACCAATACGAACAGCCCTTTGATGGCAGTTCACCACTTATCTCTGCACACCCCAGAAAATGACCACCATAGACAATAAAATCTACAGTAACCCTCCAGGTTTCTAAAGATCAATATAAATAGCGAGGAAAAAAAGGTTGAGTTTCACAAAGTTGATACATTTTCAAATTAGAAAATTATTTTCTGTACTTTTACGTTTTTTTTCTAAAGTGATTTAGCCTAAACTGAAAATAAGCAAAGGAACGTCAAGAAAAAGTCAATGTGCTTTACTTAATATGCAACAACTCAGATAAACTGGTTCTCTACCACAATAAACACTATTTCAACTGATTCAAACAGAACTCTTCCCTCTGGTGTGCAATCCATTAGATATTTACCACTGTCTTCCATTAACTTCTAAAAAGAAATTGCATCTGAGGCAGCGGGCTTTCCCTAGTCTTCCGTATCAGAAAACACCACTTACTTCTCATTCAAAGTATTCTGGCTATGTTAGATACCAAGTAAACAACCCAAATCTATAAACCCGTGTTAAAATGCTAAACTACATATTACTTCCTTTAGCATAAGCATAATTTTAAATAAGGAAACATACCCTTTGCAGCATGGACTCTGACCAGGCATAGCCATTGTGTTCTACTGCCCACTGCAGTATAGTTCCCATAATGCAGAGCATGACATCAGATTGCAGAATATTAACCAGACTTGCAAAAAGTGGGCAGAAAGGAGGAAGAGCTGGTGGTGGAAGTGCTGAAAGGGAAATTTGTGTGTTTGACATTTCAGCATCTCTAAAATTTGCAACACCCACATAAAATATCTGACTTTCAAACAGCTTAACAGCTTAATACAAGACAGTATACAGTTGCTTGATGAACAGTATCACAGGTAACAGGCTGTAACATTCAACGTGGCTTTCACGTAACAGAAAAGCCAAAGGAATAAGCCATTCAGAAGGCTAGTTCCACAATGGATCAGATTCCTGGCTATAACCAGGGAGACATGAGGGAAACTGCTACATTTTCAACCAATTTCTGGCTAACCCAAGAATAGGATATAAGTCTAAGTGTCAGGGCAATACACAGTTTGATAGGTGCTTCCTTCTTCTCCCATCTTCTCTCAAAGAGAAATACCTGTATCTTCTCTGTTCTGTCTTTTCAGCTTTCTTTGTGCTTCTTCTGCCTGAAATAGAAGAATGATGCCAATATTACTCAAAACCTGTACAAATATAAAACTAATAAAAGAGCATTCATGCTTTATTACATTGTAACTGGTTTTCCCCTTTTTCCCTAGACTTAAACACAACAAGAAAACTTCCATGTCTTTTCAGTTTGTCTTACATTCTACTTGTAAACTAGGGCATGCATCTTCAAAATTAATCTTTCATCTTGAGCCAGCCTGGATTCTTTTTCTAGCATAAAATTATAAGACAAGTCTGAGTTAAAATGGTATTTTCCATAAAGCTAAGCAAAAATACAGATTGTTTAAATACTTTCAGTAAAATAGGACATAAGAGAACCCACAAACAAGCTCCTAAAGGGCCTCAGATTTCAGCAGCCTTCTATAGAGTATAGGATCCGGTGGCACAAAAATCACTGCAAAATCTTGGGCAAATTTTTCAACAGTCTCAAATCAGTTAACTTTTATAAGTTAACTTTTAACCAGCTGATAATACTTCTTCACAGAATTAAGCTTTGGAAAAAAGCAAACCAAAAAAGACACAAAATAAAACCCAGAAAGTTAAATTACTAGATACCTTTGATTGCTCTGCCCTTGAAAAGTGATAGAAATATAGATTGAAGTTCTTGGCACATTCTGGTTTTAATTCATACAGCCCTCTTCCTGTTAATCCAGGTTTCCTACCAAAAAAAAAGAAAAAAAAGAAAAAAAAATCCCTTATGTTTCTTAGTTATTAACATGTGTGCATAAACGGTTAACTAGAACAGCTAAAAACTACTGCTCAATAGGGATTCTAGAAATCATATAAGTAACGGTATTAGAATAAAGCACATGAGTAAAGACATGGGAAAACACCATCACCCAGCCCCCTTTCTTCTGTTCTCTCATTTTCACTAATTTAGGTAATCCATTTTTAAAGTTGAAACATTAAAATAAAGGGAAACATACTTGAAACATGCCACTTCTTCAATCACACTTTCCATTCCTGTCTCTCTGTTCTCCTACATTGAGTGAAAAGGAAAGACAGTGTGTTACTGCAGTTCTTGGATTAAACACAGTCAAATATCATACAACGCTAGATAAGCATGCAAAATTAATGTAGTACAAAGCCGTTTTACTGGCACTGAAGAGAACACTAGAGCATGTAACATGAAAATACATTCAGGAATACCATTTCTGCAAAAAGTGTTTTTAAAAAATCATGCCATTTTAAGTGTTTAATTTTTAATGTTTTTCCCTGTCCTAATAAACTTGGATGTAACAGTAACAGAAGATAATTCTTAAGTTAGCTTACTCAATGTATCTTAGGAATACACAGTCAATTTCTGGTTTCTAGGACTTCAAAATGAAATAAATATAGGAAAGCTAAAAAGACAAATCACTGAAAAACAGTAAGACAACCACAAAAGGCAGCAGGAGAAATCAGCTCAAATATGTAACACTAGTTCATACACAAATTACCTTTTAATATTCCCACCCCCTTCCTGCAATACACATTCACAGCAGTTAACAGGCCAGGGAAAAAGTATTTAAGACTGGCAATACAATTTAGAATCTAGCTTAAATCCTCGTTTGCTCTTTCATCCAACCTTAAATTATTTTTTTAAAAAAATCATGATGCTACCCTAAAATTTGACTTTTCAAATTGTTTAAGTTTAAAATATTTAGAAAAATATTTCAGAATTTATCATTGAAAGTACTACCAGTATAGTAAAAGATTAACTTTTGAATTTTGACTGCCTTCAGAAATCACGTTTAAAAGATTAAAAAAAAAAAAAAAAGGCAGCTTTGCTATCCTGCAAAACCACTCATACCAGAATTCAGGTAAATGCTTCTGTCCATGCAAAAGAAGCATCCATGTTACACGTCGTTATACTATGTCTGATTTCATGTCTCTCCAATTACTGCTAGGCTTTATAAAATGTAACAGTTTATATTTCTGGATAGCTCCAACAACCCACTTCCATATGTCTATTCAGCATTTACAAGCAGACTGCAGAAACTGTTGGCCAGATGGTCTGATAATAAACAGTATTAAAAAGAAGAGCTGAAGAAGCTCTCAGACTCCTGCCTCTTTCATGTGTTATTTCTTCTGTAGCTCTTTCCTACCTTCTCCATGGCAACTATCAATCTGTCCTGAAGCTAACCTTACTCTTAGCATAATCACACTGCTTCCATTCCACCCATTCCACATTAAGTGGAATGAACTTGTGTAAGAAAAGATTTCAGCAATCAGCTTTATACAGTTGAAGCTGCTTTTCCTTTCTCAGCCCCAAGTTACTTACATCTTCAGGTAATGCCTTTACCAATTCACTGTGAGCCATTGGCCTGATGCTCAGCTGATGGATGATCTCTCGTTTGATTTCATCTGTCGCATTTACCTGTCCTATTCCAGGACTGAATCTTTCACCTGTAAAAACAAAATATAACTTTTTATTTAAGGATTTTAAACATTTATTTCTCTTTGTTTGCAACTGGAGTTCCAGACCATTAAAGAGACTAAATTTTAAAAATTAATTAAATGCATTCTGAACTTACCAACAATCATTATAATGAGGTATAGCATCTCTTCTATAAGAGTGTTATTNTATAAGCGTGTTATTTTGTTGAACAACATCCTGAATTAAAATAAACAGACAAAAAAAAAGAATTTACATTTTTCAACTAAGGGTAAAAGAATTATTCCATACCCTGAAAATATTTTTTCAGTGCTTCAAAGCATTGCCTGCCTTCACCCTTAGCACTCCCAAATTAAGCTATGCTGAAATGCAATCATAACTACCTTAAACTTCTCAAATAATGCAAAAATCATGCATCAGTTTCTGACATTTACCAGTTTGACAGGAAAAAAAAATATTTATGCATATTTAGAACTGGTCAAATGAAATTAAAATACAATATGCTTTGCTTTTTTATCAAGAAAATGCACAGTCTTGCTACAAGAGCATCTGATAAACTTTTGAAAACAAAATTGCAGATTTTTTATTGCAGTAGTACATAAAATACCTTGTTAGTATTTTCTGTGCTAAATCTTTTGCCATAGTCTGGAGTACTAAATATCTGATAAAGTTCAAAGCGACTCAGCATTATCATCAAGAAGTGATTTGGATCCATCATAGATACACCTGTCTATTAAAGAAAAAAAATTTATTATAAACAGAAAACAGATTGGGTTTCATTATAGCATGTTTGTATATCTATACACAATGTTCACAGTATATTCTTTATGAAATTCATTCCTCTCTCTATCCTGAGCATGAAAATTTAATTACTTAAGTTTACTCTCTTAAGTCTCCAATAACACAAGTGACAGTACGTTTCACAAGTAGCATCCTATGCTTTATCAATAATTTCTGATGTCCTTTTAAGAGTAAAATATTCAGAGTTACTCCTTCTATCTCATATACTCTAAATACAATTCAATTAAAAACTTCTGGTTGTTTGGTTTTGTCTCTACAATCCTGTTCCTGCTGGCTCAACTTTTAGAAGTCATAATATCACTTAGTATACAGCACAAAGATTTTAAATACGAATTCCAATCCTCAAAACAAAGGCTGAAGACTTTAACCAGACTTCCCAGACCTTCCTGGAAAGAATAATACTAATGTTTCAATGTAGACACAAACATTTACTTCCATTTCTGAAAACTACTAACCAACATTTTTTCTGTTTATTAAACAATGTATCTAAGTTAGCCAATTACAAATATTTGTCCTTAGTTTACTATTGCTAATGGCACCATCTTTAAGACAGAATGGATTTCCAACAAAACTGAAGGATATCTATCCAAATGGGCAGCTGCAGATGATCATTAAAAATCAGGGGTAGATCAAGCCTCAGGGAAATACATCAGAAAGCTGAAGTAGCTCAGGATGTACGCATCATGTTGGGTATTGCTAACTCTAGGTAAGATTTGAGGGACTTCCTGAGAAAAGATTTTGCCATCTAGGTGAACTACGCGCCCCAAGCTGCAAATTTTAGCTTTCGTCACTCTCAATGTTGAAGTAATGCATCAGACCTCTCCGCGTCAGAGCTAAGTAGACTGTCAGATTTGTAAAATTTCTTCTTCACAAACTAATATGTGAGGTTCCACTTTCTATCCAGCATTTTTAGATGCCAACTTTGAAGGGAGGGAGAAGAGACAACACATAGATTGAGTACATTACTGAAGACCTGTAGACTCACACAACTGACAGTATGGCATGACCTGTTAGCCAAAATACTACATTCTTGAAGATGTAGCATAACATATGCGTTACACAGACAATTCTGCACTTTCTACAGTATATTTAAAAAACAAGGATTACAACAACAGTGTTTCCTTTACAAATTATCCCATAAAGACACAGATACAACAAAAAAATAGAAGTGCTTCCACAAAAACTGACTTTTTTCCTCATAATTTAAAGGTTCTGATGGAACTAAAAACAAACGCACACATATCCTGAAAATGCTTGATAAAAATGCAAACTGGTACATGTGGTTACCTGAAGCATTACTATGTCCTTGTCAAACATCTCCCTCCTGCACTTCACATTATGATAGTAATAAATCTGAAACAAAAAAGCCAAACCACAATAATTAACAAACATCATATTTAATCTAAACTTATCTTCATTCGGGAAAAATAAACTTTGTTATACAGTATTAGTAAACAAAAAATGTAACTGTGATTTGAAAAAATACACACATATTTGTATGCAAAAAGCATTTTTATATAGCACAAAACAGCATAGTTGCTGGCTGGGCTGTATTGATCTAAGGTCTAGATAAACATAGAAGGAAAAATCTTGTGGACCTCTTTGGCCTACATTTTAATATATCTACTTGTTTAACAACTAACTGTTTGAAATTCACAGGACAGAGAGCCCTTGCAGTTGGAGACATGTTTTTCCTTTGCTCCATGAATTACTTTTAATTATTTGAGATATAATTTTTCAGGAATTGCCAGTTTCAGCAAAATGTTAATATTGTGATAGAACCATACTTATCTAAACCATCCTGGGAGTAAACTCAACAGTACCACACCAAGCAGTAGCAACACCGCAATCGCTGCATGGCACTGAAATGTGGGAAAGGTTGACTCTACCACAATTAATGAAAAATCAAGAGGGCTGTCAAGTTTCTACCTGGGACTGGGAACAATTTTCAGCATGCTAAACTTTTCTCTAGAGACACAACATCTCTCACCAGAATTACATGGAAGAGAGCTAGGCATGCCTTCCCTCTCTTCCCCACACCAATACTCCACATGGACGCCCACTCTGATCTTCTGGGAAAATATCCAAAAGGAGCTGGCTGAACATGAGCTCTTCATAGCCAAAGGAAAGAGAACGGACTTCCAGACTGTGGGAGCCATATTACCTAAACCAAACCAGGCTCTTAACTTCAAGAAGCTGACAACCAGGTGAAATCAACACAGAGACTTACTTCTCCATCAAAAGCTATGCTGAAATTTCAGATTTGATGTGCATCTACAGTAATATGGGCGCTGCTATAATTGTACATAACTAGACCTCCTTTTGCTTTAATAATGACAAGGAAGAACATCACCTTATAAAGATCCTTTAAGTTAAGAGGCAAGAAGTGTCAGAATATAATATGTTTGAGCAGCATAATTCAGCCTCCTAGTACACATGCACTGCAATTATCTAGTGAAGATGGGGGCTTGTGGGAGGGAAAGAAGTTTCTTGCAAATAAATCAAGTTAGCATCTCACAGAATTAAATCCTATTTCTGTTGTAATCTATGTCTCGCTAAGAAAAATCACTTTATCTGATCACCTGACACTACAGTACCCATTTCATAGTTGTTATGCTTGAAACACCTAAGACCTAATTTGTACAAACACAGAGAACATAAGTTTAGAGATGGGTGGAACTAGTCTCCAGAAGTATGACAGAAGTATGAGAGATAAAAGCCAAGAAACACTCAGTTCTACGCTGGTTCTACTGCTTCTGTGTCGTCCTTGGACTTCAATTAATTTATAAACATAAATAGTAATAAAATCTTAATGGTGCATATTTTTATATTTGAGACACTTTTATGTGAAGGTGATGAGTGCATTACCGAAGATGCACAGATCTAATTCTGCACTTCATGCTGCTGTTGGACAGCATACAGTAAAAAGGCCAGGAGTCACGAACTGCATTATACTAAAACTTCTTTACGCATAGAGCATTAAGTTCACTGAGCACTGTAGCAGTCCTGAAACAAAAAAGCGACTTCTGACTAAGAAATCAAAGACCTGTTTAAAAGCACAAATATTCAAATGTTGTGAGTGTTGACATAAATACCTACCTTGCATTACCTTCCATAAGATTTACATAAGTGACATTTGAAATCAATACAGAAAGGGGAGGTTTTGAGGTCCGAAGTTATCTTGGGGGAGTGATCAGAAAACAGGGATTCTACAGCTACTACATACTTACCTGATTAACAAGAGAGAACCCATTTCTTCTCCACATCCCTGCATGCACTTGGGCACATAGGACTAGGCATCGTAGAGGATGTTCTATTAACATAGGCGGGCTAAGTTCACTCTGCATTAAGAAAATGGAATATTTTGATATATACAGAGAAAATAAAAGAAATGGGACTGAAATGAAGGAGGATGGTATTTGTGTTCATTAAAATATTTTGGCAGTACAAAAGAAGCAAATCCAACACACGTATTACAGAAGTTTGATGAGCCTATTCACAATCTATCCAATCGTTGTTGACCAACCTTACATTCTCTTTGCTCCACAGAAGTACTCCACAAGGGCTTTAGTTTATTCTTAAAGACAGCAGGTTTCATATTTTAAAACATCGACATTATCAGTTTAGTAACACTGTCATTTGCTTTCTTTCATTCAAAGGTTAAATACCCTTCTTTCAAAAGACACTGCAATTTCTTCTCCCAGTTTTGTTTTCTCTTCTTTTTATTTATCTTAGTCTTTTTAACTTCCCCTTAAAGAAACATCGTATCAATAAGAACATGCAGGAAGCAAGAAACAGCTAGGGAAGAAAATCAGAACCCAGGCCAAGGAGAAGGAACCAGGTCCTGACAGGAGTTCCTAAAAACAGCTTCTACTACAAAAAGAAGGTAATGCAAGAAGAACAAAATACAAACCTCAAACCTGAGTCTTAAGGTATTTAAGAGAGCAATACTGATTGCTTATGCTCCAGTCATGAATATCTAGATATTAATCTTTTAAGAGGTAATTTTATCTACTAAAGATAGCCTCTCTGAACAGAATCCATAGCAAAAAAGTCCTTTGTTTTATTTAATAATATCCTACACTTACATGACCAACTTCACGTTCAGTATTAATTACATTTAATGAATATGCTACATTTAATTACATACCAGGGGTAGCAGCTCTGGAAACTTATATGCCACTTCAGTTTTACTCAGCAAAACATGCAAGCCTACATAAATACATGAAACAAATACATACATGATATTACACACAATATTTTATATAATTCGAATAGGACAAAAAAGGTCATCTAATTTACTATCAGACCATTTTCTGGACACAGCTACAAGTACGTCTGCAGATTTATCACCCTGGAGCTACACAGCTATTTTCTGAAGAAAAAAAGCATACATCTTAGGAGATGCAAAGTTTTCCCCTTCTATCCTTATAAAATTTGCAGTACAAGTGAAATTTTGGCCCTTCTTTTGACTGTCACATCCCCCCAGCGACAGCCAAGAGTCCTTGGTCTATCAGGACAAATTATCAACAATAGATACCTCATCCTTTCTATCAGTCCTTAGAGATTTATAAAACACCTCAGGAACTATAGTAAGGGCCCTACAAAATACATAAGGGTTTTCTGTTTTGCTTTGTTCTACAGCTCCAAGGGGTTTGCTTAAACATTCAAACTTTCAAAGTTATTTGACTTTGAGCTGCATAGTCAGCTCAGCTGCTTAGTCAGTCGTTCATTACCTGTGAATTTATTTTTATCATATGACTTTCTGATTCTGTAAACTAAAATTCATCAACCTTTTTTCAACACAACTGTTGAACAAGATAGGCACAATACAAAGAGAAAGACAGATTCATTTTCTGGTGACGTATCGGTTTGATAAATCTGTCTGTAACAGAATGTTGGTTAGGCTATTCAATCTGACAGCTAAACATGTTTCAAAAGACTCAACTACAGTCCATTGTTTGTTGTGTTTCTTTTGCGTCACTCAAGTGCCAAAAGCAGCAGTAACTACCTACAACACATCCCCCTGACAAATCCAGAGGCATAAGACAATCTCCCCCAGGCCTGAAACGATAACTTCTGCAACGCTTGGGAACATCTAGCCTAGAGGCTATCAAACAGCTAGAAAATGGCCAAAATGCATCCTATTCAGGCTTTAAACAACTGTTGTGTGGTTCCTTACATACACACAAATACAAATCACATTTATACAACATTTTTTGTTTCCTGAAATATTTTTAAAATAGGTCATACCTGCAAGTAAACGAGAAACTGGGAGATGAATGCTAACTTTTTCCTGAGAAACACAGTATCTGATGGTCTCAACTGAATGTCCACACATACTGAGAACAATAGGCTGTTCTCCATCAGTAAAACCACTATGACACTGCATCAACACAGTCAGGCATTTCTTGTAAGCTTCAATTAACACTTTTTCCTAAAAGAAAGATCGCAGTTTACAGAGGTTATGGAAAAAAAAACCCCCAGAGATCTACAAAATAATACAGCCAACATAAACACAGTCTGATGGGTTTGGGACTTCTACCTTTATTAACAGTGCTGCAAGATTAAGATAAGGAATCCAACAAAAGGAGCTGAATCAAGGGTGTCATAGATTGCAAAACTCATACCGGTACGTCCGATTAGAAAAAAACCCCACTAGTTGGGGTNAGATTAAGATAAGGAATCCAACAAAAGGAGCTGAATCAAGGGTGGCATAGATTGCAAAACTCATACCGGTACGTCCAATTAGGAAAAAAACCCACTAGTTGGGGGTTTTTTTGGTAACTGATATTATGGGAACATTCTGAGCAATGATCATGCTAGGCTAGTAAAACCTGCACGTTAACTAACAGTGACAGATTAAAGCCAGCCTGAATGTTCAAATAGTCTACGATCATTTGTTCCACAGCCACATTTTACTATGCTGAAGTTCTGTACTCCTAAAACTTGAAATGCTTATGGAGTAGAAACCTGATTTACAATCAGGCAGCATCTGGTAGATTCAGGGGCTATTCCTCTATTCCCTCTTCTCTGAAAATTATAACCTGATAGTGTTGTGATGATCACAACTTTCAGATGTGTGATGGAACGCTCTCTGCAATATTTTATAAAAAGTCTTAACTACATTCTTATGAATCGGTCAGTTCAAGCCATAAGAGATCTGTTTAAATACAGCAAAGATTTGCACCTGCTCAGAGAAGATCTTGGCTTACGGTGCAGTTATGTGTTTAGCTCAATTGTTACAGGAATTAATGTTTAAATTTTTTTCCTCCTCACATACTCACATGGAAAAACAACTCAGAAGAAACTTACGTCTAATGCACACCAGTCCTGCATCATTGAAATAACAAGTGTTAATTTCATCTGCAATGTAAATGCTGCTTCCCATTCTGGTTCCATTTCTATGTGTTGTCCTACTTGACGAGTTATTGGATCCATACCCTAGGAAAAAAAAAAAAGAAAGAATTACACATTTCAACAATATACCACTGAAACACATTGAAAACATTAGCATAAGTGTGAGACAGTGGTTATCTGTCCTTATAAATATATTGTTCCTACAACAGGAAAAAAATAAGCTTGGGACCATGTGAAAAGGAATTATACACATCAAAATAATAACAAGAAAATGAAAAAGGAATTGGAAGAGAAGAATACTGAGATGGGAAAGGTTTTGCATATGAGGTCTATTTATTATTAACACCTGCAGAGATTTCAGTATTATGAGCAGTAGAACAACATTTGCATACATACATTATCTTATACACACATTTTGGGTTTTGAATGTATTTTCTAGGGATGTGCTATTAAATGCAGCCAAGTACTACCACGACTGGTTACGGCAGTACCTAATCAGCTCTTGGCATAATCAAAAAACAGTATGACCTGAGGATTACAATATATTCAAGAGACTATCATAAACAGACTAAGGAAAGCTAAGTACTGAGAAATGCATGCTACTGAAGTACTGAAAAATGGGAGTGATTCTGACTTTACGTTATTGATTATACACTCAATTTGCCACTGTAAAAGCTACACTGCTATTAAAATACTCCTAAGGTAAGACAGCATATGAAAAGGCTGGGAAGTAAAAAAACCACAGTGAAGAGGTCTATTTGTATGTCAGGAACTACATATTCCTCAATACAAGGAGCAACTCTACTGACACTTAAGTAGTAACTGGAGCTCCCACTATGAGGGAAAGTTGGTTAAGATGAACCAGATTTCACTCACACAATTGTCTTGTCTACCTCTACAACTGCAAAACATGCTCAAAATGACATTTTTCTTTCCAAACCACTCTTCCTTTTTATTGCCCTCTACAACAAATTAAATTTGAAAAAGTTAGGTGAGATGTTATGTTTCAGGAAAACATGATGACTCCAAGTGTTATACTGCACTGAAGTTATAAAATTGAGAGTATGTTAAATTTCTTCCATTTTTATATCACGATATCTAACTTCCTGCTTTAATTTGCAAAAGTTTTGTAATTCACAGATTTACATACCTGCATACATTTGAGTAATTCTAAGAAGGCATCAAAACCCTCTAGGAACTTGTGCCTCAAGTCATCTGACCACTCAGTTGGCTTACTTATCAACACATACCTGGGTACATTAGAAAAATATAAGTGTTAATTTTATATTTTTTTTCCTCCTCAACCGATCAAATCAGCACATAGTTAATACACTTACTTGAGATCCAAAATAAGGCTCTGAACACGCCTGAATTTGAAAGCCTGCAGAGCAGTGTAACGTTCAAACTGAAACCTGCCTTGGATGTCACGGTGCCTTAAGTGGTCCATAAAAGTTTTGATGATAGTGGTCATGAGATTTTCTTCTGTTATTAGCATTCGAGCCTATGCCAAAGTACATTGAAATTTGCTGTAATTAACAGACACAGCTAACAAGAGTTTCACGCTGCACCATGAAGTTTATAAAATACATGAACATTTATCCAAAAATAGTTACATCAATAATTAACACAAAAGAACATACTGAAAGCCAATCTTCCAAACATTCACAAAGGAAAAAAGTAATCTAGCCAGAAATTATCATAATCCAGATCTCTTTCTTCAGATCCTTTCTGTACAGAAGTTTGACTATGGTTAGGCTCCTACTAACCTATATAATTATGACACAAGATGTATGTTATTATGTGTCTTATAATTAACTTGTATCTCCATTTAAGCATGTGTTGTCTCATCTCTTATAATTTAAGTATGAGCCCTTTAGGGGAGTGACAGCTCTTCTGTTTTCTGTTTACAAACTGTCAAGCCCTGTGGTGAACAGCATGTCTTCTGAACTGCTAAGGAACTACATAGTGCAACTTCCACATGGAAATTACTTGAAACGACTTATGATTCCCCTCAAGGAATCATATATACTGCATATATTCATGTGCTGTAGGAAACAAATCAATGGGCATCATAAAACCCAATGAAGATTGTCTTCCACACCCAACCTGACCTAACCCAACAGCACAACAGAGTAGGGGGCACTAGGAAGTTACTGCCATCTCCTATTTAAACTCTTCCAGAACTCCCTCATTTTGTTGGTTCTCCAAGGTAAATGGGACGAGTCTTGCAGTTCTCAGATCTCATGAGGCTTTTATAACATGGCTGGTAGATTCAAGAAGATCAGCCACTCTGATCTACCTCAACAACACCGTGGTTGTTGACTAGAGCTTCTGGGCTCTACAGCTGCTAATGATACTCCAAAATACAGTTTCTAAAATACCACTACCAGGGAAAAAAAAATAATTAATAATCTAATGGGTAACATTTTCCCCCCAAAAAATTACTAAGATCAGTTTGAAAACGTTACTGGGGGGCAGTGCAGTGGTTTTATATTCTTCAACTTATTAATTCAATTAAGAATGAATGGCTGTAAATATATAAAAAATACTTCTTAATGAATATAGTAGTTTATCATAATTACTTTCATCTCATCAGTCTATTCTATCCTACAGAAGAGTAAAAAAGTTTGCTTTACTTTTTTTGCATGCTGTTGAAATAGAAAACACGTAAAAGGGACACTGCAACTATTCTCTAAGGAAATGTTTGAAATTCCTTTTTTAAAAAAAAAATATGTTTTAATATACATATGCCACCACCCCATCTGCCAAAGGAAAAAATAATACCATAACCATTTAAATAATACTAGTTGGTTAAGTCTAACTGTAAGTCTAAATATTGGCAACATTCTTATTAACAGCATCAAAATTAAAAGAGGTAACACAATATTGCCATGAACCATGGAAACAAAATCCTGCTGTCCTGTTGAATTCCCATGAATAACATCCACCCCTAGGAAACTGAAAAACAACTTCGCTCAACAGCATAACTGTCACGCTACTATTGAATTTTAGAGCTCAGTTAAGCTGATTAAATATGGAAAGATTCAGAAGCATTCTTTTTTAAACAATTCTGGCTCTGAAAATCAGACTTTTATTTCCAGTACAGGTCCGAAGTTTTATTTGTCTAGCTCATAATACAAGCAAAGACAGACTTATTTGGAGACTGGAGCAAAAAAAGACACTTCCCAAACCAGCATAAGCTGGTGAAAGACCAGCAGTTAGTGAGCTGGGAGAAATAACAGTGCCTGAAGCACTGTAACAAAAATTAACTGGAAACCTGAAAGAAGGCATCGTCCGAGTCTAGAAGTACCAAAGGAAGCAGGGGATATCACGAGACAATTCTTGCTTGCACTTGTGTTGATTGGAAAATTAACATAAAGTGGATCATTTATAAAACTGCACCAGAATGGTAGGCTCTGAAACTGTGATATGCAAACCATAATGTAGATTTCTACAAACAGTAACCGTGGCTCAGTACGATGAGGACTTTAATTTAAAGGTGTTGTGTGTTTCTAAATAAAAAATTTAAGTACCTTTCTAAAAAAAGGTAAAAGAAAAACGTAAAAAGAAAAACCAAAAGTACCCAGCCCACTCTGGGAACTCAGACTCAAACTTTACAATGCTGAACGCATTAACTTCTAAACCCATAGCAATGTATGTAAAGTCTGACTGCTGTGCAGCAGCAGCGCCCTGCATTTCCACAGTAATGTTAAAAGAAATCTGCAGTCTTGATTCAAGAACCTCGAGTGGCTTTTAACAAATAAAGATTTCCTTTTTTGGTCTTTTAGTACTTACAAGAGAAGGCACTGTGAATATCTGTATCGAGAGGTCAGCAATTGAGAACTCTCTGTCGTGGTCATCTTTCATAAAATCACTCTGCAATCGCTCATAGTTCTATTAAGAAGGAGGCAAAAAAAGGCAAGGAGTGCCAACTATCAGTTTTTAAAAGAAAGACAGGCACTACTCACCAGAGTAGGTACAGTGAAGAGTTGGACAGACAGAGCAGCCACCGATACTGCCCGTTCGTGATCATCCTCCATATAATCTCTCTGCAACTGCCGGTAATTCTAAACAACAAGGGGAAATTCACCTCTAATCCACACTGACCTGATTTTTTAATTTAAATGTTTGCTCTGGGAAACTTTAATGCCATGATAAAGGGAAGAGTAGCTCTTATGGATTATTATATAGGTATTTTGTACAAAGAACATGACAACTTAATCTGCTCACATGAGATCTACTCACTCTCATTTCACAATAAAAGCTAATTTTCTATTTTCTACTCAAAAAAACTTAGTCTTCAGCAGAGTGAGCAGAATTTTGCAGTGCTGATTTAAAGCATTTCAAATACTAGTTACTGCAGAAATACTAATCAGCATAACTGAATTTCAGCACTATTTGAGCAGTGCTGTAACAGCTTACAATTCAACAATGAGAAGCTATTAGGTCTTAAGTAGTGATAGCCTGCATAGTTGACAGTGAAGACAAAAACATCTGAACTGCTTTAGTTCTGGGCAGCCTGGAAAACCCGTTTTCCTCCCAGGAGATGAGATGCTATTATAACTAATATTTAGAAGACAGAAATAAGGTGGTCAGCATTGTGTTTCAACTTTTCACTTCCAAAAAAAGGAAGAAAATTCTGGACAACAGTTCATTTGAAGCACTGTATGCTAACTAAACTCTCTCATCTAGACAGTTTGAGCGTTTAATGGCTCTTTGTAAGGAAGATACTTACTCTTGCAAAGCGGATAGCGAAAAGTTTCTTGTATTTCAAATCCATAAGTAGACTGCTCATGAATAACTGGTGATACACATTTCTAGCTCCTGTCAAGAAAAATGAATGAAATATTGCATGTCACTATTTTCTATCAACAAATTATGGAAACATTTAGAAAAGTAAACTTTTACAGAATGAGGTAAGCATGCATTTCAGAGCAGAAGCTGCTTTAAGTCTGTCAAGTGGTAGCAAAGGATGAAGAAGAATACATAAAACAAAATTCTTCAAGTGACATTATTTATTACTCCTGTATAAGATAACACTGAACTGAGGAATGGGAACAAAAACCTTCAAATACAAGGCAAGTCAGGCAAACAAGAATGGAACTCTATTCCTCCTCAGGATAAACAGAGGATTTGGATAGGCCAGGGAAAAAAGAGCACGGTATTATGAGAAGTCCTAGGAACAGCAATAAATTCTGCTAGTTGTGAACAACTCTGCAAAATAAACAGCATCGCTATCTCTGAATTTCTAGCCTGTGTGAGCAGCATCCCAGAAAACATTATCAATACAAATGAGAATTGACTGTATGTAGCTTAGAAATACATGCACGTATGTACCATTTCTTTCTGTAGGTCACTTTTAAGTCAAAAGCCATTATGCTATTTCCTTAATGTAGAGTAACTATGGAACACATGAAATATTGATGTTGAAATAGAAATGCAAAAGTCACTCCTTGCTTCCATGAAAGACATTATCCTAACAAAACCCGTATTAAAAATGTTGTAATAGTCCACAAAAGCAGTGCCTTTCAGATCACAATATTTTCAAGGAGAAAAATCTGAGTGCCAGGAATCCATTCACACAAGATAAAGGTATTAGATAAACAAAACCTAAAATAATCATTTTCTCCATACTACATCCACTTTCCACCTTACTTGTTACTGCTTTTATTGCTGCTCTAAAGACAGACCACAAAGAGATGTTACTACTCCCTAGGGTATCTGTACCTCAGAACTGAAGAACAAGAGATACTGGGAGGGAAGGCAGCAATTTTCAAATTACTATATTCTTGTTTAAATAAGGAAAGGACATCAGATTGCATCATTCTCTGCATTCTCTTTGTGCTTCTCTTTCTTACACCTGGCCTTAACATGCCCTTTCAGGATATCAAATCAGACACAGAATCCATGAGGGAGAAGAAATTAACTACCTCTACTTCCTCAAAATTACAACTTTCTAGCCAACCCCATTATACCTATCAGGCTTTTAAAATTTTAAGGGCTCTAAAATAATAGAACAGTAGTTTTCACTGAGTGTTCTCAGAACGTTTAAGAGTACCTCATGAAAACAAACACAAGTCAAAGCAGAAAACCTCAGCCCTACACCTGAAAAAGAGGCATTTTGGCAGGTACGATATAGATGCTGAGATCCTACAAAGCAGACAAACCCCAAATCACTCTGTTGTTTACTCAGTTTCCCTTAACTATCACTGTCATCCACATATTCAAGTCACCCTTCATTTCAGATTACTTTGAGAAATTAGATCTAAAACCAAACCCATCTCCAAATGGTCTCCTTATGTTCTTGTCTTCAATATATTTGGAGTGCATCATGAAGGGACACATTATAACAAATCAGGCAATTTATCTATAATACACCACTGTAAAAATGATCAAACATTAGCAGATACAGTAAAGGGGAAACTTTTTTTGCATAGCATTCTGTAGTATTTTCCAGAAGTTTGAGAAAACTCACCTTTCCACAGTTTAGAATCATACAGCATCAACTTATCCACAAGAGAAGAATTTTCACCATCTGGCCCCTCCTGTAAACCAACCTGACACAATATTCGACGAAGACCATCTTAATGAAGAGAAATTATATAAGTTAGTTATAGCTTAAACACAAACTTACACATTATTTTGACATACTGGAATTTTCATAAGACATAGTGGAAGCCATAGGGCCCTCTTTTCCTTTACAACTGAGTAACACTGCTCATATTTTGCTGATAGAAACACAAATATTTTCTACTTGCAAGTTTCCCACTAACCCTATGGAACACTAGGAACCTTGTGAAAATTGCCAAACACAATGATTTGTTTCAAAGCTATCGAATAAAAATGTGCTTTCCTAGATGTGCTGCTGGCTTATGAATACAAGAAATAAATATACAGCAGGCTAATTTTCTAGGTTATATTTTTCCTGTTTAGAGTCCTATCAAAAGGAAAGTATAATTCATATATGAAACGACTCATATACTCATATATGAGTGTTTCTGTTTACACTTACTAGCTGCTATTATTTTAAAGCTTCTCTACGTACTTTTTCTAATGGAAAGCAGTAATAATTGTTATTATATGAACATGTAAGTTATTATATGCTTGCAGACAAGCCTGCACCTGCAACAGAACACAACACAAACATGCTCATATTAACAATGTTCAACCTAGCTTTGCCATGCAGGTAATGCATATTCATTAAAACAACTACATGACTTACACGCATTAGCCCTTATTTCTGCACACTGCTTAGACATCTCAGCTTCTTAGGTAGAGTTGGCAGTGGCTTAGTGCCCTATATACAATACCACGTGCTGCATGGTGCAGTTCTATACAGTCTGTGAACCCCTATAGTTTGGGTTGGTTTTGTTTTGGTTTTTTTTTTTTGCCTTGCAGAGTTCTATTCCAACTACTTTTATGAAGGGTAACAAATTAAGGGAAACTACAGACAAGAGTTCGACACTCATTTCACAGCAATCATCCAACTTAACTTCGTGGCACAGCAGAAGACCCCTCCACCTACCACTCGTCCTTTGCTCAGGGACATTTAAGCGTAACCACCTGAGCAGTGCAATTCTATCACCCCATGTTACAGACGAACAGTAGCAGGCTGCTTGAGATTCTGCTGATTGAGCAGAATCTAGACTTTTCGGTGTATTTGTGTCCTGGTTTCAGCTGAGATAGAGTTCGTTTTCTTCTTAGTAGCTGCTGTGTTTTGGATTTAGTATGAGAATAATGTTGATAACACACATTGTTTTAGTTGTTGCTAAGTAGTGTTTACAGTAAGTCAAGGACTTTTTCAATTTCCCATAGAAGCTGAGAGGGAGCATAGACAGGACAAGCTGGCCAAAGAAATATTCCATACCATAGACATCATGCTCAGTATATAAATGGGAGCTGGCCGGGGAGCAGGAATCCGCAATCACTGCTCAGGACGGGCTGGGCAATTGATCATCGGGTTGTGAGCAACTGTATTGCACCATAATTTTGCATATTCTTTTATCATTATTATTATTATTTTCTCTTCCATTACTGTTCTATTAAACTGTTTTTATCTCAACCCATAAGGCTTTTTTCCCCCTTTTTCTCCCTACCCTACTGGAGAAGGGCGGGAGGAGGAAGGAGGTGAACAGCTGCGTGTAGTTGCCGGCTGGGGTTAAACCACAACAGTTTGTTAAAAAGCTAAGGGAAACCAACTTTTTCAAGAGTGCATTTCACAAAACCAGACTCCAGAGTACATTGCAAGACTGAATGCCAAGGTGTGTAAGGCATTTCAAGCAGCTGAGCATGTAGGTCACAGACAAAACATATGCATACTGCCTACCATCAAACATTATTTTTGCCCTTCTGAATCAAAGGACACTGCATTTAATGAAGTGAACTCTGCAGAATTTCAGAAATACCACACATACAAATCAAACTATAAATTCAATGCTTTCATCTGTAATTTGATAACCATTAACATACTCAAGTTACTTTTTTGCAACTGTAATTTAGTGCTGAAAATTAGTGACTTTGGCACCTGGCACAAATGACATGACACAAAACAAGGCTTTAAGAAAATGAGAAAGACAGTGCCTGCTTACACGTTACACTGAAAGGAAAATTGATCTCAGAAATTAAATATCTTCACGTCTCTCCTTTCTATTAATACCTATTATTTGCCAGCAACACTGGCAAATTAAACAGTTGAACAAACTACTACCATAACTTTTTCAAAGTTTGATTTACGTATCTTTAAAAATTAACTTATAGAAACACAAACTACTTATCTGTCAAAAAAGATAACATGATATAGAGATCCTGTGCCTGAAATCTTGGCTAGTTTTTTAACTATTAGTCTAATAAAACATAAAATCTGAAGAAACCTTGCAACTATGCAGAACATACATGCAATATTACAGCTGAGTGTGCTTTGCTAGTAATTCTTATTAACATTTACAGATACATAGAACACAAAGTACATTTGGGGCTGTATCTACATTTCTACATATCAGCGGTTTGACACATTTTCCTTTTATTTCCCCTTATGGTCCACGTTTTCACAACCTTATGTTTCAACAGGACAAAGGAGGAACCAAGTCAAAACAGCGACAGAGCCTTTCCATAAAAATGATACTGTGCATCTTGATTTCTTTGAAGAAACCTCTTTCTAAATATCTGATTAATACTTCGTTGGCTTCTATACTTACTGAAAAACCTCCACACATCCTTGCATTTTCTCTGTTGTTCTACTTAGCAAAAAATCTGAAACAATCACTTCCATCATCATTCATCAAATTACTTCTGAATAATTTTGTTTTATCTAATCAGACAGGTTATTTTCAGCTTACTGCATTCATTTAAAAAGAACTAGGGACTGAAAAATAGCTTGTTGACATACAGCATTTGACAGTGACTCTCAGCTTCTGTTCAACAGCAACTAAACAGAAAGCAGTATCTGAGAGGTGAGACAGGTAGCACTTTCATATGGAAGTTAGAACTCAGTACAGCACTCCAATAAGAGAAAACAGAATGAAGTCTGACAAGTTATTAATAGTTTTGCCTTATATATTACATATCTGAAATAAGTAGACAACATTGCTTCAGGAATTCAGCTTGCCTCACAAATACTCTCTAACTTATCTCAAAAAAGTTCAAGTTTGCCCACCTGAATATCCAATAACACTGCCAAGCCAAGTTAGGACCTTCAGACCAAAGCTCTGATGGGCAACAATAGATGAATGCATAACTTGCACTTTCAATGGCTTTGTCTGACGACTTGTATTTCTCTTAAAAAGAAAAGGAAAAAGGAAGTAATGCATATTTAAGTGAGGACTAGCGTATATTTCCGTACAGAAACACAGTATTCCTATGATTAATTTTAATGATTTATAATAACAATGCATATTCTAATTACTAACACCTACATAGGGAAGACACAAAGCCAAAAAAGTCTGAACTTCGTTTACCCTATTAATATTTGAAGGACCTTATTATGCAATATTAACATATTTAGGCCAATCCATTTTCCACTCTTGGCCTCTTATCAAGGTACACACCGATCTGCTGCATTTTACTGATAAGCAGTCCCATGCACAAACTAAGACAGCCATGCACGTTTGTTCCTCATAACACGATATACAAGTCACACAGCAGCCCACCAAGGAAAGAAACTGATTGTCCATGAACTACTTTCAAAAATAGAAATTAAACACACAGAGTTAAAACAAGAAAGAAAGAATTTCCCTTCATCTCTGGGTTAGAAACCTTGATAGTTAGACATTACACGTAAAAGCCGTTTGTTCTTTGACTGCATAAGTGGCAAGTTAAAAACATTGCACAACTTTATCTTTAAAGATATGTTAATGTTTTCAAAATACCTTAAATAGTTTAAGGCCAGTAACTCTAGTTGCAGTATTTGTTTTTCAGTGGTAGCACTATTATGCATGAACTATTTATTTCATGTGATTAAGTACTGCACTGCAGCAGTTAAAGAAAAACTAAATAAAAAATATTATTCCCATGTTTTTACATGGAAGAACCTTGCAGTTTATAGACATTATGAATATATCTACACACATAAATACACACAAAATGAAAGTGTATTTGCAGTTTCACACTTGGATTCATTTAGTAACAATTTCCATAGTTGTGGCTGTGAAAGATGCAACCAACTTCATGCTATAGGAGAAAAACTAAAGTAGTTTAACCATGCAATTCTAAAAGATCACATTTGAAGTTCCTGATCAAACTCTGTTTTCTGAAGGGAATAGTTGTCTCAGAAATTCTTTTTAAGAAATGATTTTGGGTGCGAGGTATATCATAGTAGAAAAAACAGAACAAAAAAACAACAAAAAAAGGGAGCATAAACCTGTATTTTGATACCTCTACTCTGTGCATTGTAAAGCACACGTCCAACACTTTGTATTATTAAAATATAAAGGGTCATTATGGTAACAGTATCACAAACCTGTGTAGCAAAGCCTCTTTTTGCTTAAGATGAGGCAAATAACTAGATAATGTTACTTACCACTATTACTTACCACTATTACTGATTTTGCTTGATCACAGTACTGAAAGTCTCCATATCGAACAGACCTACGACCCTTTAAATTTGTAAAGAAGTAACATTACCAGCAGCTTCTAAACAAGAACTTCAAATGCCATTTTTTACATTAATATAAAAGATAAAGTAAAAGTTTCAGATGTACGTTAGCCACTCTTTCTTTCATGCTATTTTCTTTTTTTAAAGTACTGGAGACAGTTACACACTTGGTTTTCCAAAATGCACCCTGTACTTTAAAAAAGAAAATAGAATTATATCATATATGCAGTTACCTGTCATACTAAATTTTCTGTGTATAATATTGTTTTTAAGATGTAACCATCACACACTTTTAAATAAAATACTGTAAACTTATCTTTAGTACTAATGCATCTATCATTAGTTTTGGTAGAATTTAAAGAGATTTCAGACATTTTAATGCCTTTTAAAAAGTAGGTATTAAAGGTAATTGGTCTTTTAAACATACAACTAAAGCACTTGGTTTATTTCAAAACTAGGTTTCCAGTCTTTCTATACTGTCAATACGTACATTAAAATAGATAGTTGATTTAATTTATAGTGTATTATAGACAGAATAGCTTACTGAGATTTTAGATCTGGTCTGATGTCAAATCATTGTTTCAGGCATAACCTTCTCATTTCTTTTACATACAATACAAATACGCACACATATATATGCATTCATGTACATATTTAGAAGTAGGACAGGGATCAACAGTAGGGAAAAAATCTCCAAAGCGCATCCTACAGTACACAGCATGTGCTCAAGTCAGCACACATTCAGGGATCGGATGGGAATCTTTTGGTTACTAGTATCACAAAAACAGAGTAGTGACAATACAAAAACAAAATCTAGTTCAATGTTAAGTAGTATAAAGTGGTTCTATTCCCTTTTCCACTGACCTTCTTGAAGCACTTTTAACAACCCAGTGCCATTTTGGAAGAGGCTGTCTGCCCACACCATCCCCCCAAAAAAGGCACGAGCCAACAAAACAATATAAAATGACACTAATTTTCACAGCAACTGCTTACAGGCTCAAGGCACAAATAACAAGGTGTAGTTGTCCCTAGAAAGTGTCCCTTTCTTAAAAAAACGCACACAAGCCAGACTACAAACACAGCTGATAGAGTGCTTCTGAGGCTCTTTCAATGACAGCTCCCTGGTGAACAGTACGGGATGAGCAAAAGCTGCTGCCTGTCCTTGACAGAGGAGTGAGAGACACCCTGCTATCTACACTCACAAGACTTACTGGAATCCAGTTACACCGAAACATGTATTCAGTATTAGGTCTGGTTTGGATTGGCCAACGAGTTAAGACATTTTAGGGTGGCCTGACACACAGGGCTCAATCACAGTAACCACACTCTTTGGGAAAACAAACTGAAGTGCAGTCATATAAAATAAATATTAGGATAAGTTTAATTAAAAGTTCTAGCAATTCATTTACTTACATCTCTATCTACTGTCGTTGCAAAACCAATAGCTTCCTTCTGCGTGCAGTTGACAGCCTTCTGAAGAGTATAAATGACTTGTTCATAGGTATGGACTTCATCATTAAACAGCATGCAGTAGTAAGTGTCGCTCTTCTCACTTCAAAGCAAGCATTGAATTTATATAATTCAAAGCAATGTAGTTTAAAAAAAATCAACTTCTAGTTTAACAAAGTTTTCCACCAAGCAGACAACCCAAGCCTGGGCTTTGCTATATCAGAACATATCTCCACAATTTATTTGGAAAGGACTGACCACTCTCTTATTTCTATAGGAATGTGCATCTTTCGTGCAGAATTAAGACCAAAATGAGCAAAATCTTAAGACAATACTTAAGTCTGAATATTATTTTTGAACATTTGTTGATTATGAATTGATAGTTTCCTACTAAGGAAAATACATTTCCTCCCAGTGCAGCTGTGCTCAATACATTCCCCCACAGCTTCTTAGGAACTTCAATGGTCTTGGCATTATTTTGCAACACCTGTTTCCCCAATAGTGCATAAAGGTCTATTAGACAACAAAAACTTGGCAGTCTCTTAAAAAGCCCAGACTGAACAATCCTCAAAACCACAACTTAAGCAGCTTACATAGATTCAGTGCAATCTTTTGATTCCCATCTTTTATGTACACAGCATTCTTACTCACACAATACAACGTAAGAGAAGATACTAACAAGATGTCACAAATGAATCCATGATAACTATGATGCTCCAATACACTAAAACGTTCTGTAATGCTTTGAAATTTTTAAAAAGTGGATCACTAAAAGTACATAAGAAATTATCCCGCTACTTGGTTTAGGGTACTGTATTTTACTAATACTTCCTTTTTGATTTTAAGAAAACAATGGTATCAAAAACATTGTTTCATCATCGCTATGGAGAGACATGGGCTGTATAATCATAAAAGAAAAAATATGAGAAAAACAGATCTATTAAAATTATTGTAGTCCATTGTCTGCAAAATATTCCTGACAATTTCAGGAAAGGCAAAAAACAGACTTAAAATCAGAATTTGCCTTTTCTGTTGTAAATATATCTAATCCTTTAAAAGGCAGAAGACAAATACTATACTTACATCATTTCTAGGCCAGGCAATTCATTTTCCTTTTCCCACGTTAATATATCTACTGCATATTTAAATGTGATGGCAAAAATATTATAAGCTCTTGCCACCATATCTTCTGGTAAGTGCACAAGAGGATCCTGGAAAAGAAATATAAATAGCAATTGAGAAATTAAATTACATTCAAAACAGGGATTGTCAAATTTGCACCTCTCTTTGTCAAAGATGATGTAGCATCTTTAATGACTTTTTTTAAAGGACTTTACATTTGAAAGAAATAGTCAATAATCATCCTGTTTTCTTTTTCCAGTTCTTCACTGACAATCACCATAGCAGTAATCTAACACTCACTACCTAAATGTTAACTTGCCTCTGATCACCCACTTAATTTTTCACACACTTCTCCATTTTTGCTTTCATTGTTCCCACTTTTGCACACCTTCTAAGATAGTTCTTCTGAAGAGCTTCTAGCCTTAGCTGTATTAAAATCTGCTTTTTCTGCAACGGCTTCAAAAACAGAATTTGAAATCATTGTATCTTTTGTTCCACTTACTAATATTGGTAAACTGCAGAATACAAACAACTATGCATCTATTGCCTTGTTTTACACGTAGCACGCATTTAGAGGCAGAAGTCTTATCTACCCAAGCTTATATAACATCCAGTACGCTGGGATCATGTTTTATGACACGTCTCTTACATGCTGCAGTATATAAACAATTAAATGCTTAAATGTAACTAGGTATTTCATAATGATTTGCCCATGTCTCAGTCTTACTCACACACAGCTGTTCCCCTTTTGGGAAACAGCTCTTGTCAGAGCAGAACGGCTGCTGCTGCAGGTGGGGGAACTGAAATGAGGAGTGGGAGGAAGAGGAGTGCTGTCTCAGTCTGCAAAGTCAAAGGGACTACTTGGAGCAGCAAATGAGAACCACTGCCAACTCTGAATCAGGTAGCACAGGTACCACCACCATTTCCTTCCAATCCATTACAAGGGATTTGTGTGTGAATAGAAAACATTAAAAACCTCTTCTCTGAAAGGATTCTTCTTCTACTATTTCAAATTTCTGATGTTCAGAACAACTAGTCCCTCTTCTACAAAGCTGGAAGGGGAACAATGCATGCCCTGCAGGTGACCTGGACATATACTATACATTGGGTCACTGACTCAATTCATCATTTGATATTTTGAAGTATGTGTAATTGTTAGCCAATTAAAATATTTAACAGTAGCCCAATTTCTGTTTTAGGATTACGTGATAACAAATTCTGTGTTTCACTACAGTTTCTGTTGTATAAAAACGGCCACAATAATCTTTTCAGAGCTTAAGTCTGCATTATCTACAGGAAACCCTTGACAATCAGCAATTCACCTGCACCAGTGAAGTTAATCCACGCAGCCCCCTGCCAAGACTCTTTGGGAATATTTGGAAGCTTTACAGGAATGTTAATAACAGCCATTTCTCTTTTTTTTGCTTCAATTAAAACTTATCTACGGTATGGAGAACCAGCAGTCACCAAAAGCAAAGGCAAACCTTAAGCAGCAGCACTGCCTCCATTCCCAGCACTTTCAACAAAGACACGTATCTGGGCAATGCAGAACACAGGCTCGGATAATGCTCAATAAATGATCCTTGATCTACCTCAAACACAACACTGCGTAACATAAGAGAGCTCGATCCCCATCACTCTCAGGGAAAAAACAGAAAGCCTGCCCAGTACCTTAATTTTTCTGTCACTCACACTCACTGTGTGAGTATTTTTGGACACAGAAGTAGCGGTCCACCCAAGATTCCAGAACAACACTTTTCTAAGACTGCCCACTAATGTAAACCGGCATTTAGATCAAGCGGTGAGTCCATGCAGCAGTGCTGCAGTCTTAAGGTTGAGATAGTGAGAACAGATTTTAGAAGGTCACTGCAAATACAGATACAGTTGCTTCACTTAAACCGTAAGATCAGCAAAATTGCTACAAAAATTTGCCCTATATTTTCCTTTAAAAAAAAAAATCTTACGAAGATTATATTACATAAGAACAGACATAAGTGGCTAGACCAGAAGCCAAACTAGCCACTCTCATTCCTGAGAAGGTACAAATATAAGAAAAGGACAGAATGCTCCTCTGTTCTCCAGTAACTTAAGACACTAATACTTCCCACACGAAAGATGGTATCTACAATTTTAAATGGCCATTGATCATTTTTTCCCTCCACAAATATGTTGTATTTCATTTTGAACATATATAAAATTTTAACAATTGTGTTTTGTAACAGTTAGTCCAACAGCTTGAATTCATACTCTGAGTAGTGTGTCTTTTTGCATTTAATATGTATGTTCAAGTTGTTATACTATGAGAAATGGTGAAGATATGTTCTCTATTTACCTTCTTATGAGCGGTAGAGGGAATTGGGGTTGTTTAGTCTGGAGAAAAGGAGGCTGAGGAGAGACCTTACTGCTCTCTACAACTACCTGAAAAGAGGTTGTAGCAAGGTGGGGGTCGGTCTCTTCTCCCAAGTAACAGGCAATAGGACAAGAGGAAATGGTCTCAAGTTGTGCCAGGGGAGGTTTAGACTGGATATTAGGAAAAATTTCTTCACTGAAAGGGTTATCAAGCATTGGAACAGGCTGCCCAGGGAAGTGGTTGAGTCACCGTCCCTGGAGGTATTTAAAAGACCGGTAGATGTGGTGCTTAGGGACATGGTTTAGTGGTGGACTTGGCAATGCTAGGTTAACGGTTGGACTTGATGATGTTAAAGGTCTCTTCCAACCAAAATGATTCTATGATTCTATACCAAACAAGCTTTTATAGACCTCTATCTTATATCTCCATTACAGCTTTCCTGTAACAGCAAGTCATTTTGATTTAAAAAAATTTGTGCACTTTACTTTGGTAAGAATCAGAACATATGTCGCACAGACAGCTTAATTTGGCTTCTTTATGCACATGATAACATACAGACTTTTTTTTTTCCACATGGCAGAATCCCTTCACCTTTCAGAATAAGACAGAAAAACAAAGAAACAGAACTACAGCTGCAGAGGTGACCAAGGTCATACAAAATAAAGCCTTCAAGTAGAAAATGTCATTCTAAATAACTCCTTAAAGTTAGACAAGACATTAATTTTGCCTAACACAGTGTGGTTCAAATATTACTATTAAATTTCCTCTCATCATTCATGCATGGTATACAAGACTAAAAATAACCTCACATGAATGATCTTTATATATACATACATATACCCACAATTAATGTTTTGAAACATGCTGCCTCAGTTGTTATTACCTCTTCTTCTGCAGTCTCTGAAGTGTTCAGTTCATGCTTTTGACAGTAAGGACCTTCTTTCCAAGCTTCTGTATCACCACAGTCACAGAAACCTCCTCCACCTGATGTTGTCATCTAAAATTATTTAAAAACAGAACAGTTCACGTGAATATGCATACATACATGCACATTAAGAATGAGTAGTCATAGATAAACTACAAAAGCACAATCACAACACCTGATAGCTTTAGCCTGTTAAAAAAGCACAGGGAAACCATGCCTGATTCTGTGATGGCTGAAAGCTTACCTACTTCATCAGTCTGCCTATGTCAAAAAAAAAAAAAGAGGGATGAAAAAAAAAAAAGCTTCAAACACCCCCATTCTGCTCCACCTGAAGGCTGTGGGTTTTTTCTGGTTTTCAGTTTTTCTGAATCTATTACTTGTAATGCCATCTGTACTATTTCAGATTCTCACGTTTTTAATCTGAACAAAGCTAAATCCTTTCCTAT
Organism: Himantopus leucocephalus; assembly: GCA_003993805.1. Taxonomy (NCBI): domain Eukaryota; kingdom Metazoa; phylum Chordata; class Aves; order Charadriiformes; family Recurvirostridae; genus Himantopus; species Himantopus leucocephalus. The sequence goes on along the minus strand of RSEF01000003.1, from coordinate 25,797,987 downwards.
AGCACTACTACACAGTGAGTAAAAGATGTGCTGTTTACAGTAACAGGAGTTTACACCCAAAACTTACAAGTTGTTCATATAAGTCTCAGTAAACATAGAAAAAAGTATCTGGAAACCGTAATGATGTATTTACACTGTTTTAATAAAACTGATTTTAAAGCTAAGATCACTTCAAATTAATAAGTGTAATAATACTTTTTTGAACAACAAATATTAACTGATTCATAGAAGAATTATTCTTTCACCTATTTTTGGCATACGGGTGCATTCTGTACATACAGGTACACCCTACAGCATCAACAAATTTAGATGGGACATTTGAAAGAACATTTGCTTACACTTTTGGATGTCACCTAGACTTGTTAATTCACTAAGCTTGCAAACTAAAAACCTACATGTGGGAAGTATGCTGATATCAGCGAATTGGGTTGGGTTTCTTGGGGCAAGCTGTTGTGTTTGGGTTGGGTTTTTTTTTTTTTCCTAAATCCCAGTGCTCAGGGTAAACATGCAGTGATCGGATTTACATTAACAGCAGGGCAGTATCATGAAAAACAGATTTACAGAAAGGCCACACTGGTAGTTTTCACTTAGCTTCTTAGTTTAAAGACACCCCACAGCCTTCTTGGTTTTGTTTGTAGGATTTTTTTTGAACTAGTGTGTACTACTAATAGCAGTATATTACTAAAATAAAGAGCATCTACAGTTTTAGTTTTCTATTTTAACTTTATGTTTAAAAAACAAACAAAAATCACAGAATTTGATAACAAATCAGATGGTTAAAGGAAATCAGTTTTAAATAAAAGTGGTTGCTTAATAAAGGTTTTTCAGTACCTTTTAAAAACAGTCAAACATCAAGGTCAAAGCAAGTCAAAACACAACTCTAATGCTGTAAAATTCACTAAAGGGCACATGTTAAAAATAACGTACATTTGTAAGCTTAACTGTTGTGCATAAAATTTAATTGCTCAATATTTTAGTGTTAACTTTCAGAATTTACACTTGGATCAAAACACTTAAGTTCTTATAAGATTATTGCAGACATAATTACAAACTTTATGTTCATCCAACATTTTGAGATTATGTATACATTCTTCAACTTTAAACAAGGAGCTTCATACATGTACAAAATTATTAATGACTACATCATATATTCCAGCAGCATTACTAACCCTGTATCGGTGCTCTCTGTGAATACTTCCAAGAAAGCACTCCATGCATAACACACAAGTTGGGTCAACTGCACAGTCTCTGAAAACAGCAACAACAACAAAACAAAAAAAAAAAAAGAGAGAGAGAAGCATTAAACAAATGTTTTTGCCTTTAATTACATATTTTACAACAGGTAATTTTCAAATATCACCGATATGAACGTTCTGACTAATGTATGTATTATTCCGAAAGAGGAAAGGGATGGCTTCCAAGGAGGGGGAAACGAAGGAGAAAAAAGTCTGTTCTCATAACAGAAGAGGCTTTAAAATATTGTCTGGGTAGCATGCATATATGGGCAATATAGCCATTGCCTTCAAATGGTGAGACAAGCATATAAGTAAGTAAACAGATGAATTACAGAACATGGTACAGACAGGTATACAGTATAAACTCAAATAGGTTCTCTCAAGTACAGAGCACAAGCATTAACAATCTCCAGCAATCAGAGAAGACGTTTTTTCACTGAACATTGGAAAGATAGCACACAACAGATTAGATCAAACCTCTGCTTCTAAGCTTAGCCCTACAAGCTTACTGAAGAGGTCCGAGAACGCAGTTTCCTCAACCGATCAGAGACCATAATAACGTTCTGTCTACAAGCACTGCTTTAATAGATAGAAGTAATATTTCTAGCAAAAGGGGTTAAACAAATGAATGAGACAATTGTGCATTATATTTAACTGTCTCCCTGAGAAACACTGAAAATACATGAACCTGTGTAACACAACTGACTTTAAGACATCTCAGGATTAAACGAGTCAGGTTTTGCAATGTAAAAGTAACTACCAAGAGAATGAATGTCTTATGACAGTTATTATTAAAGCAAGAATTCAGAGACCAAACTTATTTTGTTCAAAAGAAAACACCAGAGATCCTATGAAATGTTATTATGAAGAATTCTCTTAATTTCATTTCACCAAATAAATTAAACCAGGTTAGCACTGAAAGACAATCAGGTAACCATGACTCACTACATATAAAGGACCATGTTCACATTTGTTTTCTCCAGAACAGCCACTAAAGGTAAAAATGTCAAATATAAATTATACGAAGCTCTTCTGTTTTGGGATAATTTATATTCACGGTATTTCTTTTTTTTTTTAATTAAAAAAATCAAAACCACTTCTTGCAACAATATGCCTACAGAATTGGGTAGATCAGTTCTACAATATTGGGTATCGATTCTTCACAGCCCTCAACTTGTGGCAATATACTTACAAACTCAGTACCATTTCCCACGTAATTTCTCAAACAAATAAGGGTGCTTATACCTACGGTAGAGGCAGACCTGTAACCTTCACAACTGGACAAAAAGCCACTGCTTTTAATGAATTTCATGGACTCAGAAAACAATTATTTTCTGTATCCCACAAAGGTTTAATTTAAACTCCCATTATTCTTCATTACCAGCTAGAAGTCAAAGAAAACTATTAAAGCAGAGCAAGAAACATTAACAATTTTACATCTACGTTCAGTACTTAATCAAAAGAAGATAAGACTCCATCTTGATAGCAGCAACAGCAAAAATATTCTGTATTCACTGCTGACCCTGACTTGAGCAGAAGATTGGACAAGATGGCCTACCAAGACATCCTTTCTAATTTGAATGACATTATGATTATATGGCTGTATTTAAATCGTTTTTCTAATGAAACAAAGACCCTGAGTATGAACAGTACATTTACCTACTCTCTAAATTCTACACTGATGGATTGCATTGTTCTATGTTTTCATCATACCTGACAGTATTCTCAAGGATATACTTTACATATTGAGTTGTTGGTCTTGAAAAAGCAAGTGTTTAGAAGAAATTAGCAGAAGTCCCACAGTTTTCATTAGTCCACATGAAGAGTACTTGGTCACTAACATTACTTCTAGGCTGCAATGCAATTTGACTTTAATTAAAACACTAGTTCCGAGGTTTGGTTTTTTAGTTCTTTGGGACCAGATTTTACGAAAAGGTACTAAAGAAACTGTGAAAATTCTTTTAATAACCTCTGATAGTCTTCAATCTCCCTACCCAGATATCTCCACTTTTTCACAGTAGTGAAGAAAGAACCTAAGAACACCTGAGAGGAGATGAAGTTTTCTTAGTGGTTGAAAGTATCTAAAGTACCCATCAGTTTAATCTCACCCATCTCAATATAAGAGGTCTCAAAACATTTCCAAAACTACCTATTCTAGCTGATCATTGAAATGGAAATGCAGAAGAGGCAGCTCAGTTGAGTATCTCAAGTCTACCCCGAATCAGAACTTCAGCAAATAAGACCAGTAAGGCATCATGTTTCTAGAAGAGGAGAGCACTAGACAGTAAAATTCTTCTACAATCACTCTCCTTGTAAATGAAGGCAATGGAAACCCACAAAAATAAACCCTCAAAATAAGACAGACATTCTCTTCCCCCCATCACCTCACCAAGTGTTCAAGTGTCCAAAAGAGCGGTAGAAACCATAGAAAACAAGAAGAATCTGTGACAGAGAGGGTACAAACTGAACTTAAAACTACAGATGGTTCAGGAAAGAAAAGATGATAAAATAATAAATATACAGCTAGTAATACACTGGCTTAAACCTGAAGATTTTTAAAATACTTGTAATTGGTGAGTAACTTACTGTCCTCTTTCAAGTAAAATGGTATTTTTAGAGAGATCTAGAGATAGAGTTAGGGAAGGAACAGGTCATGGAGAGACGTCTAAAATACACAATCAACACTAACAACTGATATTAAACACGTGAATTACACACACGTATGCCTGCCCGCTTACTTCTGATCACACTGACAGTTCTCCCCAACCACTTTCTTAATCTTGCATTTCTTTTTTACAGAAAAAACTCTACATTATCCTAATTAATATTTTTCCATTTACAAATCTGTAGTGTGTTAATTTTCCCATGCTCCCACCTGTCATGAAACACTGCAAGGTTACTTCAAAAATACATTTGGGATATTAACTTTTCATTAGGACAGTATATTCTTATTGAAAAATGTTCCATGACTTCACAAATTATAAATACTTCACAATGCTAAGTTGAACTACCTGCAAGAATACGTAGGCTCTCCCACTTTAAAAACGCGGCCACAGAGATGGGAAGGTTTGTTCGCTTGCTCAAGCTTTGGAAAACCAAATGCAGGATCTTCGCCACAAAGATACCATTCCATTGGTCCCAGCAAAACGTGTTGTGCCAGCATGTCTTCTCTTTGCGGGGCAGGGTTAGGACCCCTGCAGTAAATTTTTGGTACATAATAGGCCAGATGCTGGTATACTTCTTTCTGAAGGTCATTTGCTTGCAGCCATTTCTTTTAAATTAAAGGGAATGAGAAAACAAATTGTTCATTAACAAAAATACCAAACATAGCTCTATCCATCAAGATGACTTCTTTATTTCTAAATCTAAAATGACATCGCAAAACTAGAAAGCCATGCTTCCTGCTAAGTGTTATGTCTAGATGATCACAGAAGAAAGACATTAAGAAAGGAATAATTTTTTTCCCTGCTTGCATATTTTATCCTTTTGACATGCAAAATTCTTTTCAAAAATCACACGATTTAAGAGACCAAATTGTTAAAAAATTTCCTCTGGGATGCACGACCAGTAGAACTTCCCAACATGAGCAGTGACTTTTAGGATAAGGCCTAGACTATGCTGGTTGCATTTCTTTGGAGTGCAGACTGGTGCTGCCAGCTGGGGACACAGAGGAGCAGTGGAAGCCTGGAGTTGGCAAGGAACAGGCAAAGACAAAAAGTACAAGGAGAACGGCAAACACAGCATTAGGTAACAGTCCCTCTCTCATTTAATTTCAACAGATTACCTATGAAAATGAGGTGGTTTTTGTTTTTTCTACCACTAAAGTAACTTATCTGAATTACTATTTCAAGTGTGATGTTAGATCCATGAATTCTCTTAGTCAATCAATTGTAAAAAACAATGTTGACAGAGTTTTTAAAAGCCATCAAACTACTGTACCTGCTATAAGCCACTGAAAACCTCACTGCTCTTTCTAGACTTTTTTCCCTTGCTTTACACAGAGTAAAAAAAAAAATCCTCTAGGACAACATTTGTGTTATTTCTGCCTTGTGGATTACAATTTTATAAAGGTTTAAATTGTAAATTAAGGCTGCAAGGTTTTTAAGAATAAACAAATGGGAGCAAGCACATACTGCAAGTGTGCACTGATTAAATCCTTTGTTACATAAACAGCCTTAGTATGCCATTTCTCATTGTAAATATGACAACCAGATACCCCCTGGCAACTTCAAAAAAGGAATTCAGAATCAACCTAAAACTCTACATGAAAACCAAGAATTAATTACACCAAAATAAATGGTTTTGGTAATCAAATGTTACAGCTTGGTTTACTCTGAATTATTTATGACTTACTCTAAAGGACTTATGTTTGAGACAACACAGTTGTAGTAAGTTCTTCAGGATACAGACATACAGAGTCAGCACAGCATTTGTGCCATTTAAGAATTTTTTTTTAATATACTGTAGCATTTTCATTTACTAGACTACATTTTATAAAGCAGAACTTCATATAAACAAGAAACTTATGTCAGTATAGCTCTTAGTAGAATAATATGCTTTCCTCACTTCTCTTTCCCTAAGTTTGACTTCTTAAAATCATAATCAACCTATTAAATCTTTCTGTATTGATCTAGCTTTGATGGTCAAAGCCCACATTTTTTTCCAAGGAAGTCCGTGGGAAAAGGTTGCCAAGAAGCTCCATCCAACAATATAGAAATTTACAGATAATCTCACCATTTCCCCCAGGATTCAGAGAATACCATACAAAAATGAAAAAATTAAAGTTTGCATTACTAAGAATTTGATTTGTTTTTTTCCCTAGCTCATTAATCTTTTCCTCTCCTTTCATCATTTGTGCCAAGTAACTACTACCGCCAGGAACTGACGCAATCACAGTGAAACTGACTTCATTTCTTCCATGATTTCCAATTAGTAAGATCATTTTTAGATTTTTTTTTGTAGGGCATACATTAGTTATCACACCTGCATTGTTCTCAGCAAAATACCTTTAATTTCAGTCTTTTAATTCAGCAGTACATTTCTAATTTCTATCTAGAAAATACGCAGTGCGTATTAGCTACACTACAAGCTCAGACAAATACCAAGCCAGAGAAAATTCTTGTTCCTCGAGTAAATGGCTTTCCCATCCCAAAAATTCTGGGAGTAGTTGTCTGAAAGTTAGGTGTGGCAACACTGAACGTCATCATACCTACATCTTTTTGTGGAGCCAGTTCTATAGACATAACTGTGCATAAAGTTTTGAAAATCAGATCCTGGTTAAAAGAATATCAGAAGGCAGTACAGGCTACTAGAACAAGGAAACAGGCGTCACTCCAAGACCTACCAGAAAGGCAACTCAAAGTACTGTTGTGCATGTAAAATTGTTACCCTATTATATACATATGCATCCATATGTTATGCTGCCTTTTTAAATCACTACCTGGGAGACACTGAACTCCAGCAAAACTAGTCAAAACTCTGGAATTTGTTCTTTAACAAAAGCATTTTGTATTTAGGCAAGTTCAGGTTTTCAAATAGTATTTGTTTATCTTCCAACCTGAAGTCACATGTAAGAAACGCTAATGTTCTACTCTCCCAAGAGAGGTTTTTATTAGAAAGTGAAGTGTATTCTTCTTCACTTGCTCCCCCCTCAGACTTACTCTCCTGCAGCAATTTTTGACTGCCCTGGAAAAAAAAACCCGAAAAGCATTGATCAAACAACATTTTATGTAAGTAAATACCTAATGGTCCATCAGGGTTTCTATTAAATCCGTATTTAAGTAAGGGATACTACGAGAACAAAACACGTAACACAAGCCATAAAACAACTCAGTTTACAGTTTTAAAAGCTAAAAGGTACCATTTATGTTTTTCTTAGCTACACAAATAAATATTTGCAATGTAGGCTTATGTTGTGCTACAGATAATTTATTCTTTTGATCGTTGTTCTTTGGAAGTTTAAGTTGTTGCAACGAGAAACTGAAGCTAAAGTGCTACAACTATTGCTCTGGGCCAGCATTTGTTTTGTTAATATTGGGCTATCAGCAAAGTAATGCTATCAACAAAGGAGGGACAAAAACAATGCTAAAACCCAAGTTGTTTACATATACAATCAGGCAGTGCCAGCAGCATTTAGCTGATAGCACACTGTAGATTTAAGAGTGATAGATCTCAGAATTGTAGCTTGTGCTGGTAATGACAGAGAACAAAAATGAGAAAGAATTGACTAAATTTAAGCTGGCACTTGAAACTATAGCGAATTCCTAAATGTGTTCCACTTGGTACATGTTTGCCTTGGGTTTATGTACGGTGTGACCCAAAAAAACCCCATCTGCTACTCACACAGACAAGGTACTTTGGGCTCAGTTTGGGCTACTTTATAAAGTGCTTGATGGAATTATTGGTTTTCCTGTTGAGGGGAAGGAAGACTAATCCTGGAGCTAAACTAGCTAGGATACGGCTAACTGCACAGTTGCCCATCTAATCATATCTTTGTCTGCACCGTTGATATACCAGCATAATCTGAGGATAATCTGAATTATAGCATTGTCTTTTATTTTCTTTTGGAAAGCAGCCAATGTAATTCTAATTGAAATACACACAGCAGCTCTTCAACGTCTTATCCTACAGATATGCACATGAGCAGTCCCAAAATTTTAACATATAAATCCAGTTCCTCAAATGCACAAGTGTCTATAAGATCTGGCATTTACGCCAGAAACAAAAGTTTCTCTTAAAACTTTACCCTGAAGACTTCACTTCTCTTCATCTATGCTTCATAAAAACAGGAAAAGTATACAAAGAAAAGTACGTTAATTCAAATATTGCATTGATTTTACTAGTATTTCCTCTACAAACGTCCCATTCCAATAGTGCTAAGATTAACTACTGCAATCTTTTGCCAGAACTGCATCTTAAATAGTGGGGAGGAAAATAGAATCCTGTAATGAAACTTCAACACTACAAAGCATATTTGGGGTCAGACATCCACCTAAATGAAGAAGGGGGGAGGGGGATCGTCCGTCGTCGAGGTACGACTGCCGGTAGAGAGCTGTGAAAACAGGCAGCAAGCCAGGCAGGAGAGCTAAACCTCCCAGCGGCGTGGAGAGGGCGAGAATCCCTCGGCTGGGGGTGACCACGTCCTGGCGGCTTGCTGGGGAGCCACCCGCGCCAGCCAGAACAACAGGAAAAGCTGGCTGCTGCCTGCCACCCATTTCGGCTGCTGCAACAGCGACGCTGGCGACAACAGCGGGCCGAGGCCAGAGAGGGACGCCGCCGCCAGCCAGGGCTGCCCCCACAGCCAGCCCTCACGGAAGGCCTGCTCGCCCCCCCCGCCCCCGGGCACAGCCTCGCCCCGGCCCTCACGGCCCCACCGCCGGCCGGGCAGGCCGGTGCCGCCCGCCGGCCTCGCCAGCCCCGGCTCCTTCCCCCGCCCCAACAGCTTCTCGCCCTTCCGCCCCGGGCCCGGTGCCTCACCACGGCGATCTCCTCGGCGGAGCACTCCAGCAGGCTCTTGTCAATGGCCTGCACCTCCGCCTCCAAGTCGGCCGCCATCTTCTCTCCGCCGCCGGCCCCCCCCCTCCCCGCGCCGCTACCGCCGCCGCCNGCGCCGCTACCGCCGCCGCCGCCGCCGCCGCCGCCGCCAAGGCAGGGACACCCGGAACCGGGCCCGGCCGGCCGCTCTGCCCGGGAAACCACTTCCGCCCCCCCGCCCCCGCCAGCTCGTCGTTGCCCGCGGGGCATTCTGGGAGTCGTAGTCCTTCCCCGACACCTCCCTCCCGGTCTCCTAGGAGACGGCGCCCATTGCCCGGGGCCGCGGTGAGGGACCCTGCGAGGGCCCAGCCCGGCACCGGGGAGGGCCGGCGGCTCGGCGCCCCGCGCCACGGCCGTCTTCACGCCGTCGTTTGCCCTTCTCGTCTCCTCCAACGCGAAGCGATGCCCGGGACGGGACGGGGACAGGGACGGGGATGAGCACCTCCGGTCTCGCTGGCAGAGCCGGGTGGCCACCACGGCTGAAGGCCGCTAGTCCTCAGGGGCCCGGCCTGTCAGCGTTGCCCCTGGGCGAGGGGGCGGACAGGGCTTCCCGGGAGGGCCACCCCTCCGGCACCCCGCGTGGGTGAAAAGAAAAAAAACCAAAAACACAACAAAACCCCAATAAATGACGTGAATCTGTCAACTACAGCTTTGAGACAAATGTTACTAGATTGCAGGAGCTCTCAATCCTTAGCCGCCCTCCTTCCCCGGCTCCCGCGGGGGCCGCGCGACACCCAAGCTGCAGCGCCGTGGCTCAGGTAGAGCTCCAGGTTTGCGACTTCAAAACAAGAAGTCACCGCCAACAAAACCTGCAAACAATCATCTCCCGTAGCTCTGTTTCACTGTGGGTTAATACAGGCTGGCTGCTTCCTACGAGGTCCTTCCGAAAACCAGTTGTACCACTGTCGTGCCCACGGGCTTGCCTGCGCGTCGGCGCTGCACCGCTCATTACAGCCGGGCCCAAAACCGAGCAGACGTGTCTAACTTCGTACGTACGGCCACACGGCACCCGAGCGATGGCGTGAGCCACGGTGAGGGCTTCACACCGCACCTTCCTTTGCTTGCTGACAGTTTCGGTGCGGATGGACCCAAGTGTCACGCACAAACTAAATATTTTTTTCCACCTCGCACCCTCTGTCAGCCTTCACGGAGATAAGGACCCATCCTGCAGGAACCTACGCCGGCAAATCCTGCTGAGGAGGTCTCTGCTCCGGATAGTTTGCACTCCCAAATTTAGACAATGCACGGGAGGGAGGGGAATAAACAAGCAGGAAAGACAAACCAAGTTAAAACTGCCTGAAGTACTTGCCAAACAGCACTAACTTACAACAAACCTGTGCATTAAAAGTGAGTTCCAGTTCACAGCTTATATTCCTTAATCATCTTTAAAAACTCTCATAGTGGGTATGCATAGTTGTTTTTTCCCTTTTTTGTCTCATTTCTTTCTTCTTCCTTCTCCTCATTATCCCCTCAACTAATAATTTAAATATTGAGTTACCCATTATCTTATATCTGTACATCCATGGCTATATATTAGTATAAGAAAGACGGTGGGCTGCGTGCCCTTGCCTGGCTACTCTCGAAGAGATTTAACGTTCCCTGCATCAGGGGGCAGCAGCGCACGCTCGCATATTAGTCATACTATATAAGCACTTGTTTCTGAAACCTCAAGGGTTTATAAATCATCGCATTTACTTACATGCTGTGTTTGGGAGTTCTGGGGGAATTTTGAGATGAAGGGAACATACACGTCTGGAAAGACTGATTGCAAGAACTGAAAAAGATGGGTTTAGCCAGTGCTATGAGGGAATCATAAAAGGATGGCCTTTAGAAAATTAATTTCACCTCCTAATATTCTAAGAATAAGCTTAATTTCCCTTTATCTGATAGTACTCTTACTATATGCAGGGTGCATCTTTTTACAGTATTTATTTTTATCTTTGCCACTTTTTGAATAATTGTTCTTAAACCACAGAAAATAATTATATAGTCGTTAGAAGATCAGTAAAGCCCACGCTGTTTCTCATTCATGCACTGTTGATGCCTAAGGAATACAGAACATGACGCTTCTTTGGAAGAAGGCAGAGGGTGAAAGCAAGCTGTATCATTTAATTGTCTCTCCTTCTGGGCTGCATGAAGAAAATGTTAGAAAAATCCTGTAGTTTAGTAATGTGAAAGGCATCTTATTTTACCTACAAAGGTGGGCAACCCAAACAGAAATTAGACTGCAAAGCCATTATTTCAATATGAGCATAACAACTTCCTGGGTATCATTTTTTATAACTTTGGGTAGAAATTTCCATTACTTTTAGACTGTGCCATTAACTTCATAAGCAAAGATATTATTCAAATTCAGGAACAATAATTAAAGTTGACGAGACTGCCTTTATCTTCTGCCAAAAAGCCTAACTCTTCCCGGGTCTATTAGCAGATAGAAATTGAAGAAAAGAAATCTAGAGAATGTAATGTTTTAACAGGGTTAGTAGTAAACCTTCCTCACTCTAGCTGATATGTTTCTGGGTCTCACCCTGCTGTCAACACAGATGATAGCCCACAGAATGCTACAGACTATGGTTTTGAAAGATGCAGATATAATCTATATCTCTTTTACTTCCTGACCTGTCCGTTTAAGCTCTGCTTGCCTCTGCNAAAAAAAAACAAAACAAAAACCAAACCACCAAACCAAGAATCAAACTAAATGGCACTTTGACTGGGGGTCGATTGACTTGATTAGGTTCCAGTATTTTTAATACGTGCTGCATCCATTAAAAACACAGTGTACATAGGCATAATTGAGCAAATATTAATTATGACAGTGGAGACTGATGGTTCCTTTCTAAAAACTGTTTTAGAAGGTCCTAATGAAACAGGATCTTCCACACCAGAAGACTGCCTCTCAGTGGAAGTCCAACAGAAGTCACCAGCAGCAGCCAAGCTGAAGCCTAGCTGTTCTGAAAGAGAAAGGGCCTCCAGTAGAGCATGCTTCAAAGAGGTGCTCTGCTTACAGAAATTATTGTCATCTTGGCTGAGTGCTGCTTGAATGTGATCATCTACAGGGCCTGTTGCATTTGTGACTAGAAATGGATGAAATCATAAGGTAAAGGGATGTTGGAGGGAATTTTTAAGTGGTTGGTTTGCTGGTGTGTTCACTGTACCTTAAACACAGTCAATTTAATATCATTGTATTAACTTGAATGTAAATAGAAAAATATTGCATAGCTAGACTGCAGGGATAGTTGTCTTCTTTATAGACTCAGAAGAATAAAATGCTATTTAATATTCTCCACATGGATGGAGTTTTCTGGCAGTCATTATGAAAGTCAAGTCTTGTGAGAAGGATTCAGAAATGTTTCTATCTGTGTAAGGTTCATCTCCTGGTACAGTTAGAAAACATTTTAAAAGCATGTATTTCCTTGTCTGCTCTCTAAAACAATGCTGCACTTGTAACTTAATTTCAAAGTTTAACTAGTAAAGCAGATGATCAGCATTTTGCTGCATTAAGCTGATATTATGTACCTGTATCTAAGATCATCACCTTGCAAAGGCATTTGTATTTCTTTAATCTCCCCTAAGTCAGCAACCCTTTCCACCAAATAAAGCATGTGTCTAAGTGTAGGATTCAGGTTTATATTTTCAATAACAGTAATTTTGATAAACCAGTTTGCTTAGCAGATACTGAATGACCAAAGTAGTGATTTTTACATTGCAAATACAATTTTTAAAGCCATTATCATTTACATGGTTTGCTTCCCTTCCTCTCCAGTGCCGGATGAGGTAGGTTTGTAGTTACCATCTCCTACATCGTCTTCAGATAAATTCAGATGGTAATTCTTTTATTTCTGTACTGCCAATTCCAATGACAAATTATGCTGACCAAAATAGAATTTTGCCTGTGATAATGTTAATTAAAAGATGAATTGTGAATGAGGTGAACAATGACACCCAGTACTTGGTGGATTGATAAGACATAGTTCACTAAGCAAGACATTATTCAGAACAAAAGAGCACACGGTAATCTGCAAACACGGGTTATTTTAGGAATTTGGTTCAGAATTAGAGTATTAAAAATACTATCTGACAAACTGTAGGCGATTCTTTGTTCCTTGGAGGCACTAGTGCTACAATATCAGCCCTTTTAGCAATAAATCAGAATAAGCTTCTTTCTTTCCCCTGCTTTGTCTTTGCATGATCTTAGATTAGAGGCGTATAATATTCTAAACATGATGTCATGAAAAATGATTAAAAAAAAAAAGATACTAAAAGCAGAGCACATTGCGTAATAACAGCGAACACAGGAGACATAATGGAAAGCATAAAGATACTGTGGCCATCTTCCCGTCTGCTGAATGCTCTCTGCAAGTCTAGCAAAGGCAGTTACATAACTGATTTTTATTGCATTAGGCAACAGCAATATTGCTAAGCAAACCCACATGCAAAATTAGAAAGCTTCTTCCACAGTAGAAATGAAGAAAAAAGACGGAGGAAGGGTTCTCACTTAACATCCAGTGAGAGGGCAGGGCAAGAGGGTGTGCGTCTTCATTAATGGATCATGTCAGGGTGGCAACATGATTTATTCTCATCACGCAGTGTCTTAGAAAAAAAATACAGTGCAAACTCAGTCCATGATAATTTCACTGCTTTCTGCAGTGTAATGTGTCAACAGTCTAGAGCTCAAGCTGGTAAGTTAAAATGCCAGCCTCTAAAAGAGATTCAATGGGAGCTAAGATAATAGTCAGTAATGAGTCGTACAGGGGGGAAAAATTAACACAGGAGCAAAGGAAAAAAAATGCACACACACACAAAAAATCTCATTTGTTTTCACTGTAAATTCAGAATACTGCTAGCATATATTTAGACATAGCAGTTAATACAAAGAAGTCTGTGAGCTGGTGTCAAGAAAGCCTACATTTGTGGTTCATGGGTGGTCAGCTTTGACACCTAGGAAGGTGCAAGCACCACTTGAAATTTCTGCTGTAGCTAGTGCCCTTCCCCCTCGCTTACTCACTGATGCCGATGAACATAGAGGCTTATGTTGCAACCTTCCCCTTAGCAGGCTTTTCTTTCGTGTGGTTGACTATTTTTCAAGCTTGAACAGACTTAATTATCCTTGAGACTTCTGCCACTCATGTTTGTGCGGCAAACAAAGTGATAGGAAGGAGGGTATACAGACAGGTAGCCGCCCACATGAAGTGTAGTATACATACGCCACGTGGCCATAGGACCAGACTTTTAAAACCCCCGCACTAAGAAAGAGCGGTCATGGTATTTAGCATCAACTGCAGCACAAGAAAGTGCATTGTCAAAGTTAAAAGAGACCTAAATCTGTTACAATGGGCGTAGGATATGGTGAAGTAGGTAGGTTAAGAAGTGCTGCTACAACGGAAGAAGACCTTCTGAGTCATGACCACTTTGGTGGCTGGGTTGCAGGAGTCTCGGTCTTGAGGAGGAGGAAAAATCTTGCTTTTCCATGTTCGCAGCACTAGGTGGCAATACGCTGCACAGGCATGGTAGTGCAGAAGTCCTCTTCTGCTGCTTCCACTCCAAGCCCTGGCCTGCTCCCACTCGCTCCAGTCTGCAACCGGAAGGGTGTGGGCGGTGGGACTGGAGGAGCCATCCGACTTCAGATATTTTTTTCACTCAAATCAGGCTTTAACTGCTTAGTGTCTGTGACTTAGGAAAATTCAAGACATTTTTGGAATGTTAGAAGTTGAGAAATGTGCTGCCAAATTGCTTGGGGGCTGTGGATGGTGGACCACCTTGGGTGGTCAGAGAAGCAGGAGAGGGAGAGAAGCAGGAGTGGCCGAGGAGTTGCCCGCAGAGGTGGATGGCAGGATGAGGGCAGCTGCAGTCATCCTTTGGCCGAAGAAACTGGAGCAACCTCCTGTAGCAAGGCCCCTTTCTACAGCACTGCAGAGGAGCTTCTGGGTGTCATGAACAGCTGGACACTGCGATGGTGCCACTCAATGACATTGCTTGTTCTCGGCTGAGAGAGATGAGAACTGATACCAAACTGCTGGAGGAAGAGTTCTTGGCTCCAGCTGAAACCACGTTTATGTGCAGTTATGCAGGGGATGCACAGAAGAAGTGGGAACGTACAGCCCACAAGCAAAGGCAGGGTGGATGAAAGATTTATCTGGGAATAGGAAAATGCTTTGAACAAGTGAACTAACTCTTCTTTTCCCTTTCATTTGCACAACGGAACAATTTTAAATTAGAATGGGTTGTAACAGATTTAATTTAGATCACCATGGTGCCTAGTGTAATGCTACAGTGTTTTCTAGTTTATCTTTTTCCCTGATTTTAAAGGGCTAAACAGTTTTTAAATTGTGAATTCGTTATAGAATGTATGGCTGCTAGACGGTTAACCAATTAGAAATTTTTGTACTGCACCATGATTAATTTTGTTAGATAAAACTACTGAAATACAACTGAAGGTAGAAATAAAAAGCATTTAAGTGCTGTACAGCCATGATTTACTCTTCAGAGATGCATTTAACGCTGTCTCCAGCAGAACAGCTTCATCCATTTTCCAAACATTCATTTGTTTATTTCAAGATTAGTCTCAGTTATAAACAGACATTAAATCACCTCCAGGCCCTAATACATTGTAATGAAGTATTGTAAACCATGTAGTATGTTGGTTTAAACAATGTAATCAGAAAGCAACAAAACCATTTTCTCCTGGTTTTTGCTGGCTCCCTGACTTCTTCTGTCTGTTCAAAGAAAAGTTCTTTTTAAGTCTGTAAATGTCAAGGTCAATCAGAGGTCAAGTTTGTGCTTTTGAGCCGTGGTTCCTTTCAGGTTATTGGCTTTGTTTTATTACTGAAAGGAACCATCCATTTTGGCATATAGAGCAAAGAAGTCATGTAATCCTATTAAATACAAAACCAACATGTACAAATAATGGTGAGGGTTTGACAATCGCACAAAAGCCCCCTTTTTCTGCCCACGGTTAAGCCCGCGCTGAGTAATTAATGGTCCTTCTATGAGCCCGTCTACACTGGGAAAACTGCCTAACTAGTTTTCAAAATGCTCGCTTGAAAACTAGTTACAAGCACAGCCGAGAGCCCCTCTTAGGCAAGCTGGCGTCTTTCTACTGCGACACTCAGGGGTAGGTGGGGGACAGAAGCGGCTACCTGTCACCTTCCACCTCGGAGCAGAAAATGGCACAGAAGGAGACGGGCACAATCCTAGGCGGAGGATCCTTGGAAGCAGAGAGACTTGAATGAACAAGGAAGAAGGAGGGAAGCATCTGTAGAGAGTTAAGGATAAAAGGAGGTCCTTTAAGTTATTAGAAAATAAACTTGCTTTGTTGGCAGTAGAGAGAAGAAGGGGAAAGCTGGGGTTACAGTACACAAGTTGAGATGTAACTGGATCATTATGTACTGGGCACAAAATCTAAGACATAAAAAAATTAACTACAAATATCTCACTGATTTCGTTACGAAGAATGTTTATGCATAGTGCAAGGTCAGTAGAAGAAAAAATTAGGAAAGGGAAACAAAGTATAATCAGAGGTAAAAATGGAGCAAAGAAAGTGTAGGATAATTTAAAGAAAACTGTCCTCACAGTGGTATCTACACAGAGGTAACCAAGGGAAAATGCTGAGGATTTTCATGTTCAATTAGTTATGATGAGATGTAAACTGTGGGCTTGCAATGCCGTCAGTTCTACTTGTCACTTCTTTGAGGACAGTCAACTACAGTACATGAAAACTACTGAAGCTGTGCAAACCCCAGTTTTCATAAACAACATTCATAACATTATTTTCACATCCCTCAGACAAGCATATAGGTTATCACAACCTCAAAATCTCTGTCTGCTGGCAAGGCAAGACATTACCATCCTAGAGCATATGCAAGCATATGAACCGACTGGATCTATTACTAATAAAAAGAGATGAGCTGATTGAGAGTGCAGATAGCAATTGCAGATAAGATGAAGAATTGCGTGAAACGTAGGCAGGAGCTGCAGAAATGAACACCAAACCAGACATACAATTGAATATAATAAACATTACAGAAGTGGAAATGGGAAGCAGAGAAATCTACATTACCCAGACTGTGAAAAAAGCCTTACAAAAACCCAGACAGTAAAAGTTTCCAGCCTATCATATTGCAAGGTCAGATAGACAACAAAGATGCTTGGAGTTTAAGTGTGGAACAGGTCCAAGATCTTCAGATAGCCTTGTAATAGGAAGGGAAAAACACTGGCACACCGCTAGGGAAGGACCTCCACGCAGGACTGATGATTAAACAGAGACTTGAGAGGTTGTCGGCAGATGCTTCAGCGAGAACGGCCCCTAATGGTGCAGTCTTGAAACAAGTCTGGAAGGAGCCTCACTCAACCCTGGGTTCGCTCCCTGGGTTGAGCATATTTTAAGAAGGCCACAGGTTCAGTATGAATAAGTAGGGCTGAATTTATTTTTTTTTTGTCCTCCTTTGTTCCCAGCACATTGCTCAAGTAGTGCAAAGAAAGTGAAATACACCCACAACTCTGGGGATTTCCTCAACTGATATACAATCAATGTATAATTAGCTCCTTTGCCTCTCTCTGGGGTGCAGAGGAATTATCAGCATCTCAATCTTCAGCTATCACTAGCTGCTAGATTAGTCAGCTGGTGTGGGACTCAAAACAAAAAGCCATGGAGCTGTACCTGTCCTCCCGAGGGGGTTTAGAGGAGATGGTTGCACGATAAGAGGACGTATGCTCTCTAAAATATATACCCAGAGAAACACAACTGCATGCCTCATGACTGTTAGAATTTCTGAATAAAGTGAAATGGGTTCTGCAGACCAACACATCAACTAAAGAAAATGTCGATTTGAGAAACTTCTTGTCCCTCTCTAGATGTGACACCCCCCCGCCCCCCCGTGTTTTTTCAGGCTTTTCTAGCAAGCTGGCAATGCTGCAGGTGCCTCAGTGTCATGGTTTGCGCGGGGCTGGCCACTAAAACGAACGACAGATGCTCTCTAACTTCTCTCCCAAGTGAGAGAAGAATGAGAGAAAGAGAGACTTAAGAGTTTAAAAGAAACTAAACTACTTTACTGAAATTTTAGTAATAAAAAGAAAAGATAAGAATAAGAAAATAATGAAATATCTACAATATATACAAAACCATATCAAGCTCCCAGGATGATGATTACATCACCGGCAGGCACCGGGAAAGTCCCAGACTGGACTCAGTGATGGATGGGAACTGGATTCCAGATCTGGATTCAGGAACGCACAGAACAGCATCAAAGGCAGATGAACAGAGAGAGTCCTCCTTGGCTGTCAGCCACTGAAGAAGAGAGAGTTGACCCCTTTGATCCCTCAGCTTTTATACTGAGCATGAGGCCGATGGGATGGAATACCCTGTTGGTCAGTTTTGGGTCACCTGTCCTGTCCTCTCCTCCCCGCAGGTGGGACCCCACTGCTCTTTTCCGCTTCCGACCCTCCAACAGGGCACACAACAAAGTGAGCTGCCCTTGGGTGTTATAGCAATAAGTATAAGCAAGAGCATCTCTGCATACCATGCCTGGGTATTAATTATAAAAAAGGCCTTATCACTCTGGAAGCAGACTACTGCCTGAAAAATACAATGTTAATTTCAGAGAGTTCAGTTAGAAGAGGCTTAGCTGAACGGTAAAATTACTGAAAAGAAAATTGGTTCTGTTTTATCTCAAACCAGGACACTCAGACTCAGAGATGAACCTTTCAGTCCCTAGGTTATCCAGTCATCACTGGTGGGTTCCCAGGGAGCTCTCAGGTACAGGAGGAGAAGTTGGCACTACACATGGCTAGAAGAAAACTTTGGAGATTTTATATGGAATTTTATAAATTCCACATTTAGTGACCCAGAAGAGAGTCTTTTTTTTTCCCCCCTCCGAAAACAATCTCATTTCCAATTTGCACCATTAGCTCTCTTCTCAACAGAACAGACCCAAAAGTCTGAGACCTTTAGTCTCACAGACCCGAGCTTGTGTCTGGAGCACCACACAGAGATTGTTTTGGGGACCATCTGTTTAATTTCCCAACTTCCATATTTGTTTGGAGAGTCACAGGCCGTTTGAATGGGATGGAGGCGGTTTCTTTGTGTCTAGAAGCAAAATTTGTCTGTCAGAAAGCAACCTTCATGTATTTACATATCTCTGGATTTACTCGTCATCGGCTGCCCTTCAGATGCTGCTGGCTAAACTGCCACAGCGATAGAGCAAATTGTTTTTCCTCTACTATTAATTTTGTTAACCTGTTTTATAGGGGTCCCTTGCAGTTCCCTGTCTCGCTGCAGCTGTACAGTAACTCCATCGTGTTTTCTACTTTCTGTTTTTCAGTGCAGCTCTCACCTCCTCAAGTGTTTCGGGGCCACCAAACAAAAACACTGACAGAGAAACGTAAATGTGCTTGTCCTCTACTGTAAGTGCATCTCCGTCACTATAAAAATATGTTGCAGCTTATTTAAATTTGATGATGTAAAGTGCCTTACATCACTGTAAACAAAATATACTGTATACATATTGGATACACGAGTCTAGCCATGTTAGTTAATAGTATTTTTAAAATCATGACAGCTGTATCCTTACAGTTTAAATGCATATCTGCCTACTGTCACATATGTAAGAAAGAAATAAGTAAGATGCAGGGAGACCTAGAAGTGACTGGTACACATGACTGCAGCAGACTCGTATAAAAATTCAGGTTACAGTTCTGAATGGGAAATTTCTGTGCTGAGAAATATGGAATAGAAAACTGAAAAACTGCTGAAAGAGGAGTGATACGATGACTGGGATAGTTCTGATCAGAGATGGCCGCCTGGGCATTTTCCCACAAAATATGTGGAGTGCTATTGCCAATATCGTACCCGTTTCCGACGGACAAAATCCTGAAAAAATAACACTGCTGCCATTGCGCTGAAATACACTACATACACTGGAAAACTTTTATCTTGATCTCAGTTGTCAGTGTGGACTTGGACGTGTTGAACGCTGTGGTAGGGAGCCACACTGACTTAATCATATCTGTATTTAGATATTATCCTCCTGTTACGGAAAACGATTTAGATTAACTGCAACTTGAAGTTAAGATGACAGGCTTCCTTCTACTCTCATCACACATCTTTTCCGTAAGTGTTTACCTTTTATATTTAGAAAATTTTTGCATACAATCAGCTTCATTTTTCCTTCCCGTACTCAAAAGTATGATTTATCTCGTTCAGCGAAACTTAGAAATTAGTACAGCTCTGTGTAAAAAGCCATCCTAAAACCTCTTTTTGTATATGTCAATTTTGCTACATAACAGATTTTTAAAGCCAAGAAAAAACAATTCACAAAGATTGGTTGGGGCATTCAACAGAAGTCGCAGGGGACACTGCCTTAAACCTGTCACTGTATTTCACTGGATTTCAAGTTGACGGTGTCTCTGTAAAGGCAGTTTCCACTGAATACTGTGATTGTGTTGAATCTTTATCTACAAAAGGGACTGTCTATTTCTTTCTTGTAGTACAACAGAAGGACATTTAGAAGAAGGTGTGTTTCTTCATACAGAGGTTTTCAGCTGTTACCACCAGGAGTGCACACAAAGCCAGGAGGGTAAAACTTACTACTTCTTGTGTGTCACCCAAAGCTCCAGACATTTTGAGTTGGGCGTAGGACTTACCTGAAAATATGTCTTTAAGACATACCAAAGGGCAAAGACTTAGGAGACTTGGCTTCGTATTTTACCTCTGCAGCTGCTTTCCTGGATGATGTTGGACCACCTCTGTTTCCTAGTTTACCCATCTGTAAAATGGGGACAGTATTATCGGCCCCTGATTGTAAGACCCTCTCAGATCTACTTATCCAAAAAGCTGTCACAGAGTGAGTGGTTTTAAAGTTTAGAATAGCTCAAACCACACCATCAACTTAAAATCTGGAAATTATTCAAAAAATAAAAAGAGATTTTCACTTATGTTAGTTTTATAAAGAGACATGAGTTTTATATGTTTATGAATTCAGAATTTACAAACATATGTAATATAATTTATATAATATGTATATATTATACACATTTTTAAATTTATAAATACATATGTCAGTGTATTTTATAAAATAAAACATTTCCTCTTCTCCGGCATGTGAAAAAGCCACACAAACTGGAGCGCTGCACACTAGGATGTGGTCCTGCAAGATGGTCCATGTCACTGTATCTCTTGCATGCACATGTACATGCCCACAGATTATTCCTGACAGCATGATAGTATAAGCGCCTCTTCCAAGACAAACGGGAACTGACACAAACCAAACGAAGCAAGAATGTCCCCTTTAAAACTCCCAAAGTCTCCAGCTCATGTTGGAAAATGGAAATAGTGTCATTGAAAAAAAAAATCTCAGAGTTGTCACTACTTCTAACTTGCCTGTCTGTAACTTCTTTACCAAAACATTCCAAGTATTTATAGGCTTCAAGTTGTTTCAGAGCATCCCTGTGAAGCAGCCGCATATCTCCCGTGTGCCCAACTGCAGGGAGACGCAGGAAGGTCAAGGCCGAGTCCCGCTGAGAGTTGCCAGGTGCCCCCATCCAGCAGCGCTCTGGCTCCAGCAGTGTCCGGCTGGAGCCCCAGGGGCTCGGCAGCTCCTGCAGGCTGCGCCGGAGGGGCAGCTCAGCGACCCACTCATGGACAGGTTGCTCTAAGCTTTGTTAAAAAGTTCCCGAGGTTCAAGTCAAGAGAAAACTTGTGGACTCCCAGAGCTGACTGCAGGGCAAACAGCCATGGAGCTTCACTTTTCCTTTTTTTTTTTTTTTTGGGGGTCCGCTGCCTGGACCAACCTTCTTAAAGAGCATCCTATCTGCTAGATGAGATAGCGGTCGTGGCTTCATGACAAAGGCAATTTAAACTGGTGTGTCTGCAAATCACGCTTTTGGGCACGCAACCCTGCCTCCTTTTCTGCCACTCTTCTGGCCAACTCAGTGAAGCAATTCAGGGGATTACATAGGATCTGGCTGTCCGGGGGAGCGGTGAGTGTCAGCAGTGGGTGCAAACAAGAAGCAAAACCACACAGCTGGAGGCAGTAACTTGCAAAGGGAACAGCAGGACCTTTGCCATTGCAATTCACTTTGGGTTTAGGCTTCATGGAAAGAGATGCAGCGGGCAGGGCTTTCACCAGCAGCGGTGAGCGACAGCAGCAGGCTTTCATACTCGTCTTTCCTTGGCGCATCTGCTGTATCACTCCTTATGCTGTGCAATCAGCAAACCGATCTGGCTGAAAGTGAAGAATAAAAAAATAAAGAGTCTTACTTCCAGTATTAGTTTTCAAATGGCGGCGGCATGGTCTGAGATCAGCTTGGGCTGCAGTGAAATCCGTGACTTCACGGGTCTGAAGCGCATCTGGGATCAGAGCGCATGCTCCACTGGGCAAGAGGTAACTCGGACCAGCAAGGGTGGGATGCTGCTTGCCCGACACAGGTCTGCTCCTCACCCGGGCGGCAGAGCAGCCAAAGGGAAATGCACAATAGTTCACAGTAACCGGGGTCCTGATGCATTTCTACTAAAAATTATTCAGCTCCATTTCAACCTTGGCCATTTTTCCTAACTTGCAATGGATGCGGTAAGAAGCGACACCAAAGAGCGCACGCTGCTTCACCCTGGAAGCTCTCAATGTCCTGAGCTTCCTGGGAAGAGGAGGTAGGAGGGAGAAAGAACCGTACTTGAACATACATGAAGGCAAGGAGCACCAAGGCGAGAGAGGGGTTGCAAACATTACCTTCTAACAAAGCATCGTATAGAGTTTCCTGAGCACAGGGATACCTGGAAGGATACACTTGCTGATCCCTGATCAAGCCCATCATCACCTGTCGTTGATTTTTCTAGTGTTTAGGTATGTGAGATGCTGTGGCTCCCTCCCTTATGGTGCTCAGGGAACAGGATCACAGAAAACACGCGCTCAGCTTTTTTAAACTATTCTTACCCTACTCGTGTCGCTCCTGTAGGGCCCCAGTGTTTCTTATTTATCTAACAGCAAAGAGACGAAAGTAAATGACTGACTAAATCCAAGGGATTCAGACGATACCAAACTAATTTAGCAGGAGAGAACCAGCGATGTCATTCTGGAAAACTCACAAACTGAAATGAAAAATCAGGTTCAAACATTTAACCATGAACTGATCAGTAATTACACCGGAGCAACTGGTAGCAGGGGGCATATTTGCCATTTCTTGAAATCTCCGTATTGACTTTTTTTTTCTGGAAAATAAACTTTAACTAAGCAGGTTATAAGCTCAATTACAAACACTACAGTCCACATTATGTAGGATGTCAGATTCTGAGAACAAACTCGCTTTTAATCTTAAATTCTGTACCAGTACGCTATATGACTCAAACGCTCTATATTAAAACAAAACTAAGCCTGTCGTTAGTTTTGTCCAACCAACTTGATAATTAAGGTTTGATTATTATTTTTTTTTTAAGATGACACCCACAATTCAAAATTCAGTCTGGAAACAGGAATCCAAAATTAAGTAACAAGATGGACATCTGGATTTTGGCTGTTGTTACTTTGACCAGTAAGATGCTTGCACAAATGTGACTCATTAAGGTGTCTTAAGGGGTTTATTGAACAAAGGTATGTTGCCTCCTACTGCAGTCATGCTGTGTTTTCTTCAGCATCGTCTTTCTTGGAAAGCCCACAAATTCAAGGCAAAGCCTCCTAATAAAAACTAAGGCATTTGGAAAGATAATGACACAGCAATCCCGTGTCGCAGAAAGGAACGAAGCAGGAGGATGATCACAGACCTCTGTCACTTCTAAACTTCTGTAATTCTTTCATTTCTGAAACAGCCCCACTTAGGAAAAATTAAAACTCATTAATCTCTTAACAAAAATCTGACAGAGCAATGGCAGTTACCATAAGCCAGTTGCCGGTTTTCTGCTGTTTGTAAGCGGTGGGAGGTTTCAGGCGGCAGCTGAGGCACCCACCAGGTTGCTGCGGTTGCAAGTCCAACATCCCTGCAGCTCCCCTTGGGCTGCCCCTGGCACCCAGCTGACCACCCAGGGAGCTCCCCAAAACACCAGGAAATTAACCCAGACAGAGAGGGAAGAGTCTTCTGCCTTGGTGAGCTGAACCAGCTCGGCGGGGGCAAGCCAGTGGGCAGGGAAGAGAGAGCAAGGTCTCCCTCTCCTGACAGTAGAAAGCGGGTGGCTCGGGCCGGCCAGGACCTCACCCCAGCTTCGGGGCTCCCAGCACTCACCGACTGGCCGGTTATCCCCGCCAAAATGTCATTAAACAGCATCACGACAAGCCCGTAGAGTTATTCTGAGGTTGACTACTGTAAATACTAATGCGATTTGTTATTCAAAACCAGGAAGCTTGATACTCAAATCCTCGAAGATTAGAAGGACCAGGAAAACTGAGAACACATATTAAGGCTTTGTGCTTTTGATGGAGACCAATTCATAAACTGCGGGATACACATGAAGAACGCAGTCTGGCTACAGCCAGCCCCCACCGTTTTCTTGGAATGTTGTCCAAAGCTAATAAACTAGTTTACTTCATTCAGAAGAGTTTTGTGTAGCTAAACTTGTTAAGGCAGAGTAAGACGGGTCGAGTTTACAGTATGTCAGAAGGCTGCTCGATAATGATTCTTTGTTGAAATTTTAAATTATACCTTTGCTGCTATTTTGAGAGTTAAAGCACAAACCTGCGTGTTTCGGGTAAATCAGGTAACACCTACCTGATTCAATATAGATTTGCTTGTATTGATTAGCTGGACAAGTTCAGATGCTGAGACAAACCTAGAAAGACTGTGTTAAATTCCATTGCTTATTTTCAAAGGTAATTTTGGAAATCACAAGTAATAGGGGCTATTCTGGGTTTCAGACTAGACACAAAAAACAAACAGAGGCAAGGCACATGTCGAGTTGTGGTTTTAATTCTATTTTCAACATAGTTTATATGACTTAGGACTCCAGCAAGCAAACAAGCCAACCATTGAATCCAAAACTCAGCATAGATTTTGCATAGCTCAGCACAGAAAACTTACAATATCTGAATGGTATTTTTCACTTAAGTAAAAATAAAATTAGAAAATGACTAGCTGGCTGGAAAAGAAAAAAAATAGAACCTTTCTCTCGACACTTTAAACAACTGAGACCTTTGCGTGTAGTACAAAGGAGTTTAACGGTGATATCATACTTTTTTGCTCTTGCTCTAATCTACACTGTAAATCAAAACAATCTCATAAAAGGTTAAATTATTAAAAACAGTGGCCCAATGGAAGTGTCCTGCAACCAGGAAACCAGGATGACCATAAAAAGAAAATGAGGCTGCTGGTAACCATTATAATGTAAGGCTGAATCACAAACGCTAACACCAAAGACCTTTTTCTGTTCCAGTTACAACCCTTGAGAGTTTTGCCTGTTGGTTTTTTTTTTTTTTTTCCTCCTCTCTGAAGGCAGAAGTAGGCCCTATAACCACCCCCGTTTCAGTTTCTCCCTTCCCAGCTACGGTTTCTTAACAGTAACTTGTCTGTCATTGTTCAGGAGCTTAAACAGAGCGCCGCATAAGCCGTATGCATCACATATCTGTCCCCAAGATGCAAAATCCTTCCCTGCAAGGCAACATTTTGGTGCAATCTAATGCAAATTCTGAGCTCAAGGGAGGCTGGACCGATGGGGTATTTCACCAAAACATTNAAAAAAAAAAAAAAAAAAAAGAAGAAGAAAGAGGAAAAAAATGATATTTTAAGGCTACCAGTGACCACAGCAGCAAGTTCCTACAAGGCTCGCTGTATTAGGGAATTAACTTCCAAATTAACCCAAAGCGCAGGAGCCTCCCTGGAGCCGCAGGCAGCCCCGGCAGCCCTTCCCCGCACCGGGCAGACCTCCCCGGGTGAGAGACCGCCTTTACCGCACCCACTTTCCTTCCTCCGACACCCCGGGGCTGCGGCCGGGCCTCCCCCAGCCCCGATCTCCCCCCATCCCTCGAACCCCGGCTCCCCCGGTCCCGCATGACACCCCCACGGCGCCATGAGGGCCCCCCCCTCCCCTCAGCTCCCCGGCGGCGGGAACCCCCCTCAGCCCCGGGGCC
>RSEF01000003.1:25760321-25770789 GCA_003993805.1 Himantopus leucocephalus | reverse complement strand
CCCCCCCCCCCCCCCATCATCCCTCCCCTGCGGCCGGGTGGCACCGCCGGGTGCGAAGTTATTTTGGGAGAAATGTGGATTTCTCCTCCTTTTCCGCGGGAAGGGGGGAAGCTCGGGGCGCCGATGGGGCTCCATCTCTCTGCCCCGTCAAGGTACTGGGGTGGAGGGGCGGGGAGGGTGTAGCGACCGAAAACTCTTAGCCAGATGTTTAAATGCCGGCGAGGTGATTTGCAAGTAAAATTAATTGGCAGTTAACCAGTTAATAAATGGATAATGCCTACTCATCCTTCTGCTGGCTTTACGCAGCGGTTTTCACATCTGCCAGTCGACTGGGCTGGCGTGGCGTGCCTGCTCAAGGTGTCAACTTAGCGGGGTTCGCCCAGTAAGATCTGACCTGTACCCGCTGTCCCAGTGCCTCCACACCAGTCGCGATTCAGGCAGTTACTGGTGAGGTTCAGAGATTTTAATTTTTTTTTTTTTACAGACCAACATGATAGCAGCAAAACAAATATGATGACCCATAACTAAACTATTTATGGAAAACGCCGCACAGTGCTTAACTGCGTGATTAATGTTTTAAGCGGGTAATCACTGGGGGTGAAGTTTTATGTCTTTGACAGCTATAATTTTACTCTAAGTATGGGAAGAGGGGAGAGTTCACCTGGCAAGCTTGGGCACCTCTCCGGGCTGCTCGCCGGGGGCCACCCCGCTGCCCGTACCCGTCCTGCCCCGGGCACCGGCCCGCAGAGCTCCCCCGGGACCTGCCCCCTGCCCTCGCTCGGGCTGCGGTGTCACCATAAAGTGACCCGTCCCCATAATGTGTGCGTGAGCCGTTCCTGCGTGCGGTGTATGCAGCTGTTTGCCGTGATCGCTTTGTGGTCTTGTTCTGGATGTTAAATTGGATCAGAATGGAGACGTTTCCGTAATAAGACGCGTCTATCTAGAAATAATCCGTTTCACTTTGTTACTCA
Organism: Himantopus leucocephalus; assembly: GCA_003993805.1. Classification (NCBI taxonomy): domain Eukaryota; kingdom Metazoa; phylum Chordata; class Aves; order Charadriiformes; family Recurvirostridae; genus Himantopus; species Himantopus leucocephalus. The sequence continues at coordinate 25,769,818 of RSEF01000003.1, read as the reverse complement.
CTGAAGTGATGGGGCGTGATGTGCCCTGGTTGGTATGTTACCTTTTTTTCTAAGGGTTGTCCAAGGCACATATTTTAACAAGTGCTGCTTCGTCGGTGCTCCATGGCATGGAAGTTAAGCTGTGCAGCTTTGCTTCAGACAAACAAATTTACGTATTTGTTTAGAATTCAGAGAGGTGACTTTTCGTATGAAGAAAATGTGTGCGTTTTTGTTCTATAAGAAATAGTCTGATATATTTTGGAAAAATTAAAGGCTGGAATATACCCTACTCAACAGTTCTGGCGCCCATAAATGCTCTCATGATGTGTTGAGCTACCATGGATAAGCAGCTTGTGTTTCTGAAGTTGGGAGACACCGGTGAGGAACTGAGCAGCGTTGTCGGTGTGGCGGTCAAACCAGCGTGTCTCAAAAAGCCGAAAGAGCTCAAGTACAAGTAAAGCACTTCACTGTGGAAGCTGGCCTGAGTGGAGAACCGGCCTCTCGCTGAAATGATAAGGCCGGAGCTTAATCGCTCTGCTGTCGACATACGTCCTGCCGTTGGCATCCCTCCCCGGGGGAGAGGGATGGGGCAGCGGGTGGCTGGGTAGGCATCCTGCCTCCGCTGTTTGCATCACTGCCGCATGGGCCAGCGTGAGCGTAAATAAACCACAGCGTGACTAACCTCTCTACCCAACGTTGACTCAGGTTGTGTTTGGATGGGCTGAAAAAGTCTCTGTGTCTTATCCATTTAACTTTCTCAGCCTTTGCGTTACTGCTGATGACACGTCTCTCTGCGAGTACTCCGGTATGCGTTTAACACCATAAAGCGAGTCCTTGTTTTGGGTTTGTTTCACTTTTGGGTAGCGCTCAACTAGCCTAGGTAGAAAAAAGGAATTCCTAGGTTTTAAACTCAAAACCCCGTTACTTGTGGCCATTTTAATATTTCCAGTGATACAGTGAGGCTTGCGATTATAAAGTGAGCTTGTAACTTGGCATCTGGCAGGGAGTATGAGAAAAGTGTAAGAAGAGTGATCTTGTAATGTACTGTAGGTTTCCTAAAGCAGTAAGATAGTATTTTGCTGTGAATACTTTCATCTTATTTTATTTTTTTGTTTGTGGGGAATATGTCACTTAAAAACTTACTTGGCAAAGTGTTCGCGAAGACTCTTCTCTCCCTTCCCCAATTCTGTAATGGGACAGTAGTAAATTAAAGAAGGGCCCTGGGATCTGTAACATCATTGTGAGACTCTGGTGCTGGAAGGTTGTGTCTCCTTATGATGTGTCATAATAACTTGCAAGATAAGGAAGTTTCATTTCAGCTTCCTTAGAAATACGTTGTTTGGGTTTTTTTTAAAAAAAACCCAAGCAGTGTGTGATAGATACAAAATAATTGTTGATATGGAAACAATTTTTTTTCTTCCCCTTGCGTTTTTTTTGGGGGGGGCTGCATAGCTTCCAATGAAAAATTATGATCAGAATTATGGGTTTTTTTTCTGTCCCTAAAATTAACAGATCCTTTTGCCTCTGCTCCACCTGTAAGATGTAGGTAGAAGCATCTCTAAGCGCATGTGTGAATTCTGCCTGCCGTGGCTGCCACGCACTTGGTTATTTCGGTAAGGTGAGCAGCAGGAGTGGTCGCACTGACTTCCACGGCACTGCTTGGAAGAATAGAGCTCCTGCGCCTGTGAGTATTTGTAGGGTGGGGAGTGAGGGGGCTGCACTTGAAACTAAAAAAAACGAAGGCAGCGAATTCCATACGTTTTTGTGCATACGAAATTATAAAACCTCTTCTTAAGTTGTCCGGCTCTGAGAAACCTATTATTGTAACCAATTGCAGGGCTGTGAGGGGAAATCAGGCCTTCTAAGATAAAGACAAAAATAGCGCATTCAAATGTATTTTAAGAAAGGCGGCTCTTTCTTCAAAGAGTAGGTCTGAGTGCGGTTCAAAGAAAGGTAGCAACAATTTTATCAGTTTTGGTTTGTTCTTTAACTCTTTGCTTGAAACCAAACAGATTTCAGAGATCCATCGATTTTGCTTTTCAGCAGCATGCATTTGTGCCCCAGGTTTATCTTGTAGAGTTTGGGGGAGTACTTCCCCTTCGATCTGGAGATGCCGAGAACGGGCTCCCGCGCCATCACCTCCTTGCTGCTGCCGTTGCATGCGTGTCTCTAGGTGGTGCGCGGTCCAGCCTGGCCGGTGGGGGACAAAGTAGGTAACATGGGCGGTCAGCGAGTTGCGTAGACACTGGTTCTCGTTGGATATTGGTTTCTGTGGGCAGAAGGAAGAGTATTTTTGACAGCGGTTTATTTTCTCTCTTTCTGGCCTGGCTGTGTCTCTCCGTGGTGGTGGTGGTGCGGGCGTACCTGGCCCTGCTTGAAACAGCAGCAGAAAGAAAAAAGACATTGATTTGTGTAGGGAAAAACTGGAAAATGTGCTCAGGTTACAACCTGCTGCCGCAGAAACTGCAAGGCAAATACATCATTTATGTTACTTTCTTCTCAAGAGGATAATGGTTTGGGGAACGCAGGGCGTGCTTTTAATGTGTGCCCTGTTGCCCTATAACAGGGATTTTTTTAAAAAAAATTAAACTCTGCATATTGGAGTGGGGATGTTGCAGGGTTTTGGAGGAGTTCTGTAGCGTTGGGTATATTTTGAGGTTCTGAGTGAAATGAGTCTTGCGGTTTCAGCTTACTCTGTAACAAAGTGTAATGTGTCTCACACAAACAGCCCACCTAAGTTTTCATAGTTGACTGATGATTTGCTCTGGAAAGACCCAAAATGCTGATATGATGAAGACTCAAAAGGTAGTTGATTTTTTTTTTTTTTTTTTTTTTTTTTTTTTTTTTGTTTTTTTTTTTTTTTTTTTTTTTTTTNTTCTGCAATTTTACAGTTCAAATTTTGTTAGAATTTCACACGAATCCTGATCTTCAGCTTCTCATCCAGCAGTCAGCTGGGCTGGTGTAGGTCACTTCCCAGTGACCACAAGTGCTGAGTTTCCCTACGCCCCCAATTCAACCTTTCCAAAGCAGCCATCCTGGGCCTTATCACAAATTTTCTCCTGTCCTTTTAATTCAGCAAGAAAATGGTTGCTGTCTTTCCCCTCCCTCCCCTCATCAGCTGCTCATGGTAAGACTTTTGATAGAGCCTGCATTGTGGTATGTCCTTGAAGTGCAGTGCTGCAAGGTTTTGTTTTGCGCTGTCTTACTTTTTTCTCTTCATGTTTAGACTTCATTGCCTCTATAGCAAAGCAAGATTGTTGTAGATGGTCTTTTCTGATATTTGGTTTTGGTTTGGGTTGTTTTTTTTTTTTTTAATTTGTCAAAAATCTCACATTCAGTAATGAGGAAAAGCTTAGACTCGGGTACTGAAACCTCCAACCTGGAGTGTAAAGACTGCAAAAATATGGATTGGGGAAGGATTGCCCCAGCAAAACAGGTGTAAGTTAAATGATTAATTATCAGCAGCTCTTTTTTTTAAAAGGTCCCTGACGGTGGGAGGTTTTCGTTCCCACTCTCTGTCTAGAACAAGGCTTGCCAGGGCTCTTAAAGGACAGGGTCCGTTTGAGGTGCAAAATTTATATTGAGTACTTTCTCTTTAAGTGAATATCAAATCCTAAACAACTTCAGCATGGGACTGTGGAAAAAAAAGTACGCAACACTGAAGCAAGTGGCTATTAAGTTTAAAATTTGATAATGGCTGAAGTTCTCTGTCTTAAAAAAAAAAAAGTCATTTGACTCTTAGTTGGCCATAATAGATGCTGTACAGACCCATTTTTGTCTTTGTTCTCCACCCGCCCCCCCCTATTTTCATTGATGGGGAAGTTTCATTTCCTTTATTTATATATTTTTAGTGTATGTGTGTTTGGGGGGATGTGGGGGAGGATAGGAGGGAAGTCTGTGTTCTAGTTTTTTATATTTAAAAGAAAAAAAAAGCTAATGTTGGTATGTTTAGAGATGACCTTAAATATATTCTCCCCTTTAAACCAAAAATTCTGCTGTTAAAATAGTGCATATTAGGGGGTTGAGGGGTTTTGCAACACTTCTGTGTGGGTTAGAGTCCCATCTGAGTTCCAGTTGTACTAGCAGAAAAGTGTTTTTTCCCAGTATTGTCATGTTTCACATACCGAATCAGAACTAGAATTGCCTTTTCCTGGAAGGATCTCTATTTACACTTGGAGGGTTATGCCAATTACAGCTATATTAGTAAGGCTTTTTTCTTTCTTTTTTTTTTTTTTTTTTTTTTACANCCTAAATAGTTACTTCTTTCATTTTCTTAACAGAACGCACACTATAATCCTGGCACGTAGTTTTAGCCCTGCTGTCCTATGGCACAAATGCATACGGGTGCTCTTGCGAGAGTATCATCTGAGTGTGTCCTAGTGAAATGAATGCTCTTAGAGCTCCCCACAAGTTGAAATAGCCCTCTGCTCTGCGTGCAGAATTGAACACAATTTATTGGCGAGCAGGAAATATGTTATGAAGTACGTTATTCATACGTCGTAATACTTTTTCCTCAAAGAGATCCCATGTACTTCAACTTAGATTACAATTTTTAAATCCTGCAGATTAGGAAATACTGAGTTATGAATTTGTGAAAGCTCAGAGGCATAAGGTACGGTGCTTTTAATACTCATTTTGATCAGAAACCGAAGATTATTTACTCCTCTGGACAGTGTAGTGGTGCATGAAGGAGGAGCAGGTAAACGGGGCTTCTTTGGCAAGAGCCCGTAGGTGCTGGGTGTTGGGGCAGGACTGCTGCTGGCAGTGCTGCTGGCTGGACTGGTACCGCCAGTGCTGCCTCCCTGCTGCTGCCCTGCTTCCTCCCGTTCTGCTGGCGGAGAAGTCCTGGTGGAAGAGCCTGTTTGTACCAGAAAAAAAAACAAGAAAAAAACAAAAAAAAAAACCCCAAACCCCAAAACTGACTAGTAAATAGTGTCATTGTTATTTCATAAGCAAATTTGCTAGTTATTTGCTCTTTTTGTGACATTAAGATTTGCATTGTTAGCAACAATAGCAGTGTATTAAATAAAATTAAATAAAAAATGGATGCTGGCCAGTCTTTAAATGGTCCACATGTGCCACAAGTATGAATGCTTAGAAGACCCTACGTAGCTGAGCTGAGCTTTCTTTTCCCCAAAACATAGGCTGCCAAAGCCCTGAAATACTTAGGATACTGACTTAGAGTCCCGTAAATATCTTCTCAGTTGCTTCTTTTTGGCCCGCCTCTTTTATGTTTTGTTTCGTCCTGAGCATCAAAGCTGGCCGTACCTTGCAGAGGGGTGGTGGCCTCACTGCTTTCCGCAGGGAGAGGGCTGCGCGTTGCACTCTTCTCTGGAGGCGGAAAGCATCACCTTTGCCATGGGGCCGAGGTCGCAGCGGGACCTCAAATCCCCGTGAGCTCTGTGGCCACCACCAGAGCTGCCTCTGCTGAGGGCAGGAGGCTGTAGTCACCTGAGCCGCAAGGTCTCGTCATGTGAAGCCCGGCAGTTTTGTTGCTGCTTCTGCCCCTAATATATTGGGGGAGAAACAGGTGGAAGCGGTTCAGGTGCTAATGCGCTGGCTCGCTTTTTGGGTTTTCTTGGTTGCTTTTCGAAAGCTTATATTCGGCGTTGCAAAGGAACGCGCCCCGTGTGTATTCTGCTAAAACAAAAGAAAGCTACGTTGAATGGCGCAGCTTTGCGGGAACATTGATGCTCCAGCTGTCTCTTCAGCCTGCCATGCTGTTCGAATTCAAGCGAAGGTCTCCCACGTGGTTATTTGCATGTGTCCTCCTATCTCTGTTTTGTATCTGCAATTTCAGTATGTGCTTCCAGAATTGTTTTTGTTCATTTCCAATCATTCTTCAAAGATAGCTGGCGAAGACCAACAGGCTGGTTGTGATTTTACAGCAGTAGAAGGTAGACAACTTTGATCTTGTTAAATGAATTTTCTTCATGTGTGGGCTGGGTGTGTAGTGTGTTGATTTAGTTTTTATTGATCAGTGTAAAAACATGAATTCAGCATCACAGCAATGATAATAAGTACTTGCAGTGATATTCTAATGAGTTCCTGGCAAAAATAGGGCAGAAAACCATCTCGGAGACTGACGTGCTATAGTGGTGAGATGCTGAACCAGGATAGTTTATATAAAAGGATTGAGTAAAGCTGTTTGAAGTTCTGGCTTTCTTTGGCAACACAATTGCTGCGAGCAGTAGCACGCCAAGCAGGGCAGGATGCAGTCTTTTCTGTAGGCATTTGGGTGTCAGAAATGGCATCCTTGCCTCTGTGCAGAAGGACCTTCACCCTCCTGATCACGCCGAGATAGGGCAGACTGTAGGAACCAGGTACCTGCGTCGTTAGTGGGTGTCTCTGAACGCAAGCAGTGAAGCAGTAATTACCTTTCAGTCCCCATCCGCGGGAACGCCCTGCAAACCATCGCCATGTGTTTCAGTAAGCCATGGCAAAGCATCAGGTACAGAGCGGGGGGAGTGGAGGGAGGTTTCTAAATTAGCAGACAATTTGTGCCTGGAAAAGTGAGATTCATATTCATAACTATGTTAAACCCGTATTTCTCAGTATGGTAGGGACATATCTCCATTTAAGGTTGCAATAATTCCTCTAAGCCAAAATGTTTGCAGAAGCGAGGGCAGGCAGCTTCTCCCTCTTTTTTTTTTTCCCCTTGATGCTGTGTATTTCCAAGAGCGGAAGAGGCTTCTCAGTGGTGGTGACGAACAGTAATTCTCTATATTTTTTTCATCGGATAAGTTTGTTTTATGCTGTCAGAGATCAGTAAATTGGTATCTGAGCTGCATGGATCATGATGAAAAAGTATTGCAGCTGCCTGTATGTGTTTGATAAAAGTAGAAAATGAGAAGCAAAATTTTTCTGAAGTGAGGAAAAGTGGGTTTTTTAGGACTATGAAATTTTGAAAGAGCTGGTTCATAATGAACTTTCATACTTTTCTAAAGTTGCTGCTATTATAATGCAAAATCATGAATAAGAGAATATGCCTTGCAGGTAAAATGAAAAAAGGCTTCGCCGTTTATATGCTTGAAAACCAAAGATGCATTGCAGAGGATGAATTTTACCCTTCATTTTGCTTGTAGTAAAAAATTAGTCTTTGAAGTTAAAAACAGTTTTAGATTTAAAGAAATAATACGCCTGAAAAGGGAGGTGCACAGAAAAAAGACTGGATTAAGTACCGTTTTGGTAATGAAAAGAACGTAACTTAAGCCAAATGTGGCTGCCTGCATAGTAAGGTACGGCTTAACATACACGGGGGTGATAAAATAAGGTCCTAGCAGACTTTTATTTCCACAATTTCCAACTTTCAGAGGAAATTTTAATCTGGATGTTGAATGCACACGTACAAACGATAGACTAAGACCACAGAATTACGATAATTTATGAAAGGAGCGGTACTTTTCGTGCTGGAAGTCTGTCAGCGTACAATCCCTAGGCTGACTACTTGATCGTTAGTTAAAGTAGGGGTTCATTAAAATAACATGGGCTCATCTGGTTTTAAAGACTAGTTCTCAGCCAGTAGGCGATCGTCCAAAACTAATAAGGTTGCAGCGCAGACGTTGTGGCAATGGCACAGAGGTTACTACGTAAAGCTGGTTGATGGAAAGGCTTCCGTTGGATTAAGTGTGCTCAGTATTGGGCCAAATTTTTCAATTTTTAGTCATCTGTAGCAACGCCTGCTCATAATGGAGTCGATTGAACTACCTGTGCGACTCTTTGAAAGAAGGTGCAAGGTTGGGTCTGTATATGAATGCAGCTCTTTGCTGTAATTATTTTAGTTTGTAATCATTGTATTCTTCTAGTTGAAGAATCGTAATTACAAAGTGGATGATAGGCTTCAATTAAGTGCAGAAAATCTTTACATTTAAGCCCCGCACTGTCCTTAGCATAAACAGCTTTTTTTTTTTTTTTTTTTTTTTTTTTTTTTGTTNCTTTCAGGTTATTTCGGGAAAATCCGTACTGCTAATTATGTAAATGGCAAGAAACGAAAAAAGAGAACAAAAGAGCGGGGCATCTTATTTTAGGCTTCAGCAAATGCAAAGTCATATGTGGCCATTCCAGCTATCTATAGTATGTGCCTGTGTTGTTCTGCTACTGCTTTTGCTACCAGTAAACCAGCTCACTTAAAATGAGCATTTCTCGCAGGCTTTGTACGATCAGATTGCCAGTTGTTGGAACTGGGAAGTTTTTCCAGTAGCAGGGTCAATTTGTGCCCCCTAGAGATCCTTTCCTGACGGGCTTCTTCCTTGCGTACACACAAGTTTCTTGATGAAAGAAAATATGACGCCTTCTATTTTGGGTCTGTTTGTTTTTATGCTGCTGTGCAGGCAAGTCCGTGTTTTTTTAGGTCAATCGTGTACAACAGCAGTGAGTTTTTGTACCTGCACCCATTGCCTATTAAGGCAATGAGAAGCCCTCCTTGAATGAAGGGAAGGCAGATTTCAGATCTGCCTGCAGATCAGAGAGGAGGAGAATGGAAGAAGCGGTGTTGGAGTGAATGAACGAACTTTCAAGCTGACTCAGTGATAACGCGTACAGTACACGCTGTAAAGATTAGTCACCACTTACTGTAAATCTTTCTTTATGGCGCTTGGTGGGCATGTGCCTGAATCAAGCTGCAGTTAGCGAGCTTTGTAGGCTGGGAATGCAGGTAAACGTTATTTCCACAGTATTTTCCCATTGAACAACAACAACAAAACCCAGTGCAACCTGAACGCTTGTAAATTACTGAGCTGAAGGCAAAAGAAATCTTTTAGCTATCTCATGGTGCTGCTATCTTAATCTGTGAAACTAGAAGGAAAGTGAATAAATTATGCAACAGCTTTTTTTTTTTTTTTTTTTTTTTTTTTTTTATAAATTTTTTTTTTTTTTTTTTNTACATGTTGTTAGTGCTGTTCTGCCTTGTCCTGTGCAGGTTGGTTTGATTTCGGGGTTGTGGGTTGTCTTTTTTTTCATTAGGTAGGTTTCAAGCTGCATTTGTGTAAAACACCAATTTACATGATGGTAACAGAATAACAATTACAGGGAAGGATATTCATCTGTTGAAAACACTATTTTCGTTTGCCAAGCAGAAACTTCAGGAAAATTACCCTCCAGGTTGAATTTTCTCATAAATGTTCTCAACTTCTAAAATTATTTACTGGCATAATAGGTATGCATAGCACTTAAGGCAAGGTTTGTTTGAAGGGGTTACCTTTGGGGGGAAGAACTGGGGCTTTTATATTAAAANAAATTATTCTGCAGGCTTTTCCAGTTTACCCAAATTCAGTAAGTTGGGGGTTTTTTTTGTACTTTCAGACTTTTCTTTCAGTGGTTTCTTTTCTGTTTATTTTTTTTTTGTTAATTTAAATGGGCATCTTTTATAATTCTTAGATGCTCTTTCTCTCTGATCTTCACCTGTTTTGCTTGGCTTGTTCAATCTGTCCGTAGAGAATTGTTAATTTCAGCCATAAAAATCCTTTAGAGCTGTTACAGCAAGATTGTAGTTTGTATAAAATTACTTCCTCCAAAGTAAA
>RSEF01000003.1:25750145-25760221 GCA_003993805.1 Himantopus leucocephalus | reverse complement strand
AAAAAAAAAAAAAAAAAAAAAAAATTAAAAAAAATGTTGTTGAAGAGTGAGAACCAGACTCTCCTGGCACTGCTGGGTGGGACGGCGCGGAGGCTGCGTGCCTGTACAAGTGGTTTGGCTCGCTGCTCTCCCGGCGATCTCATCCTGTCGTAGGCTTCGAGCCCTCTGAAGCGCAGGAATGAAGGCTGAAAGTGTTATTAAGTTTTTTGGGTTATCTCACACTGTTTATTTGAAATGGAGGCCAAGCAATTTACATATCTCTGTATCTTGGATCTGAAAAAAAAAAAAAAATTTCTTTTTTTTTTTTTTACTAGCCTTTGTGTGGAAATGACATCACAGCTTATGTCAGCCATGCTAAATTCAGAGTTTTTTCTCCTCCCTGTTGGGTTATTAACTGAGTATTAGGTCTATACTGTGAGTCTTCGTTTACTGACTGTACCACGTTGATAACTTCATCATAAATGCTCTGAATTTTGTACGATGAAGAGAAATAAAGACCCGATCTAAAGCCTTTTGAAACTGATGGGGAGGTACCTCATTTCATTGCTGTGCGGGCGGCCGGACCGGGTGACCCCCTAACCCCCTAACGTTCCTGGGGTGGCTGATGCAGCGTACGCAAGCAAGGGAGGGCATCTTGCCTTTTGGTGGGTCTGGTGACCAGGTCTGGAGATGGCTGCGGCGCATCGTCGCACGGGTATGTCACCTCAGCCTCGCAGGTTAAACCCTTGTGAGATTGGGTAGGTGGGCGAACTAAAGCTCTTAGGTTGTGCCCGCATGTCACACAATCGCAGAATGGTCAGGGTTGGAAGGGACCTCTGGAGATCATCTAGTCCACCCCTCCTGCCAGAGCAGGGTCACCTACAGCAGGTAAGTGAACCTACACTTACCAGAGCGGGTTCACCTACAGCTTGTCCCCCATGCAAAGCCAAGCTCTGTGGCGAGGGCTTAGAGGGCACCTTATCTCCACCAGAAACACCAAGGTTTTGGGGCTGCCCTTCAGGGGGGGCGGGGGGAAAGCTGACGCTCGGGCTGCAGCTGTGGCAAAGCGTGAAACGGAGGCATGGGGGTTTCCTGTGAGAGCCTGAGGAGCTGGGAGGAGGGAAACAGAAATGAAATTAAAGTTGACATTTTGAAAAGTTGATTGCTGCCCTTTCTTAATCATAAGGCAATTTTTAAAGTAAGTCACTTCCCAGAGGAAAAATAAATACATTAAGAAGAGAAAAGGGGGAAATGCGATGTTGAATTTATGTATTTGAATGGAGCAGACTTGGTACTGCGATGGTGGCGGTACCGGACGTGCACAGAGACAAAGCAAAAGGATAACAATCATCCTGACTCTCCTCTTGCTAAATTTCCAGCCATAATGTCCCATATGCAGAATGTTTTCATTTATCTTTACTATTTTGAGAGGTCTGAGGCAGTGGGGAAGGGACTGATCCCAATTACTTTTTTAAAAAAAAAAATAAATAAATACAGAGAAACAAAGCCACCTGTTGCCACAATGGCCGTGGAGAGATTTCCCATCTCCTCCTGCCTCTCGCCGGCCGCCCTGTGCCCGGGGAGGAGGGCGCGGAAGCCTCCGGGCACCTTCCACGGGAAGGCTTGCAGGAACAGCTTTGGGTCGGGCTCCTGGCATGTGAAAGCTGTGGATATCCATTCACACACTTTGGGGTTTTTTTGTTGTTTGGTTTTGTTTGGGGTTTTGTTTTTTTTTTTTATATGTCTCTTCTGGCTCAGCTCTTCTTCTGCAGCAGTGGAGGAGAAGGGGTGGAGGGGGAAGTGCTGAGGGATGCCCTGGGAGGGCACGTGTTGGTGTTACCCATGCGCGTGTGTTTGAGTGGTGGGTGCTCCCACATGCCGTGGAAGTGGCCCTTTGGAATGCTCTAGTGAAATTACTTGTCCCTTTCAGAGCTTGCGAGGAGCACTTCATCGCTGTAGTTATTTGTATAGCCATATGCTATTCTTTTTTCTTACATATGTTCTCTGATAATTGTCAGTAGCAGGTGCCTGCGAGCCGAGGCGGAGCGGTATTTAAAAATCAGGCTCTTAATGGGGATAAAGAATTGTGTGAGTTTAGTGCCAGCAAAAAGGCCAGATGGAAACCGTTGGCCTCTGAAGGTCGTGTTCCTCACAGAGCAACAGCACACGGTTGGCAGCGGTGCTGGTCCTTCAGCTCCACAGTTCCAGCTGCAGAGGTGTGACCTTCGAGAAGGAGTCGGGAGGTCTGGTTTTGGGTCTGTATATCTGGTTTGGCTGAACTGAGGAAAAAGCACCGGCCCTTCTGATGTGCGCACCAGCCCACAGAAACTGTACTGGACATGGGTTGCACCCTGCTCGGTGACTTGTGTGGTATGGGCTGGTGAGCGATGTGACATGAAATCTCTAGTTGGGTTTCTCGCACTGTTTGACCCCCACCTTTCCCTGGATGGTTGTCGAGCATCCTGAGCTGTTCTGGGTGTATCACTGGTTGCTGTTGCATTGCATGCGTGTGTATTAGGTCCCCATTGGTTACTACTGTGACAGTAATCGTTGATCTTGCATCCCCTTCCATCATCTGAAGAACAGCTGCCGACAGGAAGATGTGGGGAGACATGTAGTTGCTCTGGACTTGGAATAATGCAACTGTGTTCACTGAAAATCATTTTGGGGTATTGCATGGCCAGAATCCCTCAGTATGGCTGATACTGCTGTCATATCATCTTCACATTTGCACAAATAGCTCTCTGAATTACCGTTCCTTCTGCTCATTAGTTGGGGAACTTATAGCTGGGTGTAACAGATCTCTAGGAGACGAACAATTCAGAAGTATCTTGCATTTCAAAGTGTCAGGGAAGACATAATGCCCCTAACGTTCTTGTTTTGTTCTTGTTTTGTGAGGTTTGTTGTTTGGTGGGGTTTTTTTTCATTTCTGGTGAAGAACTAGTAAAATATAGAGCACATATGGAAATGGCAGACGTTGTTGTTGGTTTTTTGAATCTTTTTTGTTGTCCTTGTTTCTAAAATTAAGCATACGGGAGTTTGCAAGATCCTGCAAAGAATTCAAACGATATTGCACAGTCATGTGTTCAAGGAGTCTTCTTAATCTGGTCACATATATATAGTGAAGAGATCCGGATTTAAAAAACAATACATTGCAGAAAGGAGAGACGAACCAAATGGGATAAAGACAAAATACTGCTAAATACCTAGGATTGTACTGTTAAGTTTAGGTTTTGCTGCCGGCATTGTGTTGTGTTTCTGGGTTTTTTCGGCTGTCCTTCATGTTCTTCTGTGTGTAAGAACGTAACCTGTGGTATCGGCCGTTCTGCTTATCCCTTGCAAAATGTTGGTAACTGAAAAGTGGATCGCACAACCAAAGTAGGTCTTGCTCTGTATTGGAAAACTAACAGTGTCTTTTTTATGTGGGTAGGTTATGAATCCCATACGCTTGCATCCATGCACACGGGTAGTGAGTTTTTATTCTGCCACTGTAGTGTGTTTCTGAGCTGGCTTGCAGGAGGAGTAGTGATCTCACAGCTTGACCACAAATGCACTTGGCGATGTTCACAGAGGCAGAGCTGGTTACAGAATTTGGGTCAGTGGGACAGTATCCTGATGAGCTGTCTGGCGCAGGACCCTATAAGACCGGCTGACTGTATTAACTTATGCTAGCTGTAGCTGTCTTTACCATAAAAAATTTCTTGAATGATTTTCTTGAATGATTTTCCTTCTTCACCTCCAGAACCTAGACGTTGAACTACTGCAAAACTTTTTGAGATAATTTTGATAGCGTGTCCCGTATCACTTCAGAGCAAGCACTGCTCAAGTCAGACACTGAGGTCAAGTTTATGCTTTGTAACTGAAAAAGATGCACTGCACGTGATATGACTGTATATGATATTCTTTTAATTGTTTCTGACAGTAAATTTAATAAAGAGGTCTTGAGATATATTTACACACACACAGAGATCTGAAAAGCAATGAACACAAGCATATATGCGTTATATTGCAATTGTTTTCCCTTGGGGGTTTTGTTATTGTTGTCCCTTTCACAAATTGTGAACCTGTAATTTTTCATGTGCTGTTCTTTGGCCCTCTCTGCTAGAGAGGCTCAATCTATCATGTTAAAAAAAATCAATAAAAAGTCTAGAGGTTTATTTATAAAGTAGAGCATGGAGAGAGGGTGCAAAAATTCCATTAAAATGGCAGTTTAGCGCTAGCTACATCTCTTTGGGACTAAGCTCCAATATTTTAAACTATTAAAATTGTTACAAGAGTGCTTTTAAAGTACCACAAATCACAGTAAAGCTTTCTAGTTGAAACTTGCCTTTATATAGTGCACTAGAATTCAGCTTATATATGTTTTTGGAATGTCTGATGCTGCCCTCAAACACCATTTTAGCATCCATTTTAGAGCTTTATTATAGTTAATAATCTTACAGGTTTATGCTCAAGTGAAAATACGTGGATGTAAGAAGTCAGAATTTATTTTCCTGCAGAAGCGTGAGTGTATGTATGCCTTTGTGCAGATGCTGCTCTGAGAAAATTAGTTATTTCTGAGAAGTCTATAGGCTTCTAATGCAATTCATCAGGATTGCCCGGCTTGGCACATGCTACTTCATTAGAGGAATTTATAAATTCAGATGGCTGTAGGTTATTTTATGACATAGTAGTTTTCACCAGTGATGTGATGGTCATCTACTCCATCTTTCCTATCCAAAGAAATAAATGTGTCCCTCTGCTCATAAATGTGATGCTGAAGAGTTTATGGGATAGTATCTATATTAAAACTCTCAAAAAGCAGAAGCACTGTATCTGAAGTGTAAGCTTCACCTCTCCCCAGTATCTTTCCGACCCATTTTAATAGCTGAAGAAGATTGATCTTGAAATTGTTGAGTTTTAAATACAAATGGCAGTACATGGTTTTCTGTTGTATCATCTTTTATCCTGGGATGAGGAGAGTTGTTTCTAATGGCAATACCCTTTGTTTACTTCCAAAAACGTCCAGAAAAAAATTGTTAACTCTTATGTGGGCAAGAAACAGTCTGTGTGTTGTGGGGTTTGGTTTATGGTCTGTGATGGAAGCACGTATAACTTGAAAGATGAGGAAACTGTGTGGAACTGACCCAAAAGCAGGCTTTTCTGTCTCCAGGAGACAGCGCAGACCATTGGAGGGCATGGCTCTCGGTAGATGCCGTGGGAGCAGGCTACATAAATGAATGTGATGGAAGGCATATTTGTGTGTGGTATAAATATGTGCCCTGTCACACGGTCATATCCCTGCATGCAACTGAATAACCCAATTCATCATTCCCGCGTTATTCATCCATCAGTTTTTCCTTTTTATACTAATTCACAGCCTAGTTCTACCTTACCTCTTGCTATCATTGCTTGTGTATGTTTTTCCCTTTCCTAGCTGTATGAAGTTGGAGTAATGACCCCAGAAAGCTTAAAAAAAAGCGAAGCTATTAACATGGACTTTTCACTGTTAATTAACACTTAAAGCTTCAGAGAAATGGACCTAGCCTGTGTAATTACTGTGTGGTTAAAAAATCTGTGGAAAACTGATACTAGTGCTTGGAAAGTGGAGACTTAGTTGTGTTACAGAGCTCTGAGCAGAAATGGTAAAAATAAGCAAGTGATGTTAATGTGGGTAAAGGAGAAGAGCATTGGTCAGGAAGGTGGAGTTTCCTGTGAAGCCTTTATAGCCTGGAGTCACCAGTCCATCAGAAACCGAGGTTGCAGGTTGGTTGATTGGGTTTGGCCAAATTGTGGTTGTTGCCAGCTGAGGTTGGTATCCCTGATGGGCTCTTCTGTCTGGGGCCCCTTCTTCTTCTTCCTCCTCCTCCTTCTCCTGGGCTCGCTGGGGCTTAGGAAGGAGCACATTGGTTCCCTCATCTCTTGGTGCCGTGCAATGTGGCTGTGCCCAGACCTATGTAAAAAGCCAGAAGGTAGGGAGAGAAGCTGGAAGGTGGGTGGGAGTTGTGGCAAGAGGCAAATAAAGGAAGTAACGCGTGCTAGAGCATTAGGCTGAGGTCTTTAGAAGGTAGGTCAGTGGCATGAAAGTTGCCTAAGATGATTTAGGAACTGTGGTGCCTTTGAAAGAAAACGAGGGTCTCCTCTCCTCTTGCCATCCTGCAGCCCTCAGAGCCGTTGTGGAAGTTACTCCCTGGCTACGCCTCCATTGGCAGAGCAGCTGTCTGCCAAGCTTTTAACGCTTCGTGCTTCGCTCTGCTGGTTTCCATTTCTCCTCCTGCTCACAGAGACGGGCATCTTCTTGGTCTAGCAGGAGGCCTTTCTGCGCAGTTTTCCCTCTGTTTCCCAGGGGGTCTTTTTTGTTCCTTTGTCATCCTATGTGAGTGATGTGGAAGTGTGTGGAAAAGTGGGGTTTTATTAAACATTTCCACTAGGATATGACTGCTGGGCCCTATGTATGGCACTGTGTGGTGCGCTGCTGCCATGGGGTTGTGCTGGGAGCGGGTCCTCTCTCGGTCAGAGCCAGTCCTTTGCTCATCTCCTCATCTTTGAGCAGGCAGGGCCAGATTCTGCGTTGCTGTCACTCCTCCTTTTCCTTCTGTGCCCATGCTGGTGGTGTCTCTGCTCTTGTCAGTGGGACAGGTGGTGGAGGATGTGGGGCTCGTTGGCTGCAGAGAGTCTCGGCAGCCTCTGAGGTCCAAAACCCCATTATCTGCAGGGTATGGCCATGTTGGAAAGCTGGATGGGTCTGGCAGTGTACTAGGGCAAGCAAAGTGGCCTCTGGAGGAAAACTTGATGTTTGTCTCCTTGCCTGCAATGTTCACCCCTTTCTGGTAGCGGTAACATTTTTTGTTGTTGTTGAGCATTGACCAGTTTTGGTGCTGTCCTTGAGGAGAGCAGACTTGCAAGGTGTGCTGAGCCTGAGCTGCGAGCAGCCGGCATGGACTTTGTGTAATGGGTAGAAATCTGTTGGACTAGAGCTGAACAGGTCTGACTTAGCTCTGGGTCGTCCCCAAAATAAGACTGCTCAGGTTTGCGGAAGGGTTAGTTGCTGATAGCTTTAGCTTCTAAAATTTCTTTGGGAAGAGCGCTGCCTTTTGCCGGCTGCCTGCGGGGTGAGACAGGTTGGACACTTAATGGACACTTACATTTCACTGCATAGTCTTTGGGCTGGGGCTGGAGCAGGGGCCAGCTCCTAAAGAGCCTGTCCCACCTGGCGAGTTTTTCCTATTATGATGATTTGGGGCATGGTGATGTCCCCCTTTCTTTCTGTGGGAGTTGGGGGGGAAAAAAAGGAGCCTTTTTTGTGGGTTTGCCATAGGGAGGAGGTGATGTGTGTTAGACCGTTCTGTGGGTTTTTTTTGGGTGTGGATGTTCTGATGATCTTCCTGAGCTAAACAGGTAGCACGTAGCTGCTGGTGACTGGAAAGGACTGTCCTTCTGGAGGTCCGATCCCTTACAGGTTTGTGGTCTTATTTTTCTAGCAACTGCTCTCCGAGACAGTTCAAGAAATCACCATTTAACCGAACTGGTGAAACCGTGTGTTTTTTCGGCTTTGAGGAATTTTCCCACCAAATCTGTTGGTTTTTGTCCCTTGTCCGGGTTGTGCACAAACGCCAGCACTGGCCCTCTCCCGCGCCTGGGGTCCAGCCCGCAGGAAGCGAGGAAGGACACTCTCGCCTCTTCTAATCTTTTTTGGTGGAAGGGAGGAAGTGGTAGATACCAATCTTCCTCTCTCGCACATCCTTCCACGTGCATCTTGGTGGTGGCCACCCAAACTGTCCCCTAGAGATGCTACTCTACCATGACTAATTTCCTGGCTTTTATTTTGAAAATGCAATCATCAAAGTTGCACAGATCAGTTCCAGCCTCTTTTGTATATGAAAACCTAGAAAGCGTACTTCTGGGAAGAGGTGTTGGAGATGGGGGGGGGGCGGTTGAATGTTTGGGGTTTTTTTTTGTGATTCGAAGAAAGGGAGGGCAGTAGTGAATGTTGAAAATATTAGTAATTTTATTGGTGTACCTTGATTTCAAAATCAAGACTAAATACACTGGAAGTAGTAGATGCAAACTCTGCCAGGTATGAAGACTAACTAAGGCTGTAATCGTTAAAAATTTATGCTGTTAATTGTAATGCCATAAAGGCTCCGAGTCTGATTGGTGAGATGATCCAGCTGTGTAATAAACATCACTATGTCTTTCCTCTGCTGTTTATACAAATATTTTTGTTGGTAGTATTTTGTGGACAGCATTACTTATGTGACTGTGTGTGTTAGCCGTAACTGTTGATTAAACTTCCTTGAAGAAATATTTTAACTAATAGAGGTACAAGCCTGTGAATTTAGCCAAATCTTTATGCCTTGCTTTCCCAGCTATAAAAATACTCCATTTAAGGAAAATAATAACTTTTTTCAGCAAGTAAGTGCTACTCTAGGGAGAAGATTTTTGTGTTTTCTTGTGTTGCACTGTGTAGGTTTTCTTTGGGATGTGTGTGTGTTTCAAAGAAGAATGCTAACTGAATAAAAATCCTTGCTTTGAAGTATTGGTGATTTGGTAATGTACGGTCAGATATTTACGTTAGTTATATTTATTGTGTGCTACTTGTTTAAAAACAAACAAATCCTAATGTGCATTTTGTGTATGTATACAACTGCAGATATTGCAAAATACAAAGCGCAGAGTAGAACAACAAAAGTAAGCGCTGATTGTAGTAGATGCACAGAATTAACTGTGGTGCCTGGGGAAGCGAATTTAGAAAGACAGGAATTAAGACAGGTCCCTCCTTTATCTGAGCAATTCAAAAGTCAAATCAGCTAGAGTTACATTTTTAAGGCTAGTACAGTTTCAATATCTGAAAGACATTTTAACCAGATTTTGCATTTATTGGCGGAGCTATAAATAAATGCAGAATAATTTTACTGAGCTCCATGGGAGTTTCTGCAGACCAGCATCAGCCCAACGGCTCTCAGAGCCTGGCCTCAGTTCCTCCTTGGCTGGAAAAGCCAACCCAGTTCTTAAAAACTGTGGGGGGAACTGGCTGGCCATTAATCTTAGATAACTGGTCTTAGTCCCAGCGTTTGACTCCAAAAAAGCAAAATACAGACCACCCCCCCCCCCCCCCCCCCCCCCCCCCCCCNCCCCCCCCCCCCCCCCCATCCTCTCAGAAGCCCCCCTGAGCCCTGCAGACTGCCTCCGCTCTCCTGCGGCCACCGCAGCCTGAACACCCCTCAGAGGAGTCTGGAGCACAAAAAACGTAGCGTTTTGGTAAATGAAGTAAAGGGGAAAGTAAAGTTCCCACTGTTTTGGTGTGGGAACCAAGAGAGAAGCAACGGGGTTGGCTGTACGTTAGTCTAAAAAGCAGGGTTAGGAACTTCCTTCGATGGTACGAGCTCAGCTTTTTCTTGCAGGGAACTGCTTTTAGGTTGCCTGACTCTTGAGGAATTGGTTGATACCATTTAATCTCAGGGAAAAGTGAGTCAGTCAGTTACCTAAAATAACATTTTGTTAAAGCCTTGCCCTAGCGTAAAATATTTGAAGTAGGAAAAAAAAAAAACAACAAAAACCAACCTTCCCGCCCCCCCTTCCTTCTTTAATATTGTCTCAAAGATGTGACAGCAAGCTGTGAAATGGTTGTGACACTCACTATCTTGACTTAAGCCTGTATCAGGATTCCACTCCAGGGAGTGCAATCATGCGATAAGCAGACCAGTCAAACGCACACATCTTAATTGCTATATATTTGATTTAGATGCTTTCTGGGGCCTTCTCCTAGCAGGGTTTTGCAGGATCAGGACCACGAATTAGCTTCTCCATACACTGCCAGTAACCCCTGTCTGAACAGGGTAAAGAAAAAAAAAAATTCGCATGCGTGGTCATAGAGACATAGCAAACAAGAGGGCAGTTCACCTTTTATTTTAACTCCTGGCAGCACAGGTTTTATAGAATTGCCATTAAAAGAGGCTTGGTGAGATATAAAATGGATTTGTCCCAACTTCCTCTGATGATCCCAGCACTGAAGCGCTGCAGTGTTTCTTGGGTTAAGAAAAGTAAAGCGAGACAGCAGGAAGCAAGGATGTAAACTGGGCTTACTTCTCAGAAGCAGCAGAATAATGACATCACTG
>RSEF01000003.1:25653922-25750045 GCA_003993805.1 Himantopus leucocephalus | reverse complement strand
TCAGAAAAAAATGATGCTCAGTGAATATCATGGGATAATGCAGAAGGCTTTGTAGGATGTGCACTGACCTACCTAAGAAACCCAAGAGAGATAATTACAACCTTTCTTAGTCTACATGTAAATGCACTTTGCAAACGTTTTTCCATGCAAAGAATGTGAACCAGTTACATTTTGGAATCTATACCTATGTGGAAAATGGACTGTAAAAGAGATGCCTATTTCAGGCGATTTTTGATGAGTTCCAGATTAAAAAAAAATTACAGCACATTAAATTATTAGGCATCTTTACTAGGGTGTAAGGAAGATTTATGCTGTAATGAAATATTGCTGCAACCCAATTTAGAACTTGACAAATCCGGTTTTATAGGGCTGAATTATAAAGGATACCTCATTATTTGCGGGGAAAAACTTTTTTATTATTATTTTTGGCACCCTGGTCTCCTCTTTGGTTGGGCTGTGCTCTATAGGAGCTGCTTTGGGCAAGATGTCTCAGCTGATCCTTTTTCAAGGGAGCTGTGCAGGATGAAGTCATAATTAAGGATCACATCCTGGCAAGCCATTCTTACCACATGTGGTCACTGATTTCAAGTTAAATGCTTGCAGTCCTTACTGCTCCTCTGGGTCAGAAATGTAGGTCTTCTTAAATGCACAGACTTCTACTTTATTGTCAGATATTCCTTACTGATAGTGTATATCGGGTACTGTATATACAGTATCCATAGCTATACAAAATTTAGCTATACCAAAATTACATGTATACTACTTGCCTTTTTTTTTAAAAAAAAAACCACCACCCTATTCCTTCCCTCTGCATACAGACCTCTTGATTACCTCTTGCTTTAAACTCAAAGCACGCCCTTGTGCAGTGTATTCAGAGTATGACCTCGCGTTATGGCCTGCAGCTGACAATGGAGAACATCCCAGAAAAACATCATTTGCTGAATTTATGAATTCTGCTCAAAATTTTGGGTAACAAATACCTCTTTGACCATCTTTTGAGGCTGCTTGTGGTGTTCTAACGTTGCTGTTCACAGGTTCTCAGTTGGGAAACAAACTAAGTTTGTTCATTTGACTAAAGTGAAGAACAAATTTTAGCTGGAAATAGCATGTCTTTATAGGATAATGAGTTTCTGGTGTGCAGGGTTTCTGTTTCCCCCCCTGCTCTGGCATGCAAAGTGATTGATCTTAAGCAAATTACATACACTTGTAACTACAACCATATATGCATACATACGGTGAGCATGTGACAAAGAAAAACAAAACCACAGGGTTTGAGCTCAGCTGGTAAATCTCTCAGGAACCTTTTCTCCTCGTTCTTGGGAGAGAGAAATCTCAACTTCTCCCAAAGTTGTCTGTGCGTTACCTGGTCCTGTGGCTCCGCAAGTGCTCTTTCTGATGTGTTGCGCCTACCGCATCGGAGCAGCAAGGCATTGCCGGATGGCTTATGTGGTCAGGTACACGTAACAGATGGAGTGTTTACATTTAGGAGAATCTTATATTGAATACTAAAATGACTTACTCGTAAGCACAGCTTTAAGAGTTTAAGAGGAGTCGCAGTTTGGTGTGTGTTGAATGTGCACTATGTTATGTGCTTAGCTTCAACTATAAACCGTTTGCTGAGTTTTAGTGACTCTGATGTTTAGTCTTTGCCCCCCCCTGTTTAGACATCAGTAGCCAAGTGTTTTGCCTCTGTATGTAGCCTCAAGTTGCACTTTTTTCTGATGGAGTCATCAGATCAAATTATTTATAAAATGAGGACATCCTTTTGGACTTCATGTGTAAACAGTGTTAAATATGTGCACAGGCAGAGAGATTCTTGTCTCTTTATCCACAGTTGAAGCCCAAATATTAATAAATCGTAACATTAAATAGTGGGGGTTCTTTTTCCCCCCCATCAATTTTCATTTAAGTTCTCCCTTTAAGGCTCAGATTTCTTCTCTAGATTACCCAGAGAAAAACTTTCACCTTGCCCTTGATCAAGTTACTAGTTGCAGTATGTCTCTGCTGCTGTGATTTATCATGAGTTGGGGTGAGTGAGCGAACTCTTTCGGAGTGGTTCCTACTGGGCAGGTATTAGCATAATCGAAACCATAGCTGCAATTGCTGGCGTGTGCGTTTGAGGGTAGGATCTGTCGTCTTCAGGCAATATGATGACTCCAGGTCTGTTAATTTCGGAATTAATAGTGAGAGCTGGAAGGCTGTTGCTGGCCCACTGGGGGGCCATTTAAAATTTCCTCGGAGCCAAGTTGGAGTTGGGCTTCGGCACTTATCTCCACTGCTTCTCTTGCAGTAGGGATTTGGGGGTGGTGGTGGGGAGGGACTGTCATGANGCTGGAAGGCTGTTGCTGGCCCACTGGGGGGCCATTTAAAATTTCCTCGGAGCCAAGTTGGAGTTGGGCTTCGGCGCTTATCTCGACAAATTGCTTCTCTTGCAGTAGGGATTTGGGGGTGGTGGTGCGGAGGGACTGTCGCGGTCAGAGGTGGCTGGTGTTGCCTCAGGCCCCTGCAGCAGGGAGATGCTCTTGGTGCTCTCTCTGCTGCATTTTTTTGCTGGAGACCTGGAAGGTGCCCATCTGAGCGGCTGCCTTCAGCTAGAGGGGTTGATGGGAAAGCAAGAATCGGGATGCTGTAAAACACGGTTTGAGAGAGGTGCATCTTACATAGGGTTTTAAAGGTACCGACTGCTGCCGGGGCAACTTCATCTGTGTGTTTGTCTTAGCCTTCTGCCTTTTTTTTGGCTTTTTTTTAACAAAACTTCAAACATCCTCTTAGCCAATGACAGCAAGGTTTGCAAATCAAAACCAAATCTGAGCATAGCACTGCACTTGAGTGAGCTGTGCTAATCTAAGACCAGCTTCTGTTTCCTGCTTAGAGCTTCTCCCCCGTGCTCTTCTTTGGCGCATGTACAGTACTGCGTGCTGACAGACACCTTTGAGACACAAATCAGTTACAGAAGCGTGTGTGGTGGCAACTGCTCCGAGCTTGGTATGGCATGTGCTTATTGGCTACCTACTCATGGTTAGGAAGCAGGTGTGTGGAGTCATGTGGGCTAGAGAGGAGTCCTGCATTTGTGAATTAACATCCATAACGGAGTGGTCTTGGGGCCTTTTCGTGTGTTCCTACGATCAGGCAAAAAAATTTAACCTGCCAATAGAAGTAATCCCCATAAGAAGTCATACAGTGCAAGCAGTGTGTGAGCAGAATATTTTAGGTGGTGAATATGTTGAACTGATACAATCCTGAGTATTTCAGCTCTGCGGTTTACGTAAAAGCAGCCCCTTGAAGACCCTGTGGTCTCATCTTCCATCAGCAACTCAATGACTAACTTTCACTTTCCTTACAGTAAGAGAATCGATAGAGAAGAGAATTTGCCATCAATTCTCTCCCTCTACATTTTTCCAGACAGTTTGGCCTCCACAAATTGTACAGCCTCCTTCTTCTCTGCGTGGGAGAGTACAGACTGCTGCTGGAGGCAAGGAGGAGAGATTAACATTCATCTGTTCCCTCCTCGCTCTCTTTTCCATCCCGTGGGCATGGGAGACTTACGAATGTGCCGCTGCTTTGGGGAGCATTTTTATTCATTGCCCTGATGAGAAGACCACAGAGACACCAGTAAGGTTGTGCGGTTTTCACATTGCTGATTAAATAGGCACATGAAAAACCTGAGTACAGTGGCTCCCTAGAAGAGGTCAGAGAGGAAGGTGGAAGGACTGGCATAAGCCTTAGGTCGCTCGCTTGCTCAGAGAGCTCCTTTTCCAGAGTCCATGCGCATTGAGGGCTTAATGCAAAGGCTGCCTCCTCGCTGGGGTCTCTCATGAAAAGTGGCATGAGTTTATTTTGCAAGAGCTCTGTTTTGAGCAGAGATACTTACTTCTTTGATTCTTACTCTGTGTTTTCATTTTGTGTATACAGCCGGGAAATCTGATGGGGAATATGAGGAAACAAATGGTGGATGGTTGTTTGTTTGTTTTCTTTTTTTTTTTTTTTTTTAATAAAGTCTTTGCTGGTGTAGAAGCTAAAGCTGATACTGTGCGTGTGTGTACCATCATGGCAGTGGTTGGTAACACTCAAAAGCAGGATCAGGAGATTTAGTTTCACTTTGTGGCATTGGCAGGGACAGGAAAGGTCTTGTAAATGCATATTTCCAAATCGCCCTGCCGCAAGGGGAGTTCTTGGCCAGCGTTGCCCTTCGGTATCCATTTGCCCTTCGCAGGAGACAAGTACCAAGGTTGGTGCACACCGTGATGGGGTGATGTATCTGCTCACATCTGCTTCCGTTGGCGTGAGCTCCGGCCTCAAGCTGCCTGTGCAGAAACAGTAATCGCCTCCTTGTTCCCAGTGCCTCCTGCTGCTACCAAATTAGAGGACCTCTTTCAATTAACAGCTGGGTATCCTTTCTCCCCACCCCCCGCCCCCCCATTCTAATGGGAGTGGTTGATAGCATTTACTCATTTAGGACCGTGGAAGGTTTGCTCTCAATGAACTGCAGTCAGGAGGTCTTGCTCCTCCTCCAATTAGTAGCCCTTGCAGGAAAGAGGGCAGTGGGCCTCTTCCCATCCTTTCCCATCCCTCGCTGCCTGGTGGGATGTGACGAGCCAAGTGCCACTGCCACAGAGGTGATGGAGCTGCTGATGTGGATGGTGGTTGCGAGAATCTCAGAATCTGGAAAGTCTTATGAGCACTCAACCAATGTCTTGCATGAGGTGGTAGAAGAGTACAAATGCAGTATTTTTGGAAAGATATGGTGAGAATTTTAGCTGGGGTACCATGCATATTGCTGACAGTGGCAGGGAATTTCTATGGAGCTGCTGGTTGAACTTCTGGAAGGATGTTGCTAAGAGGCATCAAGTGTATTGAGGTCAGTACAAGAGGAACAAAACCTCCCATTCAGATAAAAGCAGGGGAAGGGAAACACGGCCACGTGTGGGACTGGTTCAGGCTAAACTGGTCTGTGCAGTAGTTTCTGCAGCTTTTCAGAAATATACTATGGGGTTGAGCTTCCCAGCTCAGACAGGTCTACGTTCACGTTTCAGTCAGGCTTTGGGAAAGCAGGAACAGCACCATCTGTGTCCCACTTCATTTGAAAAAGAAAATTTAAAAAAAAAATCTTGAATGCCAGCCACCTGCTGATACCTCATCCAAACTCTATCCCTGTATCTGGGGGCAGAGGAGGGAGATGGTTTCTGTGGGGAGAGGCACTGTTCAGAGTGGATGGGCTGCCTGCACCTGGGGGTGCTGCTGGATCCAGAAACCACCAGAGGAGCATGTGGAGGATGGCTTGGCATCTCTGTCCAGCCACCTTCTATAGTACCAAAATGGTCCTGCCCANGTGAAGTGGATGCAGGGTGATGGGGTGGTTAGGAGCCACCGTATTGATGGCTAAGGCAAAAAGGTAGTCATTGCTTTTTCCTTGTAACCTGGTCATTGGGTGTAACGTTGTTTTGGAAACAGATTAGATTGTGGTTTTCTAGAAGTTGGCTAATAAAATAGGCCCACTATCTCGATGGGAGCTAACACGAGCCCTCAGCTGGACACAGGAAATGAGCAGACTTGTTTTTCTTTAATTCTTTTTGTCCCAGATCTCCCTCAGCAAATGCCCGGTGAGGTTTTTTTATTTGCTTATGAACGTGCTTTATCTGAAGTCAACGTGTCATTTTTCTATCTTGTGCTTCTCTCTTCCTCTCTATTGTGGAAGTCGAGTGCTGCTTCTGTCCTGATAGCTCTGTGTGAATGTGAACACGAGTAAGGCAGTAGAGAGTTAAAAAAAAAAAATCCATTAATTAAAATATTTACATTGGAAGCTGCAAAACATTTACTCTTTGAGTAAAACAAACTTCCCCATTGTTCTTGTATGATTACTGCAGTTTCTCTGAAAATAGCCAGGAAGGGGTTGTGCTCTGAGGAATTTTACTGGGTTGGCAGGGGAGTAGGAGGGTAGGGATACTCAAGTTGTCTCTTGGTCAGTGGCTTTCTTTTTTGTTCAAATCTTTCTGTCACATGAATAAAATATCTCTTCATAAAAAAAAAAAACACCAAAAACCCAAAACAAAAAGAATCAGAAAAACCCCCCATAGTAGTGGAAGTATATTGTCATATTATTCTGGTAATACCAAAAACCAAATTATGCTCAGTAGAAGATGAGAAAATGGTGTTCACTGGATGAAAGGGTTATTTTTAGCACTTGAAACGTACGTTACTGTACACTTGAAGAAAGGGGGAAAAGACAAGCATCCCAGAGCAGGCAGTTCGTACCCTGGCTCCCAGGCAGCCCTCCTGGCTGAGGACGTGTGTGCTGCCGTCCCTGTTTTGCTGGCGGGGAAATGGCAGCGCAGTGCGGTGAAGGATGTCCCCTTTCCGTGGCGCTGAGCCCCTGTGGTACCTGCTGGCGTCTGCTGGCATCGCAGCTGCTCAGTGTCCAAGGAAAATGAAGCGAGGGTGCAAATTGGGGATGTTAGACCACTAAAACACAATATTTTCTTTGCATCTAGTTTTGTACTTTAGGCACAGGGATACTCTTAGTAGCATCGCTACAGGAAAAGTAAGGGGAAAAAAAAATATGAAAACTGTTTGCTTCAAATCCTTTTATTCCTGCCATATCTCCCCCCAGATAATGGTCTTGAAATTGGTTTNTTTGGTTTTTGTTTTTTTTTTTTTTTTTTTTTTAAATAGTATTCTCTCATACAGTGTGCCATTTCACTCTTGCACATTTCTGGCCTTTTCCAGCCTGGCACTGGGCTAACAGCTTCTAGGGCTTGTAGGCAGGACGCTAAAGGCTAAAAGGGTGTGTGAAGGAGTTGGTTTGTTTGGTTTTTTAGATCCTTGATTCAAATTTCTCACTCTAGGCAGACTCTTACTCTTTTCAGAGTTGCCTGATGGGAGGGCTCTCGTCTGCCCTAGTGACTCACGGACTGGCTGGATTGCCGGTCATGTCTCCTTTTCTTAATAGTGCCACGGAAAAGTGTGTGTTTGAGCCCGAGTCTATCATGACTATAAATTTTATTGACAATTCCAAGGTTGCAGTTTTGTTGGTTAGGTGTGCGGTACTCTTTCCTCTGATCCCAGGTATGCCAGACTGCGTCCTGTTTACCTATACTATAAAAACATCTTTGTTGCATTGAAAGGTTGGTTTGTAAAGGTGTTAAGAAATTAAATGTACTTGTTCGGGGTAGGCGTCACTTTAACTCATGCATGAGAGCTTTGTTCCATCCGTTTCTTGTATGCTTTACTGTATTTAAGAAAGGTTGTATGCTGACAGTTTCTTGGCCTGGAGATAAAAGGTGCTGCACATCCAGGTTTGATGCACTGATAGAAAATGGTCTCCACGATGCATAACACCGCTGAGATTATTTCTAGCCATTGCCACTGGTCTCATTTTACAGCCTTTCACATTATGTAATTTGATGCTCATTTAATTTAATGAGAGGATGCTGCGGACTTATTTATGACTCGGCAGGGCAACCTGTATGCTTTGGCCACCTCTGTTATCCTTGCAGGAGGAGGAAGAGCCTGTTTCTTACAGAACATGTTACAACATCTTTAATACTTTTATATCCAGGTTTCCCAGATTGCTGCAGACGGGAGGGCGACTTGCCTGGGGTGTAGATTATACTGGAATGGCAGCAGAAGTTTTAACTCTTTTTCTTGAACTGCTTATTAGCCTTTTGTTGTAAGGTTATCAAGAGGTATTAATGGACTTTTCCTTTTGTTACAGATGGAATTTTATGACTTGCTGGACACTGAATAGGACGAGGAGATGTGTCTGATAAGGTGAGAGAGAGAAAGTAAGATAAACATGTTCCTACACAAAACAGTCTCACTGGCTTGTTGTCCGGGTTGAAGACAACTGTTTCTTTCCCTGACAGAACCCTGCAAATAATTGAGATATTTATTTTTACATTACATCTGCCTCTGACCCTCCAAGCAGAGACCATCTCTGTTCTGTACAGCTTCTGTCCTAGTCGTTTCTCCCGGTGAACTGATGTACAAAGTCCAGAAGACAAAAACGTATGCCTTTCCAGGCATGGAGGTTAGCAAGATAGGTCATACTTACCCTACTATTTTAGAGCTTTTTATAAAGTAACAGATGAGGTGGAAGAGTCTTTGTTCAGTTTTGAGATATTGCACACACACACCTATTCACCCTGGACGTTTGAAAGGTAAAAAGATCTTTGAGCTTTTTTTTTTTTTATTATTAGGACAGAGTGTGTATGAGTAGAAAACCTCTGGGTTTGAGTTTGAAATGAGTATTTGCTGTCACTAATGTGCTGAAGAAAGCCATAGGTTTGCTGATAATTTTTTTATTTTTTTTTAATAGTGTTTTTAAAAGGCAGTGTTTAGAAAGATACTTTTTTTCTCTTTCGGTTTCTGGTTCAGAGGCTTCAACTAGCAGAGAGGAGTAGATGTCTCAAAACTCTTGTGTGTTGGGATAACTATAGTCAAACAACAAACTGCCAAACACAGTGGTGTTTATTATGTAGTACTACCACTGTCACTGTCTTTGAGCCTACAATCCACCCTGCGACTATCCAGCTCTATCACTCATGTGTTTCATTTTATCTCCTCTGTGCGCTTTAGAGGTCTCAAAAATCCCTATTGCTCTTTTTGTCTGTTGGTTGGAAAATGTAGTGGAAACAGCTAAATGCATCATGCCGTCGCATGAGGACCAGGACTTCTTGCTTGGCTTCAGAGATTTAGCTCTTGTAGACACTCTTGAGGGTTATGTTTTGGTGGGTGTTTTTTTTCCCATTTAAGTTTTGTTTGCTCAGTAGAGTTACCCTTTGGAGGGTGGCTGCCCAAGCAAGAACTGAAAACTTCGAATGGCTCTTGGCATTGTGTGGAGTATGCAAGAATCAAAGACTTGCTTCCTGCTTAGGTTTTTTTTGCAAGTGTTAGGCATTTTGTCCATTCAAACCAGCCTCTTTCATGCCACTGTGGAATTGTGTTATGAATATTTTATTTAATGGCTTATTCCCTACCCAAAGGTGGTCTTGTATGTGTATAGTTGGTAAAATACAGCTCTTCAGGTGAGAGGTCTTGCAGTCTGCAGCGCTATTATGCAGAGCACCTCACATGCATACCTCATTTGTTATGTAAACGAGCTTCTTCGCTTGCACGTGTTCAAACTGGTCTACCTATGCTCCAAGAATGGGTAATTAAAATTGCTTTCAGGACTTCTTAGAGTGTGTTCAGCCCGACCTGCGCTGGCACCCCTTGGCATGCTGGCGGTTCAGCTGCCGTTGTCCCATCGCACGCCTGCCACCGGCATTGCTGCAGCTGGAGGCTGTGCGGTGCCCACCGCAGCATCGCCACGGGCACGTGTGCGCTTTCGTCAAAAAGCAGCATGGCTGGTATGGGACAGATAGAGATGCTTGTGTTCAGGCTGGTTTGTTCTAGCAGATTCAGTTGACCAAGAAGTGTATCTGTCCGGTGTCAGTGCAATGCCGGGGACTTCTTTGGCGTGCACATGGGACAGCACTTCTGTTGTACTCATTCAGCGTGTTTTCCTATGTTACTCCTCATGTATTACATGTATAGTATATAGTGTGTATATATATTATATTGTTTAATTTTAAGTTCTGTTCTTTTCTGTGAAGTGCGTATTGATAAATCTGTGTGCTGTAACGCGGGTACCTGTTCTGCCAAAGCAGCCGGCTGCTGTTGTACCGTCTCTCCTGGGGCGAGCTTGCTCTCCCCTTTTCTCATAAAACAACCACCAAGGAGGCTCTTGTTTCCAGCAAGTTCTGCAGCTTGAGGCCACGACAACCTTCTCTCGCCACGGCTTTATTGCCAGCCCCAGGGACGTACAAATGGGGAGCCAGATCCACAGCAATCGCAGGACTGGCTTTAAAATGAGATTCTTGGAGGAAAAGTAGCACTTTCCACTGGCTTTCATCTTTCTCCCCTAGAAGAAAATATTCTGTCCTCGTTTTGTGTGATACCTTCTCAGGGTTGAAGTTAATCCTGAGCTATGAATGTGTGTATCTCGTTCTCCTTTCTCTGAGAGGGCTTCGTTTATCCCTTCCCCAGCAGCCGGGGCTGGAGAAGTGCCACTGTCCCACTCCTGGTCCTCCTGTGTCGCAAGAAGCGGCTGTCCTGGTCGTGCTCTTTCTCAAGGTCGCAGTTGTCTGGTGTCCTACATTCTTTCAACTATCTCTTACTCCTATGGCATCAGAGTAATTTTATTTATGTTAATTTTTTTTAACCTTCTGCTCCCTTTCTGCATTCCCTCTCCCCATTTACGTTTGGGTTTCCATCTGTCCGGACAGGCATCTGGATCCTGCCCCAAACGTGCCCTCAGGTCTTGTCTGTGCCTCCTGTCCATATTTTCCCCTGGTTGCTTACAGTTTTCATGGACATCTCTTGACCTGTTCCCCAGAAGAAGAAACAGCAGGGAACTATTTCTGAAGCACTCCTGTGTTTTTTCTCGCTGCAGTTGCAATTGAAGGGGTTGCTATCTTTTAGTCCCATTTAAAGCAGGGAGAGATGGTCCAGCCCATGCAGGGAGTAATCCTGTTTTAATCCTAGCCATGGTGACTTCCTTGTAATGGCTGGCTTTTGGCATCCATCCTATTGATTACGTGACGGGGTCGAATAAAAAAAAAAATAAATAAAAAAAAAGAAGAATAGCTCCTTTAATATGCCTGAAGCCTAATGATGAAATTATGAGACTTGGCAAGGTTTCAGAGATCTTGATAGGTGCCAGACCTCTCACCCAATATTTTCTTTTCCTTCCCTCATATTTCCCTGTGCCTTTATCCTGCTTCCTTCCAAGGAACCTGGGGCCCTTGTGAACCGCAAGTCAGGTTTCACATGCGGTCTGCACGATAGCTCGGATCATAAATATAAAATCGTCCTGTAAGGCCTAATCTATTTTCAGAGGTATGTTTATGAGATAAAAATGACTTTGATCGCTGAAACGGCATTGTGTCATTTTTGGAAGGAAATGACAAGGAAGTAACTGTTATCAGGCCTATTTTCACCCACCGTTAGCTTAGACCTGACGAGTTGCAGCTCCAAGGTTGCTTGCCTTAACAGTTCCAAATTAGGTTGCCAATTAATATTGATTATCTGCAAAGCAGTAGGTTGATGTATATTCTATTATTAATAGCTGTTAATGCACTTTATAATAGCAATCTGTTTTGCAAACATTTTCTGGTTGTTCTTTTTAATGAGTCTTGGCAGTGAAAACCCCGGTTTAACACATGCAGAACTACGGTAACTCATTGAAATATTTGTGTGTTTTTGCATTTTGGGTGTGTGATTGTTGTTGCTTTTTTACTGGGAGTAACACTTGATTTTGATGAAACCAAATTAAGACAAAGTCCAGGAATGACTTCTGTCTAAACTGGTACGTTGTGGTTTCTTCTTGTGTTAGTGCACATCAGTGCAAAACTCTTGCATCACTGCTAGATGAGTTTTAATAACTTCCTTTGACATTGCCGATGAATATTTTCGTCTCCACAGAAGCCATCTTAGAAAAACTTTCAAAATAAGAAAGCTAATTTGAATAAAACAGTAACAGGTAATTTGAGTTCCTTTTCTTGTGTTATTTAGCTGTTTTGTCACAATATGTGGAAAGTACCTGGAAAGCACAGGGAGAAAAATGGGAAATCTCTCATGCATAAGGAAAAGCCTCTAGATAACAAAGCTGGGGGAGGGGGGGAGCAGGGAAATACCTACATAAATGTAGACATCAAGGTAAACGATTTTTCCTTTTCTTTTTCTTCCAGAAAATTTGAATATTTGCACAATCTGATGTTGCAAGTTGTAAATGCTTAACACTTCTAAAAGAATAAATTACTTCAGTGCCTGAATGTGTAGATAACTGTCAGCTTCAAAGGATCAAGTGAGTTGGAAGGAATGTCTGGAGAACTCGGTATAGACAGGTACCAGGCAGAATATAGAAAGCAGGGGAATACATTCAATTAATATAACAGAGGCCTAGGTATAAGTTTATATATAAATTAAGACTAGTCATGTTACGAAAAACGAATTTCTGTGGTTCTGCTTTTAATGTAAAAGTGGAATGCTCACTTCCCCCTCCCCATCTCTGTCACACTGAGTTTCCCTAGCTGCTTGTTATAAAAATTGCGCTGCTTCCATAAAAATTGAGATGGAAAATTAACCTATTTAATACTTTTCCAACTACCCTTACAAAAAAGACCACCTTTCACTGTAGAATATCCTCGTCGTGAGCTGGCTGCTTCTGTGAGGTGTAAGTAACTTTGCACTCTTGACTAAGCAAGTAGGAGAAACTGAAATCAGTACTGTAAAAATGCATATTAAAGCTATAGGGCTAAGAGGGAGAGAGCCATTTCAGCTTTTGCTTGAGAAGTGAACTGATCTGAAGTTCCCCTCAGAGTATGTAAAGCACAAACAAGAAGGGGTGTAATTTAGCGTTGCAGTCTCCAGCATGCATGTTGCCCATCTTTCCTCCCACCCCATCCCTGCCAATGCAGGGTACTGAACCTGGCAAAAAGTACTAGCTCTGGCTTCTCCTTAGGGTTATTTTTCTCACCCAAGTTCTCTGGGCTCCAGCAGGCACACAGGCACAAGGGGGAGCTTCAGGGCAGACCCTGGGGGTCACAGCTGCCCCTTCGGGTTGGCCACCCAGCGGAGCAGGTCAGCAGGGTGACATGGGCATCACTGCTGCTGCTCATCACTGAGCCCACCACCCTGGCTGGGCGCACCTTCGTTTCTTCCTTTCTCTGATGTTGGTGGTGGGACTGGAGCTTGGAGGCATGGTGTGGGGTGTAGGTGAACCTCTACCTGGTGAGCGCACAGGGTACCAGCTCTGCGCCTGTGGGGTGGCCGCCAATTTCGGTGCTTCAAAATAGCGCTGGCAGCCAGGAACTTCTAACTGCAGCTCTGCTAATGAGTAGTGTTGTGGTTTTGGGCAACTCCCTTGGTTGTCTTTGAGTCAGCTCCCCTCTCAGTAAAAAGGGGATGATACTCCTTCGTAACTTACTGTTGAAATGATTAATTATTGTGCTTCCGATGTCAAGGTCCTGCCATGTATTGTTACCATTGGTACAGAGAGACCTCTCGGCTTTTGTTAAGAAGCCCTGACTCCAAGAACACAAGAGGTTGTGGGGACTGTTTTGGGTTTTTTTTTCCCGTTAACTTATGAAACGGATCAGACAGGACTTTGGTACCGAGAGTCAAACCACCACTACTGACCATCTGAATCTTGGCCCACTTTCCTCCCCTTTTCCTTCCTCTCTGCAACTCTCTTCTTGACTGTCTACTCTTCATATCAAACCTTTCCTAAATGAATTGAAGACAGAGTGCCAGATAATAGCGTTAAGAGGGAAATTTCAGTTGAGTCTGAAGGTGAAATCCGAGCAGTGAGGCTAAGGGTTTGCTGCTGGTGTAGTGAGATAGAGAAATGTTCTGCTTTTTTTTTTCTCTGAAATCCATTCCGTACGGAGACCGTGCAGTTTCCAGGCTCTGGCTTGGTTGCCAACCTGAGACATGCCAGTAACTTGCTGTTTTTAAAAAAAGTCTAAAAATAATGTTGGGGGGAGCCCAGTGAGTGAAAATTTGCAAAATTCACATGAGATTAAACTCAACTTAAAATCCTCTATATATTTAAATTAAAGGAAAATGTTAGTTAAGGTACCCAGACAAAAAAAGCTCTGAGAACAGCAGATGCTTGTTTGCTGTTCATCTCCCACAAAAAATGTGCTGTATTGGTTCATGATTGACCTCCAGCTGCAGGTGGTGAAGTCCTGCTTCTGTTGAAAGAGCTGACGTGTTAAGGAGCTGAGGGGTCTCCCTAATCCACCTGTTTGGGTGGTGGGGTTGTATGGGGCAGGCAGCTGTCGGTGTTTCTGCTGGATGGGCGCCTGTCTGCAGCCCAAGAAGCAAAGCCAACTGTGACTCTTGTTTGCTCTCTGGTTGTCCTCTTGATGCTCATCCAGGGTGCCTTGAAATTACAGGGGCTACTCGTGACTTGTAGACTTCATAAACTCCAAGGAATGGGCTTTAATTTTAGAAAACGTATTCTGTGAAATACATTCATAGACTTCTGTCCCCAGAATAATCCTCTGGTGTCTGTTCATCCTGTCTTCCTAGCACAGATCGTGAACTCTCACTTGGTAATTTCTACAGTGAGTCCATAACTTCTGTTGTTACCTTACAGAGATGCCCACTCCCGCCTATAAATAACAGAAGGAGAAGCATCCCAGTTGTAAATTACAATAATTGCCCTCCAGAAGAATTTTAGGTGATTCTATTTTGTGCGATAGAAATTCTTATGTGTTTTGTGGTTGTAGTAGTAGTATGGCAAACTTTTTTGTTTCTCTTTATCTGCAGAGGGATGTAATATAGTGCATTGTCTGGGTGTTTGTTTGTTTGTTTTTTTTTAATATGAGTTGCTATGAGTTAAAAAGTGGAGAGAGGAGGATCTGGATATTGTAAGCGTTGCTGCTCAGATCTGCCATGAGTGATTCTACTTGGAAATTACTTGATGTTTCTTGTTTAGCCACACAAAAATCTGAGTCTCCAGCAGCAGTTAAGCTAGAGCAGCAGAACAGTGGATCACAGTCTGCCCTGGAGCTCTGGAAAAAGCCTTGAATGCACTGAACTGAGGCTGTGGAGCACTTTGAAGACAAATGACCTTTGATTTTAATATTCTGATGGTGCTTAGGGAGCAGCCAGTGCTTCTGAAGAGATGCGCTCCGAGAGCCTTACTGGTTGGAGTTACCTAAATGCAGGGCTCTGTATTTCTGAATGGATACCATTGCTGCAAAGTGAGGAAGATGTAAACGCCAGAGGAATTGTACAGGATTTTAGTCAGCTGGATGAGACAGAAAGTGGTTCTTGTGGGTACTGCATTTTGCAAGCTTGCTGTCATTGAGTTTGAGTGTACTACACATCATTTCAATCAACTGTAACTATGTACAGTCAGGCAGAGGAGATTAATTCTGAACTCTTCAAAACACTTTCCTCTGCCCAACAGCATCTTTTTGGGGCCTAGTTTTGGTTAATGTATTCTTTATCTTCTGAGTAAATTTTGGTAGAGACATTTAGCCATTTTGTCGGTAAGTCACTGATAACCATTATCCTCTTTGATAAGCCAAATACGCAGACTTTTACAACTCTCGATAAAAGATGTGTTTTCTGAATCTTAGCTGCTCTTGTGGTATTTTCTTTTGTGAAGCGAATAGACCAGAAATGCATGTTGCCCTTGCTGTTACTGTTCTTTAGATAATACTCTCCCTCCTTGCCTTGCCTTATACAAAATAATGTTCTTATCCGTCCGGAGGCTACGTTTCCTCACTTAGCTGTAGATTTGTGCAGGAAGTTTAGCGTCTAGATTGTGCCTGCCATGACCCCCAGTCTTTTTTACAGGATCGTTGCCTTCCCGAATGCAGTTCCCCAAGGGTAACTGTCGTGTGGTTTTTTGTTTTGTTTTTTTTTTAATTCCTAGGGGTTTGTAACTTTGTGTTATTGCTGTATTAAAACCAGCTGTTATTCACATAAACTATACCTAGCAAAAAATACACTTTACCAGAAAGTAACCTGATTCGGTTTTTGCTTACCGTTGCTCCAGGTTTCATGTTCTCCTCAGATGACAAGAAGTGATTTCATATTTTCTTTCAGCTCCCTGGTAATGGCAATTGACAGCATCCCATCAGCATACCAAAGAATAAATAGGAGAGGAAGTGGGGTACGTGGTATCATTAGCGATAACACTTACAGGATTTTGAATCCCTAAATTGAACTTGTACTTTGCAGTTTGGGTTTGTGTGAATGTAATTACAGCTTTGAATTCTTTCTTTTAAATATTGCATGTATGTGGGCGAGTAGTTGTTTTGTTTTTGCTAAGTACCATTTTTCTGGAGAATTGTATTCATACCACTTGTGTCCTTTTTCTGAAGGTAAAATTTAACATTGATACTTTTTTTTCGTCTAGTTCTTATATGAGATTAAGTATCAGACAGTTGCACATTTACCATCAACTAATAGTCAAAAGGTACAGTCTCGCAAAGACTTGGCTAAAACTAAATGAATAGCTCTCAATTTCCTGTGGGTGGGTTTTTTTGTGTGTGTGCGTGCACTGCTTACCAATAAGGAATAGAGCAACTTTTCTTTTCCGAGATAGCTATGTTGCCAACTTTTATAGTGTTGAAGTAATTTTGTTAAACAGGAGGAAGAAAAAAGTTCATAAATTGTCAAAAGGAATTTGTCTATAAAGTGTGCCAACAGGGTTGGGTCTATTTTTTTGTTTTTCCTTCTCCATTTTATCAGGAGGAAAAAACCCAACTTGTTGCTTTAGTACTTCATTAGCCTTTTGCTTTCAAATGCTCAGCCTTAACAGTATACTGCTTTCATGATTTATAACAGTTGCCTGTGAGTATGGTATTTGAACACAACTCTTAGAGATTAAAAAAGTCAAGACCTTTACGTCCGTAGGGATGTTGTACACAGACTCATTTTATGCATCTCGCTCTGCCCGTTTCTGAAGTGACTTGAGTAATCCGCTTAGGGCAGCGTGGGAAGCCTGTGGGGACTGGCGTAATGGTACCCTCCCACCAGAACCATCTTCCGATGGCCAGGGAATACGCTACATTTGGTCTGTCTGTCATAGGCTCAGATGAATTATACCTCTAATAAATACTAGCTGTGTCAGCTTGATCCTGTGCATTGCTAGTTTGAAAACTTGAGTGTTATTCTAACAATTGCATACTTTTTCTTTTACAAAGGAAGTGTACGCTCTTTGGCCCATATCCTAGTCTGTGCTATTAAAAACAGACAGGCAAACGAGTAGACTTGACTGTGTCCCACTTAAACTTCCTCTGGATTTCTTGAATAGACAACTTGGAAGAACAAATTATCTCCTGTGCTTTTCCTCTCTGCTTTCTTCTGCTGGCTTGTGGCTTAAAATATCATTCCCTTTTGTAGCCTTAAGAGGGGGTGATGATGAAGTCTTCACTAGAAGCGTTCTCTGAAGTTGAACCAGTTACACCATCAGTCTCAATAACAAAACTCAACTGAAGTAGAGCTTTTTGATACAATGCTAGGAGAGGATATCCAACAAGTTTTTACTGATTGAAAAACATGAAAGATGTGCTTGGGATGTACCAGTGCAGCTTGCTGTGAAACTTTTTCCTTTGATCTTTTGGATGGACTGCCTAGAAAACTTCCCTTTTCTGCCGAGAGAGGCTGTTGCAGAGCCATCGAGGGCTGCCTGCGTTCTCTCTCTAGCAGTTGATAAATGCACGCTCCATGTGTCACTTAATTGGAGAGACCAGCTGTTGTTCCTCAGTTCTGGTTTGAGGGTTGGAGCCAGATGAGGGTGTGTTCTTGTTTCTCCAGTTTCCAGACATGGTGTGAGGGAACGAAAGGGATGAGATGGCATGCTCTGAATACTCTAGTGAAGAGTGGAGTCTTGAGATGCTTTGTGGCTCTGACTACCTGAAACACAGAAGGAGGCAAAAACTACTGTTTAGTTTAGATTTCAACAGGTACTTAAGGGCCATCTGTAGGATAATCTGAAGTTCTGTCGTGGGTTTCTGGTGAGACCTTTTATTGCATGAGGTTTGAGTAAAAGTAGCAATGGCCACTGTTCACTAAAACTGTAACTGGCAGTGGTTAATGACAAGGTATTCTCTTGCATTAATAAAGTACTTGTAATAAACAAGAAAGAGGGCTGTGTGTCCAGATGTCATGTTGATGGATCCTTGTGCAAGAATCAAAACAAGTAATGCTCTTTAAGCACTAGTGAGTACAGCTAGGTGCTCCCGTGCTGTCTGTCAGGCAAGACAAGTTCACATTTGCTTAGCCTGCCTCGTTTTCGTACATGATTTTGGTTTTCACTACTGATTAAATTTGAAATTATTTCCTTATGTTTTCAGATGTTGCCTTAATATTAAAGTGTTAATCCTTTTCTGATTGCTTGTCCTCTTTCATATATGTTTATATTTACTTCTTATTAAAGAAACACTATTATGCAATTACATGAAAGTGTATCTGAAGAATAGTTGAAGGAGAGAGACTGACCTCTGTTTTTTCTCCTGTTGAAAACAAATTGAGACCTATGTGATATTTTACTAGCAGTCTCTCGCTTATCTGGGGCAATTATTTTTAAAGACCAGACCCTGAGAGTATTCTTCTCATTTGGAAGGGGTTAACATCAGCTTTTCATGTTCAGCCACTGTGGCTGGTGTCGCAGACGTAGAAACATAGCCATACAGGTTGCTGTTGGTGAGAACGTTGTTTGTATAAGTAGTTTCCCTAGCAGGTAATGAACTTCTTCCTTAATGATTTAATTACTTAATCTCAGGAAATCCTTGGGAAAAAAGAAGTCTGGGAAGCTCTGCCAGAGATTTATATAGGTGTGGTAATAGAGGAAGGAAAGGATGACTTCTCAAGTTAGATGCGGGGCAGGAAGCATTAGCCAGAAATGCTGAAATACGGAATGAAATTGGGGAGGCTGGACACGAGTTCTTCTGGTGGTTAGGCCACCAGCAAGTCACTTTAGCCTGAGTGTGCCTCTGAGTTTCCAGCTGCGTGAGATAAATTATCGTATGTGCCTCAAAAGTACTGTGAAGGTGCTAAATTAATGCTTTCAGTGGAAGATCACAGGATGCTTTGAATAAAGCTTTACAAAGTGCACAGTGTTCTTACTATTAATACCAAATAGTTTGTGTGTATCTCTTAAATGACAAGGAAAATGAAATGTGCCAGATTTGTGAAGCTGGATAAACGTTTGCTCGTTATGCTGAAAGAGCTGGAAAGTGCAGATGGAGAAGGAAGGATTGAAATCTAGGTGTGGAGGAAAAAAATCCCATGAACTGTCATCATGGATGTGGTTTTGAAATCCTTCATCTTGTTGCCTCGTGTTCTGTAAATCAGCTTTGTAGGTGGCTGAACATTTCTGAGCAGGGTGAGAGGGAGGAGAGCGTTCACCAATGCAGAATAATGCACGGCAGAGGAAGCTGCTGCTCATACTCTTTATTTGAAGAAAATGTGACAAACCAGGAACTGCTGTAGTCCTTTTCTTAAATAGGAAATGCATGCAACCACAAAAGACAAGCGCAGAGCTAAGTGACTGGCTGGAACCTATATTAGAAATCTGAAGTTACAAGAAACGGTCTCTCGGCCTACTTTGCCGTTCGGATCATGCTTCAAAAGCTGAAAAGAAGGCCAACATGCAACCCGCCAGCCGAAATAACAATTAGTGGCATTTTAAGCTGCATGTCCACAGTAGGGTTGGGTTGTCCTTTCAAGTGACGCCTTTATCTGCTCCATTCAGTGTCACTGAGATGCAGACACTCTTCATGGTGGGGAGGAACCTTGCTGTCCTGTCTGAGCTGTCCCTGTTTTTGGAGTGTCTCTGTCTGCTTTGCCCAGGCTGCGCTGGTTCTTCACCCCAGGCTTGATGTGGGCTTACAAAAATTGCTTGGTTTGCTTGAAGCCAGCTCGCAGAGAACGGGAAGGATTCACATCGTCTCGGATGGCTGGAGCTTCTTGCTGTATTTTGGTTATTTTAGTTGCTAACAGTGAGGTGTGAACTTCCTCTGCGCAGGTGAGAAGTGAAAGCCCTGCCTCTCCCTTGCTTGGGATGCCAGCACGCTCAGAAATGAGGAAACTGCTACCCTTTACCTTTGTGATGGAGGTCAAAACACAAAAAAAAACCACCCAAACCCCTCTTTCTCAGAGAAGCGAGTCCTCAGCTTGGTGATTTAGGAACAGCCACGTGATCATCGGGGCGTTCTTCTGATGGACAAGTTGGGCGTCCTTTGTTAGTTCTGACCAATGAAACACTTTATTTTAAAATGAGCTCTGGTGGATGTGTTCTTAGCTAATCAGTTAAATATCCTGCAGAAGGCTTTGTGGCTAGTAATTAATTCTGGTAATTAATTCTGCTGTTGCACTAGGGTTCAACAAATGGCTGCACTGGTTTTACTTAAGCAATGCTAACCTGAGGAGATGTGTTGAAACTTCTTTGACCTTTGTTAAAAAGTTAAAGCTCTATTAAACTTTAGCCTAGGAAAAGAACACCTTTAGGTCTACATTACGGTGTTTCCGTCCTCTAAATAAATCCATGTGGGCAAAGCAGCACTGGGTACTTGGGTCTGGCATCTAGACCGCTGCTTTTCAAGAGACTCTTCTCATACAGGCTGTAACATCAACTGATATCCAGCTCCATTGTGATGGTGGGTTTGGTCTTCTGCTCGTCTTTATGCATGCCACTTTTTCGGCACACCGTTACAATGCTGGTGTCATTTGTCTAACAGATAAAGTTGTCTTAAGAAAAACAAAAGTAGTACAACTAAATTGGTACTTTTGTCCATAAATATTACTGCTATTTAATAACGATAGGAGTTCTCCTTTGTGAGCTGAAAGCATAACAAGAACTATGTTCTGACAAGTTGTTCTGACTCAACGTCAACCATCGCTTTTTAATAGTCATTAAATTCTTTATTGTATATGAAAAACAAAACAAAAACATTTTTGTGTTGGAACAATGAGTATCTGATATGACAGCATAGGGCAAAAGTTTATTATGCATATACAGTTGAAATAAGTTAACTTGTTTAAACCGTATTGTAGACACAGTGCTCCTGCATTTGAAAAAGTTTCATGACTCCATATAACCATATCAACATGTTTCCATAGTTAATTTCCAGCCTACAATTGTATTATCTTTTGTCTAATGGAACATCATCATATTAAGTAAACTAATAACCATAATGTTAATGTTGCTGATGCTTGATTAGATACTACATTAAAAAAAAAAAAACCCGAACAACAAACCGCAATCCTGCATTCACTTAACCAGGATATGTTTTAACTCATGAAGCTTTTCTGTGAGGGAAAAGTGAAGGTTGTACTTAAAAATACTGTATCCACTGCTCAAAATGGACCAGTATACAACAGTATGCTTGTGAGGATGTCAAGTATACATCCAGTGCTCTTCAACACTTCTCTGCAAAGAGGAACACATTTTATGCTGGGACTTCTGTCACATCTGTGTATGTCTACATGTATGAAGCAAAAAGAGAAATAATGGCAGTGAGTATAAATGGGTGATGAGGCAATGTAATTAACTGCAAAGGGA
Organism: Himantopus leucocephalus; assembly: GCA_003993805.1. Classification (NCBI taxonomy): domain Eukaryota; kingdom Metazoa; phylum Chordata; class Aves; order Charadriiformes; family Recurvirostridae; genus Himantopus; species Himantopus leucocephalus. The sequence continues at coordinate 25,728,975 of RSEF01000003.1, read as the reverse complement.
ACGGAGAAGTAACTGCAAGCCTTTAAATGGTAGAACTGAGATGATTTTATTTCAAGATCCCTGATAATTGTACTGAACAAAGTTGTTCCGTGTTAAATTTGAAAACGCCACCAAAAGTCAGGAGTATGGCAAATAATGACCTGTCCTTTTGTCACACAGGGGATAAGGTATGGACTAATTTGAGTAGTGTGAAAGCTAGCACAGACCAGTGCACCTCTGTACATTATGCAGAGGGAAGGGCTTGGTATGTTCTGGACAGCAGTTTACACTGAAAGGGAGCTGGGGTGATGGTAAAAAGCTAACAAAACACTGAGCCCTTGTAGCACTACTAGAAGAACGGGTAGAGTCCTTGGATGCAAAAGCCAAACGTGTCCTGTAGGAGTATATAGTATTACCCATGTATGGTGGCACAGAGCTGCTACTGGAACACAGAGTCCAGCTATTACGTGCCTGCTTTAGGAAAACATGCTTAAAAAAAAAAAAAAGGTTTTAGAGAGCAGAGAGATTGATTACAGTTGGAAAACCTGTTTTACTGTTAGAATTTTTTTCCAAAATAAAAAGCCTAGCATGCTTACTTTAAGTGCCTGAGTTGTATATATCTATAGAGGAAAGTACAAAGCTCTTCAGTTTAGGAGGAGGAGGTGTAATGAGACTGAACAGCTGAAAGTTGAAACCAGATGAATCTGGGCTAGTTGTAACACACAAATTATTAACTAGGATGAATTACTCACTGAAACAACTCCCTTTAACAACTCCCTTTGGATGTGATGGATTCTTGATCACTTGCTTGTGAGTTAGAACTACGTGTTCTTAGCAAGGGAAATTATTGCTGATGTGTATGTTCTGGACTTTAACAAGTAGTTTATCTGCAGGTAGGTCTGTGGCACACCTTGGGTGGGAGGTCAGAGAGGTGATCGCAATGGTCTGTTCGGCTTTCCGTGTCTGTGAGGGGTGGACGGAGACCACCTGATGCTGTGAACCGATGTACCAGCCAACTCTGGTGTTTGTGCTCGTATCTATTCCGAGGACTGTCTCTAGCAGGCTGGTGAGGTTTTCTGTTTTGTTGTTTCTTTTCTGTCTTTGACAAACCTGCTGGTTTTTGATTCATGACTCAAAAGGGAGAAAACAGAATTTAGGTCCTGCCTACCCATCCATGGGGTGAGGGGCATCTGTAGTTAGAGCAGGGAGGGTTCTGAGGGGCTTCTGTTGTTTGGTTTTTGTTGGTTTTTTTTCTTCCAGTAGTTGTGGGTGAGGGGTGTTTGGGGTTTTTTTTTGTTGTTTTTGGTTTTTTTAGGAAGATGAAAGGAGTTAGGCAAATGGACTTTTGCATCCGTGCAGGTATCCTGCTGGAGTAAAGAACTGTACAAGGACAGTAGAGAGGAAAATGAACTTACGATCAAGGGTTTTATGCAATTTTTGCTTGATCTTTTGGGGAATAGGTGAATTTGCATGGGTCATGGAAAATGAAACGCTAATGCACTAGGGACCCTCCACTGTTAGATAAGTTTTCCAGGTTCATTCCGTATCAGTAGCAACTGGATTATTTTTTTTTTTCTGAAGACTGTTTACCCATATAAAATAAACTTTGTCTTAATCTAATTTCAAATAGAGGCATGTTTCCATTGCCATGTCAAACTTCTGGCAACAAAACCAAAATGAATTGCACTAAAAACAAATGAATTGCACTTCTTGTCCCCACAGTGGCAATGCTTGTGTAGAAGCCTCTATCTAAATTGTGTTGGTGGGGAGACCTTTTGTGGAGAATGAAGTGTTGTGTTTTTAATGAAAATTCAGTATACTTGTTGCATTTGCAACGTTATGGCAGAGCTTTGTTTCACTGAGTATGGGGAGCCCTGTGAGGATGCTGGAGAAAATGCCACTGCCTTCACTTCTGACACATACTGAGTGTGAATTATTTATGGTACTTCATTGTAAATGGAGTGTTCTGTAGCATATTTGTAAATAATGAATTCTTTATGACAGGACATCTGTGTCTCTGGATCCTGTGTCACAGAGCTGGTTTTTCTAAATACACTTTATGATAAGATATCTATCCCTTTTCCCAAGCTGCCCTGTAATAAAGTACTTCTGTATTCCTGCTATATCTGTTACCCGTTTTGACTCTGACTCATAAATGATAGATAGATAGATACGTATGTAAAAGGTTGTGCTGTTTGTTGTGAGTTGATATGGTGTTACGTTCATTTTATAATAAGAAGTAGGTATCTTTATATGTAACCGTTCCGATTTTTGCGCTGCATAAAATCAGGTTAGTGGAAGACTTATGTGCCATATAGATTGTTTGCTGCTTCTAACTTTCCTGAAGAGTGCATATCTATTTATTTGTTTTAATTAAATAAGAACGAGTTTCTGGTTATGCCACTGGTCTGTGGAGGTAAAGAAAATGCAGTGTGCAATTCAGGGTGGCTGTACAAGAGATGGGGGATGATCGCCTGTTTGGTGCAGTACGTGACTTTGGGGCTAATTCTTCCCTTGCTTGTCTCTGCAGTTTGAGTGGGACTCACTTGAAGGCTTGATTTTTTTTTTTTGGTTTTTTTTTTGTTTGTTTGTTTTGTTTTGTTTTTTTGTAGGACCTTCCTACGCTGCATTCCCTAACAGGACACTAGCAAAAGTTCTCTGGCTCTTTAGGATAGTCAGTGGCAACACTGTGTACCCTCTGCAAAATGCTAATACTGCCCTTTAAGCATCCCGCCCAGTTGCTGCTTGCCACGTTGTTTTGGAAGAGGCTGCTTTACCCACTCCTGCCTTCGATCTCCCTCCCGTGTGAGCATGGGGAGCATTTTGGTGGTGCAGGAGAAGCTGCCACCTTGGGGGACAGCAGATTCGTGGCCCACCAGTGGGTGGCTGAAGGAGTCGACCTTGCCGGTGCTGACCCACCCACTTGCACAGCTGTCCGGGGAACCAAGCCACTAAAAGATCCAAGTTGGAAAAATCATTTCCCGTGAGGAAAAGGCTAGTTTGTCACCCAGCCTGTTTCAGTAACCTGTTTTTCCGCATGGTCCATGGCTGGATCCTGCCAGCCCAGTGAGGGGGCAGCTGGCTGGGGTCAAGGCTGGGACCTCTGCCGGGCAGATTGGCAGCGGAGCCCCGGGCAAGGTGGGATGCTGGCTGGCCTGGTTGCTGGCCGGCATGGTCTGGAGGCGTGTTTGGAGCAACTGCAGAGGGAGCAGCATCGTTACCATCTCAGCCATGTTTGCTGCGCCGATGTGATACGTTGGTTAACAGTGCCACATGGATGAGAAACGTGCCAAGAAGGGAAGAATGCTTTCGTTTTGGTATGCTAAAAATCCTGAAGGAATGCTGTATTTTCCTTTTTCAAAGAGGATGGGGAGTCTTCCATTAAACTACCTGCTGCATATACCCCCCCTCACCGGTGCATGGTGCCCAGGCCGCAGTGTGCCAGCCTGGTCCCCTGCCCTCCTCCCCTCTCCCACCCATCACTTCTCTCCCACCCCTCCACGCCCCCCAATTACTCCCAGGAACTTAGTACCAGTTGTCAGTCATTCAGTTTTGCAGCTAATGTACTCGTAAGCCTTTTTAATTCCCTCAAAAAGAGAGAGAAGTTAATGCTGGATGCGCGGCTGCTGCAGTTGCTTGGCAGCCGGCGGGAGGAGCGGCTCGCCCCTCCTTGAATCATCTGCCCAGAGAAACGAGAAGACAGTTATTACTGGTTAGGTTCGTTAACATCTTTTTTTTTTTTTCTTTTTTTCTCTGTCTCTGCGCGCACACACACACTCGTACCTGCCTCCGCTCAGCAGCTTCTCACGAGCTGCAAAATGGAGTCTCCTGCATTCGAGCAGCCCTCGCTGCTCGCAGGCTCACGTGAAATAACGCAGTGACCGTCGCGGGCGGCTGTGAGGTCTTAGTCCGCAACGTCGCAAATGTACTGCATAGATGTTTTACCGTCTCTTGAAAGAGTGGCGTTTGGTTAGGTGCTTCAGCTGAGGAGGTCGTGGTTTTGCACATTGGCCTCTTACTTAAGTTTTCCATTTTTAGTTGCAGGGTGCTCGGTGCTTCTCACTACTTTTCCTCGCAGGCTCTGACAGAATAGCTCTGATCAGCCTTCCTGCAGTAGCTGGAGACATCTCCAGCTTTCAACCAAAAGTTGTGGCTGCTTCTGTTGCCAGGACTGGTAGAAAAGGATGCCTGTCCCTCCCTTGGCCATGCTGGTGCAGGGCGGTTGAGAACTTTGGATGGAGGGTGGGCTGTGACTGGGGGAGGCTGAGGTGTATTAGGATACTCTGAGGCTGCCCCAGGGAACAAAAACAGCCCAAAAACACAGTGGGTGGCTAAGTATGATGGTGTCTGTTAAACTGCCACAGCAGCTTCGGTGCTGATGGGGGATGGAGGCACGTGTCTCTGAAAGAGGATGGGTACCAAGATGTCATTTATAGAACTTCAGCTTTGTTCCAGAGAGGTTTCTGTAAACTTGAGCTGGGGTAGAAAGGATTAAGAATGCCTCTAACCCCTGGTATAACCAATTAACTAGCTCACTGCTTATCTCGCCGTGGTTATAAGTGCCAGTGTAATGTACTGTTTTGAAGCAGGGACTGTTCTCAAAGTGATACAGCTGTGAAGTGTCCGGTGCAGTGGGATCCTTCCTTGCTTCTTTCTCCTCTAAGGACATTTATTTCTGATGGGCACCTCTCATTTTGGTGGAAGTGAATCATACAAACAGAGAAGCTGCTGGCTGTAACAGTTACACATCAGCCAGTTTCATGTGTCGTTGTAATTTTCATTTTAAGGCAGATTCCTAGATAGCCATGAACGTAGAGTTGGAGGAACGAGCACATGATTTATATGAAGGAATATAGCAGGTAGCGCTTGGGTTTCCTTTTTAAAAGGCTAATTGTGTTAATTTGCTTGAGACACAATTATCTCAATGGGATTGATTTGTTTAATTAACTCGGGATGCCTGCAGGTTAAATAGTGAGTATAAATAGAAGGACAGTGGGGAATGCATCACTAATGTTTGTATTGCAGAAGGATTGACTCATATGTAAATGAAGTGCTGCAAGCCTGCCAGGCTAACCTAGTTCTGGGGTGGTTTCTAGATACAAAAATTCTCTCGTGCCGTCATGCATAACACGGGGCTCGTACACTCAGGAATAAGTTGGTGAAGAGTGTACACTGTAGTACTAATGGCAAAACTACCTCCCTCCCGTTGTAGATACCTTGGCTATGAGCGCTTTTGTGAGTACTGCACAGGGACGGTGTCTGCAGGATGTGGTTTGTGCCGGACCACTGCGATGGCACTGCCCTGATGCAGCCCAGCAGCTTCTTCAGTGTGTCAGCCCTCTCGTGAGAAATCGGGGCAGTTTCTTGTTCCAAACATTGCAAAGATCGCTTCTGAGCAGAGAGTGCAACTACACCGTATCCACCATCCTTAGGCTGAAGCCTCATAACAAAGCTGTATACGTTCCCTTGTTCGGGCTTCCTCTGCCTTGCTGTGTCAACACACCACTCCGCTCCTCTGCAGAGGATTCGGTATCTTAATGGACCAGTTCCGCTACCTGCGTGCGTGTCCTTTGCCTACTGTTGGGGAGGGCAGTGCCTGGTACTTTAACATATCCTTTGTACTAAGGTGAACGGTTATGTTGAAGTCCCAAAGGGGAAATTCTGAGCCTTTTATGTTAATAGTAGTTTCACGGTCCTGTACCATGGAAAAAAAACCTTACATGCTGCAAATACAGAGAGGACAGGCAGGTCTTTCTGATCTTTCCCCCACCTAAAGTAACTTAATCGTTGTCATGAGCTATGTAAAACTGTAGTCTTTCTCTGAATCTTTCTGAGGTCTTTGTCATAGCTTGTGGCAAAATATTGTGCAAACTGAGCACTGAATAAAAATAAAATAAGAAAAGAACAACAGAGCACCACCGCAGAACCAAACCAACTAAACACAATTTCCTTTTAGCAGATTTAAGTGTATTGCTGTTTCAAAGATGCCCTTGCTTCTGCATGAGGAGAGTGTATAGGAGCACGGCAGTCTTTCACAATTCTTTTTATATTCTTGATAATTTATCCATGTTCCATTAGTGTGGTTGCTTCAAACTTCTCCATCTCTTTCTGTACAGAAATCTGTCTTTGTCCCAAATTATTCTTGTCCCCATTTTCCGAACCTTTTACTACATCTGCTATCTCAAGGAGAGATCAGATGATAAGAGCTGAACGCAGCACTCAGATGGAGAACACGCTTCTGATTTATGCTGTGGCACAACAGTGTTGTCAGTCTTATCCTTTAGATAATCATGTGAATGCTTTCGTCTTTAAAATGGAAAAAAAAGAATATTTGTAAGTTGTATCTTTGCATATCTAGCAGTGTTTTTCATTTATTTGCTGAAGACTTGATTCAAATATTGAGTTACTCCAGAACTGTTAAACCCAACAATGAGTTTTGAGTGCTTCACATTTTTCATTTAAATGCACTTTGCTTTTTATTGATCTGCAGTGGATTTAATTTGCCCCTTGGCCTGGCCTTGTGTGGTTCATCTGGAATTCTTTCCAGTCTTCTCTGGTTTTGACCAACTGTAAATAATTTTGTCATCTGTGGATTTTAGCTGTTCAGGTTTTGGGGGGGAGGGGAGAGGAGGTGTTGCCTTCGTGTCTTTCCAGTTCGTTCAAGAATACATGAAGCACTGCTATCCCTGGTACAGACCTGAGAGCATCTTTCTCTTGATTTTATTTTTTTTTTCTGTATTGAAAGCTGTTTCTTTTGTTCTTATATATTTTCTGTGTCTCTGCTGCTTTCTAATCTGCATAAACGCTCTCCCTAATAAACCTCAATTTTCTTAATAGCGTAAAAGGATTTTGTCAAATATTGTTTACAAGTCCAATTCCCAGCCTTTTTAAATCCATACTTATGTTGACAAGCCAAAAATACTCATGAGCAGCAAACAGAAAAGTATGGGAGTGTGTATCTGTTGGAGAAGCTAACCTTGGAAAACTGTATCCTGTTGGAAGTATTTGAATTATGTGCATCAAGTCTCTAGCTCTTCCACTGTCAAGACACCGTTGCTCGAGCCTGTGCATTGCTCGTTGTTATATCCTAATCCTTCATTTAGGATCAGTCCATTTGGAATGCAGAGAGTTCTTTTTTTCTCTTTCAAACTTTCCAGTGACAGTAATCGTCCTGCCTTATTATTTGTCTACCTGAAGGAAAGCTGTGGTTTGGGTTTATTGAGGAGATTCTGGTTCTCATAGCAGGTCCATCAGCTTTTCCACCCCTCCCTTCTGCTGAGAAGATTCCCTTTCCATAAACTATAAGTGTTTTAGACTACTTATGAAAAAACTGGAGCCTGAGAAGAAATGTCATACTTCTTCCATCTTGCCGTCAGCCCACTGAGTGCTGTTACTCTGTTGTCAAGAAAGAGACTTCAACCCTTCTGGTGTTTAGCACAGATGCTGTTTTGCCCTAGCTTGTAAATGTATGTTTCTCTCTTGCCTGTAAAGTGGGGTTTACCAGGTCCTAGACGCGAACTAAGTTTGCTGAGTAATGCCGGTTTATCTTTTTCAAGTAAATACAGCAAAGGCAAGTGATGGGGAGCTCTTTGTAACTCGCATCAGTGATCTCCCAATGTCTGTGGTTGTCAGGAGGGGTTTGATTCCCCTTTATAGCATCGTATTCTGTTTGGGTTAGTGTAAGATGGGAGTATCTGAGGATGACGTGAGATCTGTTGAAGGCAGCAGTACAAAGAAACTTTCTGAAAGTTTCTTTGAAGCTCAGGAACTAAGTAATGGTAACTTTTCTTCCCAAGACACAATTTCTGACCCAGTTTTGTATAGAGGGCTTCATTGATGTAAACCAGTTTTGGTTCTGCCTAAAGCCACTGTGGGAAAAGGTCTTTGTAAAACGTTTGGGTTTTCTGTTTGTTTTTTTTAATCTGTTACAGTATTAAAGTATTAAATATCTTTAATACTGCAAGAGCTTATTCTTTCCAGTCCATAGCTTTCCCTGAGAAAAAGTGAACACACCTCCTCAGCGGCGCTTTGAAGATGATGCTACACAGACACACAGGGGTGCACGCACAGGTGTGCGTATACACCCAGACAGCGCCGAGTTCAATTTTGAAAGCCTGGGGTGGTGCGGGGGTAAGAAAGTTGAGGAGAGGCAGCACGCTGGTCTGTTTGGGGACTAACACTGTTTATTTAACTTCAGAAACCACGAAGTACCATGCTTTCCTAATGTGCTTATTTTACGTGTTCAAAAGCGTGCTCAGACACATTAAAAAAATACTTCTTCCAGTGCGTATTATTTCTAAATCACAGATCCCTCACACAGGAAAGGCACAGCGTGCTTTTCTACAAAATTACAAGAAAGTTTCTTCCAAACTCCACAGAATGGTTAACTAGAGCAGTTCTGGGCATTTTGCTCCTGTACGTTGTCTTGAAGCGGGAGAGAACATACCGCTGCGATTGCTGCATTTAGTGGCCTCGCAGATTTCTTAAACGTAGGTCAGAATTCTGTACAGCAGAATATGGTAGATTAGCATAGCCCGGGTAAGGAAAACTGATTATGAAAGACATCAGGAGCTTCAGAGGAAGTTAAATTTAAGTGGAAATTATTATTTCTCTTGGAGTGGACTCTTACAGGAATGCGAACTGAGCAATGCAGCCGGGTGGGGAAGTGTGTTGCATGTTCTGCAGGGGCTGCTTGGGATGAGGTGGTACCACTATGACAAATGGCAAAGGGGCCCGGTGATGGCCTAAGGAGTACGTTGGTTCGAATTCTGGGTTTATTTTTAAAAAGTCCTCCAGGATGGTGTTGTGCAACTGTCAAGAACCATCAGGAATGTGAATGAAAAAACTAGAAAAGACATCAGGTAAAGGAAAAACTGGCAGAGAACAAGGATGGTCTGGAAAAGTTCAAGCAAAATGCCTTTGCTTTTTGATATAACAAAGGCTGTACGTTGCTGCTCTTGAAGTAAGCCATGCAAAGCCCCAGCTGTCTTTTTACTGCAGAAATGCCTTTGTTCCTCTGTGGTATTTTAGAAAGCCACATCTTCAAGTAAAATTGAATTTGACTTGCTTTTGTCTTTGTATTGTTGACACTGAGTTACCTGTTTATTGGGTACGTGCTTGTCCTGCAGGCCATCTACGATGCCACCAAGGGATGGTATCCTTGAAGGACGTTTTCCATGTGGGACTAAAAATAATACAATCTGTAATAGAAAATGTGTTTCTCCATATTATTTTATAAGATTTAAATCTTTTTTTCCCCTGCTGGCCTCACTGAAGTGCAGAAAATAGGTTGACTGAAAGGCTGACTATCAAATTAAATCTGTGCATATTTTAAATAACTTTTCACATTGAATCTCTTGAGATTTTTATCCCTGTATTTGCAGAAATGTCAGTGAAACTTATCTTAGTGCAAGATTTTACCAGGGTGAAGTCTTGAAAATGTACGCATTCATTCCCTTCACCCTCTTTTTTCCAGTTCTACGCCAAATTGTGCCTCTTCTCCCTTCCCTTGCATGCCTTTTTCCTAGTGCTACTTGCCCAGATGAGTTTAGGCTTGGGGTGCACAGGCACATCTGCTTCCATCGGCCAGCCGTTACACTCCTGTGTATGTGTATGGATTTCTGTTTTCCATAAACCAACTTGTTTATCATGGCTGGTTTGTAGAGACTGGAGGAGCTTCTTAGCACTACATAATATTCTGTGCAAGGGGAGGTTGTTGCAGTTAGGAATAACTAGTTCATAAAGTAGGACGAAGCTGTTTTTACAGGAAAACTTGCTCTATTTTGCATCTGTTTCTTTTGAGTGATGAGTGAAAAAAAAAAAATCATCATTTTTGCTCTTAATTCTGTGAATTCTTGTAATGTTCAGAAAAAAATGTGAATAGAATTTACAAGATTACTGCAGGATTATGCAATGGTCCCATATCTGTGAGCAGTTCAGGGGAAAAAAAGTCACTGCTACTTTCACTGTCACTTAAATATGATATGAGAGAGAGACACTTCCCTCCCCTGCTTCCTGCCTCCTTTTATGTTCTTTGCAATGTGAATACGCTAACATCTATTTGAAAGTTATTTTTGTCACCTGGGCCTTCTCCTTCACATCTACCTCAGAAGCAATGGGTGCCTCTCGGCGGCGTGTGTTTGTTTAATCTAAGGAAGAGCAAAACTTGTTCAGATGACTGCAAAAGCAGGAACAATTGTTTGCCTGAGAAGATGGTGGCACGTGTTTGTTTATCTCACCTGTAACGTGTTTTGTAATCACTTTTTCCCAGACCCAAACAACAATTTCCTAGGAGCTAGTAGTTAATAGATGCAAATACTGCGTGGATTATACTCGCATCAGTCACCTTGTGCTACAGCAAAGGAAGAGAAAGAAAAAGGATAGTGGTCCTTGTTCTGCAGTGTGTTGAGGGCCCTTGACTTGCCCTGAGGCAAATAAACAAAATGGATAGATACAATAGAGTAGAAATCACTTTTTTTTTATTTCCTCCCTCAGCTCCTCACCACTTCTGGTTTCGCATAGATGTGATGGAACTGTTGTTTTTGAGTGTTAAATAATATACATACTTACATAAGAACAAGCTCTATCCCTTTTTTTTGTGGGAGTGGTACTGTGTGTTAGGATTTTTTTTATTTTTTTTTCCAGACACGCAACAGCAGCTTTAAGGGCTGCTGAGATTCTCACAAAATTTCTTCCTTAGGGGGCCGTCCAGTGGAAAAGGCCGGCTGCTCGGTGGCTTGTGTGTGGCGCGGGAGGTGCAGCTTGGGCTTTTGCTGTGTGCCGTTCGGCATTTGCTACCACGGTGGTCTAATAGCACAGGCGGCGCTTTGGTACGTCCAGTGGTCCTTCTCGTTCAGGTGGTTTGCTGTGGGTGGGCGGCTTTATGTGTTTGGGGGGTTTTCAGCTGGGTTGGGTGGGTGGGTTTGGTGCGTTTTAATGTTAAATACCATTCCAGAGGTGGCTGTCTCGTTGGTTCTCCAGCAGAACAGCGGAAAAGTATTGGATCTTTGATGTTTGTCTTGCGGAAAGTTTTCCCTCCTCTGTGTTTTGCACCATTGCACCTGCCTTGTCGCAGCCTGCTTTCTGCTAACCTTGTCTTCGTTAGCAATGCATTGTAGCCTATCTACAAACCAAATGGCATCTTGTCCCTAAAAAGCTGATACTGGTTAGTTACAAAAAAGGTTTAGCTGAACTTATTGCTGTTGCAGTTAATGATATAAACTGCAAAAGACAGCAGTAGCGGTAACGCGATGCTCTGAGTTGTCCTAAGTTCAGGCTTCTGACCAGATCAGCTAATTTCATTAGGCTCCTGACTTCATTAGGCCCCTCTGTGATCAGTAGAGACAGAGGCCCTTTTCTTTAGGGCAGCTCAGCAGGACCCGAATTTTTCAGTGCTCTGGGTCACCACCTTTTCTGGAAACCTTATGCCCCCCCCTCCTTTTTTTTTTTTTTAATCGGCCGTATAGGACACCTGGAGGGATGAACCAACCAAGCTGGCGGTGGTATCATTTGCACCCACAGTTGTCAAGTGGGACATCTTTGGAGGTCAATAATGAAGGCGTTGGTCTGAAGTCCTGTTTAAATAATAGTTTGCCCACTGCAAAACAGATTTTTACAGCCTTGAAGGAATGCTTTTATCCCAAAGAAGTGTATGTATCTGCACTTCTTGCTTTTCTAAATGCAGTCGCCCTTTGTGAATTGATGGAGATAGATCAGCTCCTGCATCTCCTCACTGTTAAGAGCAAAATCTGAATTGAATCTCCCCGTAGTCAAATGGGTTGCAGAAAGCAACGCGCATCGCTTACTCCTTCCAGTGAAGTGTTTGCTAGCATGTGAGCATCTGTACACACACAGAGCCCTCCTGTGCCGCTAACAGCTGTTGATAGGCAGTTTCTATGATATTAGAAACTGCTTCAAAACATTCTGCTGAACAGAAGCCCAAAATGTTCTTGTAGGTATTTCTTTCCTAACTGAACTGACAAGCCGGAGAAGAGCAGAGCATTTGAGAGAGCATGTGAGTGTTTGATGCAACCTCGTGAATTTGAAAAGATGGAAAGTTTCGTATCTGGCACAATTTGGAAAAGTGCTGTTAAACCAGACAAAATTTATTTCGTTTCCATTTTAAAAATGAAATGAAAAATTGCTGTAGGAGTTTTTTCCCCTATGATGTTACATTTTTGAGCAAAAGCGTAACAAATTGGGCAGGGCTAGTAGCTGGCTGGTGGAAGCTTAGTCTGTATGAGGCTGTCCTCCTAGGGAAAGGCTGGGAGAAATAATGCCGCGCAAGGCCCTTCTACTGAACAGGCAGGTCTGCTCTTTATTACTGGAGTTGGTCATTTACAGCTGTAAACTCTAAACTGAGGGGGGGAAGGATGCGGGTGGTGTAACTCCAAGCTGTGCTGTTTTCATCCAAGGAGCGTGTTGTGCTGTCTGGGGGGGGGGGGGGGCTGCGCCTTAACCCCATCACCAGCCTGAATTTGGGTGGCAAATTTGAGGGGTTTGCTGTGCGAACGTGCGAGGCCAGTCCTTGGTGAACCTGCCCTGGTTTTGGGGAGATGTTTCAGCCATCGTTGGGAGACCTTAATTGCATGTTACCTGCTTGTGTACACTGCTTTCTCCCACACATGCGTTTTTCCACTTGTCTTCTCCACTCCTCCCGTGTGCTGGAGCTGCGAGTGGTGCAAAAGGGGCTGCCTGGGCAGACCCCAGCCTTGCCTCTTAGGGCTGCTCTTCGCTCTGTCCGAAATCAGTAAATGTGGGCTTGCTGAGCAGAATGGACAGATTTTTATCTCTAGTGGTCACTTCTTGGTTTTGAGGGTGGAGAGAATGGGTTTAACTTTGTATTTTGATGGAATGTATATTTAAATTACTATTAAAATGATACCTTAGGAAAAGTGTTTATATATTTATGGAAGAAAAGAGCTATTTTAGATAGTTCTTTGAGGTAAATGTTTTTGTCAAAGAGTTTGAGTCGTGTGGTCTTTCTGAATGCGTTTGACGCGATCATTATTCGCTTGTACCATTTGTTTCCTGTCTCATTATATAAGTTAGCAAACCACTCTAGGGTTACCTTTAACTTTTATTTGCGTTAGAAATCGCACCATGAAAAATGTTCTCGTTGGGTTGCCTGCTGCTGAGCCAAGAGCTGTAAATAAAGTGGTTTCTAATTGAAATACAGGAGAACCACAGAACTATTATGATTAATGTACCCTCTGGTTTTTCTCTTTCTCTTTTTTTTTTTAATATTACCACATATCTTTTTTTATAAAGTGAACGAAGTCTTTCTTCCTCCTAGTTACACTTAATTTGAAATAGTCACTTCTTGCCGAACCAAGTGCTCCAGACCTCTGTTGGACATTTATAGCCTTCTGCAGGTGTGCCTACCTGTGATGCTGTTAGTGTTCCTGTATGCTTTTCTGGGTAAGTGGACAGTGCTAGGAGGAATAACTGAGGCTGCTTTTTTACCTTTTTTTCTTTTGTTTTTGTAGTTACACAATTCACTTATGGAGAAGAACACTTTTAGATAGGAATAAGGAAAAGGTATTTTGTGGGAAAGCATCCGTGTGAGCATCTTGTGATCTGCAGGCAGATGTTACTGAGAAGTGGTTTGCTGTTTTTGACTGGGAGGGTGGGCACATTTCGCCACTTGTGTTTTAATGGAATGCTCCATCTGCTGTCTAGCCAAATCTCTTTTTGAACATGAAAGTTTTGTGCCAAATGTAACATCAAATCAAGAGAAAAGAGGTGGGGTGTTTTCTTCAGTATGCCGTAAATGTTAAAACCCGCTGTGTCTGAGAGGGTGGGTAAATCCAGATCTTTTTGTGTATCTGGTTCTTTGCTTATTTTAAAACAGCAAATATGAGTAATTCCAGTTGGTTGTTAGTTTGAAACACACAGGCAAGTATTCTTTTTATCTGTAAATGGCTGTTTTGTTGGGTTTTTGTTAACTAATTTGATATTATCTGCTTTATTCATAGTCTGTGATGAGAACTCTATCTAATGTGTTGGATTCCTGCCTCTTGTGATGAATGTTATTTTTACCCTTTTTGCAAAGGCTGGTGCTATGCCACTAAATAGATTTAATTTTTTTTTTTCTCCGAATGTTAAGGAGATGCAGCAAGTATGTCATCCATTCTTAAGATTCAGAATTCGTAATACTCATGCGCGTTGCAGTTATAATTTTTAATTTTCTGATTTCGTTTATTGACATGGTACACTTTGTTCAGATACGACAGTCATGAATCATTCGGCAAGTTATTTGATTCACATGGATGATTTGTCTTTTTTTTTCTTTTTTTTTTTTTAAAAAAAGCACCTGGAGGGGAGAGGGAGAACTCTTTTCTTACTACTTTACCAGATTTAGGAGTAAGAGCTATGGGGATCTTTCCTTCCCCCTGCTTGTTAGAAACAGAGCAGATGCTAAGAGCCCTGTGAGGCCAGAACTGGCTCTCTATGGTGGTCACTTAGGCATGGGAATGGAGTCAAAAGCCTGAATTGTGTCAGGGTTTTCCATTTTATCTAAAGTTTTACAGTTCAGGATTTTCCAAAAGACGGGAACCCATTGGAAATTGAGCCATTCTTAAGTCCAGAGCAAGTTCCTTCTGATATTAACCCGATACTCAGGAGACAGTTTGTCCATTTGAGGATATGGCTAAAATGAAAATAGAAATGAGCCTTCTGTCTTGCTAAAGATTTTATCTTTATTGAGCAGCGTGTTGTTGTTAAGAGCCTATAAGAAGCTGAAAAATAGAAGTGAGATCTGAAAGAAGTTGGTGATGGTGATGTAAAGTGTCTGAAAATATTCAGGTAGGATGAACCAGAAACTTCTTGCTGACTTAGTGTTCTATGCTTGGGGGCATATAAAATGTGCCGGTCTCTTGCGTGTGTGAAAAATCTGTGCCTTGGATGGCAGACCAGTAAAGTCATGTCCACAGAGTTATGCTACCATTTTTTGCCCATGTTAAATGGACTGTGTAACCCCGTAAGGTAGTAAGAATAGTGATCAACCATAGCTTGTAGAGTGAAGCTATATGTCTGTTAGCAGTGGGGAAGTTGCACTCGCTATTCTTTGTGCTTTGAAAAGGATGAAGACCTATGAGCATTTGTACATCTCATCTTCCTCGACAAACTCATCAGAAGCCTCAAATTAGAGAGGTCTAGGTTTATCTGTCTCAGGATTTCATGTCTTAAGTAGTCCTGTGTTGTCCAGAGAAAATTAGTAGTAATTTATGTTTTTACTATAAGAAATATTTTTCACCTCAGGACTTCATAGTTTTCAGACAAGTGACTAAATCATCAGAATTTCATCTTCAGGTTCTCCTGACAGGAACAGGCATATCTATTGGAAATAAGGATATAATCATTTACCAGATGGATCTTCAGGACTATAGTCTGTAGTTGTACCCTGGTTTGCTGGTGAACGTAGAGGCGTCACCAGCTGCCTCAGCACTGCCTGCATTTAGTTGTGCACAAAGAGTACCAGAGAGATGTTTTTCCTGTTACACAAACGTGGAAAGATAGTCTTCATTCATCAGCAGCTCCTGATGTATTTGTGGCCTGCAATAGGTCACGTCTAGAAGGAGAGCACTCCAAAAGGCATCTGAATGGAAGAACAGCCTCTGGGTTGTGGCTTCTGCTGGTACACCAGGGACAAAAAGAGAAGGCTAGAGGTGGCTAGAAGTAAGGCACACCAGACTGGCACTCCTCTGTTTTCAACAGTGGTTTGCATTGTGCAAAACCACTCTACTAGTATTTGAGAAAAGACACTTATCTGTGTGTCAGTGGGCTGGCGCAATAGAAGGTCTCTGGGGAATGATAGCTCAGACTTGCAGAGCTTCAGAAAGTGTCAAAAAGTTTGGTAATCCAATCATAGGTCTCCTTATGATGGCAGACTACTTTATAGCATCCATCTTTCTGGCAAGGGCAAGAGATCTTAAAGGAACGGGGTGTTACGGATGGTCCATTCAGACCATTTCAGCCTTGCAGAACTCAGTGCCTGGAGTTAATGAGATTACAACTGAAACTTTCAGTGTGCAAAGGAATTGCAGTCCACTGTTGAATCTAGACCTGGGTAAAGCTCATATGCAGAAGATGGAGAGAGATGCAACTTTTGAGGTATCTAGGGATTACTGGAAAATATACCAGCAGGGCAGTATGGGACCAGACAGACTTATCTGAGTCCTGCATTACCAGGGACATTAATGCAGGGGAAGATGAAGTAAAGAACGACTTAAGGTTTTTCTGTAAAATGGGCTTCTTCCAGGCCAATGCCCTGTAGGAAAACTAGAATGAAAAATCAAATCTATAGCAGGGATCTCAATATTTAAAAAATAAAACTTAAAAAATTATGCTCACTGCAACTCTTCACTTCTCAAAGATTAGACATTCATGTTGTTATATTTCCTGGTACAGCATCTGATACACAGCTTTTTTTCTGTAGCTTGAATTTGCAGTCCAGGAACGCTAAGAACATGGCAGAAAACAGTACTCTTTCAATTATCTTTTGTTTCATGCAGTTACTTCTTATCCAGTAAGGCTTGTCTCTGAACCTTCCATAAGGACAATTTGATTAAAAAAAAAAAAAGAATATTTTTTTCAGGTAGGTCCATTGCTTATTAAAAAAGAAAGCATTGTTTTGCACAAGCCAAAATTGCATTACTGTTGTTCTGGCCTGATTCTTGGCATCTGAAGGAAAACAAATGTTTGTACATTGGGTATTTGGAGGCAACTTTAAATCATATATGCATTACCTTCATTATACATTATTCATCCTTATTGTTGTCTTTTATGAAGCATGGTAATAAGAATTCTCCATTGCATGATAAAGGAACAAATGTAAGGCTGTACATACATTGGAGAAAATCCTTTAGTAATATTGTAGCCCTCCCCATGAGGTATCTGCTTGAGATCTTTGTCAGGTGAGACTGCTGTTTGAACACCTGCCTTACGCTCAGGCAGGTTGATGCTTTCCTCCTTTGGATGTCATCTTGGGGGAAGCCTGTTTTGGAACGCCCCAGCGCTGTGCTGGGTTCGGTCACCGTACGCCTGCTGTCAGTCCTGACTCGCAGATAACACAGTACAGTGCATCCCACCTGTATGCCTTTTTTTTTTTTTAAGAGAATTCTTTCTATCTTTTATTTTTCTAACATTGTATCCATTTTTATACAACTATTCAACTCATTGTTCAAATACTTTCTAAGAGATGCCTTTCTTGCGCAACTTGCATTGATGCTAAAAAAAAAACAAACCAACCCACCTCAACCAAATCACAAACAAACAAGACACACACACACACACCCCCCACCACCACCACCAACCCTACCACTGTAAAGAGGAAGTTTGGCAGCCTGCACCTAAGTTAAGGACCACGAAGTTTGACCAAGAGGACTAAGGTGTTTCCTTAACACGGATGCTAGCGTTGTGCCACGGGAGCCGAGTGCAGGGAAACAAGGGCAAGGCTTAGCATCTCTTCAGGCCACACAGTGGTGGTACCAGCCTTCACTTAGAAGGGTGCCACTGTGCTTTCTGAGTGGGAATATTCTTCATCATGGGAGTGGTTTTTGGAGACTTGTGCCCCTGCTAGGCTGCACGCTCTGCCTTCCCTTGCGTCTGGCTATGGTGAAGCTTTGGGGAGATCTTTAGCTGCTGACTCCCCGGGTAAGAGAGGCTGAAACACTGCCTGCTCGGGTTTGGCTTGTATTGCGTGAGCTGCTTTTGTTTCTGACTTGCTCAGCATGTTTGCAACGTCTCTCACCTTTCATTTCTGTTGCAGTTGTTTTTACGTCCTGTTTTAATTGTGCTTTTAAAATCAACTCAGAATCCCTCCTCACTCCCTTTCTACAGCCCCAAGTTATGTTTGCTGGTATTCGCGGTGACGAGGGCTGTTAGAAATGGCATTATCAGTTGCATATTTTACTCATGAAGAAGTCCACAGTCAGAACTGAAAATACCTGAGGTTTGTGGCATTACTTTTCAATCCCCTGGCCACGTTGCTTGTAGCTACTGTTCCGTGGGCAGTTCCCAAGGATGCGTCAGTGGGGAGGTTAGCATCCATCCTGCTCCGAGTTACAGATTAGTTTTCCAGTCAGGTCTCCCGGGTAGATACTCCAGAGAGGCTTGAATCTGCTGTTAGTGAAAAGTGAACAGAGGGGAAACCACGAGTGTGTCGGCACCGGCATCTTCTTTCCAGAATCCTGTGATAAATCAGATAACGCTGTTCTGAGAATTGCTTGCTTACTAATTATTGAAATAACATTACCTTTTCTTTGTGTCTGTAATTAGCATTTCAGCTTGAGTCTAGGGCTTCATGATAAATGAGCCTTGTATGCCATAGGTTCGGTAAATGATGAAAAAATGAAGTCTGTGTTTGGTTACTCTCTTCCTCCATAAAACAAGCAGAACTGAGCTGATCTCTAAGTAGAAATGGTGTCAGAAATGATGTAGTCTAAAGGAGGAGGTTGTTTTTATTTTTATTTCTCCATTTCCTCATCGGGTGACTCACAGTACATGTAAACAATGCAATAAATAAATAAATACTCTAAGTCCAACATTAGCTAAGATAACCATGGAAAATCCTTTTATGCGTTTCTAAATCAGAGGATAAAAATGCATCTTCTACAAACTGGTAGGAGAATTATAGAGTAAGTCTTTAAAAGCATGATCTGGAGCAGCCTAGATTTCCAGATAGCACACTCTGAAACTTAATATCCACATAAAACAATTGATGAAAAATGTTGATGTAAAAATATCGTGCATCCATTTGAGATAAGTCTTTTAGAGAGAAAGCAGGCTGAAAAGCTAAGGCAAGCTCTATAAGGTGGTACTGAGGTTCTGCCTGCTGTGCTGGCTTGCAGAGTTTGAGACCCAAAAATTGATACATGGGTATCTGAACAGCATCGTGTCTGAATGCACGACGCCTCTGAGCAGAATTTATGCTAGGCATGTTATCTAGTTTGTTTAAAGATAGGAGCTTGTTCTGAAGATGTTGGAGGTCTTTTGCAGACTGTTTGGAGAGATAATTCATAGAGGCTTCTCTAGATGACAGCAGATGGGAAAGCACAGATTTTAGCAGAAGTCTGATGTCTCAAGAAGAGAAAGAGAAACCAGTGAGCAGACGGTGGAACGTTATTCCAGAGGGGAACCTCAACGGCTTGAGTAAACAGGACTTTAGAATATGTCCACTGCTACCTCCTAGCAACCAAAACTTTTATGAGGTTCAGTTGGCGCAGATCCACTTGCTTGGAGGCCGATTATGCATAATTCATGCTAGATTCAGGTCACTGTGACCTCAGACAAAACTGGGACTTATATGAGAGATGATCCTTGGGCTCCCTGTTGCAGAGCCCCCAGTTCCTTTGCCTTCGTGCAAAGCACCATGCCAGGACACCAGTTGGGTCACGGGGAAATGCAGGCAGAGCCTTTTGGTTTTTGAATTGTCTGTGACCATAATTCAAGCTCTGTCTGTGATAGAGCTGAAAATGGTATGAAAAGGTCGGGCATATATTGCTTTCAGTTGGAAGTGCGATGCTTGGTAACATTCCAGTAATTCTGAAGGATGGCTTGGCCAACTGGTATGTAAGGTAAAGCCATAGATGACAAGCAAGTTTATCACCTTCTTCAGAGTGTTTCCTACTTATAACTAATTCCCAGAAGGTTCTATGGTCTTCTACTGTGCCTGCTATAGAGAAGGCTTCCTTCCAGGTTCTTGTTAGGCGCTTTCTGGAAACTCCTTCCTATTGTTCCGCTAAGAAACAAGCTGGCAATTTTGTCAGGAAAGCTTTAGCCATTAATTTATTTAAAAGGCCCTTTCCTTAAGCTGCTCTTTTTTTCCCCCCTCCCAGTTGTCCACAAAATAAAAAAAAAACCCAACAACCCAACCAAAACAGCAACAAAAAACCAAACATACAAACCAAAACCACCCACCCCACTGGCCAAATAATTCTCCTTAGCTTACCTGGCAAGGGAGATGTTACTGTAATCTGTGTTCCCCTGTTTATATTTCTCTCAGGTAAGTGTTAAGCAGGATGAACTTGCTCCTTGCAGGATGATATATGTTTACTTTGTCACTTCTATATCAATGAAGTACTTCTGCGAAGTGTCCTGTGTGCTTTGTCACAAGTTGGGAAAAATTGGAGAGCGCGTTGTGCTGCTGGACCTGCGTTTAGTGTGGGCAATACCTTGAAAGCGAAGTTAGAGCGGCTGGAAACATGCGTGCTCCAAAACATAGGCGGTCTTTTAAGAGCAATCATAGAAGCCCGTTCTCAAAGCTTCGGAGGCTGTGTATCGGTACCCGTAGGAGAACTGGGCAAAATGTTCATAGCCTGGCTAGGAGACCTTTTGGGAGCATTGCTGTTACTTTTGCAAGTATTTAATGCAAAAGCTGAATTTGTTACAAAAATGTGCCCATAAGTTGTGCTTAGCCATTCCCCCTTGCCTGCAAGCTGAAGGTACCATGGTATTAAAAAGCTTCGTGCTTTCCCCTTTTCTGTGCTACTTCTGGGTATGTGGGGTACTAGGAAAGGAAACAGAATCAGCAAATACTAACTACTCTACAGAAAGTCTGTACAAGGGAGAAGATTTCTGTAGGGGTGACTAAGAGCTTTGAATGTAACGAAGAAGAAAATACTCAGTGGAGCTAATACTTGTGGGGAATAAATTCTTCACAGAAAGTCAAGAAAGCTACTGAGTGTCAATGTTTCTCTGAAAATGGTAAAAGTAATTGTAAAAGCTGAATGGCGTGGCATTTAATTATGTAAGGAACCAAAGGGGCTAAAAAAATAATAACCTGGTATATCAGAAAGCAATTTAAAATATAAGCTAGGGAAAATGGAATATTTCTGTCACAATAAGATGAATTCCACCACTGGCTGCATTGATTTCGTGTCGCAAGTTTTGTTCCAAACAGATCTGTAACTATGAGGGGGGGTGGGAAGGCATACTTTTGTTCCCTCAACCTCCCAAGCCAACCCATTCCCCTTCTCAGCAAGAATGGTGAGAAAGATTTGGATAAATATACAAACAGGACTTAAGAATTTAATTAGCTCTGTTGGTCGTTCAATCTCCAGTTGTCTAATTTAATTGTCCCTTTCAAAGGAATCATTTGAAGCAGAGCTCCATATGCTCTGTGAATGTCAGTAAACTAAGCTTGTTAGTGTACAGTGCGAAGGCCAAAGCTGAATTCTTGTGGGTATTCACAGCCTTTAATAAATAGCGCGGCAGTGCCGAGGAGGAATCGTTTTTTACGCCCACTCGCCCTTAAGATGTTTCCCTTCAATTCAGAAATGAATATTCAGTTGAAAAGTTATTCTACATCTTGTGTCTTTCAAAATATTCTTGGCACTGCATAGGAGTCTGTCTGCAGAGGGGTGGGATGGGTGGGTTGTTTTTTTTTTTTCCTCCTACCTTCTGCACAGAGGATCTGTAGCCAAGCAGTAGCTGTTAGACTTATAGGTTTGTCTGCTTATTTGTTTGGGGTTGGGGTTTTCTTGGCCTGGCAGTGCTGTTTCCTGAGCTGTGGAGCTCCTGCTCCATCATCTTGGGGCAGGGGTGGCACATCAGCATGGCACGAGTGGTCCAAGCATTAGGTTGTTGGGCTCTTGACAGAAGATCTTGCTGTGAAGTGTTCTCAACTCTGCCAAACTAGGACAATTAGGGCTAAAGCTCGTTATGGGGAGTGTCTGCTTGAAGATTATTTTTTTTCTTGTTGTTAGTGATTGGGGAATTTCATTTAGGAGAGTGTCTGTTTTCCAGTAATTTTGCAAAGGGAAAGAATACTTTGAGGGTTTTTCAAGGAAGCAGGGTTGTTTATTGACGTCATCTTTGGTGATGATTTTGTCTGAACAGTTTCAGTCACCTCATAGTTTAAAGAACTGGAATTTTGCAAGAGTGTACGCTTAGGGCATTAAGAATAACGAAAAGAAGGGCTGGGTGAAATGTGTTGCAGGAGAACTCCTTGTACTGAATGACTGGATGATAAAACGCCAGAGGAAATTGCTTGTAGATAAAGGAAAGCAATGCGTGCGGGAGGAGAAGGGGGGTCACAATGTGGTGTGTGCCCTCCTGAGTGCTGCACCAGGTGTTACTGCTCTGGAAGGAGACTTTGTGGTCATCCTGTGAAAATGGCAGCGTAATGATTGGTAAAACAAGTGTTGGCACTCATTAATGAACTAACAGAAAACAAAACAGAAAGCATAAATGTGCCGCTGCATAAATGAGTGGTGCTCCCCTGTCTTCAATACCATGTGCAGCTCTGATCCTCCCTGTCTTCTGTCTCACCTCCCCCAGTCCACAAAATGTTGTAAAGAAGAAGAAAAATCTGAAGTATGGGGTGACAAAGAGCCACCAGGAGTTCTCAGTCTGGGAAGTATTTGACGTGGAAGAGACCTGCATAAACAATGAATGTCATGAAGGGGAATGAGCGTCCACTGCCCTTCCCAGGAGATGAGCATGAAAGGACCATGAGAGCTGTGAAGGGGAAGATGATGGTTTCTCGGGCAGCTCTAGGGCTGTCAAGCTTGTACTGCTGGCCAGGATGAATTCAATAAGGAGAGGACAAGAAATGGTTGTGTGACAGGAGGTATAGGTCATGGACATGAGGGAAGAGAGCTGAGTGGAAGCAGAGGAGAGGACACTGGCTGGGTACTGAAGGGGTGATGCCTGGCATGACAGGGGAGAAGAAAATGGATCTTGAAAAGGGAGTCAGTTTTGGAGAAGGGACTGGCTTAGGGAAGGAAGAGAAAGGAAAGAAGCAGACAACTGCAGGAGTTGGAGGAATGGGCTAGCAAACCCCTACCTACCCAAACTCGCTTGCTTACAAGGTGGGGATGGAGACAGGATTGTCAGAGTGAATCTGAGGTTCTGCTGTTGGCAAATACCTCTCCAACCTGGATGAGTCCTGCTAGCATGCCTTCCCCTGGTGGGTGACAGCCTGTCACTGCCATAATTTTACTTTATTCAACTTGACTGGTCTGCGTAGAAGCTGTATTAGACTGTTGGAAGAACCATTCCAGCTTTTAGACAATGCTGTGTAATGGAATATCTTTTTTTAAATGACACCACACAGATAAGATATTAAGCCAGCCTCTTTCAGGTTAAACTCCAGAATGAATGTGTGATTTTATAACTTAATTTTAGCCTTGTTTTACATGAATGCACTTCATGAGAACACCGTAAACTGCATTTTTTTTTTCCCCCTCCAACAAAAATCCTGTCCACCTTGGTGCATCTGATGGATTTGCTGTGAAGATAAATTTNTGAATGTGTGATTTTATAACTTAATTTTAGCCTTGTTTTACATGAATGCACTTCATGAGAACACCGTAAACTGCATATTTTTTTTTTCCCCTCCAACAAAAATCCTGTCCACCTTGGTGCATATGATGGATTTGCTGTGAAGATAGATTTAACTTCTGTAGAGGAAGGCTGTGTTGGATCCCTGATTAATTTGCTGCAGTTGTTTGAAGTTATGTCATGAAAGACGGAAGGAATTGCAAGAAAGAGTGTTTTCTTCTGGATGGGACAAGCTGAGCCCTGCCTGAGGGAACTGGATTATATTCTGGCAGAGCAGCCGCCTGATGCAGTCGCTCAAGGCAGGCATCTCCTGGGCAGTCACCAGTTACGCCGATGGTAGTCTCTTTTAGTGTGAGCACCCATCTGCTTTGTGTGACTGGTAGGCACCTGACCAGTAGTTTGAGTCAAAACTTCTTTAAACATAATCTAGCGTTGTGCAGTATCTGTTACCTGAAGTGTTGGATCCTATACATGAAAAACTAATAGATTTTGGAATTCATAATCTTATCTGTGCCATAGCATCTCATCTGTAAGATGCGGTGTTTGTCTAAGAGATTTGCCTGTGGAAATAAATGTAATACCGTATTCCTGAAGCATTTCAAAGATGTAGAAATGAGCATATAAAAACAATCTTGCATGCATGAAGAATCCTGTCCAAAGAAGAGAATTTGAATATCTAGAGTTTCTCTAAGAAATAAGGTGCAACCAGAAAGCTGAACATGGACCAGGGAAGGGCAACAAAATCATGACATTGGTGGTTAAGAGAGGACTTCAGCATGTGGGGAGAGGCTGTTCTCTGATATAGTTATGTTAAGTGAACCAAATTAATGGTATGAGAATGATGATAATAGTTCTGGTACTTTCAACTTTTATGTTGCTGGTTTTGCCAGTTGATATTACAGTCTTTGTTGGCATTACTTGTTTAATACATGTACTCTGTTGTTCTTATGTTTCTTATCTTAAGGTGGCTTACTTTCCCCTTTTCTGCTCCAAAAATTAAATATTGTTAAATCATGACCACCCAGTTTAGATAACAGGATGCTCTTGGTCACCCTTGTAATAGAAATAATGACAAATACAGTAGAGAAGTCTTGTGTTTCACTTATTTAAAGTGAGGTGAGGTTCATTCACTTCATGGGAAGGTTATCAGCTGGTGTTTGTGTATGGTTAGGTAGACAGGCGGCCACTGTGCAGGAGAGGAGAAATCCCAGATGACCTTTTTTTTTTTTTTTCCTATTCTGAGAGAATTACATTTTTGGATGCTCTGATGATGATCTATAGGAGGTCCGAGTTCACAATTTTAACACTTCAGTTAAGTTCTTAATGTCAAATGATGCCAAAGTCCATCCTGTTAAAGTAAATATAGCTATTCTAGAAGGGTATATGTCCAACATTTCACTTTACTTTGCTAGAGGATATATGTATCCTCATCTTTGATCTGTATTGTTCTTTTAATACCTAAAATCTGCTGTGTAGCTGTAGTGTTGTCCTTGGAAGCATGTGGCCTGTGCTTGGAAGCTTGACACCTTCCTTGGTGTCACTGCTCTTCATGGTGGTTGAGTGGGGCATCTTCATCAGCCTGACAAAGGTTCTCCTCGTCCTAACCTGCGGTTAGGCCTCAGAGCAGTAGCAGAAGTTCGGGAAGAGGATCAGCATGTTGGAGCATGATGCAGTCACAGCGGAGGCTGAAAGACCTCTGGGAAATGGCTCTTTATGGCAACCTGCAGCCAAGGGGAGCTGAAATGTTGCAATAAAAATGCTGCCCCCAAGCTGCTGCTGCAGCTTCATGCCACAGGTAGCGTAACCAGTACTGGTGTTTGTGCCATCACTCTTAGAGCAGCACTGTATCTTTCTGCTTCTCCTTAAATCTGCTCTGTGAAGGCTCCTGCAGGACTAATTCAGCCTTCATCTAGAAATCTTTCTCTCACGTGTTGCAGGAACTTGCAGGTAGGTGGAAACTTTGAGTTTCTGAACTGCAACGTGGCTGCAGAAAATCCCCGTTCTTTGGTGTGTTGCCTGGAGTTTTACTGCCATCCTCCATTTTTATCCCTGGGAAAATACCTAGTTTAACTTTCAGTGTGAAGCTTTGCTGATCAATACGTTACAAGCATAGTAAAGTTCAAGAAATTGCCTCCATTACTATCTTGAGATGAGAAATTGATTTAGCTGCGTTCTCTCTCTGCTAATTCGCCTGTGCTTTACATTCCCATAAAAGGTATTATGTGCTCCTTATTTTCCAACAGTGTCATCAATCCTAATGAAGAGAGAAGAACAAAAATTTATATTGTGTGTATGGGATAGCTGATCTCTGACTTAGCTCTTAATTTGTAAATGTTGCTGTAGGCTTCACTTCTCAGCTTCTCCTTACTGTGCTTTCGGTTATATGCAAAATCTAGGGGCTGGGATGGGAGCAAACCTGAAGAATATGGCAAAGGAATGTAAAGTTAGATTGCTTTTTAATCTAAACCTCAAAAAATGAGATGCTGATTAAAATGTACGAAAGGAATTAAAACCTCGTTTGTGAATTTTATGTACTTTTGCAGTGTTTGGTCCCGTGTTATTTACATTGGGACTGTCTTCAGTATTTATCAGCCATCAGTTCACTACCTCTGGCTCTAAAATGCCCAAAGTTTTATTCTTTAACTATGATAATACATATGAGAGCTTTGCATGTATCTGCCAATTTACATACAACTGCGTATGGGTGGTATTGTAGCTCTGATGATGAAGATGGTGTAGTGGGAAAAGCAGCCAAAACAAGTAAGAAAAACAGGAAAGGGTTTTCCTGAGCGTTTCTGTTGTTGCTTTTCCCAGTGTCCATCGGCCTGGCCTCTCTAGGAAGCTGCCAGGGATGGTACGTCTGCATAATACTTTGGCATTTTTAGGTTTAATACTAGTGTTCGTTGTGAAAAATGAAAAAGAAAGAAAAACTATATACTGTCACTTTGGTCACTGTTCAGTTATTTTTTAAATGAAATTTAAACATCTTAGCAAGTTCTGAAGAGCTGTGTTAGACTGGAGCGAAAAAAAAAAAAGTTTTCCCTTTTGGCTCCAGTGACGTTAACCTCGGGTTTTGCCTGTGTCTCTGAATATTTGCTGTTACAAACACAAAGCAATGGTGTACACCTGTCAGTCACCTAGAAGATTCAGTATGCCTGTTAGAGACCTAAAGGTGTTAAATACCAGTATAGAAACCAAGTTAGATAAAGCATTAAGTACATGTGGGCTTATTAAAACCTGTCTTATTTCAGTGAAGAGGCAAATTCATGGGAGCTGCTGAGAAAAGCCGTCAGCAGATAGGATACAAGCAGGTAATGACCAGTTTGCTTTCAGGGACGTTTGTAGCAAGACATGGACGTGCACAGGTTGTAGTTACTGGGGCTGAATGCAATAATGTTGTAAGCAAAAACTGACTTGTATCCAAGAAAATCCATGTGTCCTTTTGCCATGCTACCAGCGTTTACCATCAGCTGAGGTGTTCTGTCAAAGAAATACATTTTGGGCAGGTTAGGCTTTCTGAGGAGCTCCGCTGTCTCCCGTGGCACGTGTTTTGACGGAGCAGGTTGGTGTCTGGATTGTGCTGTGGACCTGCCTGTTTCCCATGGGCTTGGGGGGACGGTGGAGGGGGAAGCAGAGGCAGGCGCTGGGCAGGGCGAGAGGGCTGCCGGGGTTGGTCTCCCCCACCATGCTGGTGGGCTAAGGGAGGGTATTTCTTCTGTGCAAGGAACTGCTGGACTCGGAGGATGGCTTTTTGCGGTATGTAGTAGTGTCACTGTGCTTGGGACCTGTTATCAGAGGTTTTAAAAGAATAATTTAAACAAGTGAATCTAGCATGAAGGTGAGAGGAGGAAAATGCAGATCGAGGTCACTGAGGTTATCTGTGCCCTGCTCCCGTGAGCGGTTGTTTATACAGTTTCATCTTATGGCTGGAACGGCTTTCCAAAACCTGGCAGGGCTCGACGCGAATGGAGAGTTTCTCACTGACATGAGTGAGCTGTGAATTGAACCTTCAGCTTCCAGGCTTGTTTAGTTCAGGGCCTTCCCTAAAAGCTGTCTTGGCAGCAGCGCCTATAAAAAAACAAATGTGTTGTTTTCATTTAAATTCTTTAAGATGCCTTGTCTAGATATCTCTTCTGCACTGGGTGACAACCTGATTGTATCTCCTGCACCTTTGACTTTCATTAATCCCTCCCTTCCTGATTGCTATACCTTCTCTTGTTTGTGTGATGCTTGTCGTGTAGGTTGCAAGCTCTGGGCCAGCAAATCTTCTCTCCGCAAGAGCATCCAGCCCATCTTTGGGTTCTGTCAAAGCAGCGTAAGATGCTATGAAATCTTTGCGGTCTCTTCCGTAGAGGCACAATGTTGTTTTATTTATTGCGTGAACATAAACCATTCCTCGTTTTGCAGTAGGTGCCAAGCTAAGTAAGAAGAAAAGATGAATTTACTCGTATTTCAGGCTGTAATTTGAAGGACTGTGGATGTATCAATCCCAGAGATTTGACAATGAAGCGATCTCTCACTATTGATATGGGAAGGAGGTTCTTTGTTGTTCTTTAAGGGAGTTGCAGTGCTGATAGATGTCCTCTGCCATAGTGACTTGAAGAACAGAGTAGCGTGGAGATACTATATTGAACCGAAGTCAGTATCTGGTTGAGTTACAACAGGAAGCTCGTTCTTGCAGGTCTGCTTATGGTTTGGGGCAAGCTGGTGATATTTTATAAGGTAATCATGTGTGTGGGGGCAAAATAATTTCCCTTCTTTTGCTTTTTGTTCAGATACATCACTTCGAGATCACAGAATGAAAGCAGCATGAAATGTTATGGCGAGGACAGCACAGCAAGATACAGGAGTCTCAGAAATACTCAAAAATCAGGTAATGTTGCAGCATCATATGTCCTCTTCCTGTGAGGCTGGCTTGTTTAATGAGGCTCAATGGTTTTTTGACTGTTTTCCAGAATTTGGGCTTCTGAGTCTCTGTGGCTTTATTGATGGACTTCTCAAATATGACTAGTTGTGTGTTGGCTTTGTGTCCTCTGGAACATTATTTTATGTACCGCAGTATGTATGACACAGGAGATCCCCGCACATTTAAATTTTTCTTAAAGGTCTACCTTGGCT
This sequence comes from Himantopus leucocephalus, assembly GCA_003993805.1. NCBI lineage: Eukaryota > Metazoa > Chordata > Aves > Charadriiformes > Recurvirostridae > Himantopus > Himantopus leucocephalus. The sequence goes on along the minus strand of RSEF01000003.1, from coordinate 25,700,592 downwards.
ATGTTGTCTTATACAAGCAAAAATGGACATTAATTTAAAAAAAAAAGAAGCAGCCATGGCAGTCAGCTCTGCATAGCCATTGGATTTTACTTAGCTCCATTGCTAGGTACCAACATGATGTACGTTAGAGGGATTGACTTTTCAGAGGGTCCTGCAGCTGCACTTCTGACAACTCAGTCTCCTTTGGGGGAGACACTGGGCTCAGAATAGCTGTTCCCTCCCTACTGCAAGCTTAGCCATATGCTATTTTCCACATACTACTGCTTCTGCCTTTTTTTTTTTTTTTAATTGTTTATCTGTCTTAGGATGTTTCCTTCTTGCCTGTTTTTGCAAATCCTGGCATATGTTCTCTGACTGTTTCACAGCATTTACAGTTACAGAAAAAGGCAATCACATTACAAGCTTCCGAGCGTAAACACTCTAGAGGTCAGGAAGAAACCAGTTAAGCGCATTGTAAGGATGCTCACCTTATACTAAAATTGTGTGCTTATCACAGCTGTAGTCACAACAACAGCCGACAGATTAATGCTTGAGTGGAAAGGCATAAAAATTTCCCCTCCTCCCCCAAATCAACAGCAGTGACCAGATGTTGTAAAGTAGCCACATACAATAAGTGGGCAAGGTCTAACCTCTCTGTCCTAAGGTCTGCATGATGGGGTCTTGTCGCATCTGCAGAACTAGGACCTTGCTGGGGAAAAACAAGGAATTCAGTTCAGTAGCAGAAGTAAACTAAAATATGAAATTGAGGGCAATTTTGATAATAATTTGTTTATTTTCCAGAAAGCATTTGAGAGTATTGCCCTTGATGTNGAACTAGGACCTTGCTGGGGAAAAACAAGGAATTCAGTTCAGTAACAGAAGTAAACTAAAATATGGAATTGAGGGCAATTTTGATAATAGGACATGTTTATTTTCCAGAAAGCATTTGAGGGTATTGCCCTTGATGCGGGGCTCAGCAGAAGGTAACTGCAATTTAATTCATCTAAGCAGTCAGTAAACCCAGATTGGCTGAAGAAACTTCAAATCAAGTTTCATAGGTTTAGCCTTGATAAAATATGCAGTAATGTATTGGTGAATATTAAAAAAAAAATCATTGTGTTTATCACAGGTGATCAGCCCCTTTAATAATACCGTCTTCTGTAAGCTTTTTAGTTGCTTAGTCATGGAATATGCAATTCAAGTGCCCTTCTGGTCTTAGTCAAGGTTTGTATTTTATTTCATTTTTAATCAGTATAGTCAGGAGATCGCATCATTTTATATTTGCCATTTTTATGAAGTAATGTGATACCTGCTTTAGTCACAGTTCTCCAAACCCTTCAAAGTACCTCGAAACTGTAATGCCGTTCCACTGACAGCAAAGATAATCAGATTGTTGAAGCAACCTTCTTCTTTTCTTCAGGACTCATGGAACTGTATCTCCCTTAAACTAAATTGAGTTAATGGCTTTATTTAGAAATCAGCCTCCTCTTCTTGAGTAACCAGAATTCTGTTAGTTTTGGGAAAAAAAAAGATCATTAAATTACCAGTGCCTCAGAATGCGTTTTCTACTTAGATCAAAAGGAGAGGAAAATGTTTCTGCTTGTTTGTCTTCCTTTCTCCTCCCCCTTTTCTAGAGACTTTCCTGAGATGATCAACTGTTGTTTTTGCTGGTTTTTTTGTTGCCTCTTCTTCTTTTTTTTTTGTTTTAAACTTCATTGAAGTAGAGAAATTGCTCAGTTCCCCTCCCAATGCCGTTGTTGCTCTCCCCTCCCCCAAGTCCAATGTGTTCTTTATTAAACTGAATTAGGACATTCTAGTCTCTCTTAAGAGTGGAAACGGGAACAGCTTAAATGAGCAGCCACATGAGACTCAGCAGCCGTTCTAACTGCACTGTAGAAGGAGCTCAGCTGCAGAGAGAATGATATTTTTTTAAGAATTTATGCAAATGTTGAAGAATTATCAGCATTAATATTACAAAGTAGCTAATCTGTTTTTTCCCTTCCATTTTAAGAGTGTATAGCTTTCCTACTACGCTTGCTGTAAAATCGGTGTACTAAGTATTTTGCTTCCTTTCCATCCTCTTTTCACTTTTGCAATTATTTTATTTGCTTACGTTCTCATATATTGAAGTGAGTTTGTTGTTGTTGGTTTTGCCTACCAGCTCCAACCTTTGGGTTTGTGTGCAGATATGGGCATGGATTTGAGACCTCTGCCAGTCAGAGAAAGTCAGAATTGAAGTGCAGTAAAAAACATACGAGCAGCTGTATCCCGGATTGGGATGAAAAGTTTTTCAGCTCTGTACGCATTTGTCCTTGAGATACAAAATATCCTATATAAAATTATTGTTGGTCCTTGAAAATTGGTAGTTGTATTTTGGTGTTTGTTCTAACCAAAATAGCCATGATCCTGATACCTTTTCACCCTTGCTTTCAGTTTCTGCCTCTCTTTATTGCTGTATCAGATGCCTTCAGGGTTTCTATAGATAATTTAAAAAAAAAAAAGGTGGGTCTTTGAATTGTTATCTTCTCACCTCTCTGTCCCCTTCTCTCTCTGCTAGTTCACCCAGCCACCTTGCTTGGCATAGAAATTATTCCTTCTGTTTCAGTACTGTGTTGCTTTTTTTCACGTGCTTATTTCCTTTGCCAAAACCCCCTGGAGCTGGGGCGTGAACTATGGCTGCACGAAGAGTTGCAGAAGCGAACCTGGTATCTAAACAGCCTGCAAGAGCATGGGGGTCTCTGAAATATGCCGCTCTTCCTCCCCCAATGCCGGTGCTTCTCAGCCATCCAGCATTACTGCTGATCTGAAGATGTAGGGGTGGTGCCACCTTCACTCCTGAGAGCTGGGTTTGGGTAAGGCAGGAGTGTCTCTTCCGAGGTAGTGCTTTCTTGGTTTTTAAAGCCATTCTTCTCGGTGGGTTCTTAGTGGTGACTGTATGTTGGTGGTGCCCAGCCGAAAATCATGCCCGTGTGTGCTGTTACTTAAAGGCTGGATTATCATCAGCCCATGTGGCAGGGGCTGCTGGTGGCATCCGTGTTAGCAGGACAGAGGCTACCAGGGACGGAACTGCTGTGTATTCCTGTGTCTGCCCTAAAGGAAATCAGAGAGCAAGATGATGTGAATGATAGTTGTCTTGATTTAGGAATAGCTTAGCAGAAGATCTCGTAGCTCTGAATGACAAAACAGGCCAATAAAAACATTCTCATAAAAAAAAGGTTAAAAATTGAATAAGATAAATCATGTTTTGTCTCTGTTGAAGCTAAGTGGGGGAAAAATTGAAAGGAAGGAAGGGAAGAGAGAACTTCTGTTTTTGGATTTCATCTTATCTGCAGTTAAAAATGAAGCTTATATTCTGATAGCAAAAAGACAGTCGCTTGAGAAAGCCCTGTCTCAGCCTGTGCAATTGAAGGGCAGTAAGGCACGATTAAAACATGTCTGCAGTGTTGGGAGAACACATAGCAATGACACGTTTCTGTAAGCGGGCTTGTCTTGAGTTAGGTGTTACAGAAAAAAAAACAGTTTAGACTGCTAAAAGTGGTGAATAAACTTGTTTTAACTGATGTGTTACCATGCCAGAGGGAGGGACGTGAGGAGGGATTGTGCCCCAGCGAATGAACATCTGGTGGTACTGTTGCTTGTAGCTGCAGGTGCTCTGTCCTGCAAAAACCTGGTTGAACACGGAGGTCTTGTTTGCATCTGCCATCTCATCCAGTCTTCGTTTTTTCAGGCTAAGTAGTAATTGATCTATAAAAACATGCAGATTTTTGCTTAAAGTGACAGCTGAAAAACTTGAAATAAGTTGGACAGACCATAGGATCCAGTCCCCTTTTGACACACAGCCGTGCAACATACTGAGACAGCTTAGACCAGTGCTGTAATAACTTTACAGCCTATTAATGAGTCTGCTTCCTTCAGCGTCCGCTCTCCTACAGTCTTTTGTCATCCCTTTCCATGAACTTAGTTCTGAAACTGGAAGTGGCTGGCATTCAGTCCTGGTTTTGCAGGCCGCACCCAGCCCCACTTTCATGCACCAGCTTATTTGGAGTGGATGTCTTGCTCTGAAATTCGTGTGGATTCAGGCAGTTCAATAGCGTGACTGGCTGGAGCTCTTGTTTACTAGAGTTGAAAAAGTCTGCAGGTTTCAGCTTCTGTGGTGTGTGATGGAGATGGGAGTGGGGTTTTTTTATATGTCATAACTACCATCTTCTTGATATTTCACTGCCTGTCGTCTTCTCTTAAGTTCTTCTGACTCTCCAGTGATATAGTTAATGAAGGAGGGAGATCAGATCACCTTTACTGAAGACTGATAACGTTGGAATATTCTTCCATTTCATGTTTACCAGAATTAGGTTATGGCATGCTTCCAGGAGAGACTATTACTTGTATTTCCTTAGAGTTGCTTCTGTTTGAAGAGGGAGACAGTGGGAGCGTGTAAAGGCATTTCGGCCAGCTTGGCATGTCCCTGGCTCTCAGTCTGGAGCAGGGAGCTGTGCAAGTGGCAGGGGACCACGCGGAAATGATGGAAATGGAAGAGCTGGAGCGAAACCTTGTCTCTGTTGAAATCAATTGAACTCCCATTAGTTTGAGCCTAGATTCCATCCATAAACTTAAATAGGGTATTTCTCTTTCTAGGCAGCCTACAGAAATGTTTCTGTCCTTTTGCATTTGTTTTCATGTTTCTTTGTAACAATTGCGTAATTGGGATATATCTGCAATGTCAAAAATGTAATAGGTTAAGTAGCATAAATGACTGTTGGGAAGAGAAGAAATGCAGAACTGCAGAACCATTGTTGCTTTAAAACTCCTGCTGCTTTTAGTTGTTTGATTTAACTGTTTTGTAGTTAGAGTTGTTGTTGTGATAAATTGCAGTGATGGGTGTTTAGGCACGAGTGCTTAAAAAAAAAAAAGGAGAAAAAGCACACTTTTCTTCCTATCGCTGAAAGAAAAAGAAATCATTGGGTACATTGCCAGTGGCTCCTCAGTTAGCCAGAGACTAACTTTGGTGCCCCTAAAGCCTTAATGATATTGTGTACAGCACTGAAATACTCTGTTAGATTTTAATCTGACAAGAAATGTACACTGTTAGCGTTTTGTTAAAGCTGATTGCAAATGCTCAGCATATACAGCATCAAGCCCTTGAATTTAAGCTTGTTCAGGTATTAAGAAAATATCTGGTATCTAAGGGACTGGTTTATTACTGATTAGGCTTTTATCAATGTGCCTGTCTGTGGGGTTTTTTTTCTATGTTACCTGAAGGTAGAATAACAGTGCTTTTTAAACATTTGTACTTTTCTCCCTCCAGCTCAGTGATGCTTTTGAAAGGAACGTTTTCATCTTTCTTTTTTTTTTCTTTTATTTGGCAGGGAAACGGGTGTTTGAAAACAATGCAAACTTTTTCAAATGTGATTCTCATAGTGACTGAACTTCCCAGTCCTTTTTGTGACCTGATTGGTATTTTAATATAATATTCCTTTACAATTTTTTCAAATTTTTATATATATTTCTGTGTAGCCATGATGATAACTCTGTAGTCTGCCTAACAGACAGCAGAGTGTCCCACCTCCCAATCTGGAGGTGGGTTGAGGGTGCTGGAGCTCCTGGAGAGGAAATTTCTGTGAGCATTTTTCTTTCTCCTTCCGAGAGGAGGGGAAGAGAGAGGTTTGTGCTAATGCCTCAGATATAAAACTTTCTTGACTGTTTTTTCAGTGCCCTGAGAACTGTGACAGGTAATCCCCAGGTGAAAGGGTGCAGTTAGTGGAGTTTGGTGCACGCCCAAGGGCTGACGTTTTTCTCTCGAACGCGAAACTAGCTGTGGCTGCTGGTATAGGCGGCAGCATCTGCCACTGTGGTGCTCCTGCCTGTGGGAAGAGTTAGGGGGTCAGGGGCCTGGCTGGCCGCCTGAATCATTTTTATACCAAAATCATGTTGTTTGCTGCCTTAAGTGCTCTTACTGTCCTTACTCCTGAAATTCTTGCGGTCTTTTGACATCTATTCTTGCTCACTGGTTTGTATCACTGTTACTATTTCTTGTCCTTTGACTTAATACGTGTCACTTCAAACTTTAAAAAGAAGGGCCAAAAGCAAGGAACTTGGTGTAAATTACAACGCTGTTAATAGGTGAAATGGGACATGGCTCCTGTACAAATGGTATGTGGGCAGATCCAACAGTGGCCTGTTTTCATGGGAGTATGTGTTCAGAGCATCTCGGCTGAGCTTTCTTAACTTTGCAGGCGTAAGAGGAGATGCATATTCCTCTGTAGGATCCCTCTCTTCCTCTAAAAGTTGATGGCCTTTCAGTGTGAAGTATCACACAGTGTTTATTTTTATGCCCTTTGAATGTTTTGTGGAGCCTTTGTTTAGCTTCCCTTCATAATTTTTAATAGGAAGTCTTTGAAGTTGGGTTGCGGCTGAAAAATCTTGTTGGCAGCCTGACCATTCATTGTTGACTCCTATCTTTTTTTAATTGTACATCTATAAAAATCTGGAAGGGAGTGTGTTTGGAGAAACTATGAAGCAATGTATATTTCTGGAAAGGGGAAATAAGCTTGCAATTATTCTCAGCCATTATTTGTCACGTGAAAATGTTACATGCTAATGGCTGCAGATGGTTTACACAAAAACTGTGTACACACTGAAAGCCCTCTTCATTGGAAGCTATGGTTTTCTGTCATACATTATGCTAGAACGGAAAAGGTTTTTTCTGCCTGCAGCTATGTATTACCCTTATTTACTGTTGCTAGCACAGAACTCGTTAATATGCATCTGGCAATGGTTAAAATTTTCGCCATCGGTGACTTCACATTTATCCATCTAGATCAAGGATTCTTCTAAGTTTAAAAAGGTAAGGACATCAGTTCGCAGGAGTCTTTGGTAGAAGCATTATGTTCAGAAAAGCAGATGTGAAGGAGGCACAGAGTTAAGGTTGTGGTTTAATATTTTTGTGCTCTTGTTAAAGTTCAGAATTGACTTTTCTGTTAAAATGTATTTATGCGTGCATAGGCATATTGTACCTTTGTGCATGTGTGTGATTGCAGACACAGTGATTGCTTCAGACTGTGGAACAGTAAAACAACCCTATAATGTGCCTATGTATTTTGTTTTATTCATCAAAAACAGTACAGACATCTGTAAAGTGTTACCTTGAATTACAGTTTATACAGTAAGAATGATAAAAGGTTGCGTTCAGTATAAATTAGTCTGTTAAAGTAATGCAAACTGAAGAAGGAAGGGTGAGAGGGTAGAGCAGAAGTTGGATTTCAGCACTCCCGATGTAAGGTGAGTGATCGGAAAAGATTTCTGTGGACTGGTTTGGTCTTAGCATTGATCAGGTTTCACACAGATGGAGCAAACAAATCTACATGCACAGATACAGTTGGGTAACTATGCTTGTGATTTTTTTTTTTCTTTATTGTCACAGCAATGAGCATTAGTGTTGCATATTATTCCTCAGTGATGCTCTATTTTCATACCACCAGTGGACACCTCCTGTAGATAACCTGGAAGTTGTGAGAAGCTGTGGGAGGCTCTGTACAAATCCCAGACTGCAATTAACTTTTCCATGTGTCGTTTGAGATGCTGATATCTGAGTATGGTCACCTTTGTTCAAAGCCATGGGTTTTTTACTTGCCTTTCCAGGGTTTTGTGGAGGCACCTGTGGTGTCCACCGTACTTGATTTTGTGCTATAAAATGGGCATGTTGCTTCTGACAATAAGGCTGTAACACTAGGAAGGTGACTTGGCTTGATGGTTAACTCTCTTACTAAAATTTGCTGTGAGAGAGCAATACGTGGCCAGCTAAAACTGCTTGAATGTTCACATACTTTAGGGGGGGGGGGGGGAAAGGTTTNGGGGGGGGGGGGGAACAGTTTTGAAGAATAAGCCTTTATTGGTTTGACAGAATGCTTTTATCAGAGCACTAGAGAAGAGGGAGAATAATGGGATGAGATGAAGTAATATAACTGCTCTGGAATAGCCCAGCTGCTACAATTTTGCATCTGATTATATATTTCAAACTAGGAGATTTTATAGTTTCCTTTGAGGCAATAACAATAACAGTTTATACAGAGAGCCAGCACTTACCTTGTCTTTCTTTTACTCCACAGGTGCCTGGCACACTGAACCTATTGATCTGTGTAGGATTTGCGCTGTGGTCCATTTATTGAAGATGTGAAGCCACGTCGAGTCTGAGATTGGAATTACTGACAGACTGGAGGAAATCTTAGTCCTTGTGATGCACACGGACATGCTGAATTATAAGTAATTCTAGCTCCTTTTCCCCACCCCTCCCTTCCCCTCACTCAGCTATCTCAGGGTTCATAGAGATTTCAATGGTTCGCGTGCCTGTAAGTTTGGAACAGAAGTGACCAAAAATGGGGGACCAGCAATTGTATAAAACTAACCATACTGCCAACAGCAATGAGAACTTGTACTACCAACAACACCAAATGAACTCCCTTCCATCTCTAAATCATAGCTATGGGACATCTGTTATGGATGCTCCCCAGGCATCCCCTCTCTCCCCCCAGTTTCCCCAAGATTCAAGAGACAGTATAGCTTTGCCTGTAGGTTCAAAAAGTCTTGGGTCAATGGATACATCTAGACAAACCAGTTGGACGCATTCTGGCTCAGGAAACCATGTCCCAGTGAGGAACAATTTGAATAATCAAAGCGCAATGTGGAGCCCCCTCGGGCAGGGGGAGTCCCACGACGGATACCAATATTCTTACTCTCAACCCAGTGAAAATCGATCGCAAAAAATTACCAGTGGAGTCCTGCATAAATTGGACTCCTTTACACAAGTATTTGCTAACCAAAATCTGAGGATTCAAGTCAACAACATGTCTCAGGTTTTGCACACCGAGTCTTCGATGGTGGATAATTCTGGTGACAGCGCGCTCAGGCAGCTGCTGTCCCAGAAGCCAGCGGTTGAGCAACAGCCTGTAACTTCCAGTGTACAGAGATATCAACCAGTGCCACAGCAAACACACCAGAATTTTGCAAGCACACAGCAAAAGCAACAAATGCAAGTCATGCAGCACCAACAGTTGTACTACGACTACCAGCAGCATTTATCGCAAATGCAGATGCATTCTGCATTTCAGCAAGGACAGACGCACGTTCAACAGATGCAGTCCCAGCAGCTCTTACCGCAACAGATGCAGCATTTGCAGCAGACTCAATACTACGCTCAGCCGCAGCAGGGACATCAGCGGCTCTCGATACAGGAGATCCAGCAGCAGCAGCAACAGCCAACGCGGCAGCAGCAGCAGCGGCAGTGTCCGGTGCAAATAGCTCAGTATTACCAAACACAACCTGTCATGCAGCAGTTACAGCAACAGCAGCAACAGATGCAATTGCCGCTTCCTCCGTATCACAGGGAACACGATCCAAAGACTATGCATGAACCACACCAGTACCCTCAGGATCCAAGTCATCCTGTGCAGCTTATCCAGTTGGGAGCAGTGCCTCAGTATTGCTACCAAGATCCACACGAACAGTACAGGCACTTGTACCCGCAGAGTTTACTGCAGCAGCCGCAGCAGCAAGATCAGCAGAAGCAATACCCCAGTGAGAGCAGAGCGCCGTCTCTGAACTCCCACGTTGGCCTCACTCCACCAGAGACCACGGAGGATCCCGCACGGCAGGAGATTAATTCCGTAGGTAATGCTGGCCCTCATCGAACTCTTTTGCCACCCTCGGGAGTTCATCTGAACAACAAAAGCTCTCAGCAAGACTCTCCCAGCGCCGCGTGGCCTCAGGTGGGTGATATTTTAGATCCCTGCTCAGCCAAACTTGTTTTGCAGAGGAGTAGCAAGGTGCGGGGATGAAATGGTTGCAGGAGAGCTGGAAGGTTAGGATGTGAGCGGTGGGCGTCACTGGGATGTTTTGGGGAACTGCGTTAACAGACTTCTCCTGCCTACATCCCTGGGTTGGCTTCGGGCCAGGCTGGCGGCAGCGCGGAGCTACTGCTGCTGCGGGGCTGCCGCTTCCCTCGCAAGAGGCTTTGGGAAGTTCTGCCTCGGGTTGTGGGGAGGAGGGACCCGGTTACAACAAAGTGCTCTTGCAAATTTTTCAACGCCCGAGGGCTCGATCGTGCAGGGAAGGGTTAGTCAGCTCCCTGTTTCCAAAACTAATACTTCTGGGTCAGAGCGAAGGCTTCAAACAGCAGGTGGGTGTAAGAAAACTTGCACTAGCCGTGCTCACAGAGGCGCTGATTTGGTAGAGACCTGTAAGGCTCTCAACTCAGAGGCTTTTAATATTAGTAAAATCATACTCAAAATGCAAACATAATGCTGTGAGGACCTTCATTTGTGCATTAATATTTCCTGAAAAAATTTTCTCTTTTTCCCCTTTTTTCCCCTCTCTTCCTTTGATAGCAGGTGCAACTGTCAGATGGCAGACTGCAGCCGCTGTCCCCAGAACAAAGGTATTTTTAAAAGATTTTTTTTTTTGTCTTTTTAATTTAAATATAAGAAATACAAAGGAGTGCTGTGGTTTCAAGGGAGGGGAGTGCGCTCTGGGTAGGTCATAGATGTTGTTCTTCTGGAAACATCTTCAGCTTTGTGAATACAAATTTGTGTAATTTCCACCCTCCCCCTCAGCAATANAAAAAAAAAAAAAAGAGAAAGCACTAAAAAAATAAAAAAGCAAAGGCAGGGGAGCAGTTTGTTCTTAGTGTTGCATTTGTAAGAGAAGAGACTATGGGTGGTTTAGATGTGTATCTTTGGCAGCCAGGATCTTCTGTTTCTCTTAAGGTCTCACCTCTAAAGTGCTGAGGTGTCGTCCAGCATGGTTGTCTGCCATAAGTAAGGGCATTATGTCCAAGTACTCATTAACCTGCTGTCACAGGTGGGGAAATGTTAGTCTGTCCTGTTAGATCTAGTGGGTTCTTAGTCTTCTCCATACAGAGCGTGACATTTTGATGAGCATGTCCTGGCTCGAATCTCTCGTTCTCTCCATCTTTGGAGCAGCTGATCTAGGTTATTGCCCACATATTCCACAGCACTCACCCCGTGCTTACTTGTGGCTTCGTAACCATCTAGCTGTAAAAGTTTGTTGCAAAGGAAGCTTTTTAGTCAAGGAAGTCAACAAAGGGAACATGCCAAACTAATGTCTCTTCTTCTGTTCCATGCTAAAAAAAAAAAATGAAAATAAAAATAGTGGCCAGAACAGAGAAACGCTTCCTGAGAGAGCTGATGCGAAGAACAAGCTAATGTGTTCAATATGCTTGAAGGAGTTTAAGAGTTTGCCTGCTCTAAATGGTCACATGAGGTCACACGGAGGAGTAAGAGCATCTCCTAACTTCAAACAGGTAGCAGTTCATTTTACTTCAGTATTTGGCGTTCTCTTTTCTGTGTCGATGTTTGCTTGCTTTGCCATGCTTTGCTTTGCTGTCAAAACTTGTTCTTCTCAATGCTGTTTTGTTACGTCACACCCGGGATTGTAGAAATATACATAATTCTGCTAGTTTATAGGCCAGAAGTCTTGCTTTAAAGTCAGAGGCAGCGGTGGAGGACAGAACAGCACTTGTCCCTCTCTGTTTCTCTGCATGTTACAAAAACACCCTACAAAACTGTGTCAGGAGCATCTAAATTTTTTTCCCCTCATGTTTGTTTATTATATTAGAAATACCAGGAACATCAAGTCTTCCTTATTTTCATTCGGACTACTTGGATGACTAAGGGATGTTTATTGGAAGCCTTCCCAGGCTTTAATTGAAGGAGCGGGATTGTTGAATCTTTGACAGGTTTATTCCCAAGTGTTTTAGTTCTATAGGTATCAACAAATACCACTCCAAAAATGTGGGTTTGAATTGTTCTGCATAAAAATAACTTGCCCCGTCAGTCAGTCTTTCTCTGTCCTGATATTTTAGAAATTCTGTCCTAACAGGGAATACCACAGGAAGGCAAAGAGCTAACAGACTTAGACCATCTGTGTCTTTGTTTTTAGGTGGGTGATGGGGAATTCTGTCTTTATAGTGATAAAAGGGGCATGTGTTTATCTCCCCTCCCGCAAGTTGTCTTATAAAGATGCTTAATGTGGTTATTTATCACCGAGGCTGAATCCTATGTAGGAGTCATAAGTAATCTGCCAACTTTGTTCAAGGCAAATAAGGAGTCCAAGAAGCAACGCTGTTGTGTGTTTTGTAACCCTGGCCACTTCTTTTCAGCCACAGTGCATACGTTGCATAGTGTATCAACCCAGAAGTAGCCCTCCCTCGCTCGGGCTGAAAGCCTTTAATTGTCTGTACAGGATGAAGGAGAGAAACCACCACAGCAGCCGCTGCCTAAAGAGGTGGATAGCCTCGCGCCCATCGTCATGCCAGTGTCTGTCCCTGTAAAGCTTCTGTCACCCGAGCCCAGCACGCAGCCCTCTGCCAGCACTGCCACAGTCAAAGACAAGCCTGCCAGCTCTGTGTCAGATGATGAGATGCCCGTTCTCGTGAAGATGACTTGCTCTCCACCGTGCAGTCCAAAAGTGGCCAACCCCTGCTCATCCTCTGTGAGTGCTGCGTTTCTTGCCACTAACTGTGCTGTGCTTGTTAAATCCCTTTGCTTATAGTGCTGCTACTTTCTAAAATGTCCATATATTAGAATATTTTAGAATATTTTCCCTTTGCCGGGGAATCAAGACCTAAGCTGAAAACAAGTAATTTGAAATTGGAATGTGATATTCTTTTATTCCACTAGAACAAAGGGATTTAGTATCTTTTTACTGTTTTTGTTTTTTCCTTTTCAGGCTGCTTTGTTTTTGTGTTATTGCTTAAAATCGGCAGTTTTATTTCTTCCTGTTTTTTAAAGTCAGATATATGTGCTTCTCATTTCAGCCAAAGATAGGAGGGCACTGTGCAGTGCTTACAGTGTGTGCTCTAAGCCAATATGAAGCTTGCCGACTCAGAGTTGTGCAATGAAGTCATTTTTCCCTTTCTCTCTGCATACATCAGATCTAAGGGTTAATCATAGGGAATTCTGATATAAGAAAAATAGCTATACTTAGTGCTTTCATTTTGCTCATGAAGCTGAAATTGTCAGGCAGCATGAGGAATTGATGAGCACTTGAATGAGATGTGAGAATGTTCTTTATTGTTTTCTTGAAAGAGTCCTGGAGCAAGCAGTATTTATTTTATATCCTAGTGTAGGAAGAGATGCTGCTCGTTCCTTCAAAGCCGTGCTTGCAGACTACGCCATGATAAGAAATTACTGGGGAGTATAAGTATTGTATGGTATTATCTGTATAATGCAGAGAAATGCTCTTGTGATTTTCAGTTTTTTTCTCCCTTCTCATGAGGCTGATGGCCAAACGAGGGGACAGCATATACCATCGTGGGTGACTCCTTATAATATTTGTCTATTTATCACCCCCCTCCTGACCCTTCATTCAGACATACATGCTAATTTTAAATATGTATAAGAACTTACACGTTCCTCCTTTCAGATGGAGGTTTTACACATAAGCTTCCACTTTACTGTGGAAGCCAGTGTCTCACAATACTTAACTTGTAACTCAGCAGTGTAGTTTTTCTTCTCTATTTCTATTTTCTGGAGAGAAAAGGGACAGTCTTTTCTGAATCCTTGAGCTCTGAGTGGGAGATCTTCTCTAGAGACATCAGAGTAGGTGGCTTGGGCTTGTGTATTTCTGCAACGTATGTAAAGTGACTGTGATTAAATCTGCCAGTATTTGGCTAAATGCACATTCATTCACTCAAAAATTATTCTTGCAGTCTTTGTTATTACCCAAGCGAACTAAACTCGCGCAGTTTCTTCTCTGGATCTTATCTTTTATATAAGCAGTAGCGTTGGAAACATTCAAAGATCAAAAGATTTCCAGTTCCTCCTTCTGTAAAGAGATTGTGCCATTGGAGACTTTTTTTTTTTAATACCAAAGAACTGGAGCTGTGTTGCATTTATTTATACTGTGCTTTGAGCTGTCCAGAAAAGCTCCCACAAAGCTCATGGAATTAGTAAAATAACAGCAGAAAGAAACTAAATGTTCAGCAAGGCTACAGGACGGTGAGCTGAAAGTAGCAGTCACGCGAGGTCCATCAGTATCTACCTAGAGTCGAACTGTCAAGGTGCAGCAGCAGGGCCCCCAAGGGTGTATTTAGTCTTGGATAATAGGAATCAGCTCCTGGAGCTTCACAAAAGTATTGGGGTAATTCTGCATTGAGAGCCCATGAACATCATGATCTCCTTTAACGTTCAATGTGATCTTTTTTGAAAGTAGTGTTGGTATAACCACGCTGAGGCTGAAGCAGTGTAGGAGCTGGAGGTGTATAGGACTTGGATGGTTAGTTTGCTTTACACTAGTGAAAAAGGAGTACCAGTTCTTTCACATTTAAAGAGCAGAACAAAATGAACGAAGACTTGGATCTGGCCTGCTGGGGCGGAGGGGGTGGGGTTGGTTGGCTTGTTTTTTCCTTGAGTTTAGGGGTTTTTCCGCTTTCTCCTCTTTGAACACTAAACGCTCACCATCGTGATGAACTATATCTGTGGGTACAGATAACCCTCACCCTTTTGCTGTTCTGAATGTCTGTTATCAACAAAATTCTCTGTAAAGCTGCATTTTTTCCTGTAAAAGAAAAACTTCTTTAAACTTAATTTTTTTGGAGAGCAAAAATGTCAACATCTGTTGGAGAGGATACAGCCATGATCTAACAGAGAGGACAGGACCTCTGTAATCAAAAACATTTCCACAAGCTGGAACGTATTAACATACGGGATAAAGGGTGACAGTGCTAATGCTCCTTTAACATGATTTTTATTGGGTGAATGTGATTCTCAAGAACCACCCATGGTGTAAAGATGTATGTTGTCTAAACATACATTGTAGTAATTTACTGTATGTAGTATTAGAATTTACCAGATGATGCAGACATTCTGCAGTAACCCTATCTGTCAAAGATTTTCTTCTGCTTTTCAAGTTTATTGTAAAGAAGATCTGAACACCTGAAAGCAGTATATTTAATACTGTGTTCATCTACCAGCTTCTGTGTGTTCTTAAAGCACAACCTGAGAACCTGTTTCTTCCCACCTCACTCCCACCCCCCAGAAATCCAGATTCCAGGTTTGCACAAATTCTCTGCCTTCTGCTTCCGTGGGCTCTAGGGATTTATTGTTAAATGATTTTTAACATTCAAATTCTAGAATTCTAGGTATGTTACAGTGTGTGAATATCCCAAATGGTCATCTACTACCCTTTTCCTCCAAGGAAAGAAGAGAGAGTTAAGTTCAAGATTCGTTGCAGCTGGACTGTACTCAAGCTGATGGGAATGTAGTGATAAGAGGCAAAGAATTTGAATTTATTACATTTTTCTTCCTTTCCTGCTGCTGAGCACTGCAGTAATTTCACTGAGCTCACGTGTCCTTCCTAGTCAAACAAAATAAATGCATTGGAAAACATCTCATATAAAGTTTCTAATAAACTGTGACTAGGTAATGAAGTAACTGCCGACAGCCTGTGTGTGCAGCCTCTCTGTGCCTGTGCTTGTGGCCCAGCCTTACCTTGACCCAGAAGGATTGTTGAGGGAGGTGAGGGTAATTTGTCCTGGCTTTTCTCACTCCTCTGAGGTTTCTCTGTAGGACCAGATACTGTACTGGCCAGGCTTGTTAGGGTGGTACCTGAATAACTGCCCGGTGTTAACAGCTTTTCTGTGGCTGTTGCCCTAAGCTGTAGGGGATTGTGTGCAAACCACATTTAAGCATGCCTAAATACTAAAGTTCTGCATGTTTTCATTTAGGAAATTAGCAAAAAACCTCATCAAAGTGCTGTGAAATTGGAAGAAAGCTTCAAACCATTGCAGGACAAGAAGAAATATCGGCACAGACCTGAGCCTCTCTTCATACCTCCTCCTTCCTTCAACTTCAGCATGTCTCACTCTGGTGCCACCCTGTACCAGAGTCAGCTTCGCTCTCCACGTGTCCTTGGAGATCATCTGCTAGACCGGACACACGAGCTCCCACCCTACACTCCACCACCGATGCTTAGTCCAGTTCGGCAAGGGTCTGGTCTCTTCAGCAGTGTTATCACATCGTCTCATAGCACCTCGCATACTCAGCTGCCACTTACTCCACTGACACCTACTCCACGGGTGCTCCTGTGTCGGTCTAGTAAGTATTACATTTACAGAGTGGCAGTACATAGTAAATACCACTGTCCCCTCTTCTAGTGTGACCACATTGATGATTTTTACGTGTGCCCACATGCATGGGTGGTTCTGCTACTTCACAGGAAAAGTCCATCTTTTATCAGGGTTTTTGCCTTGGATTTTGAGAGGTCGTGTTAAAGCATAAAGTTGAGTAGAGGAGCCTAACCAGCAAGTAAAGCAGTGATCTTTCAATGTGGTCTGCCTCAAGAAAGGACCACCGTACCTCTTGTTTCATCTGAAGTGGTGGGAAAAGCCCTATTTCGAGACATGACATTCATTTTAAGTATTTGTTGTTCAGTGCTTCACAAAAAAGGTATCTAATCATACATGATCAGGGCGATAGAAACCTCTGCAAGCTGGGACCATTTCTGTTGCCTGTAACAACTTAGACTGTTTCTGTCTAAATATTGATAGAGGGTAATTTTTGCTTAATAGACTGGAGTAATGTTGATGTAAACAGGGAGGTGGCAAATGCAGTCTGGGAGGTGAAGCATCAGCAGGGATAAAGTTGTTACCAAAATACCGTTTAAAACTCAAACTCCAATCTCTGTTGCAGACAGTATTGATGGAAGTGTCATTCCAGTGACGCCTGGGCCTGGAGAACAGACTGTTGAACCGTAAGAAAAACAATCGGTTTTGTCACTGCTTTTATAGACTAGCTCCAGCCTAGAGCGTGTGGCCTGAAGTGTTTTGAGCTGATTAGGTAGTGTTCAACTGCCTGAAATCACGTTGGGCTGGATGCGTTTAAGGTTGCACTGGATGGTGGCTGAGGACATTGGGAGCAAGTGGCTGTGGGAGATGTAGATGTTGTCTTTCAAAAACGCTGAGAGGCTTGGTGGGAGCCGCTGAAGGTGACAAATGGCTTAGTGATGGCTGGGAAGGGGGCTGTGAGGAGAACATATGCTAAACCTGTACTCTTGCTTTTTTATATGTATATTAACTGTGGTGCTTTGGAGAGGTGTTACTTGGTAGATTCCCCGGGGCGGTCTGCAAGCAGGGTTGTCCCTCAGCAGTAGTGTCTCTTTCTGCTCGCAGCTGGAGAGTGCCATTTTCTGTGGAACAGAAACGAGCCTTGTTGCTAGTCAGCACGTGTATAGGCTAGATTGGGTTGTCTGTAAGGTATGAAGTCTCAGTATAGTTTGTGTATTGAAATTTTAGGTTCCCCCAAGACATCGGTTCTCTCTAATACTCAAAGTACTTATCACACTGAGAGTAAAGCATTGCGTAAAGCAATCTGACACAATTTCCTGCCACTCCAGTGTAACAAAAGTTTTGTTGGAAACAAAGTGAAAACTAGTGTGACTTCTGTTTTTTCTGCACGTTGTGTAGTAGTTGAATAATTATTTTTTTATTTGTTTTTATAGACGAATCAATATCGGGTCCAGATTTCAGGCTGATATTCCCGAGCTGCAGGACAGATTGCTAATGGAGAAAGATGTGCACAAGGCTACTTTGGTGTGGAAACCATGGCCAGAACTGGAGAACAAAGTCTTCCAACAGAGAGGTACGATTGCTTGCTGTTTTAGAAATTGTGCCTATTGCAGAAATTTACATTGATTTTTCGTGTGTATACTGTACAAAATGTTAAAGAGCATATTAATTACTGAGAATGCAGAGCAAGAGACCAGAACTGCATGTTACGGGTTCAGAGCAACAACATTATATAGTGGCACTTAAAGTGAAGTCTGGATGAACTGCTTTCTGGCAGCAAGGGGGAAAGATCGTTGCTGGGAAGTGGGGTTTTTTTGAGTACTGAACTGCGTGGAAGGGCAGAGATCACAGATGAGAGGCAGCTGATGGCTCCTGGGCTTGTCCTGTGACCGTAACCAAGAGGAAATGTGACAGGCTCAATGGTTTCTACCAGTCCTGAGCAGAATTTGTTCCTGCTTCCAGTATGGTTCATTTCTGTTTCTCTAATCTCGCTGGAGCCTTCTTGGCACAGTGACGTCACCGGCCTGTGCAAGCCACTGCCTCACAGCCAGATCTCTGCCTCTGACTCTGCAGTAGCCTGTCCCGTCCCAAGGATGCGCTCTGCAGATCCTGTCACATCCCCTCCTCAGTGAGTGATCCTAAGACCAGGAGATGAGGTGTTGGGGAGAGACAGTATGAAACCTGCTGCCCTGAACTGCGTTGTCGTTGAGTGGCATTACAGAATCCTTGTCTCTGGATGTTTGAGTGACAGGCTACTGTAATAGCAGTAAAATGTTGACTTGTTTCTCACAGTGGAAGACCTTTTAAATATGAGCTGCTCCAGTGTGTTACCTGGTGGAGGAACTAACTCAGAATACGCTTTGCACTCTCTCTTTGAAGCGAAAGGAGATATTATGGTAAGATAAGAAGCTGAAAGGGGAGATATGATCCTCTTCTGCAGATAAATTAGCATGCTTTATTAAAGGGATTTAGATATGGTTATATAAAAAAGAGATTTCTGATTGATTCACAGTGATGCTTTAAACATCCTGTAACATTTTTGTGGAATGACTTTTCCCTTTCATTCTTTAACAAATTTAAATTTCAAAGCAGTGCCTCTCTGAAGGCTTACTGTATATTTCATATAGATAAGATTACTTAGTTTATAGCCTTGGGGCTTTGAATGTCTCCCAGTGCTTGCTCCAGCCCTGATATTTCACAAACTTTATGTCTGGTCACAGAGAGCTTACTCCTCTTCTGGCCCTTATAAAAACCCTTTTTTGTAGCAGCAATCACATCTACTTATTTATTCAGAACTGTGAGGTAATTGCACACAGTTACCATATAAATAATGCATTTCAAATATTTGCATTAGTTTAGTGATGGGAATGTTATTAACTAAGGCAAAACATCCATTTTGCCCAGTGTTAGGGAAAGACAAGGCCCTGCACCAGTTCCTGGAAAGCCAATGTAAAACAAAATATAACAGAATGCAGGGCTGGAATGAATCTCACAGGATTGTCTAATGCAGTGGTTTTAAGCTTGTGCCCCAGTTTCCTTGGGCTCTGTTAGCTGTATCTGAGGGGTCTGAGATAAGTGACTGAACTTACTGTCAGGACGTGAAATTTGCTGTACAGGGGGTTCTGCATTGTCAGGGGAAAAAATTTTAGGGATCCACAAATGATCTGTCTCCCTGATCCAAAGCAGGATTAACTACACTTGCTGTCATTCCTGACAGATGTTGACCTAAACAGATATTCTAAAAGACTTCACACTGTAAATAGTAATGCTATCAAACCAACCATTAAATATTAGTGTTAATTAACACTATCAAATCAAACACTATAAACATATTTGTCTGTGGCAAGCAGAAGGGAGGGAAGAGCTGGAAGTTGCTAAGTAATAGTCATATTTGAGCTAATTAAGTCAGGACAGGTGTGCGTTAGGTGCTCTTCTGTGAGGTACAGTGTTAATGGGCCTTGGAGTAATTTGATGTGATTTTGTATGACAGAAAAGAAAAAAGAGAGAAAATTAATTCATATCATCGTACCAAATAGTCTTCCAAATGCAGTTGTATGCAGCAGCTGACTGCGTTTGCTAATTCTGTTTTTCCTTGCCTTTTCATTTAGGTTGCTCTCGAGAAGCTGCTGTTGAGAAAGCCAGTGAGATTGAAGTGTCACCCTTTGGCAAATTACCACTACGCTGGTAGGTTTCCTTGCGACCTCTGTATCTGCTGGTATATAGAGTCCAAGCCTGACATCCCAGGCTGGAGCATGGGATCACGCTGCACTCCCTGCTGTCTGCTGCAGGGATGGCAGCATCTAATAGACAGGTGATGTGGACAGTGCCAAGTAGTACTTCCAGAGCCTTTTGTTACGAGTTCGGCAGTTTTTTACCTAATGTACAGAAACTTTGTATCCATGTTGACGTCTAGGGTTCTAGAGGCTTAAAACTGCGTTAAGTATTTTTTTCCTCTTTTAGAATAAAATTTAATTTGTTGATCTCCTTTTAAAACTGTTGCTCTTCATAGACTATCATTTACTAGCAGTAAGGTCTTCATTTTCTGGTATGTAAACGTCTGCCATCATGCCTTCCTTTTCTGAGGTGATGGTGAATGATAAATTAATATGATAACCATGAGCATCCTTCCAAAGAGGCATTGCTGTAACTCTCACTAGTGTCTTAATACTGAATATAGAGCCTGTCTTTGTGTGGATCTAGCCAAAAAGAAACAGGTCTAAGATGATGACTTCTTTAACAAACACAGCGAGAACTGCATTTTGGTGATGAAGAGGTGCCCCGTGAAATACACAAGGTGGTGTTAAGCCATTGGACTTAAGTTATGCCACCTAAGCATTGGTGGCAAATGTCTCTCCTCTGCAGCCCTCTGTGTTATTGCTTAATGCTTCATCGTGGCGAACAACTGCTTGGACACGCAGAATAGGGTTTTACATAAAAGATTTAAGACTCCAGTTTAGGCTCAATAGGAAACAAGCCAAGAATCTTCTGGTGGTCAGTCAATCACGATGTCCAGGGTCATATACTCATTTCCAGTTAAAGTCATTGTACAATACAAGTATAGAAGCAAGCTACTTCCAGGCTGTAGCAGCTCACTGGAAAGACTTCCAAGTGACAAGGACTTTTGTAAAGCAACTCCTTAACCCCTCGGCCTGAGAACAAGAAGAGAAACATGTTTGATGTCAGCTGATAATGAGAGTGAATAAATGTGAAGATCATGTTTTGAGTCTTGTCTGGGGGAGATGCCTAGTGCCTTTGGTAACAGCTCTGTTGCAGTCCAAAGGGTGGACATGGCGGGGGGATGGAGAAGGAGGATGTCAGCCAGAAACTTTGACCAGGGTCTCTTGTCTGAAGAGATGACACCAAATCATATCTGTGAGACAGTCCAGGGCATGAGAGCAGGAAGATGAGGAGATATCCCAGCAGTCTCATCCTCAGTGAGCGATCTAATTAGCAGAGCAGATAAGAAGTTTCTGCCTGTGTGGCAAAGGAGGAGGAACACTCTTTACTGAAGCAACTTCCCGGTAGTTTCAGAAAGTGTTCAATTGTGATACAGAGAGTGGCCAGGAGAGACTGTTTCGTTTAATCTCTCACATGAGATGACAGTAATCCTTGTTAACTAGCACTGAGACCTGTGGACTTCAGTCTATCCCTATTTCTTACGCAGGAAAGGAAGTTTGATTCTGCTTATCACAGCATGAAACAAAATCTTACCAGTCTGGATTTAAGTACCATAAAATAACAAGAAAAAGCATTACTTACTAATGCTCTTGAATGCAACATGTGATTGCAACTTATGTTGACAGCCGCATTCTAGCGCCATGCAGCAGCTCTTGAATAATAGTTTATTTGTAGTTGATAATCAGCCACTCAAGGCATATGGGAGTTTCTCACAATCTAATGCATGAATAGCTCAATATAACTTAAAGTGGCAATTGTTTGGGTTAACTTTTTGGGTTTTCTGCTCCGTACTCAGAAATCACAGCTCTTGGGCACCGCCACATTTAAAGGTGGGATAGACCAAAACAGAGCATGGCACTGACTCATGAGAATTAACTGATACCACAAAAAATAAACATCCAAACTCATCCATAGTGTTGCCCTCGAATGAGGGTACAAGCGAATAGCTTACCTTTGAAACCTGTTGGCTTGTGAGGGAAGCAAGTTGTAAAACTTAAGGCTTTGCTGTTTTGTGCCAAGAGAGCTGGGCATGCTGACCCAGGGCTGCTCGGAAGAACACCCTAATGTCTCTGTCGTAATGCTTTGCCATCTGTCAGGATGGTGTTTTAGGGAAGGGAGAGGGAACATGTATCTAATACAAAAGGAGCGCTGTTGCAAACACTTGAACTGTTTTCATTTGAACAGTGGAATTTCTCAGNAGGAGAGATGGTCTTTGAATTAATGTGCTTCAGGCAATCTGAAAACTTCTTGTACATGCTCTGATAGGGTGTGGATCAGACCCGGCGTATGCTGTATGTAATGGATTTGAGCCACTTCTCGGGGGGGGCTCCCGGGTAGGTGTAACCCCCTTGAAACCCACAGATTGGGCCCAAAGCCCCCAGATTTGTAGAAGGTATTTATTGTCAGTTAATCAGTGCAAAAACAATATGGCAGGTAAAACAAAATGTAAAATAAATGTCTAAACATAAAGATCAGCTTTAAAATTTGATCTGTATTCCAAAGTCCAAAATTATTTCTTGCTGCATTGCAGATATCTCTCTATACGCGTTCTCTGTATCTCCCTCAAGCTAACAAGAGCAAAAGCGGTTTCCCAGCAACCAGAGTTAAAAACAGCTTTTCTTCTGTTTCTTTTCCTACACAGGATTTATTCTATTAATTAGGTTACTTCCAATTAACCCGCATAATCTTATAAGGGTCTCTGCTAATACTACAGCTATTGGGGAAACTCTGTAAGGCCTGAATGCCTGAATCCTCCATAGGTGTACAATAAAATTAGTTCATGCTAGTGATTCTTTTTTTCTTTCTCCCCCCCTCCCCAGGAGGGTGGGGTAGAGGCAGGAGAGCATGACCAGAGAGGTTTGCTGAAAACTAAAATCTCTCCTTTGGTGCCGTCATGCTTTTTGAAGTTATATTTTGGCATAGTAGAGCAGGCTGCTGGACTGAATCAGTGCATTTTACCCCTGCCCAAAGGGAGGGTAAATGCGAACGACTGGCAAATTGTGTAAGAAGGGAATGATGCTGATTCAGGGTGGGAAAGATGGCAAGGCAGCGTGTCAGCAAAAAGATCTTTGGCTGATAACAGAATAAATAAAACTCTTAGCTTGACGCCAGCGCCTTTCTCTGACGCTTAAGAGAGCTTTAGTGTAAATCTCTGTGGAAATAGCTAATGTATGCTTATATCCAGTACTGGAAAAGCCTGCAGAAAACAGGTTGCAGAAAAGTTAATTTTGTAGTTTTTGGCATATGATGAAGTGGTGAGATACCTGCTCTAAGCTTGGGAGCCTGGGAGTTGATGCTGTTAATAAAAATAATTATTTTTTTTTTTTGAGAGAGAGACCTAAGTAACCTGTAGAGTTCAATACCATGCGTGGTGCCAAGCCCAAGTTAATTGAATTCAGTGCAGGGGCAAGCATTTCTATGGAGAACGGTAACATTGACAGGATTATTAAGGATTTCTTTTGATAAAAGTTTTAGATGTTTCAGAAACTCTTAGACAGACTGAAGCAGAATCTTCTCATAGTGTAAGTCATCTCAAAGGCATCCGCTTTCTGGCTTCTTGCATATCCTTCTTTTAACGTATGCAATACTGCCCACCCTTACAAACAGGACACTGCTTTGATGCAGTAGAACAATTCTGTGTTCCTTCTGTTTCACTAATACTGAGGAAGCACAAATTCATTTCAGTTTAAATGTTGATTTCACATTTTCACAGACAGTTAGGCTGGTGAAGCAAACACAGAACAACAATACTTGAAAGTTTTATATACAGCTTCCATTAAATGATCAGAAAGCACTTTGTGCGTATTGCACATTGCTACAGTCTCTATCTACTTGTCACCTTTATCACAGAGCATTTAAGCATCTTGCCTCAAGCCGTGCAAGTGAAGAGCTGTAAAGGGACATTACAAGAGTTACCGTTTGGAGAACAAAATGGGAGATGAACTTCTGTGTAGCTGAATGTAAAGTGGCATATATGGGAATAAGCAATACCAGCTTTACATATAAAATGATGAGCTCTGTGGTGATACTTCTCAATTAGAGTGAAACCTTGGGATTATAATGCTAGTTCTACGGAAGCATCAGCTCTGTATTTTACAACAGCTAAAAAAATCCCAAGTCAAAAGTTAAGAGGATCAAGAACATGGTGACGTCACTGTGCAAGTCTGTGGATTGCTTATATGTTGACTATTGTGTGCCTTTCTGGTCCCTTCATCTCTATAGAAATGTTTTAGTACTGGAAAAGGTTCAGAGAGGGACAGCAGTAATGACCACAGGTGTGGGAGTGACAGACATGTCATGCAATCCTGAATAACATGGAGATGATGGTTGAGATTGGGTTCACTTTCTCTTCCACTTGAAGAATGAAGGGTCATCCAGTGAAGCTACTGGGAGCCAGGAAACACAGAAAAGGAGGCGGTTCTTCATGCGGAGGGTCTACTGATCTGTAAAACTCCTCGGCAAAGGATGTGTTGGGTGCAAGAAGTTTAATTGGTTGAAAGGAAGAGCGGATCAGCACTTAGAAGGATAGTTACTAAATAAGCAAATTGCAACAGACTCAGGAAATCCCCTCTGCCGAAAGTGGTCATAGGTTAGGAAAAATTAGGGAGAGGCATTGTATTTGCTTGCCCTGATCTTACTGTTTCCTAGGCAACTGCCTGTGACCGCTGCTGGAGACCAAATACAGGTTAGATGGACTCGAGGTCTGAGTCATACTTGTATTTGGGTAGCAGTAATTTCCAGCATGCGCTTGAAGTTTCCCAGTTTTTGTTTCAGCTACTGCATCAACATAAAAGTGGTGGGGTTTTATTGTTTATAATGAATTCACTCTTTTTTTTAGGCTCTGACAAATGGACACATCAAGAAAGGAGGCTGTTCAAAGAGGCATTGTCCACCTACAGCAAAGATTTCATATTTGTACAGAAAATGGTAAGGTTATTTCTGTTCTGTCAATTGTTTTTTTTCCTTTTGCTGCATTCTGTTCCCTTTCATTTTCCCTCCAGTGCCAGACAAGCTCACTGCAGGCATAGTCAGCAGTGGTTACAGGAACACCGTTAGGAGTGGTATATTCCATTTGGAGTACGTTATTATATGTAAAAGTTTTCACACCTGGAATCCAAGTCATGGCATTCCACGTGTGGGGCAAGTATGGTGCTCCGCTATCATCTTGGTGTTCTCTGGCAGTTTGTTAAAAGGTACCTGAGTCACCGGCATTGAGCCTTGCGCCAGAAAGGGTTGAAACCTGTTATCAAAGAGAGAACGGGTTTGGGCTTCATTTTCGTGCTCTGCCACAAAGCAGAAAAGGCATGGCATATACATGTCAGGGCAGAATACCTTTCTTGTTAGCTCAAACGTTGAAAAACATTTGGGTTTATGGGACCCAAGTCTTAATTCCTAGATTTTTCGGTGGTATTGTACGCTTGAGCAGCAAAAGCATATTCTCAGTCATTTTCTAACTACAGTCTAGAGAATTCCAGAGAAATGTACTAATGCTGAAATAGTCAACACAAATTTCACTGAAAACCAGTAACTAAATAAAATTATTCTACAAGAGTATTCCTGTTGTAGTCAAGCTGTCTTTTTGTCTCCATCTGAATGTTTGAGAAATAAAGCCTCCCTCTTGGCATATATTAAAATTGTGTTGAATGAAAGAAAAAATTTCTGCAATTACTTAACTACAGGTTAAGTCTAAGACGGTTGCACAATGTGTGGAATACTACTATACCTGGAAGAAAATCTTGCGTTTGGGACGGAAACACAGAACACGTTTAGAGAAAAAAAGAGAGGAATGCCTGGTAAGTTGAAAAGAATATGAGAAAGTTCAACACTTGATGTTTTTATGTTTGTCCTGTTTTGAGGAGGAGGTTGAACTAAATGACATAGGTCTCTTCCAACAAAATTATTCCCTAATTCTAAATTATCTTCTGTGTGAGCATTCTGTGACCTCAGCTACACCAAGATTTTGTGTTCCTGGACTGTAATGGAATAAAAAAATGTTTTAACTAGTGCATTACCTAACTCTAGTCCAGCAAATACAGCTTTTGCTACTGATGAAGCAGGTAAACCTCTGTAAATTATTTCTGTGCCTCTGTTGTGTGTGTGCTCCTAGAGGCTGCTCTAATATTCTAGCACAAATACCATTTACACAGACTGGCAATGCAATTCTTTCTGTGCAAGGTCTGTATTACAGGTAGTCTGAGTAGTCTTAAGAGATGTGGGTTTGTTGGTGGTGTTCTGTTCTTTTTTTTTTTTAAATAAGTCATTTAATTTGACTATGACTATAGTGTACGTTGCCATTCTAACAGTTGAGGGAAGAGTATTGCACCTTGGCATCTGTAGATTCTTGAAGCCACAGCTCTGTAATTCAGATGGAGGGTGTTTTGAGCACTGCAGTGAAGCTTTATGAGCTGTAGCTTGTCCATTTAAGGGGTGGTAGTTCCAGCAAGACCAGGAGTTCATTCAGGATGGGGAAAAAATACTGAAACCTAGAAGCGGACTTGACTAAGCAGCATGCTGTTCCAGTACCGTCTATGTACTACTATTCGCTACTGTCTGTCTTTAACCATATTTATAGTATTTCTTAAATGCACTGTCTATTTCAGACAAGTGGAGAAGAGGAAGTGTTAGAGGAAGATGAGGAGATCGAAGAAGACAGAAAGGAAGAAAGGGAAATGCAGAAGTCTCCTGACCCACCAGCTATCCCTCTTGTTGGACCTATAGATCTGCCTGCCCTTCAGAGTCTTTCACTTTCTTCGTCTTCCTTCATCTGTGAAATGCCAAACTGTGGCGCTGTACGTGTGTTTGGTATCTTTAATAGCACGGGGGTTGTGTACTAGTGGATTGTAATTTTGGAAATCAGGGTTTTAGACTATTCCTGGTCAGTGGTATCTCCTGAATATCTTTGGACCAATCACTTTGCCTGCTTTTAATTCCCACATCACAAAACATAGGCAATATGCTGGTCTGTACATAAAATTGTATCCTGAGATGTTGTATTGAGTAAAAGTACTATATGGTAACAGCACTGATTACCTTTTTGTTATACAACTGTAATAATAAGATAGCTCACTGGTTTGTTTTATTATGACTAAGTTTCTTTAACTTTAGTGGGATATAGCAGAGATCAAGCAGCATTTGACCAAGTAGTTTGTTTGTGCATATTAGGCACGTACAGTTGTTCTATTGTAATATGCATTCAGCATACTTCTTTGCAGTTCCTGTTCCAGTGCAGTATTTCTTGATTTTTATTTTTTTTCTTCCCTCCCACTCTCCTCCCCATCAGGTGTTCAGTTCCCGACAAGCGCTAAATGGCCATGCTCGCGTTCATGGAGGTACGAATCAGGTGACAAAAACACGATGCACCATTCCAGGCACTAAGCAGAAATCTGGTACGCAAAGCGGATACTGCTCCATCAAGAGTTCACCTGCCCACAGCACAACAAGCGGTGAGACCGACCCAACGACAATTTTTCCTTGCAAGGAGTGTGGCAGGTAAGTGAATATGACTGCAGTATCACATCGTATTTGCCGGTTTACATTCCAGATGAGTAGTGTTGTGACAAACTTTATTTTGCTCTGATGGTCTCAAAAGAACAGTTTCCCCTTAGAAGATATGTCCTCTTACCAAAACCTTCAGAGATTGGTTTGCATGACACTTTGGATGCTTCCCCTACAGTATTTACTCCAATTTTCCCGAATCCATTTACCTGCTAGAATTTCTACATCTGACATTCCAGCTTCCTGCTTCAGGACAGACTTGCATGTGACCGTGGGAAACTTTCTCTGTGTTTCTGCGCTTGAGTTTGTCCATCCTAATGTGTGATGCCTTCACGTTTTCCCTGTTGTGCCAGAACGTTGTGAAACTAAGTACAGGGAGAATTAGGATGAGCAGAGATACTGAAGCAACTGGGAGCTACAAAATACCTCTGGCAGAGTCTGAGTAGGCCATTTTGATACAGTCAGGATGTGTAAATCTGGTAGTCTGTCCCTGAAATTCTCACCATGGCATTGAAGACTTCACTGACTTCTATTTCAGGACAAGGAAGCAAATGTACTGATAGGTTGTTGAGTCTTTTTTGGCTCACTTCATCAAAAGCAATGCATTTTTATCTGATTTTCTTTTTTCCTTTAAAATTTAGGGTATTTTTCAAAATCAAAAGCCGCAATGCTCATATGAAGACTCACAGACAACATGAAGAACAGCAAAGGCAGAAGGCTCAGAAAGCTGCTGTGGCAGCAGAAATGGCAGCCACTATCGCGAGAACTACTGGGCCAGCTGGGCATAGTTTGATCCCTCTGGATCATATGAGTTTGGTTAAACATGTGGAAAATGTCGGTGACATTGATGACGATGTTGTTCAGGAGCTGGGTGATGTCATGGAAGAGAATGAAGTCATGGATGCTGACCTTTTATTGGATGATGAAGATGCAGATCTACTGCAGGATGATGCTGAGTTGTAAATAAAGTTGTTTGATAAAGACAGCTACTGAGCACAGCCTGAATGGATCAATCAGGAAACCTGGACTGCTTGTTTATTCCCCACTGATTGTAAACTACCTGTTGAAAATGATAATTCTTTTATCCAGGTCTAGAAAAAAAAAGAAATATGCTTTTTTTCCCTTTTTTTATTAATTTGTGTTTTGGGGGAAAAAATAAATAATTGGTACAAATATTCTTATAAGGTGTTTTTATCTGAGCTCATTTTGCTGATAACTTCCAAGGCCACTAATTACAGAAGTTCATGGTTCTGCTGTCAGTTCCTTCCAGATGTTCCTGGTAGGATCTTTAGTCTTTAACCCTTCCAAGTTTCATTTTAGCCCAATTACAAGAATTATCTTCACGCACTTCTGATGGAACATGGTTNTGGTTTTTTTTTTTTTTTTTTTTGTTCCTATACTGGATCACTTCCAGCATCTTCTAGAGACTAAATGTCATCTCTGTTAAGGAGATGATTACATTCTTTGTCTTTGTGCTGTCATTTTAAGGGAGGTGGAGGAAAAAAAAAAGTCTGATTTAACTGTGAAATAATTACAGGAGTGACTGTATCATTTGTAGTATCACAGTACTTTTTCAGTTCTGTCTTGCCTTAATGCATACATGTTAGGCAGTTTGTAAAAGCAACACTGTACAGTTCAGAGCTTCCATTTTAGCAAGGTTTTGATCTGCTGATTTTAAAATGACCCAATTCAAGGACTGAAGAAAGAAGATGATTGTACTGTGGTTCACATCATCTGATGGGAACACTGAATCAGGAACACTGCCTTGGTAATCAGATTGCACTGGAAATATATTTTTGCTGTGACAATAAATCACACTGTTGAATAGCCATCTCGGTGGTTTTAGAAGAGCGTATGCTGGAGCAGTGCAGGAGCTTGCTCTCTCACCAGGCAAATGCAGGGAGACATTCTTGCCTGTGGAACGGAGATTGA
Source organism: Himantopus leucocephalus (assembly GCA_003993805.1). NCBI lineage: Eukaryota > Metazoa > Chordata > Aves > Charadriiformes > Recurvirostridae > Himantopus > Himantopus leucocephalus. Next base: position 25,671,434 of record RSEF01000003.1, on the reverse strand, counting down.
TGGAGTACATGCCTTCAGCATGGGTTAGTTACTACTCATAGGCATGAAATGTTATTCTTGTGCCATTTTCAGTCCTCCTCATTACATCAAATTCAAATGTTGTTTATTTAGTAAAACATACTCCAAAGGTGAGTTGACATTGCTGTTTGTTTACCGTTTCTCCTCCCTTAGGTTCAGATTCAGATAAATTTAGATTTGGTTCTCTAACTAAATAGGATCTCAACAGAATTGTACCTTGTAGAATTAAAGAATTAAGGAAGAATTGGAGTCAGGTTGAGTGGACCTCTAGTTACAGAATATGAATACTGATTTTAGAGCTTTCACAGGTAGCAGCACTGATTTTCTTGTGAATTTTGCACAGTTAGAAGAGTATTGCTAACTTTATAAAATATTTTCTAAGACTGATTTCAGATCTTCCAGATTTCAGGGTTGTTTGGGTTTTTTTTATGGGTTGGGGTTTGTTTTGTTGGGGGGTTTTTGCCACATTCCTAACATCTTAAGCAGAATCTGAGAGATGGTGGATGTTATTTTCTACTGTCTTTCTTCCTTGTATAACTATGCAAAATGAGGGTAAACCGTGGCACTTTGTGTAGGAGTACCGGACCACACAAGTCCAAAACCAGTGGGACTCATTGGCAGAGAGGTGCCTTCTCTGTCAAAGCCAAATACGTGAAGCCAAATGACCTGAAGTTTCTACTTAAGGTCGAATGTTCTGATACTAAAGAACAACCCTTCAGGAGAATGGAAATCATTTCTCAGTTTCAGGTTAGTGCAGTTCCTGCGTACGTGGTTTGGTTTAGTGTTTTTGGGGGTTGTTCCAGAGGGTGGTTTTTTTTCAGTTGGTGTTTACCAGCAGGTGGAATTTCACTCCCTCTGCTGCATAAGGGATGATGTTCTCAATTACTGTACCTGTGAGTTTCAGGAGATCAGGCAGCAGCCTTTGCTTTCCCAAACTGCCAGGCAGCATGCTCCCCAGCAGTTCCTGTCCGTGCTGGGATGCGTTATTTTTACAGGGGCCACGCAGCCCTGGTTCAACAGGCAGCTGTATGCTGCCAACTAGATCCACTGATAATAAATTTTGTAGGTTGTGCAAGTCTTGGTGGTTTGCAAAGTGGAGGCTTTTGTGAGCGGTAACTTCGGTTGGCGTTTAGGAGCCTGTGTTAGAAACAACTCAGCAGAGTCTACTCTTTCTCTTCCAAACTTGTATCGTTTTGAACTTTTAAGGACCTTTCTGAGAAAGGCCACCGCACTGGAAAATGGAAACATGTTTTCAGATTCCCCTGTTCATGGTGGGAAAACATTTGAGCGTTTAAGCAAAGTGATAATTGAAGTCAGTGAGAGTTCTGCTTGAAGAACAGAGTGAAATATAGTAGAAACTTGTGGGCTTGGTACTGAACAGCAGCTTTGTATTAAACAATCTACAGTGGAACTTTTCTAGCAACAATGGGACAGGTGGCTGTGCTAAACCTAGTATATATAAATATATATACATATATAAGCCTGGTTCTGTAACATTAATCGGGTGCTGTTTTATTGTACGGCCAAGAACAACGATAACCAAAGAAGTTACTCATAAAGGAAAAAAAAAAATGCACATTTCTTAAGCAGTACACGATTTAGGCCTCAAACATTGACTTCGTTGTTATTAAGTGTTGCATTGGCTGATGTTAAACAGATGCTGTTCTGCCTATTTGTACATAAGTTGGACATAGTTTTATTTCAGAAAAGTTGTTTTTCTTGCTGATGGTTGATGATGGAAAACTGTTCACTATTGAACTTAGTCCTCTTTGATAAAACTTGTACATATAGAAAACATATTTTATGAGAAAAGTCTTATTTTCAATATTTAACTGTTATTTTATTAGAAGATGGTTGTAAATATTTTAGGTGCTTTAGTGTAAAAAGCCAACTGTAATTTTAGGTGGCAGAGGAAGTAACAAAATAAAAAAAAACCCAAACGTTTGTGATCTATGCTGGTTTCAGGTTCCTGCTGTTAGCATTTGACTTGCACACAGCTTAATTTCAGGTTACTGCCTACCTGGAGGTGTGTATTAGGATGGCTTAGTCGCATGAATTTAGTACTTGTTTATTCCCCCCCTTTAAATATTTGGTACTGATCTGAACCTGTGTTATAATATTAACTGCTGTTTATATGTGTAAAAAGAAAAGGGTTTATATGACATTTCCAGTCATGTTTATACTTTGGTAAAATATAGTTGGCTGGATTTTGCTAACAGGCTGAATAATTTTTTTAAGTATTTTTAAGAGGGGGGGGGGAAAGGTTGAAAAAACTAAGTTCATGTGTCACTGTTCTTCAAAGTATTCCTGAATCATTCCAGGCAAAAAATAGTAATTCATGTTTTCACCTCTATACAGTTGGGTGGACGTGAATGTTTTTGGTAAGAACGAGCTGTGGTAAAAAGTGTTCTCAGAAAGCGGGGGGGAAGCTGGAGAAGGCTCGTCTACCCCTCACCTTCAGGAAAAAAAAAAACCAAAAACAAAGGAACGTCACCTGCCCTGCCTCTCGGGGTCAGAAAAATTAACAATTTCCCAGTTTCTTCCGTTCCGGCAGTGGGTATCTTCTGGAAAACAAGAGGGAGAGCGTGTGTGAGGGGAACTGAGGGGGCGACCGTTGGCGGGAAGCGGTTTGGGCGCTCGAGGAGAGCCGCTACATGGCCGACCCTTCCCTGAAGCAACGCTGGGGAGGGAGGCGGGGATACGGGGGTGGGGGAGACGAGTTGGGAGCTCGTATGGCGCCGGACGGCGCCATACGAGCTCCCAACTCGTCTCCCCCACCCCCGAGCGCTGCCGTGCCCGACGGTGCCGCAGTGCCCCCGCCTCACCGGCGGTGTTTCCCTCCGCCATGGCGGCGGGGGGCGCTCTTCGGTCGCCTGGGCCTTTGGGCGGGTGGCGGGTTGAGGCCGGTCTTCTCCTTCCGGGCCGCCCGTTATGGTCGGCGGGTTGGGGGCGGAGGCAAGATGGCGGCGGCGTGCTTGTGGCGGCGGCTCTGTCAGGTGGGGTGTGTGGCGGGAGAAGGGGACCAGCGGGCTCCGTTCACCTTCTCTTCCTCCGGCATCTTAACTCCCGAGGGGAAAGGGGACAAGGGAGCTGGGGCAGCGCCTCCCCCCGCCCCGTTCCCGCTCACGGCTGAGGGCCGGTCCTCGGCGCTGTGCAAACGCCGGCATCGCGTTCCCGGTGCGAGCTGTACTGGAGCCGGCCTGTCCTCCTCGGTGGGCTCCCGCGGGCTGGGGGGGATCGCAAGCGGCTTCCTTTATAGCGGGTCCTCAAAACTCTGTGCTGTCGTCCTGTTACCTTGCGGCGGTTACTCTGCGTGTAAGGGATGATGAGGAGTGGATGGCTTGGGTTTGGAGGTCGTGTGCTAAGCCTGTTCCTAGTCTTGAAGTTTCAAATCTTGAAGTTACAACGTAAAAACAATAGGAAAACTTTACACTACCGATGTTTTCTACTGGTTTCTCACGTCCAAAGAGTGATCACTTCCGAAGAGTGATTGCTTTCTCTCAGGTTGAGAAAATTTGATGTCGGGGGTTTCCTATTCATTTTCTGAAGCCCTGAATTCTGGTTTTCTCTTTATTTGCTGTGTTCCGGACCTGCTTACCTTTCAGGCATCTGTCTTCTGCCTCCTATGAGATCTCTCAACCCAAAACAAAATTAAGGCTTTTTTGCATTGGGACAGGGGTAATTTTGTTTTGTGCAAGGCCTAGGTTCACACAGGAAGCTGACTCCTGTTACGTTGCAGTCTGTCCTTTCCACCTTCTGTGATGGCCATTATCAAGAGTGCATCCAGTATATTTATGTTAGAGAACTAACTCTACTGTTTCATCATGTTTTGTTTTATTTGTTACACAAAGACTGATTTTTTTTCTATCCAAAGACACACAATATGCAATGAGTGTATGTATCTTTGCATGCAAATAATAAATCCGTATTACAAGGTCAAGGAATTAGAAGTAAAAGAATACATAGTAGAGACTGCATACATGCAAAAAAAAAAACCCAAAACAAGAACAGATACCACTTTTAGTTGCAATTCCGGTCAGTAGCCTTACACTTGTCATCTGCGGTCAGGTTCTGTGCCGTATACTTGCACACACAGTTTAGGCCCTGCACTGAATACAGTCTTCTATGTTTATGGGCCTGTCTGCTCCCTGAAGTGACGTTAGGTGATGATGTTAGTGTACTTCATATTGGCATTGAATGAAAGGGAGGCAGTATTCTGACTTCAGAGATAGGGAACTGAGGTGATAATCAGATGTATTTCTTTAATTTTAGATATTAGGGCTCAAGTAGTTCCCAGCATGAACTTTGAAACATTCTGAATGATCATCAACTATAGTGGCAAATATTCAGTGCTCCTAAAGTTGCTTATTATGTCATGCACTTAAGAATGTAACACCAGTGCTTGTCTGTGAACATCTGGATTTGAAAGGCTTGCCTGAGGGGAGACATTCAACTGTGCTCTCTGAACAACAGTCAGCTTTGTAAGCAGGAAACTCTCCTGCCTCTTCCTGCAGTCATCTTCCTTACTGAATGCAGAATTACTTCAGAAAACAGCTTCATTCACTGCTGGTCTGTAACATATAATGCATACAGGAGAAGGTTAGGGACCTAATAGCATCATATAGTTAGTTATGCATATCCACGAGCAACTATATTATCTGGAAAAGTGTCAATTCTGGCTGTTTTGAGATGTTTTGATTATACTGTCACCTACATAACTGATGTGTGGGGTATCTGTCTTCTCTCTTAAAGCTATGACCCCAGCACCTGTTAAATAAGAGTATCAAGGGGCTGGATAAGTAGCTAATTTTGCTTCGCATTTTGCTGCAGCCCAGAGTTTCTCTTAAGCAAGNCCCCCCCCCCCCCCCCCCCCGTCAAGTAGCCCATCACTTTGCCAGAATGAGAATTAGTGGAAGGAAGCTAGAAGCCCCATAGTGTTCAGAGGACAGTGATTTTTCTAGTATGAAAGACAGTAATGTTACATCTTGATTAACAGTTGCATTCCCTTTTTAACACAGAAAAGAATCGTTATCTTTTAAATATGGTTCATTTACTTGTTAGAAGTATTTCTATGTAAATGTTATCTTCAAAAGAACAAGTGTTCAAAATCACAAGGAACTTTTTTGCAGAAAAAATGGGAAATTTCAAGTTAAATTCAGAGGCTGAATTTTTGCATTTATAGGATACTGTTTTCAATTGCTTTTATAACAGCAAGTCCTCCTTAGGCTTGTCTCTTGACAAAACTAATAGATACTGTATGATGAAAGTAAAACTAAAGAGCAAAATCTTATCATATACAGAAATAGTATGTGATGCCACACAAAATACATTTTTCTGCTAAAAAAAGTGCTTTGTGATTGCTATTCAGGTGCCTGGTTAATAATAGGTGTGTACTGTTAGATTGTTCCCTTAATGTGTTCCTTTTTTAGGTGCTATTGTATACTAAAATACACTTCCATGCTCCTGTATCTTCTGCTAGAGCAAACTTTCTAGTTTGGCAAATCAATGCCTAGGAATGTGTTATGCTCTGGTGTGCAAGAAGGTAACCTTTAATAAACGTGTAGTAACTGGCTACTTTCTGATTTGGGGAAAAAAAACCCAACCCATAATCTATTTGTTTTATACAGGGATCAGCTTTTCCTGTCAATTATGCAAGCAGAATTATGCAAAAGCAGTGTTTTCTTCCGTAAGTATAAAAGGCCGTCCTTCTTTCCACTTCTCCACATTCCTTAAAAAAACCCAACTTCAGTGATTTGTTCTATGCTTTCCCCATTACCACATTTCTAGAAACTCTGGCTTGATGAGAGTACAGATGGCTGGATCCCATGCTGATACCCAGGAGCGTAAGACTAATCCTTTGGTAAGTGTTTCACAGAATGGTATTTTGTGTATTGTCTTAGTAACAAAGAAGATGTACAGAAAAACTTGAATTCCTTTATTGCAGCTTTTTAAAGTTCTGTCTTAATGATGTCAAATTTGCGGTAGAGAAAGAAACAATTTAGATTATTGGTATTTGAGATTTTTTTTTTTCCCCAGCAAGATTTCTGTAGCTCACAGTTGTCTTTTAGTCACTTTCCTCCTTCTCTATGCAGCTGTAACTCTATGAAATATCAGCTTTTTGGCCACATTCAGTTCAGCGCCTGCAGCAGCTTAGCCAGCCTATGGCCTTTGTCTCTGGCTTGGAAGCTGGGAAGTTCATGAAGGCATCTTGCATTTAGGATCTCAGTGCCTTGATTTTGACTTTGACTTTAGAAACATGTGCTCAATCTGTATAATACATGCAAGTAAGCCAAAATCTGATAGGCAGTATTAGATCCACAGTGCAGACCCAGCCTTCCTGCCATGTCTGGTACACGCTGGATTTACTGTGCTAAACTGCCTGGGAGTAAACCTGTGGGAAAATCAGTGCTTCCTGGACATATCAAGGCTTTTCAGACTATCAGTGAGCCCAGGCCATCAGAAATGGAAGCTCCAACCAAAAGTCATAAATTTGTAACTGAAAGTCATAAACTTGTACCTGGACAAACATAAAGGATAATATGTCTGGGGAAGCCTACTATGTTTAAAGTAGCCTTATAACTGACTTAGTAAAGTGAGAATTCTGGTTACTATTCATAATGTTCTAGTTATTGTCCATACCCAATTGAAGTCTGAGAATTTCAGGTATTCTCACTCTGCTATTTAAAATACAAATATTGCTGCTTCAGACTTGCTTTAACAATAAGTTTCATTCTTGCTTTTGCTGGTGTTGTCCTCCTTATATTTATCTGGCATTCCCTTTCCTTTTCTGATCAAGAAATTTTACCTAAATATTCAGAAGTTAGGTGTCTCTTCGCACTTTTGCCTTCCCTGATAAGAGTGAGAACTGTCAATCAAGATAATGCTGTCAGCCTCTTGCAGATAAACTAAAATAAGCAGCTAACAGTGTGTGTGGGGTTTTCTCTTCTTTTACAAGTGGGGTGCACAGGCTAAGAAAATACGCAGTGCATGCATTAATTAAGGAGAACATGGAGTGGTAACTCTTGTGCTTTCTTTAAAAATGCAGGTATCTATTTCAGATGAGCCAGAAACACTGTACAAGAGATTGTCCCTTTTAGTTAAAGGCCATGATAAAGCTGTGTTGGACAGCTATGAATATTTTGCAGTGCTTGCAGCTAAAGAACTTGGCATCTCTATTGAAAAAGTGTAAGTAACTCATTTGTAGAGTGATGTGGTGTCAGATGCTTCTTATGTCATCTACTGTAATTCAGGTTCTGTGCTTAGAAGTATTTTCTCTTTTTTGGAAGAAACAGGTGTAATCTGACATTTTTTCTCACATTATAAATCTAACACTTGTAAAGATTATAAATCCAGCACAGTGATGAGAAAGTGGCAGCAGTTCTACACTCAGAGCTGCCATAGTAAAAGTGCATTTTAACTACATGAAGGATATTGACAGTACTCTTTAAGTGCAGTTGTCACTGCTCTAGCTTCCCTGAACTAATGCTGGTTAATACCTGAGTATTAACCATACCCATGTGGGTTAATAATAAACTGTACTAGTGTTTAATACTTCCTTGTAGATCTTTTAAATGTCACATAAGAACAGGGATTTCAGCATAATCTTTCAGATAATTTACATTGCATCCTTTATATAAAATGAAGTTTTCTTTTTGTGCTTTCTTCAGGCACAAACCTCCAAAGAAGATAGAACGATTGACACTTTTAAAATCTGTACATATTTACAAGAAGCACAGAGTTCAGTATGAAATGAGAACACATTACGTGTGTTTAGAGGTAAGAAAAATGTTTTTAAAAAAATAGTATGTTCTAGGTGCACAATTCAAAGATGTTAATAGGTATTAATTTGGGAATGAACACAAACTTCCTGTTTACTTGGGTTAGGGAGTAGAGTGCAGGGAATAGCAGAAGACAGCTGATCTATGTGCATCAAATGTAACACAAGTTATTCTGAATGTACAGCCTACATAATTTTTGGATTAAAAGGCTGATTTTTCACCATCATCTTAACAGCTGAAAGAATTATTAAAAAATAAGGTAGAATTGAGGCTTATCTTTATATGTTTTATGCTCTTGGTTTCCAAGAATCAGTGGGATAGGAGCTTTCTCAGAAAGGGAAGAAGATGCAGCTAAACCATTGTCGCTACCAGTCACTAAGGGTTCTGTTCTTTGTGAGTTTGTCCGATATTTTTGAACACACATACTTCTGTGCTATGCAGCAACATGTGGCAAACTAAAACTGTGGGGGGGAAATACAAGAAAGGAAGTGTATACAAACCACTAGTTCTGTGGCTGATGATGACACAGACTTCTGTATGGTTTAGAATGCAGATGTGGTTGACTTTCTTAGAAGAAAGGTTTACTGCCAGCATTTTGTGGCTCCTGGGTGTCTTACTGTATATTTGCACAGTGCTTAGCAAAATGGGACTTTGCTTTAAGTCCCCATACATTAGTGCAGTACAAATGGCTGCCCACAGACCATAAGCACTATATTTGTCATCCAGGAGAAACTAGAAAATCAAGAACTCCATGGAATTCTGGAGTTGCAGGATTTATAACAAGCTTGAACTTTTAGAGTATACAAAAGCTTCTAATTCTTGCAAAACCTGCAATTACTTTCATCTGATATATGCAGTGTTAGGATGCACCACAATCAATGCATGTGACCCCAGGCAGTATGTACAATTCTGTGAAGTGAAATAACTGCTTTATACTTACGTGAGAGTTACAGCTGCTTCTGTTTAGTATTACGGAAGCTGCCCTCCTCTAAGATGCTTGGTCCCATAGCTAGAACTAGAGAAGCTAGGGCAAACTTATTTTTTTGTATTCTGTGTGAAGTATTATTAATTAGTAGTTCATTTAAAAAAAACATTGCTTCTGTTTCAGTTGAAGTATCTAACAGGCAGTACAGCTGCAGTTTACTTGGAGTATGTTCAACGAAACTTACCTGAAGGCGTTGCCATGGAAGTAAAAAAGGTAAGTTTCCTTCTCACTTCATTAACTGTTATGAGACCAAGTCCTGATGCAAGTACCAATAACTACTAAAGTCTCCAGAAAGTCAGCAGAGGAAATGCCTGTAGTTTGGAAGGAACATTTTTCCAAAGTATTAAATGGTAAAGAGGCTGTATTGCTTGAAAACGCCACTAGGTGGCATTTTTAATCTGATAAACATCTTAAACCAGAATAAAGCAAAGTAGTTAGATGTCAACTAGTTGGTATAATAAATGGTTGTTTTGCTTTGCTTTTAGACTAAGATAGAGAAAATACCTGAACACATTCAGGAACCAGTCTGGGATACACTACCTCCGGTAGAAGAAACTGAAGTCAAGTCATGAACTCACCAGGTACTTGGCTCCATTACTGCTGAAATTAGTTGGTCCTATCAACCTAATTTACTGAGACAGTCTACTGTTAAATAAAAGTTATCTTATAAAGGAACCATAAAATCTTGTTTCATCAAGTTATTCTTGATCGTAACTCCTGGTACGTGTAGACTGAACAGCTATAAAGTGACGAAGTTTGGCTGTACTCTGTGATCAGGAACTATCGTCACCTATAATATATTTGTAGAAAGATAAAATTTATTTATATATACACACACATAAGTGTATTTCTATAAAAATATATATATTAACATTCTCAATCTGGTTTTGATACTAAATGGTTTCTGAATTCTGAAATACTTGCAAAATTCACTTCACATTTTTGTAATGTTTAATGTTATGGATGCCCGATTGCTGCACGTTTTTTGGTGTAGCTCCTTTGAAGTACCTGAATCCTGGGTGTACATACAGCTTACATATTAACTTGTAGTAAGTCAAAAAACACAGTCTTAGAGGGCACTGAGGCATATTGAGACTTTTCTAGGCTCCTGCAGTTCCAATAGCCTCATTTCCAGTCTTAGTAACTGCTTGCTAACAGAAGAACACAGTGATCACAGTACAAATCTGAAACTTCCACAGGCTTACATCTCTAACTTAAATGAAGTGCTTTTAGAACCATGTTGCAAAGCAAATGGATACTAGAAAGTGTCGCTGTGGATAGGACAAACAGTGCATTAAGTGTTCTGGTTCACTACAGGGAAAGTTACAGCCTTTTTTCTAAACTGACTGGGTTGGTTATTGTGTAAACCAAGTCTAGCTGGACGCTGCTTATGCTTAGAGGGGAAAAACAGTACAAATAGCAAAGGAGTGGTTTGAAGATTAGTTCACCGTGAATCAAAGGAGATACTACTAGATGCAAAGCCATCATCGACTTTACCTTCAGATTGCATTAAGCACTTCTACCTTTACTAGGTTAACAGGAAGGACACAGCTGCAAGAATCCGCTTCAGTATTAAGGGAGTGGCTTTGATTTGACTGCTATTAAAAGAATTTACAGAAGGAATAGCCAGCTGGGTCACAGGACAAGACAACCAGAGAGACTGGATCATACTTATCAAGAGCATTCAAAGCTTTATACAATCGCAAAAGAAAAGGAGCCCAGTGTTATTATCAGACAGACATGGACAATCTTAATGGGAAATAGCTGAAAGACAAGAAACGAAGCATTTTTGAATATTGTCTGCGTTTTCTAGCTGTACAGAGCCCCAGAGCTGTTTTAGGAGGGGTATTTTGAGACAGTCACATAGCTGGTATCACTCATAATAGCAATGTATTTGTTCAAGTAGGTGCATACAGCACATGTAACATTCCTCTTCTATAACATTTTTCTGCATACGTTACGGTAAGAGGACAGCATTATGGCATATGGGATTTTGTCTCTCTAAAAAAGAAGTTGCTGTCTCACCATTCAATCGAAAATTCCTAGTTCTCTTAAAAAAAAGTACCTTTCTTTGGAAATGCTATCCATTGAATTACAAGAAACGTGATTGATAAAAAGTACGTTTTCTTCCTATGTCAATAAAATGCTTCTTGATAGTATCAAAAAGCACACAATCAGTGTATCGCATCTGCTGATGCAAGGCCTTTCGTACATCAGCACATTATTATCACTCATCTTTCATTCCCTCCTGCCATGTAAATATTGACTCTTTGCTTCAGTATTAGAATATGTTTCCAGTTTAAAATAATAGGGTGGGGTTTTTTATGTTAGTTACTGAAAACATTCATAGGGCCTTTTCCCTAAGCTGTTAGGGTACAAAAGTTTCACCTTTTGCTCAGAGAAAGTTAAAATACCTATGTTATGGAGACACGGTAACATCATAAATGAGTAACACCAACAAGACTCCAAACGTATAGAGCAACTTCAGATACCTAGAACTGATTAGGGCCTGTGGTGGTCACGCTGCTGAGAAATTGAAGAGCAGAAGGTTTAGTTTGCCATCAAAAATCAAAGGCAGTGGTGAAACTTTCAGACCAAAACAATCATTCGGTATTATCCAAGAGGGAATGTAAAAAATAAAACTGATGTTCTATACATAGATTAGTTCCGTAACTAGTTGGCAGAAAAATGAATTCTGGTATTTTAAACACGATCAATTTTCGTCTGACCAGATCTTCCTTAGCATCGGCACTCACTCAAAAGCTGAGAAAGTCATAATTCAGATTTCTTTTCTCTAGCATCTCATTCAAATCTATACCTCTACTTCACTTTCAAACATTAAATAACCTGTCCTAATGCAGGGTATCAAGGGTTGGAAAACCTGGCCTTATATGCCCTCTCCAAACCATTTTCAACAAACTGGGCATTCATGTACTGCAGAACTAGTTTGAAACTCTGAAAAGAATGTGTCCGTTTTTCTGGGGGTCCACAGAAGGTTTAGGGCTATGTCTTCATCCCCTTCTTTCATGTTGAGTTTTCCATTTCTGGCATATAAGCTGGAATGCACATGTCTACCAAGTTGTCAGCTAAGCTATCTGCTGAATTATATATGCTTCTACATAAATGTTTGGGTTTGAGGTTTTTTAACCTAATGTTGCTATAGACAACGCATGGATTCAGGCAGCTTATGTGGTTAGTGTACTTNCCCCCCCCCCCCCCCAAAAAAAAAACCCTAAAATTTTAAGATATGCTCTCCTATTCTCCGTATTCCATATTTTTTCAGTGTGTAAGCTTGGTAGTTCTTTAAAGAATAGTAAGTTCATTGTAGTGGTTTTTACATTAACAACACATTACAGAAACCACAGTGTAAGGAATTACAGTGTCAGTAAACATATCAGCCATTTTCTTGTCAAAAGAACTGCAGCTTAATTTTCAATACCAGCACTTGAAATACAGTTCACACTGGCAAAAACAAGAACAAAAGCAGTGGCAAAGCAGTTTCTAAACTTAGTTTCCATCAGCAAAATAAGAATATTAGGCTAAATATGGCTATTTGAGAACAGATGTTTAATACAAAAGCACCCAGCAGTTCTGTTCTTAGCTAAAGTAGTTTTGCATGAGAATAAACAAACAACTTGCATAAGTAAAAAATATTTGTCTGAATAACTTTCTGTTGATCATTAATGCTAGAGAAAGACAGATAAAGAAGTTTTAAAAATCTGTTGCTTTAAATATGCCCATGCTCTGCTCTTTCAGGAGGTCAGCATAAGACCTCCAATTAGCTTCCAAGGGTGATTGTGTTACCCTTTAGAAGATAATAGCATCATTCTGTCACCAAAAAAGTCATGCCGCATCCTCAAAGTCCTGCAGCTGAACTGGCCTGCTGAAATGGCCAACTCCGCAGGCGCTCATGTTCTTGTGCATTCAACTTTATAAGCTGTATGCTACAGTCTGGGGTGTAAATTCCACTGCCTAAGTAACTTATGGCAAAATGATTTCAAGTTTGGCTCTCCATTTGTGCATTTGGATGGGAAAAGAGTGTGATCAATACATTTATTCCAATTAAAAACATACACTAAAATGGCAATAAAAAATGGCATCTCGCAAGGGAAAAGGCGAAAGTAGAAGTAGAAAAGCGGGGATGAAGAAAAGCATAAAAGTGGGTGCTGCACTGATAAATGAGACAAAAGAATGAAGGCAATAAGCTAACAAGGAATCCATTATGTTTAAATTAGCAGAGTTCTCTAAAATAAAGGAAGCGGCTTTTATAAACCATGTGCCTCTGGAACATGTCACGCAGATGAAAGTGCTGAAGATACACAGGTAGCAGAACAGACTTCTGCTGACGGGGTTTAATCGTGGCTGCTGACAGAATTAGGTCAGCAGAGCAGATTACAAATAATTCAAGCTTTTAGCCTTGGTTTTCTTTCCAATATTATTGCTGAAATCAAAAGACGCTGCTGCATAGGAAATCTGTAAAAAGAACATTGCTGATGATATGATGCTAGCAACTAGAAGCTCCAGTGAGAGTGATGTGATGTCACTTCAGAAATGCAAGTTCAGCTAGCAACTTGGTTTGAAATTTGTAAATTGACGGAGTGATCCTCAGTTGCGTTTCATTTAGAACAGAGTTGTGGAAAAGCTGGGGAGAGAGCCTGCGGGGAACCAGGTTTGGCACTCGCCGCTGTGCTTCCCTTTTCCCCACTGCTTGTTCGGGCTCCCCCCACCATCACCGACAGAGGCGAGTGTCCCTCTGCCTGCTGACCTGCTGCTCCCACCTGCGGGGAGGGCTTCAGGAGCACCAGGTGGGCTCTGCACGTACCCACCACTGGACCCCACTGCGAGGAAAGGGACATGGCCAGGAAAGGGTGTTGGTGCGGGACGGCTGAGCTGCCTGCCTTAGGTGCACTGCCGATGCTGAGGCACCGTCCAGCCCGTCCCGGGCGTACAGCTCTCGCTGCTGACAAGAGGATCTTGGAGAGGATCTTGGGTCACAGCTCGGGTCTCGGGCCCACCAAACTGGGGTGGCTCTGCCATTGCCCCCCGGGTGGCGTTCTTCCTGTGCTGCTCCTGCTCTCAGGGGAAAACACTGCCTTAACGCGGGCCCATCTGTACAAGCCTGTGTTACAGCGCTAAGCGTTGCCCCAGCCCACCAGGTACGTTAACGAGCCCCTATATTAGCATGCCTGCAGTTGTCTAACATAGAAGAAACACTTCAACACGGATCACAGAGGTTGACCTGTAGTTGTGCCTCGTATGGCCCCTGATGCCAAACAGAAAGGACTTTTACATCCTCTTCCTCTTGACTGCCTTGGGAAAAATGTGTTGCATCTGGCCTGTAAGTTGGAAATGTTAAAAAATTATTTTGTTGTTGTTGCTACATGTTCTCTGAGGAAGAGAGAGCTAATTTAAGGAAAGGATTACCGTACTACACTGCACGGCTACATGCTTTCCAGTCCCATGGGATATCAAGGTCAGTGCTGCTTTGCTGCCTGTGCCTCATCAAGGAGAAGCTGAGGTGTTAATCTCCTGGGGAGCACGTCTTCTAATACATCTTTGTGAATGGCCGCACAATGTTTTAAATAGTTCACAAACAGTTTAATCCTAAGCACCAAATCCTACCCAAGCAGGATTCTCACGCAAGGTGTGGGGAGGAGAGAGGGAGGACGGAGTCAAGCAGAAAGGGGGCAGCAGTCCCAGGAGTATGATCAGTTTTGAGGGTGAAATTGAAGCCAGGATGAAGGAAAATGGGGGACAGTAGCTATTAAGCTACAGGCCCAAATCCTGCAAGCAGGTAGAAAACCATCAGTTATCGTTCAAAGAAGTGTGAATAAATGATCGCAGAAGCAAGTGTGGGCATTCAGAGCATCACAAAAGAACAAGATTAATGCATTTTTAATTCACTAAGGGAACATTAAAAAGCAGAATGAAACCTAAGTAGTGTGAAATGTTATCATCGCCAGAATTTTTGGAGAGACACTTCTAAACAACACTTAAACCCAAGCTATATCCTTACTGCCACCAAGTTCCTGTAATTTCCCTTTTGTTTTTGTTTTAACACATACATGAACGCACAGGCTTCCAGCTGTTCACTACCTTAGCAGTTGTGCCCAAGTTCAGTCCCCCAAAAGCTCCCAAGTCCTCGTAGTTCACCTCTGAACAACAACTCCTGCTCTTCCTGCTGTCTCCCAGTGCCAAACTGTAGAAGTCAACAAGCAACAGTTATTGCAACACACAAATAAACCTCCTTTTTCGCACTTCTGACAGAGGTAGGATGGCTTGGCAATATTTTTCTTCTTACAGAGCATGGCTGCCAATTCCACCAAAAAAAATGGTAGTCGGAAATAGTTGATTTTAGTCAGTGGTGTTACACAACGTGTTGGCTTTGACAGAGCCTGCTGAGGGAATTTCTACTGCTGGGCCACAGCTGACAACCGCTCACATGTATCTGCTGGGGAGTGTCATGGTTTAACCCCAGCCAGCAGCTAGAACCATGCAGCTGCTCCCTCACCCCCTCTTGACTGGGATGGGGGAGAGGATCAAAAGAGTAAAAGTGAGAAAAAACACTTGTGCGTTGAGATAAAGACAGTTTAATAGGTAAAGGAGAAGCCGCGTGCACAAGCAAAGCAAAACACAGAATTTGTTCCCTGCTTCCCACAGGCAGGCAGGTGTTCAGCCATCTCCTGGAAAGCAGGGCTCCATCATGCGTAATGGGGACTTGGGAAGACAAACGCCATCACTCAATGTCCCCCCTTTCCTCCTTCTTCTCCCAGCTTTATAGACTGAGCATGACATCATACGGCATGGAATATCCCTTTGGTCAGTTGGGGTCAGCTGTCCCGGCTGTGTCCCCTCCCAGCTTCTTGTGTCCCCGCAGCCTGCTCGCTGGCGGAGTGGTGTGAGGAGCAGAAAAGGCCTTGAGAGCTTAGCAACAACCCAAAACACCAGTGCACTATCCACTATTCCCATCCCAGATCCAAAACACGGCATTACACCAGCCACCTGCAAAAACGAGTTAACTCTAGCCCAGCTGAAACCATGACAGAGGCTACTGGGTAAACCGGGTCAGTAGAATGATCTGGATTAAGACAACTTCCTCCACACCAGAAGGGTTTATCTGTAAAGTCTGTCAACTTCACTGGTGTTACTGAACGAGCAGCGGTATTAACGACACGCAGGAGTAACAGCCGGAGGCTTCTGAAGTGCAGTTAACGTGCCTACTTGCTTCAGCCAAACCCATGGACGCCCTCACGTCCAGACAGACTACCGAGAAGCTACAATCACCAGCTGCTAGAACATTTTTCCCCAAAATATTCCATGCCTCCATCGTATTTGGAATTACCTGGCTTCCACTTAATTCTGGTACTCTCTTATCCAGGAGACAAACTGGAATCTTTTGTGCAGTTTGCAGGAGGGAAAGCATGAGTAGACTGCGGAGTCCTGTGTTATAACCCCATTTACAGCCCCCCCTTACTAACGATCAGAGGAGTTTCTGCTAGGTCATGCAGAAACACGGGGGCTTAAGGAATATAAAGAACTTTACAGCAAAGAACTGAGTTCGACTTTTGTTTCTTATTTGACATAATGTAAGGTGGTTTCTGGGGAACTGTGTATCTTTGTGCAGGCTAAAGCCCTAAACTTCACCCTTACAGCAGCATTCAGTAAGATTCAGGAGTCAGATGTTAGAAGATCCAGAATTTAGTGTGATTTCATTTGGAGCTTTTGATTTTACCTTTTAGATTAAAGCAGTCTGAACATCAAGGACTTCTGCTGGGCCTCCTCTTCCTCCTCCTCTAGCCTTATTGTAGAGGTTTCCCCCAGAAACGCGTAGCTTTTAGCACAGCCCTGCAGACCATGGGTCCGTTCGGGTAGATGCTGCCGTTCAAGTGGCGTCCGGGTGAAGAACCCTCATTTAGGGACAACAAAATCATATCCCCAAATGCATATGGGGAAAACATTATGCTAATTACACCCAACAGCTTCCAGCTGCAGCGAGTGCAGCGCAACGGGGAGGGCAGCAGGTCTCCTCCATCTCTTCTGCCCACCCTCATTTGTGCTGCCTCGGCGCCCCGCAGTCACAGCCAAGTCACCGAGGTCAGGGTGTGCGTTTTCGTCACGTTGTTGATTTTGAAAGCAATTTGGGACAAATAACCCCTGCCGGTGCCGTCCCCCCTAGCCAGGCTGGCAGCCGTAACACCCACTCCCCTCACGGGACGCTTCCACCTCCTCCAGCCCAACGCTGGCTCGGCCCGCGGGTTAAACCCTCTGCCGAAGGGGCGGCGCCCGCCCCCGCCATCACCGGGAGGCGCCGGGCTGCCCGCACCCCCGCCGGGCCGGGCCCGGCACCGCCGTACGGCAGCGCGACAGCGGCGCGCTTACGAGCGTGCCGTAAAGCGCGGCGGAGCTCCCCACGTGGGCGGCGGGGCCGGCATGGGGAAGCGGCGGGGCGAGCGGGAGGTGCTGCGCAGCCTGACCAAGAAGCAGAAGAAGCACCTGAGGGAGTTCGGGGAGGAGCACCCTTTCTATGACAAGTGAGTGCCGGGCCGGGCGGGCTGGCCGGCTTCCAGCGGCCACCTGCCCCATCAGCCGCCGGGCGCAGCGTGAGGGAGGCCCCGGGCGGGAGCCCCGATCCCCTCGGCCGGCTGGGGCTAACCCGGGGCGGGCTAACCCGCGCTGGGGCTGGCAGAAAAGGACCTGGGGGTGTTGGTGGTCAGCCGGCTGAATATGAGCC
>RSEF01000003.1:25634325-25653822 GCA_003993805.1 Himantopus leucocephalus | reverse complement strand
GGGTTATCAAACACTGGATCGGGCTGCCCAGGGAAGTGGCTCAATCGCCATCCCTGGGGGTATTTAAAAGACGGGTAGGTGCGGTGCTTAGGGACGTGGTTTAGTGGTGGTTTTAGCAGTGTTAGGTTAGTGGTTGGACTTGACGATCTTAAAGGTTCCTTCCCACCTAGACGATTCTATTTCTATGATTCACCATGGGGCCTGCAGCGGGAGCGCGGGGCGGCCATGGGAGCAGTGGGCCCGTCTGCCCTGGGGCTGCAGGCCACAACAGCCCCCCTCGGCCGGCCCGGGCCGCAGCTGCTCCCCCATGTAATTTCCCTGCGCTCCTGAGGGAAGGAGGGGACCTGCCTCTGCATTTTGCACTGACACTTGTCAGCTTGAAATTGCAAAAGAAGCAGGGAAAGCAGAGAATCCGGGTCAGATTTGCTTGCAATGAATGTCATAAAGCAGCCCAGTGGCTGAGCAGCCCAGTGGCTGCCATGGAGAGTGGAAAAGCGGAGGAGCGTGAGCTGGGCTCTGTTTTGGCACTAGGTCAGTCCCTTGGCTTGTCAGGGCTCCAGCTTTGCCACTGCTCGTTCCACACCCGGTTCTGATCTCACAAGGGGTGCGAAAGTACAGCACTGACGATCTCAGAACCCTGACTGCCCCAGCAGGATGCCCGTCTGTTAAAAAGGGCACCGTACTTTTGGACCCCCACGTAAACTTGCGAGGAATGAGCTCCTTAGTCCAAATGCTGGGTGGTTTGATGCAGCTGTAAAGTCTTAGAAGCCTGCGAGGAAGACGCTGTCAGGTCACCTGTTCAGTTTAAGGCTATGTGCCTTTAGTAGCAGGCAAACAGTGTTCAGGTCTGTCACTTGTGTGTACCCTGGGATGCTCCCGGCATGCGTCGCTTGGGATGGAAGGCAGAGTCCTGCTCTGCTGGGGAGCTGCGTCCTGCGCCTCGCCCTGTGCGGTGATGCTCAGTCCCACTCAAGGCTCCCCATCTTTTTGAAAGAGTTGAGGTTAGTTTAAACCCAGCTTGTACAGTGTCTTGTTTCCAGAATTGCAGTCCTAACGCTGGTTAATTAATGCTGTCGTGTGTGTCTTTTTCCCCACTTGACAGATCAATATTCAGTGCTACAGGTAGGATCTTGCTGTGGTTAACTTTGTTGTACAAACTACCCTTGTAGTTAGATTCCTCAGATTCCTTTTAACGCCTCATCTTCTAATTAAAGCTAGATTCTGCTTTAAAACATGTTAATTCTTGATCAGTTAGAATGCTTAAGCACATGGGCTTCACATAGGGAGTGTAGCATCACCTGAGAGGGTAACCTCGCAGGGTAAGTGCGGAGTCTGTTTTCTTAGGAAGAATTGTGCGATGCTTTGGTTTTAAGCTTTCTTTTAACTTCTACAAGACTTGTGTAACTCATCAATTCCTTCTCCCCCTCATCTCTTTGACCCTGTGTATAACATCATTGACAGAGTAAGATATTTCAGTGCTTTCTTTTCAGGGTTTCTGGAAGACCAGAAGCAACTCAAATCTGTGAACTGGTAATATATTTTTATTTCTTCTTTGCTTTCATTTTTGTGTAGTTCAGTGAAGTGAAACACTTAGTGTTTCACGTTACTGAGATACTCAGGCTGATTAAGTTGTTCCCTTTAGAAAACCTGTGTTTAGGAGAAAAAAATGAATGTGACTTTTGTATGGCTCTGAATTGTTCTCTACTCAAAATTGTAATACTGTGAGAGGGCAGAAGCAGGAGGAAATAACATAGCTCTTCTTGGGGTTTTTTTGCATATTACTTAGTCACAGTGAAAAGTAAATAATGCTTTAATTTGTTTTAATAATGTTAATAAACTTAGTGTTGCACGAGTTAGGAGATGTTTCGTTCTCTGTTGAATGAAGAAATATGTTAGTGCTCATTCCTTTTCTTCAGATTACCATTGCTTTGCTTTTCCTTCAGTCAGGATTTGGTAACCTCCTTTATCATCAGATTAAGAAAGACTTCAAAGTTTCAGTGTGGAAAAATTAATTATTTTTGTTCATTTGCTTCCCTTAGCAATTTTTTGCATTAATATCCTATTTACTGATTTTTCTTCTTTGGGCTGAAAGGAGCTAAGAAAGAAGTAAATGGTGCTGTGCTTATACTCCTGGTTTCGCTATAGTTTTGGCTATAACCTGGCACACTCATTGGTTTGTGCGAGCCCAGGACAGAACTGGCTCTGAGTTTGGCTTCTTTGAAGCTTAGAGCTTTCCAGCTGAGCCAAACCTGACTGACTCCCTGGTGGACTATTGTCATCTGACCGCTATTTCATTTGCCTTCTTAAAAGCCAGAAGCATTTTCAGTGTGCTCTGTCCCTTGTATGTGTGCCCTTCTACAATTTTTGCTCTGTGTGTGGTTTTCATAGGAAAATCTAGTGCTGGTTCAGTGAACACCTTGTCTGTGGAGATCAAATGTCCTCACTCAGCTGAGACTGAAAGAACCAACTTTTGTGATGCTCCAAGTCAAATCAGTGCAGACCGAGGCACTTTAGCCTAAGTCTACCAAGATGCTTTCAAAATCTGAATGGAGGTGTCCAGCATAACTATTTGCATACAATGGTGATTTTTGAAAAATTCCACTGCATCCGCATAAGGGTAGGATGGGAGAAGGGAAATATAATGTAGGAACTGGAGGTGAGGGTATTTGCCTGCTGCCTGATAGAGTGTTACTGTTGTCAGCATTACACTTGTGTTTTTCCTTTCCAGTCTGAGAATTCTGATAAATCAAGTGCAGAAAGTGATTCGGAGACTGAAGTGGAACAGGTCTCTGTATATCATAAGCTCCTGGCTACGCTGAAGACCTCTCCTGAGTCTGAGAGTGAGGAAGAGGAAGATGAAAGTAAATCAGAAGAAAGTGGGGAAAGCGAGGCAGAAATGGACAGCGAAGGGTCCCAGGAGACGGGAGAGGCAGATGGAGGTGAAGAAGATAAGAATGATGTACCAGAGCAGAAAGAAGGTAGTTTGTCTTTTCCCATGCTTTGGTAAATGTTGTTTCAGTTAGAAAGTTTGAATAACGAATATTTTTAGCCAGGATCCTGGTGTGGAATGGCTTGTTGGCTGGGTGCTCTTCTGGCTTGGAGACTGTGTTGCTCCATTGCCTCTGTGTGGGTGGGAGCGGCAGCTACTGAAGGATTTAGCAGGGGAGAGGGTAGCTGTGCTCGTTTTCCGGCAGACAGCCCGCTGCTGCTTCTTCAGATGTTGTTTGTGCGGCAGCACAGAGGAAATCCACATGGAGCAGCATACCAGGGGTTCTCACCCACTCATGGGAGACGCAAGCTGTTCTGTCACACAGCATCTGGCTTGGCTGCTGCCACCGAGAGGAGGGAAAGGTTTGCCTCATAGCAGAAGAAAGAATATTTAAATTGGAAGGAAACCTCCTCCTTTATGACGAGGCATCCTCATTCATGAAGTCTGCAAAGAAATTCTGGGAGAGAGGAGTCAACTTTTTGTTATTTTCAGTTATTTGGGGTCTTTGGAAACTAAAACTTACATTCCCCAAAGAGGTTATTTCTTTAATTTTCTCTGGGGAAACACGTGTTGTGTATTACGTAACATTTGGCACGCTAGTCAAAAGTCTTCTTTACTGTAGCATGCAAAGCCTGCTTTTATCTTTTTGGATAGAATAACTCAAAGGGAACAACCTAGCTAGCAGGAGGTGTAGCTACAGACAGTAGCTTTTCCAGGAGAATTATAACCCATTTCTCTCTCTAACAATTTGCAGCTACAGACACAGCAGAGCAGACGCTTGGTCAGGAGCAGGCTGATGGCGCAGATACCTCTTGTGACCCAAGTCCTGAAGTAATTGAGGAGTTTACTGATGTGAAACACGAATCTGAATTTAGCTTGGAAACCAATTTCATGGAAGAGGAGAGTGGAGATTGCAATGCAGATAAGAGAGACAGCAATTCTTCACAAGCCTTTTCAGAAGGTAAAACCCAATATGTTTGTGTTTAGCGATCTGCCTCTAGAGGAGTATCTGTAAACGTGTAAATTATCAAACACCCTAATGATATGCTATATAGCTTCTGAGTTCTTCGCTACATTATTCATTGTATTGCCCACATGTGAGCTGGTTACATAAGGGACGCGTAACGCTAATGCAGATGTGTAGCTGAACTGTTTGTTTTCTGTGGACTGGGATTTGCACGTAGTTTCTGTTACGGCCACTAAAGATTGAAATATCAGGAACTAGGAATGTGTGGGGAGGGTGTTGTCTTGTTCTGTTGCTTTAATAGTGGTTTAAAAAGCTAGTGTAATATGAAGGGCCCTGCAAGCCTGCACTTGACTGTGGAAGATGTTCTTGGCACGGACAGCACAGGAGATAATCACAAAGCTGACCTGTGAGGGCATCCTTCACAACTCAGTGGAGTTAGAGGTGAGATTCTGGTAAGCTTGGGGCAGCCACAGTAATTTAGACAAATGCTCAGTGCTCTCTGAATTTTGAAGGTTATGCAGAGGAGTCCGACTGCACCAGGATCAGGAAGGCATGAGGCATCAATGGAGCATCTGTGTGCTATCTTTTAAGGGTGTAGCCCAGAATCTCAACGCTGCAGTGTGGTGATGGGTGTAATCTGAGCACCAGTGTTGGAGTCGTCCCACCATGTGTAATACAAATAACTGTGTGCACGGGTGTGTGATCTTTTGGTGATATGCCACACATTGGCACTTGCAGAGCTTCTATTCGTATTTCATGCTCTGTGGTTTTAATATCAGATGGCATAGTTTGAGAGAGAGAAATATGTTTGTAGCCTCCCTAGTGATGCTGGCTTGTCATCTTGGAGCAGCAGCTGACATTAGATCTGGGAGGCAGCCTAGTTGATACATGAAATGTGTGGAAGCATCAAAGGGCCATGTGATAGAAAAAACAGCTCGTTCTTGTTACCATGAGAATATTACTTAGGCTGTTGGCATTGCATTTTAATGAGAACTGTAGCTCTCCAACTGCATGCTAAGTATCCGAAAAGCTTTGTTCAACCTATAAATGATGCACTACTTTTCAGTGGGTTCCTATAGCTTGGAAGTGGCTTTATAATCTATGACAGAAAATGAGTCACTTAAGATAGCAGAAAGGGAATGGATTTCTACTCTGGTCCTGGGGTCACTAGAATTCCTGAAAATGCTTCACATTATTCCCTCTATTTTATCTGACAAATGCTGGAATTGGTAAAACTCAGCTGAAGAGAGAACCTATATTACAATTAAATGATATCTTGTTCGTTTGTGTTGCTGGGAAGATATTCTTAACAGTGTCATAATTAGCAAATGTCTCGACTTTTCCCTGGATAACTTGTTTGTGGGCTAGATATCCTTTGGCAAGTGCTAGTGTTCTCTAATTAGTTTTCTTTATGCAGTGAGTGCTGCTGTGCTGCAAGCAGTGCAAGAGCTTGGTTTTCAAAATAAGCTTTGCATGTGACTTGTGCATGCCAGCGTCTTTGAATATAATATGAGTTTACAGTTCCTTGCCTCTTCTTTCCTTTCCAAAAAGAAATGCTGGTTAGATAAATCAGACTTTTGCTCACTTCAGGCAATCTTTGCCTTCCTTCCCCAAAACCTTCCTACCTTTCTCTGCTTTATCACAAACAGTATTCATATCACCGGCCAAAGATGCAAAGCCCTTTGCAGAACCGATTATAAATTAAGAAGGGCAGTAAGTTCACTTGGGTCTTTATTATTGACAGCCGGTTTCACCTGTAAGGGATGGATGTGTCAGAGCTTAAGGCAGAAAATTGCCACAATGTTGGACAGGAAAGCAATATGTAGTAGAAAACATTTGTTTTGTGATTGAAAGTTCTAGTACTTCCATAAGTGCTTCTTTTTCTTTTTTTAAAGCAATCTGTCAAATCTGTTCTCTCTGTTCTTGTAGAGAGAATTTGACATCCTTTCTCTCATCTCCAAGTGCTTTGAAATAACTAGTTTTAACTGTGGTGTTGGCCAGCATGGAAACTGTTTGTCTCATTTGCAAATCCGCTCTGAAACTTGATTCCAGTATTAGCTACAATAGTTCTCAAGATATTTTTTTGTTGTTGTTGTTATAAATAGATCCATTTAAACAGCACATGGACAAAGAACTTGAAGAAAAAGAAGTAGAAAAAATGTCTACGCTTCCTAAAACTTCAAGTCAAAGCAAGGTAACAGTGTTCTTTAGCCATCCAGAATTCCTAAAGATGCTTGGATTAAAATATCTTTTTTTTTTTTTTTTAATACAAGCGAAGTAGATTCATAATTGTTGTTATTAGCACTTGGCACTGGAATTGTCAAGATTTTGTTACTGTTGTTGCTGAAGTGTTTTCTTCTTCACTTAGTGCTGAGCAAGAGTTGAAATCTAAAATCTGCTGTTACATAGGCACGTGGTGACACATCTGAAAAACACAGTTTTAATCTGATCTGTAGTCCCAAAACCGTAGGTTTAGTACTCTTGGCACCAGGTAGAAACAGGACTGGTTTCTGAGTGGTAACAGCACCACGCCAGCGATGTGCTCTGCAACTGAACTTGTGAGGTGACCATGTACAGTCTTAAAAGTACTTGTGATGCACTTCGCTTTCACGTTCTTTCTTCAAGATGGCTGTATCTCTGTACACATTTATAAGCTGGTAAAGGGGAATTTAATACTTATATTGTTAGTACTGGAAATAATAAGTAAATTACAGTACCAGAAAACTACCTCATTGCTTGAGAGAGAATATTGTTTTTTAAAATAGTCATTTTTAGACAAACCTTTGCTTCCTAACTTTTTTCACATCTGATTTTGTTTTGGAGGGTTGCCTTACATTCTGGTCAGCCATATGCTGGGTGACATACGTTGGAAGATATCCAATGGTTAGTCAGTCAGAGAGAAAGCTGTGATTTTTTAAATTTTATTTTATTTTTTTCTTTTTTGGAATACAGTGGCCAAAAATACCAGTGCCACCTGAAGCAATGCGTGATATATCTTTGCTTAACTTGGTGTAGCTACTTTATGGAGATAGATAGGGACAACTTGCACGGCAGAAGGGTTAAAGTTTAGAGTTTTCCCTTACTACACTGATAGCTTTTGCCCTTGAAATCAGACAAACTGCAACAAGATTGTATTTAGCAACTGATTCACAACTTCTGGGCTTAGTCCCTAATGGGGTTTTGTTTTCGTCTTTAAACAAAGCACATACCTCAGTGTGGCTGATCTATAAGCGCAGTCAGACTCCAGGGTTCTCATCTTGTCCCCGGTTTGTGTCTCTGATTTGCTGGATGGGTTAGGCAGAAATGGCATCCTTCCTCGGTTTTCTCATCTGTAAAATGAAGACAGTTAGACACAACACTGCAAAATACATCCAGATCTACTGAGCTCAAGTTTATTATTATTTACCCTGGTAGACTCTAAGGAAGAGATTGCGTATTGAAAAATAGGTTTCAACTTGTATTCTGAAAAGAGATTTTTCAAGTTTCATGAACTTGATTAAACTGCTAGCTGTGGTGATGTGCTTTTGAGTGTACTAAGTTTGGTACATGTGACTCCTCTTTGTTTTCTTTTTTTCAGTGGCCAAGGCTGGGCCAACTAACTTTTTCTTCCACTTTGGAGAAACATAAAACTTTGAAAGCAGACAAAGAAGTGGATGTGAAACAGCTTTATCTTCACAAGCCTTTACAATCCACTTGGCCAAAAGTGAATAAACAGTTCCTGTCCTCAGTGAACAAACCAAGCGATCCCACTTTTACCCCATTACAAAGAGAGCTCTTCTGTATCATGAATACATACCGGGACTTGTTCTATCCAGAACAAAATGCTTTAACAAATGGAGAAGAAATCCGGCATGCTTACTGCTTGCATGCCTTGAACCATGTTCTGAAGGCAAATGCTCAGGTGCTCAGCAACAATGCCAAACGAAGAGACCAAAAGCCAGGGACTGCCAATGATGATTACAGGGATCAGGGGCTCACTAGACCTAAGGTAAGGGAGCTTCATTAATGTGATTCCCCAATCCCCACCCTGGCTGCCTGGTCAGGCTGTATAAACATCCTGGGAGTTTATCCAGAAGTATTTCTGTTGCTGCTCTCTCAGGTGACGTGTTCCTGGGCCTGTGCCTTTCCACATCCATTTATTGTGCCTGGAAGTCATTTGCTGTGGCCAGGCCAAATACCCTGTGTGAAGCTGTGAACACAGGGTTATTAGCCAGCCTGTTTGTGCGTTGAGCCATGAGTTTCACTTCTCTTTTATCTTTGTCCTCCTATCTCTACAGACTGACGTGTCGCCTTTTCCTGCTTCATTTCTAAATCTACCAGTACAGAAAGGTGTCTCCACATCAGTCTTTAGTGTTAGTGCAGGTAGTGTGGACTGTCACCCAGTGTGGGATGTCCCAGATTTCTTTTTGCCCTTAGACACTTGTGAGGACTTGCGTGCAATGGAAGTATCTTTCTGTACCTGGGAGACCTCAGGGAGCCCCAGTCCCATTGCCAAGGCCACCCGTCATAGTTGGTGGAGCGGGCATCAAACCAAGGCTCCCTGGATTCACAGCATCCTCTAGTTGATAATGAGGTGAATTCAACTAGGGATAGCCTGTCACTGGTGGTGCCAACTACCTGTTGAACAGTTTCAAAGTTGGGTTTCAGTGCTTGCTGAATGTCTGGCAAATGCCTTTGGTTTCTGTGTTGACTCCCCAGTTAGATATTGACGAGTGCTGTGCAGAGGCTATTGCCGCCCATCCTGGAGCCAGCCATTGACCCTGTCTGTGCATTGTGGGAGCTCTTGCTTGCCTGAGTAGGGAGAACAGGAGAACACGCTTAGTTTTCAGTTCCCCTGTAATGGTACTGTGGGTGTGAGATGGGGAACCAACCTGAGCTGCTGGCCAGTCCCTGTTCGTGAGCACACTGTGTCCCAGCGCATCCTCCCTCCTTGCTGCATGTCAGAATTGTTTTGTTTTGATTGTTGGGATGCCCCATGGGGGCAGATCTAGGTGGTAAAAATTACTTAAAATACGGTTAACTGTGAGTGTTCATATTATATGGGTTATTCTCTTGTAACTGTTGATCTATGCAGGTGCTGATGATAGTGCCCTTCAGGGAATGTGCTTTGCGAATTGTGCATATTTTCATCAGTCTTCTTGAAGTGAATGACAAAAAAAAAATAGACGTAAGTAATAAAAAGCGCTTCAAAGGGGAGTTTGGCTCTGACCCAGAAGAGAAGCCCCCCAACCTGAAAAGACCTGAAGATTATGAAGCCGTCTTTGCTGGCAACATTGATGACCACTTCAGAATTGGTAATGACCTACTGAACAGATGATTTTTAGGTTGTAAAGCACTGAGAAGTAACAAGTTCTTCCTAAATGCGTAGAAGCTATTGGGGCTGGACGTTCTGGTGAGACTCCAGGCTCTGTAGCATTCATGCTGGTTTTGGGCTGGCAACTTGGATTTTTCTGAAAAACTTCCTTGCCTTGCCAGAACTTAAAAAGGAAGAGAAAATACAAAAGTAATGATTTTCACGTCAAGTTCAGGATCACTTAAAATGCAGTGATTGCTTTATTGTAGCAGGACTGCCCACACCTCATTTTAAAGAGGGAAAGCCTTGATTATGCAGCAAAGTCTTTCATGTTATTAAAAAAAACCCCAAACTTTGGCGTTTAATCAGCCTATTCACAATGTCTTTTGTAATCAGTAATGGTTGGAATAAAATTAAAGCTCAGTACTGAGCAAAGCAGTTTTCTTCTGTTGCCCATGGGTTTCATGAAAGCAAAGGGGTGGCCAGTAAGTAGGGCTGTTGGACAAGCAGCAAATTTGAGACTATTTCATAATATTGTAATCTCATGCTGGTTTAGTAGCTCAGTATGCAGAGAATTAGCTGGTGGCTTGGTTCCTGGAGCTGCCATGATGAGTAGGCTGTTTTTCTAACTTAACTTTACAGATCAGAGACTTTTGAAATTATTGCCCTTTGAAAGATAAATTGGCATCCCAAGAGATGTAATGATACAGAGGAAGATGCAAGCAGGTCCCACTCAGTCTTCCTTCCCCAGTGAATATCTCTCTGGCTGAGAGCCTCTTACTTTCAGTAGCATAATAATTTTCTTTTCGATCTTCTCCCATACCACAGTCTGCCTGATCCACTTAACTAGGTGTGAAGAAATGCTTGAAGAAACTTTCAGTGCTGTTACTTGCAGAAGCAAATCATAGAAGTAGAATAATTATTCTTTCTTACTGTGCCTCACACCCTGTTACTTCTGCACAAAGATCTAATTTAAAGCACATTTGTTATGCCTTACTAAAACCACCCTTTCGCATTTTTAAACAGAAAAAAAGACTTGATGTTGTTAAACTGTGTATGTGCTGTGACAAGTGATATCTTCTTCCTGGAAATTCAGTCAATTATGCCTCTCTTTTTCTTTCCATTTTTATCATTGGGTTAAAGTAGATAGCAGGAGGGGTCCATATTGGTATCTGTGTGGAATTCTTGCAAGTGCCTTCAGCTGTGCCCGTGATAGCTGGAGTCACGCAGAGGGAGAGAAGTTGAAGAGATGCCTTTGTTGGGCAGACTGTAGTTGGTGGTTTGAATATGGCCTGGACTACCTGGATTTTTGAGATCAGAAAGCTGTGGGTCCTAGCAATATCGCAGTGTTATTACAGCATAGGTAACAAATGCCTTTGATTCCTTTCTTTTTCATCTTTAACATGAGAGGTGATGCATAAGCTAGTTTGGCATGTACACCGGGACATGCGGTATGAGAAGCAATGCCAGGGACGGTGCAAGACTGGTTTGCTTCTAGTCATTGTCACATGAAGAACCTTTTCCTTTGTGTTCTAGTAGCAACTCTCGTGGCCGTGTGAATAAAGGCAGTTTATAGTCAAGAGGTCCACACTGAATCTTTCGTGACAGAGTAAGGTAACAGTTCGTATAGCACCGAATGGCAAAGACCAAGGTCTAGGATCTGGGGAGAAGAGAATAGTTAATCATTTCTGGTTTGTTTTTTTTTTTCTCCTTAAGTTCTTCAGCCCTTCCATCCCCCTTTTTAGCAGAAAAACACAAAAAATGTGTTTCAGTTAAAAAATGTCTAGGCTATGAAAAATCTGGAAAAAAGTACCACTGAAGGAGTTTGTTGAACTTCATGAAAATCTGCCAAATGCTTGTCAAATGGGGGTGGGTAAGCACTTTTCAGGGAAAGAAGAGTTTCAGACAGATTGGTTTTGTCCAGCTATAATCGTTAGTATGTGTTAAGGGAGAGGAAATATTAAGGGAGTTACTATTACAGAGCCTGTTGGAAGAATGTGGTTGATAATTGACCTTTACTAAGAAAATGCTGTTGTTTGTTGTCGGACAGGGGTTGCGATTCTCCAAAAGAGTATGAGACTATATGCACCATTTTACTCGTCGGATATTATCATTGCCTCTCCCCTGGGTATGAGGACTATTATTGGCGCAGAGGGGGAGAAGAAGAGAGATTTTGATTTTCTATCATCAATAGAAGTTCTCATAATTGATCAAGCAGATATTTACCTGATGCAGAATTGGGAACATGTTCTGGTGCGTTTTCCGTATGTATTCATTTTTGAGTTGTACTGCGTCTCGTTAGTCTGATAAACTTAGTTTTGGCAGTGAACAGTATTGCTATTTTTTTACTCACTTGATTCCAGACATGTATGCTTGTTCGTTTTCCTCCCTCCATCCTGATATTTTGCTTATACTAAGAATAATCTTTCTACAGATTTTGGGTAGTATTCAGCACCTGTTCTCTATAAATCTTAGTATTTGGTGCTTTAGTGGCATATTTCATCAGAGATTTTTTGGACAGTTTTAATTATCTTACAGGATGAGATAATGATGATTCCTTTAATCACATCTGGGAGAAAATATGCCAGCTGTCTGACTGCCCAGCGTCTCAGTCAGATTGCAGCCATGTGAGGAATCCATACAGCCTAATTCAGGTTCCTCCAGAAAGCAATAGGAGCTGGTGCTTGTCTCCACTGACTGTAGATACTGAGCATTAGTCATGTCCAAAGTTAAACAGTATGAAGGTTTTCCTGTACATGTAATGAAAATACTGTTCTGGGGTTGTGGCTACTATGCAATAGTACCTGTGCTTTTTGGCTTTTGGTTAATAAAGGTTTTCAAGGTTGAAAGGTTGTGGGTTTTTTTTCCACATAGTAACACCTTTGAGGTACCTGGGCTGTGCATTTTGACAGCATGATGTTATTGTACATTTTGAATGAGCCCAGAAGGTGTCTTGTTTCCTGGGGAGTCCCAGGAAAGGCACATCAGCCTACATACACGATATCCAGGGAATCAGTCCTGGAGCCTTTTTCCTGTTTTTTCCTTTGGGTGCAACTGCCTGCCACGTAGCAGCAGCGATGCCAGTCCTGGACATCATTCAGTGAGGTCAGAATGAGATGAATTTCTTCACTTGCACCCAAACTCCCTGAACCGATGGGAACTGTACTTGAGCTTCTTTCACCTCAGAAACCTTGGGCCCATTGACTTTAATACAAACAAATCCATTGTACTTGTGCCATGGGAGAAGACTGGAAGCAGAGGTTACTGGTGACTAAAGAGATGGTAACTTTCAGTTCTGTGGTGGGAAATCAAGTATATTAGTCTTGATGTGGTCAATAAATTCTAGACAGTCGTGTCTTAGGAAATCACTACTGTTCTATATTCTGTGCTGTCTTGCTCATCCCTGCCCCCTTTCTCGCTGCAGCTAAGGCTCTTGCAGTCTGGGTGCAGGGATGCCAGTCTGTAGCGATGTGTTTCCATCTCTCTGTGTAGCATCTGATGAAGCACATTAACCTGCTGCCTCTGGATCCCCACGGGGTGGACTTTTCACGAGTGCGAATGCTGAATCTCAATAACTGGTCCAAGTACTACCGCCAGACGCTGCTGTTCAGCGCTCTTCAGGATCCCCAGATTAACTCCATCTTCAACAAACACTGCTTCAATTACATGGGGCAGGTGAGTTCACAGATGAGCTGAAAGCCTTCTTTTAAATGCTGGTGTGAAGGAGGGGGAGAGGAACAGAAAACCCTACACATGGAAAAATTCCATAACTCAGCGGTAGAAAGACTGTGTGCCAATTGTTCCCGGTACCCAAGTATTTCAGTCTGAATCTCCATGATGCTGCATGGCAATTTCTAATGCTGTGCCAAAGCCCTGAAGAGCTACTCTTCTTGCAGCAATATTAATTTGCTCCTTTTCTTTCACGGGTAGCTGTCTCATGTCAGAAATCAGATTTTGTTTTTTCTTAATTTGACACACACAAGTTATCGTCTTCTATTTATTTTGTTGCTAAATGGAGGGTCCGCCTGCTTCCTCTTTTTTTTCCCCCCTACTGTATAAGAAGCACAAACTGTTATTACTTTGAAAGAAACAGGAAAAGTAAAAACCTTAGTTGTCTCTCTCAAATATATGGAACTATTAAGCATAAGCAGTGATCATGTATATTTAACAGATCTGATGTGTGTTTGTAGTTTTGTATTGGAGCTTTCTTAAAAACAGCCTTGTGTGTTGCTTGCAGATGTGAGTTACAAGCAGAAAGCTGGCTGGAGTGTGGCTGCCTTTGAAATGCTGCTTCCCTAAATGTCCTACTTTCTTCTCACAGGTGGCTGTCCGTAACGTACCGCTCAGTGGCTCCATTAGCCACGTTGTGGTACAGCTTCCTCATGTTTTTCGGAGGCTAGAAGCTGAAAATTTAACTTCTGTAATAGAGACAAGGTACTCTGTGTTTCAGACTATTTTTTCTATGCCCTAATGACTGCAATTTCAGATTTAGTTGAGCATGCTGTTTCCTGCAGAGCACAATGGGATTTCACCACAGAAGTATGCCTTCATTAGTCTTCAGATGCAGGCTAGGCTCTGCACAGGTGGAAGGGAATACCAAACTTCTCCTTCCCAAGGACACTGGAGAATAAAGTCTGGGAAAGGAATACCAGTCTCTGCCATAACTATGTAGTACTGATAAGGCTTTTGCCTTTTCTCTTCTACACGTGTAGAAATCCTACGAAGTTAAAGAAGGAAAAAATGTAGTCAAAATCTTCTGTAGTCTGTTGCCTGATGATGTTCCTGTTTGAGGTCATATCAGTATTGGAAAGCTAAGTGGTAATTCTGGTTAAAACATATTTGCTTTTTGAACTCAGGTTTCAGTTTTTCATCAACAAAGTTTTGCCTGAGTACCGCGATGCCATCATGTCACACACGCTCATTTATGTTCCATCATATTTTGACTACGTGCGTCTTCGAAATTACTTCAAGAAAGAGGATCTGAATTTTACTCACATCTGTGAATACACCAAAAAGGCTGGCGTCTGCAGAGCAAGGCGGTTCTTTCTCAAGGGAGAGAAGCAGTTTCTATTGTTCACTGAGCGCTTCCACTTTTACAAAAGGTGAATTGTGGACTGAGTTTTCCTCTGAGTTGCATGTGTGCTGTTTTGGAAGTAGAGTCTGACCTTAATCGTAGATGGGCTATATTGCTGTTTGAGTCTGTTGGATCTCTCTGAGGACTTCTTTGACTGAAGTAAGAGCTTTTCAGTTTACTTTAAAATTTTTGCATGTTGTCAGCAGTCCCTTGCAGAGGCTCTAATACTTTGGTATGCACAGGGCTTTATTCAGGAAGGTAAGTGCTGCCAAGTTCCACTGATATCAGGACAGGATGATATAGCCTGCAAAATGGGTTTCATTGTGCCTTTTATTTGCGTTCATCTGTGCCACAATAATTACATAAAATTCTGGAAAAGGATATGTAATTGGTTCAATAATGCAATACAGCAAGCTGAGGCTACGTGGAAAATTTGCTATGTCCTGACTGGAGCCATTTAGAAGTTCCTAATGGAACAGTTTTTCTTATTAGCAGAAGATGTTTTGGCAGTATGAGAAGTTGCATGAGGGCTGAGTCTGATCAGGCTTCACTGTCTTAAAGTCCAAGCCAAAGAGGCTGAATATTGCAGGAATTGGTGGTGGTCTGTACTTTAGAGGAAGTCACGGTGCCTGGCAATGTTAGATACCCCCCACCCCTCAACTCCACATCTGTGTTTAGTCTTCAGTCCATGACACAGGGTTTGTAGAGTTGAGCTGCAATTGACATGCATTGAAGATGACAGAAACTGGAAGAACTGAGGTAGGATTGATGTTTTAACATGCACATTTTCTAAAAATTGGCAACAAAGTTACTTTTTTGTTTTTTTCCTACTACAGGTATATGATAAAAGGCATTAGGAACCTCATTTTCTATGAGTTACCAACCTACTCCCACTTCTACAGTGAGATTTGTAATATGATGAAGGCCACAGACAATGGAGTGGATGCTACTTGGACCTGTACTGTGCTCTACTCCAAGTATGATGCTCAGAAATTGGCTGCAGTGGTTGGCATAGATCGTGCAGCTCAAATGCTACAGTCCAAGAAAGATGTGCACCTCTTTGTTACAGGAGAAAATGAATAAGTGATATTGCAGACTAAACAACTGGATGGACCTGGATTTTACTCCTAATGCACTTTTTGATGTTGCTTTTTAAAAAAGTATTAAACTTTTTACTCCCTTTTACTAAATAATGCTGTTGAAATTGTTCATATATTATTAAATTTTATATTTCAGTACTCTGTCTGACAACAGAGAATGTCATTCAAGAAAGCAGGGCTTGGAGGTTTCTTCTTAGAGAAACAAAATCAATCCAGAACTATTCTTCTTGTGTATTGAAAAGCTCACTGGTCAGTAAAGACTGATGCTGTGATAAATAACTTTTGATTGGATGGCTTCACTATATTTTCAGGTGTAGCAAACTCACCTTTTATCAAAGGCAACTTCTTCCTTTAATCTAGGGGAAGAAAATGTGCCCAAGTATTAATGTGATCACTGTTCTATAAGCCCATGTAAGGGAGGTGCAGGCGAAGGCTCTTCAACACAAGCGTATTGAATGAAAGTTGAACTTGCTTCAACTTGACAGTTGTGAGGAGGAGAATCAATGAGTGTGCTTGAGTAGGAGCTCTGGTTTGTTTGGGTGGGGTTTTTTTTTCCCCCCTTGAGTGACCTAAATATTAGGGCCTCCTCTATACAGCAGCCCCTCTGGCCAGTCACTTTTGGCAGGGATAAGTTTTTTTCCGAAGGAAGACAGAGTTGAATTTGGCGGGCAGCAGAGCCCAGGCCTGCCTAGCCCCATGATCACCAAAGCAGTGTTGAGCACAAAAGCAGGTGGTGCGGTTGCAAATACCTGTGGTCTTATATCTGACACCTTAGGTGGGGTTTTGTTTGGTTGGTTTTTTTCTTTCCTCTTAATAGCTGCTTACGGACAGCATGGAAGTGCCGTGGTCCTGCCTCTTCTATCTTTTCTTCTCCTTTCGGGAAGCTAAGCATAATTTAAAAGGAACTGAAAGGAGAGAGGTTAGTTTTTGTAAGCATGTGCTAGGGGTGCAGGGAGGCTGTTCTGTGGAGGAACAGGTGAGCCCTGCGTGAGCCCAAATGCGAGAAGGAAACATCCATCCTGTGATAAGCTCTGAGGGAATTCTTGTCTGGGAGGCTTAAATAAATATACCAAAGTGAAATAAACTCGTTGAGTAAATGCACAGGCACATAATTTTAGCCACTTTTTTTTATCATATTATTCATTCCTGTATTTCTTGGGTAGTACTTAAAGTCCCCAAATCATTTAGTAGACGTGCAAATCCATGCAGTTTCTTGCTTTGCATTAAGTAATGATTTCTGTTAATTTTATGTACCTCTGCCGTAGCACGCAAGAATTAAGAGCCAGCCACAGCAATGTTCCTCTTGTGAACATCTGTCCCCTGAACAGCAGAAGCAGCAGTAGCGGCCAACAAGGATTTTTCTGGTACGGCCGGGGCTCGATGTGAGAGAATTGTGGCTGTGCGTATGAAAACAAGCACACAAAATAGGATTAAGGAATTTTCTTTCTACACCGGGTGTACTTA
The DNA here is from genome assembly GCA_003993805.1 of Himantopus leucocephalus. Lineage (NCBI taxonomy): Eukaryota > Metazoa > Chordata > Aves > Charadriiformes > Recurvirostridae > Himantopus > Himantopus leucocephalus. The sequence goes on along the minus strand of RSEF01000003.1, from coordinate 25,636,935 downwards.
GCAGAGATGAATAGCTGACCTCTGAGGAAGCTAAAGTGGGATAGCTACTTAGGGAGATAACATGGTGCAGTGCAGCTACTGGTTAAAGAAGCAGCAAGAGTTTTGTGCCAGAGCGTTAACTATGCAAGGATTTTTCTGCCCGCCACTGAAATTAGTAGCAAAATGCCTTGATGGGAGTAGGGCCAAATTGTAGTCTGAGACCCTCATAATTTCTGTATCAACAGCCTGCATTTGTTCCTCAGACAGGCGTACTTTGAAACTTGAAATGTATATCCCAGTGTTGCATTTTTAATATTGATTACTAATTATAACTCGCTGACTTCCCGAGGAATGTGTAAATGCCTCTTCGCTGCCTCCAGTTAGTGCTCTGAGACGCAGACGCAAAGTTGATGCGTGACTGCCCTTAGGGAGCTCATGCGTGAGATTTTTCTGCCCTGGCAAAATCTTACTTGCTGTAATCGGGAGCTTCATAAGCCAGCGCTAGAAATCCTACCTAGGGTGTCAGTAGCGGATCGGACAGGTTTGGTGATACAGGGAGCCCGTCTCCCGCTGTACTGATGTAAAGGAGTTTCTGTTCCCAGGTGCTTCCTCTTACCCCCGTGCCGGGATGTTCCCACGTCTCGGGTGTTTCCCCACTTGATAGTGGAATTGCGGTGAAAAGGTGAGAGGATTTGGTCATTTAAAACGTCTCCTTTGCCCCCTTTTTGTCTTATTTTAAACAATTCCCTGGTGCAGGTCAGAGCCCTGCAAAGTAGTTTGTCCAAGAGCGGCTCCAAAGACAGTGAGTTGCTGGGAGATGGTGAGTGCTGAGGTCAGAGTTTGGCCCATCCTGGATGCGCGTTCACAGATGGCAGTGCTTCACTTGCTGGGACAACTGCTGACTCCAAATGAGTTACTTAAAGGCCTGTCTTATAATCCATTTTTCCGACAATAATGTGGCTTTCAGAGAAGTGGCTCAATCTAATGCATTCTTGTGGACACTTAGTCAATTTTAGAAATGGAATATGTATACCTGGGGTTTGCTGGTTTTGGGGTTTTTCTAAATTGTTCAACACTTCAAAAATAGTTCAAATTCTGACACAAATGGAATAAGAAAAGACATTAGCAAATACAATATTTTACCCTTTTTTTTACTTGACAGCATGCAATTGTGGCATGGCAAGTTTTTTTGCAACTTTTTCACAAGAATGCACCAATGATGAGTAGCTACTCATCCTGAGGAAACAAATTTGAAATAAAATCCTGTTCATTTTGGTGTCAGTACCATACCTTTAAGGGGGTGATGATGTTTCTTAAAAATCCTTTTTTGTCGATGTTTCAAGAGGGTCTCCGAGTACTGAAAACTAATCCTGTATTCTTTTTATTTGTGAAAGGCATTGTAACGCGGCGGGAGAGCTGACTGCCTGGCATCAGGCAGGCAGCTTTCCAGCCACCGGCTGCTAACGTGCGGTAGTGCCGAAGCATCAGCCAGCTAGCTTTTGGGAATTCAAACCCAAGGGTAAAAATAAACTGGGATTAAGATGTTAAACAAAAATTCCTTTTCAGCGCCTCCCATCTCTCAGGAAATCCTGGTAACTGATGACCGAGAGAAAGGTGTACCTGTCTCTATAGGAAGATTGTTCTTCCAGCTAATGAGCTGATGTTGTAATGGCTCCTTTTTTCCCTAGGAAAACCTAATCAGGATAATAGGTTTCTTACGTTTGTGTTGTTCCTTTCAAAGATGATTAAAAGGCAATGTATTTTTTTTTTTTTTCTGAAAATGTGTTTGTAGGATAGGAGCCAGCCTTCTGCTGGTGACTGTATTAATGTGGAGGAGGGAGGGAAAGGTGACTTGGGGACAGTCTGTCTCCAGCGCTGGAGAGCTGCCGCCCGTCAGGAGGCAGGTTGTTAGTTTTGCAGCAGTCATTGGGAGACACGGGATGAGTCACGTGAGAGAGAAACTGGAGCATTCTTGTTAACAACGGCAGAATTAACAATTACTTTACAGTTGTGTTGTCACACGCTGCCAGGATTTCTCGGCTCCGCGTTAGTCATGCTCTCGTGGCCTCAGCCCCGGGAGTTCCTCTCCAGGGTTTGGGGTTTTTTTGGACTTGGTAGCCAAGCGTGTCTGATGAAACAGTTTGCTTTGCAGGGGTTGTTCAGAAAGCCCGTCCGCAAAGGCATATGTGGATGTACCAGGGGGCTGTGCAAAGATGGAGAGGAGTGAGAGCAAGTGGAGGATGGCAGTCCCTCCTGTCACAGAGCCTGCCGGGCTGCCTGGGGACTGACCCACACGGCAGAAGGCTTCTCTCTCCACCATATTGGCCTGTTCAGAGACCTCCTGGAGCTCCCGCACCAGGAAGGAAGCAGGTGCCTTGGGGAAGGTCACTGGGGTGAAGCTTCATCTTTCCCCCCTCCAGAGATGCCAGGTGACCCTTAAGCCCACAGAGATGGTGAAGGGGCTGCTGGTACGCAGGCAAGCACCAGTGCTAGCCGAGATGAGCCGTGCAACAGCCCAGGCCTGGGAGGGTGTGAAGGCAAAAGAACTCCAAAACACTGCACGGGGTTTATGATAACAGGACCTGTTAGAGCAGGTCCAGAGAAGGGCCACGAAGATGATCAGAGGGCTGG
>RSEF01000003.1:25611751-25634225 GCA_003993805.1 Himantopus leucocephalus | reverse complement strand
CTAGATGATCTCCAGAGGTCCCTTCCAACCCTGACTATTCTGTTAACATCCTGTGAACAATTTTAGCAAAACAGTTTAAAAGCACCTACAAGAAAAGTGACTTAATAAAAAAAAAATAAAAAAGAAACTACATCACACCAAGCTCATTTCCTTCTAGGAAAGAGTGGCCAGAGAAGAAGCCATAGATGCTCTCTGTCTTGATTTGCAAGGCTATGGCAGGGTGGCACAACATTCCTGTTAGAAAAGCTACAAAAACACTGAAAGGCCTGAGGGAGGGGGTTGATGCCAAGCTGGATGGGTAGCATCCTTGGAGGCAGCAGTGGCCGCAGACATTACATCACAAGCTTTCCATTACAGTCTGTTCTGGAGTAAGTCTTTTAATGGGTTTGTTAATAGCCACTGCTGGGCAAAGGCCTATGCTTATTACATTTGCAGATGCTAAGAAGCTCCAAGGTCTTTAAAGGGCAGGATTAATTCAAGATGTTATCAACAAATAGGAAAAATGGCCTGGGAAAGAAAAGAAAAAAAGGAAGGAAATTCAACTAGGACAAGATCAAGATCGTGGTCTTAGGCTGGAATAATCAAATGCACAATACAAGGTAACAAATTACTCTGCTTAACAAAAAGATCTACAAAAACACAACAAGGTGGTATTGCGGACCACAGATTAAACAGGAGTCCACAGTATGATGATACAGAAAAAATAAATATAACTCAGAGTTCTTTATCTTTATAGGAGTATAATCTTTTGGACTTTAAAGTAATCCATTCCTTCTACTCAAAAACATCAGGCCATCTCTAGCCTGGAGTATCCATCGGATTTGGGACACTGCATTCAGAGCAGGCGTGGGCCAATTAGTCCAGGGAAGACTGGAAAACAAAAGAGGGGATTGAAAGGTGAAAACCTTAGGTCCTCAAATGCATAAAACCCTATTGCAGAGAGGAGGAGCATCTGCTTTTTATGGTGGATAGGGTAAACAACAAGGAAGATTAAGGTTCAAAATTAGGAGAAACATTTTAATGGAGATGGTACAAAGGCATGGAAGCTGATTGCTCAGGGACGTGGCTTTTGTGTGAAGTTTGATGCCTTCTTGGCATAAATGGAAGCAAAACTGCTGCTGCACACAGCTGTACACATGTGCCAGGGGGTGGGAGAAACTGGACTGGGGGTGTGTTTGTGTTCTGAAATGGGATAGTGGTCAGGGCCCCGAGGGCACCAGCAGGGTGCCCTCTGCCCCACCCCAGGGCTCAGCTCCCCATCCTGCTGCTCTCTTCCACGGGTGGCCCAGGGCTGGGAGGGCCCCAGGAGAGGGTTGGACCCTGGGGTCCCGGGGTGCCCTGATGTGGCGCAGCCTGGCAGAGATGGGTTTGCACTGTGGTTTGTCAAAGGGCACCTCAAAGGCTTGGGTTTGAGTCGGGTGGGTGAAGACCCAGGGAAGTCCACTCTTTAAGGTGCTCACCTACCCACCGTCCTGCCACGATTGCCTCAGCAGTGTTTTCCGAGTGAATGCCACCTCCCGTTGTTGGACTTCTCTGTTTCCAGGAAAGAGTAGACATTTTTAGCAGAACTGCTTTTTGTTGGACAAATGAACCAGGATTCCTCCTTTACTGTAGAAAGCATTTGTGCTAAATGGACAATAACTTAACCAATTTTATGGTCTTTTATCCCATACAGCAGAAGAAAGCAAACTACTATCTTAAGCAAATAGATACTAGATAACAAAATAATTTATTTTTAATGCAGAATTTATGTTCATCAAGCCCTGTGCTGTCATTTTTTTTCCATATACCAAGAATTGCAGCCAAACCAAGTTACATGGCTCATCTCTGTTTTGTGATCATTTCATTTGTTCATAATTAATATGTCCTACATCCTGTAAACCCAAGCAATAGCATCCGAGAGCTTTTTTTTTTTTCGTCTCAGTAGTCAGTAAACAGGCATCTGGCTGAGACGTGCTTGGCATTGTTTAACCAATAGACAGTTGTGTTTTATGGGATTGTGGCACACTGGGCCAAATTCCAGTCCCACTGGAAATCCCTGGTCCCACTCCAAGGAATTCAGGATAAGGACAACAGAGACATCGGGACCCAGTTTTTTTATTCTGGTAGGTGGATCCATCAATGCGTTATTGACAGCTCTTCACTGATATATGGGATGTTGCTCTAAAGCTGTTGGCTGTTGTGGCAGGTATGGCGTGGATTTACATGCTCCGTGGCAGGTATGGCGTGGATTTACTTGCTCCATGCCAGGCTGCAAGACAGAAGGGGATGGGGGAGTGACTCAACATCTAGAAACTAGCGTACTAACTGGTCTGTTAACTAAAGAGGATGGCTTTTTTCCAAAAACTGTTTCTAAATAGCACCCAAAGACATTTTGGCTGCCTCTGCACTTGGTATTTCTTATAGCCCACACAATCCTTGTACCTGTTTATTTGGAGAGCTGGTCGGGATTCCTTAACCGGTAGCACTTGATGGAAACATGATGAAGAGGCCAATTTTGCTGCACTTCCAACTCAAGCGATTTAGGATGTAGTTTCACAATTGTCTATCTATTTTAGTAGTTAAGAAAATAAAATGTACCTAATTAAGTGAGGTTATCCTCCTTTGGCATGGGCTTTATGTTATTCATTGCACTTAGCAAGGTCTTATACTTCATTTTGCCTATTCAAGGTAAACATCCCCTTATAATCTACACTTAACTAAACCACCTTTCCAAAATCCTTTCCCATAGAGTATTTTACCAGGATCTCATTGACAAAGCCAGTTGTTCTCCTGTTTGAGAGGGGAATTACCTCTTTATCTTACAAAATGCATACTCTGCCGGGACTTGCCGGCCGGGTAAGGTATGAGCGTTAATACAGCGAAAGGCACCGTCTCCCAGAGTGCAGGAGGGGGGTCCCCACCCGGGGCCGGGCAGGAGAGCGCCAGGTGGCAGCCCCAGCCCAGGGGGGACCAACCCGAGCCCCCCCGCGGCAAGCGCTGCTCTGGTGCAGTGGCCAAGAAGAGCGGGAGATGCCGCCTCTTCTGCCTTTTTTTTTCCTTTTCCCTCTCCCTCCTCTCCTTCTCCTCATTGCTGCTTCCCACGCTTCTCCAAGTGACAAAAATTTTTCATTAAAAGGAACGCCGGATTCCAAAGCTCGGCTTCCTATTTGCACGCAAGGCTATTAATGAAACTATGTCATTATTTAAAATTTAAATGGAAATAATTTATTTATCCCTCTCCTCCTCCTCCTCCAGAGGAAGGCCAAGAGAGAGCCTGAGCTGTTTCGAATGTCCCAAAGCTCCTCCAGGAGCTTTCCAGGGTTCATGACTTTCTAGTGCGAACATGGTGATAGTTGCTTGCCAGCTAAATATTCTGTACATCGCAGGAACATTTTTCTGTGAGGGCAGATGGTGTTCGATTGATAGGCAGAATAATACATGAACAGCAGAGGAGATGTGGGTTGATTAAATAATTAGCATACTGTGACATTCTATTGCTTCACTGCAACTTAAAGCTAGGTCAAAATGTTGGTCTATAGTGCACGTCCCTCCCTCCTTTCTTTCTTCTGGTTGCTTTTATGTTCACTCCAAAGGAAAGTTTTCACAGAAATTATATCCTTTCTTGGTAGCAAAATGTAAGAATTTGTTACTCTGTTCTGCATGTTATGGAATAAAAGTAATAATATAAAGGAAATTAAATTTTGCTAAATGAATTTAAGTTGCCAGGCAACCCGTCGTACCCAGTGTGGGATCTACTCAAGCATTATAGTGAACAAACGGCTCAGTATGTGGCACAGACCAGTGTTTAGACCAGGACGGATGATGTCCGGAAGCCAGGGCAGTGCGGACTAGCGGGAGGACTGAAGGCTGGTTTTCAGTCACCGGGTCCGTCTGGATAGCTCTTCGCCTTCACAGTTGTTTTGCATGTCCACCAGAAGTCTAATTAGTTAATCTCATCAACTCTACCCCTTCCTGTCCCCCTGCTCTGTAATTGTACAATAACAATAATTACAGGCAGTTTGCTGTCATCCGAGGAATAAACATAGCAAACGTGCTTCTCCCAGCAAGGATATCATTGTTCACTAACTAAATACAACCCACTGAATTACTCATCCTCCTCTCTAAGTCCTGTCATCTATTCTGGGGGTTTGGGGACTTTCTGTGAATAAAAATGAAAGAAGTTGTCCAACTAAGAAATCAGTATCCTGTAAAGTGTTCGTGCTGACTAAAAAGAGAGCAGTATTGTTGGCTGCCGTGTAATCACTGGCCAGGGTGTAGGGGAGACATTGCCGTAGCACCTCGCAGGTCCGGGTGTCTGAGACTTTGGACGGTGTTGTGCCTCCACTAGGAATACTCCCCCTGTAAGCGTTACTGCTGTCTCCAGAGTAGTCTTCTAGATGTCCCCAGTGCTGCAGCTCTAGGGTCTTATACTGTCCAGGAAGAGTCCCACAAAGCTGGTAAATCTCATTTTCTTGTTTCACTTACTTTGAAATTAATGTTTTCCTAGCTGGTGTCAGTCCCCAAGGCAAGGATTAAAATTTCATGTTTGAGAACAGCCATGGTAAACTTGACCGGAGGAGGCAGTTCATGACCTGTGCTAAGTCAGGCTGACGCCGTGAAGGAAGAGAGCAATAGTGCTCCTGGAGCAGCTTGAGGGGACCTAAGTTCTCGCTCCGGTATCTAGCTGAAGGAAAAAGTTGAACATTTCTGTGTCAAAGTGCTGCAAAACAGCTATAACTGACAGCAAAATCAAACTATACAAGAAATGCTTATGTCAGTGGGTCCCCCCAGAGATTACAATTGGAAATCAAATTTCTTGAGGGTCTTCCGCTATTTTAGAGAATGAATGTTCAAAAGTTATATTAGAAGAATCTGGTAAATTTATATTAAATTCTCTGAAATATATTTTAATACAAATGCTATAGTTAACTATTTTTATTTCTATGAACAAACACAAAATATTTGTATCATGTGGAAGTGGCGTGTCAACTAGGAGTAATATAAAAAGAAATCATGTGCTTATAAATATGTATTGGGAAGGAGGAAACAGCTGCTTTCAGTAAAAAAGGATTGACGGAGCCTTCCACTGTGCAGCTGAAGGCTCAGCTGAAGACTGATTTGCCCCCTCCTAAAGTCTGCAGAACGTTTTGCTGCTCAGGTGTGTGGTGTGAAGACCAGGTACTACTCCTGAAGACACCTGCTGCCTCCCAGATTTCTGGGTGAATGTCTATTTGGAAATTATATTCTTCATTTCCTGTCCTAAACTCTTAGTATAATAATTGCCCCTTGTGCTAAGCAGTTACTTGCTGCTTCCAAGTGATTAAATTCCACTGCTCAGAGGACTTATTCCACTATACTCTTGCTTATCTTACAGAAGTTTACATAGCTTAATAAATGCATAATTTTAGGATTTTTAGGTATTACTGCTATTACTAATTTTTAAAGCAGCTTATTAATACAATCAAGCTGAGAGGTTGGAATTGTTGCCAATTTATGCCCTCCCTGCTCTTGAACTAAGGGAATGACATGACGAAGAAACTTTCTTACTTGAGTACCGAGACCCACAGCTGCATTTCAAAATGTAAGATAAATTGACTTAGATCACGCACCTCAGATTCATTTACTTGTTTTAATTTATAAAATGCACCTTGAAAAACATGTTTGCTTAATGTAAAAGCTCAAAGTCAAATAAAGAGGACTGGGCTGAAGAGAACAAACAATCTGAAACTGGCATCCCTTTAGCTCAGTCACAAGCTGCAAATTGACGGTGGTCCTAAAGTTCATATTCACCAGATGAGTTGCAGGATTAATTTTCTTCCCAACTTAATGGAAGGAAGAAACCCAATTGCATTCAGAATCCTCAGCAAGAACTAGTTGTTAACATTTCCAACTGTCATCAGTGAGACTGTTTGGAAATACAGCAAATCCTCCTTCCCCCTTGACCTCTGGGAGACTTGAAAATGCCAAGTATAAAGTATTCGCTATCTATAAAACATTAATAGAAATGGTCAGGTTTATACCAGGGTGCTTAGATGCAGATAGTAAAGAGGACAAGCTGTGAGTAGAAAGCAGATGATTTCTGAGTAAGAGTACAGTTGGAAAAGTGTGTTTATGGCATTAAGCTGTGATTCTGAAGGTCTGGGAGGGCTGTTCAGTTGAAATTCAGTGGGAGCGGTGGCATGATTCGTACATTACAACTCAGCTGGTGATGCTCATCTCAATTTTGTAACAAAACCCCAGACAAGCATAGAGAATTACCCAGCAAAATATTCTTATCAAGCTACAGATAGAAATGACTCAGCGGTCCCATTCTTGGTTTGAGGGACCCCTGAGACATGCAATAATGCACTCATAGTCCACACAGGTAAAGTGGCAGCAACGAGCCTTAAAAAACAGAAATGTTTGCTATTTGAGTGTTCTACAAGTAAAGGGGCTTGATCATGCACCACGTGAAACTCAGCCAACTTTCAGTTATCCTCCTTTAATCTGAAGAAAAGTTCCAAGGATGAGACTGAATAAAAAGCTCACAAAGATACCAGTTACAGTATACACCAGTCCTGCCCAGTCTCTATTTTCTTCTGGGTACTGTCAAACGTGTTTTAAGTAGATCTGTTTTATTGGGAACCTGATCTTAAGGCTATTTTCTGGTAGCAAAAATCTTGACCAAACAAACAGTTATTTTTTTTAATAAAAAACCCAGCCCTGCCCATTTTCCTTATAAACGAAAGCACCATTTTGAAGCTCCTGTGGGACTGGGACCCATGTGATGCTTTTATACGTCTCTCATACTGCATAAAATTACAGTGAAAAGGAGTTTATTCTTCTTTATTGTATATGTATACATTTTGGTATTCACCATTAGTTTAGAGTATTCCTGTTTAGCTATTGCAAATGTTTCCTTGTTTGACAACCTCTTTCTTATTTCCAATTAATTGTTTGTCTGAATTATAAAGAGGAGGTTGCCATCCCCCACTACCAAATACGCTTGACCAGCAGTAGCAATAAAACCTGCTAAAAAACCAAGGGAATTTTTAAGCTTGCATTCTGGATTTTAGCATCCATCTTCTGATTTACTGAGAAGGTAAAAGATGTGTACGAAGCATATGGATGATGCACTGTTCTGAAAGATGCTGTGACTAGAAGTGCTGAAACACGAGATGCTGACTCAAAGGTGAATTTATATACACCATTATATTTGTTTGGGTTTGTTCCAAATAATGGCGGAATGAATTTTAAAAGCTGCTCTTTCTATCTGGATGAAAGAACAAAAAGATTCAAAAACATCTTCAACATTTTGTTGCCTTTCTTTGGCATTAGCAAATACTCTTTTTTTTTTTTCCAGTCAGAAATATAAAACTTCCTGATGCTTTCATTTGTGCGGTACAAAACTATTTTTGAAACTCTTGCTACGTAGGAAAGTAGTCAGCTTCCTCTCAGAATTTGCCCGTGGACCTCACGAGAAAAGGAGCAGCCTGATGGCCCTGGTGATCCAGTCCTGCTGGACACCTCACCGGATAGCTATGGAAAGCCTCCAAAGGCAAACTTAATGCTCCCTAGTTGTTTGTCAGCTGTGTGCAGGTCTAGTCTCCCTGAATAATTTAGAGGTGGTTTAAGTTACTGGCATTGCAAATGGCCTTGAAAAGGAAAACAAGTAGTTGGTCTGGTGGGGCCCAAAAATATCCTAGCTGTGTCCCTGAACGTGTCTCTATTCATTCCCTCTCTGCTAGCAGGGCGACACAAGGCTTCCTTTGCACGTTTGTGCTCAAGTTTGTGTTCAGGAGCAAGCAGAGGTTTATTTTAGTATATTGGACTAGACACATTGATGTCCAGAGGAAGGATACTTTCCTTTGAGGCTGTACCGCATTTACTGTATTAATCCTGTTTCCCTCGGGAAAATTTGCTTGAACAAAGCTGGTAAGTCAGGTCCCACATCATAATTGTACTTTGTGTTTGCATTGCTCTATAATGCCTTTAGCCCTCTCATTTTCTGTTCATGCATTTAATTATCGAAGTGGTATTCATCCATTTTTAGACATACAAGTTGAATTAAAGATATTAAAGCCTAGAGGTTATGGTTTTTGTGGTTGTGGAAAATGAAGTGAGAGGTGTTTCATAATGATAAATAATACCAAAATTGATAAGCTATAGTTACTTTTCCACAGTATAATTATGAGTTTATTACTTATATCTTCAATGCAGTCTTAATCAATTGTATAAGTTTAGTGTCTGCAAACATAAAACCATTTTCTTATATGAGTTTAGAGGACTTTTTTTTTTTTTTTTTTNTTTTTAGACCTGTTCCTGTGAGCTTGATACAAATACTGCGCTGGTGCCAAACTGATGTTTGAACTTGTAAAGTGTGATTGAAGGAGACTGACGTTTTAGGGATTGGCACTATCTAAAATGAAATTTTAATTCAGTCATATATTGTACTTATAACTTTTCATGTCAGTAGCTTCAAAATTAAGTATATAGAAATAAAAGATTTCCATTAATAAATCTCCGTCAATCAAAAAAGTTGGCTTTGGTTTATTTCTCATCCTGATAATGAGTTTCAAAAATTATTAATAGCCTAACCTTGTTGATTTTCAAAAAGCCAGCATAGCAAACATATTTATTGTATGTATGAACTGCCTACACAATACCTGGAGTTTTTGTGTTCTGCATATTTGAAAAGAAACAACCCAGGCTTTCCATATCAAGGTAAATTGATTTCCAAAGCATGGATTTCAACCGTTAGTACCTAAAAGTGACTGAAAAAACCTCCATGTATGTAGAGACTAGTATGATACAAGTCTCTGGAAATAGATATATTTCGTAGGATACTTTGGGATATTGAGGACTGATACAGATTTTTAAGACATCCACAAAAATCAATACTGGAATATTATTTTAAGATTTGTTTATTTCTTGAGCTCCATAAAGCACTCATTAGAGATCTTTTCAGCTTGGGACAGCTTTATCATTAATGTTACCATCAATGATATGCTGTCACAAGGTACCGAAGCCAGTAGAGCAAAAGACAAAACAGTAAATGGCCCATGGCATATGCTGGAATGCAGCCACCCATTAATGAATCCACGTAGATAAACCCCTTCAATAACACTGGGAGATGCAGGTGTGTTTACTACGCAGGGGAGGGGAGCTCAGGCACAAATGCATATGTAACACAGTTAATGTAGATGTAAAGAAACAGGAAACTTAAAAATCTTTCTTACAAATTCTTTCATAGGGTAAACCAATAGTTTAGCAGAGCCGGCATCTCCTCTAGGATGTTACCTCCGTGAATTAATAGATCAGTTGTCTCTATGTTTTGAATATGTAGCTTTGATTAGAAACTACAGAACAAGATAAAAAAGGAAGAAGCTGTAAGGAAAGAGAGGAATTCACTTCAGAGGGAAAAATCTTTATCTTGCACATAAATGATATGAGGCAGCAATCTCTATTTTTCCGGTTTGTGTTTTAGACTCCATGAACTGTATTGTGTTTGGACACAACACATAATTGGTAAGAAGTAATACATAATTGATAGGAAGTAATACTGACTTGATATATTTCTGGCACGCAGTTGGTAACTGAGATAAAATGTTTAACCAAGAGCTGGGAGGTGACAGCAGAATTAGTACCTGGCTTGTTCATCCTGAGCTCCACAAAAGCTGGAAATTATATTTCCAAGTATTATTTCTGCGTGTCTGGGGAAGGCTCGCTCACTCTGAGCAGCATACAGACACAAGAGCATTCAAAAGAGACCTGTATATGAACGCATAAAACAATGCTATCTGGTCAAGTGGAAGATCAATTTCTAATTCGATACAAAGCTTTTCTCTTAAATAAATACTTTAATCGCAACTATCCCCTGGCAATGATAAGCAGCCCGTGGGGATCATACTGAGTAACACGTTCCTTGTATCACAAAGTTGCTTAAATCTGGGGCAGTGCTTGCAACAAGTAATGTAAAAGAATGCTTTTTATAACGAAGTAAATGAAAGGAGGGTCAGATTCAGGTATGAATAACTATATTATCCCAGGGGAACTGTAATGATTCTTTTGGTGATTTGGTGTCATTTAATTACAAGAAGGGCTGTGTAGAATAACATAGCAGAACATAACTTTTTTTAACAAAGAAGTGGACTTCAGATGTTGTCTGTGGTCACCATATATGCAAGCTCTTCACAACGAACTTGTGCTTAGGTTAGGAAAGCCATGTGTATCCTGGAAGGCAGGAGATAATGCTACTTTTTTTTGAGATTGCCCTTTTATTTGCAAAAGCCACTGTCTTGTGATTTGGTAGTGGGATTCTCTTATTCTACCCATCTAATTTGCACCTCTGGCTTGTGTTTTCCAGGGTGCAGCAGCTCTTTTCTGAGTTACTTGCTGTGCATTACAGTGCTACAGAAAATGTGGAGAGTGGAAAACAGAGGGGTGAATGGGAGGGAGGCTGGATGTGGACACCCAGGGATTACCAGCAAGAAAATGGTTGCACATGAAGCACAAGCAGGTTGAGGGAAGGATTTTTTCCTGTCCCCAGAACAGTTTTCAGTGGCTTTGGGGATAGGGACAGGGCACCACTTCTGTGTGGAAATCAGAGAAGGAGATTCTTGAAAGGGATTTCTGCAGTATGTGGCGAACTGAAGCTTAAAAGCATTGATTTAAGTACTCTGTATCTTACTTACGGATATGTTTCCAACATCGTATTACAAACTCTGTTACCTTGTGTAGCAGTTAGCACTCAGCCCTCAGAAACTCACTATGGAAATCACTTTACAAATGCTGCACGTTTTCTTGTGGTTGTAGCCTTTGAGCGCATTAGGGTTTTACTGGAACTTTTCCATTATGAGAGTATTTACAATCTTAATTCTAATATAATTAAGTGCTTTGCTTGGGAATTTTCATGATCACTAATTAGGTTAATACCGATCATTAGAACACAAACATAATTAAATTCCCATACTATTAAAATTAGTCACACATTTAAAGCTAAATTAAATTTGTCAACGGTGAGAATGAACAATGGCCGCGTTTCTGATTACACCATCTCGAAGTTTCCCAAATAAAACCTTCACTTACATAATAGAGATGGACCACGTGTGTGTTTCAACAACTATCCATCAGTAATAAACTAATTAGAGGGTAAAGAAGAACCAGGGCTGACATTCCAGAATATGTGAGGGAATCATTTAATCTGTTTTTGGGATGCAGAGGGAATTTGTTTTTACTTATATGCTTTTGTTTCTTCTTTGCTGAGCAAAAATAAGCAAGGGCTTCTGAAGATGAGATCCCCCTCAGCTATGCTTAGCAAAAGAGGTCCTCTGGGTCTGCTGGCTTCCTCAAGCCATTTAGAAGATAAGGCTTCCTTAGATGTCTTCCGCACCTGGGGATGTGGTGTTGCCTGGGCAGCCTTCTGCTGGAGGGCCGTATCAGAGTTTCCACAAAAAAGATAGCTGTGTGAAACACAACTGCTGCCTTCTAATTGCCCTGCATCCAGCTTTTACGGCAGAGTTTGGGCCCTGGGTTAATTTTATTGGTTGAGTCAGGTGGATATGTCCAGTGGGCTATCAGGCCAAAGCGGATCAGCAAAGCTAAATATTGTTGCTTTAGGACTGTTCCTGTCACGATCGTTTCTGATCCTTCAGGTTCCTAGGACAGGCGAAAGAGGCAAGAAGTCAAAAGCAATGGCTTCCGCAGGACTTCTCCCGGGAACCGGTATGAGAAAAGCTTGAGAGACCCTTTTTTGCATGTAAACCTCACCACGTGGTTCTTTCCATTGGTGGTGGGGAAATAGCTCACTGGATTTAATAGAAAATGTAATTAGGGTTAGCCTGAATTTAAATAATTGTTCACCTATTAAATAGCTATTAGCATACCCTATCATTTGCTGTCAGAGAAATGCAAATATGTGTCACCGCATCAATTCACAAGAACAAAGATTGGAAGCTGATAATTGTTACTGTAGTTTCCCAGCCCAGAGACCCAGGAGGTTTTTGTTCTTATATTACAAACCACAGCGTTTGCGATAGCCTCTCTGTTAGCAGCAGTAAACTAAGGTGGGTGTTGGCAGACATATAAAGACATATTTATTCTGCGTTTGCAAAACAGATTTACCTTCAGTGATGCAGAATGGAATATATCCAGAATCAAAGCACTGTACGTTTTTATATAGCCTTATAGTAATGATCCCATCCTGCTTCTATTAAAGATTCAACATTTTAATGAGCATTGGTTGAATAAGATCTTTTGGCCTGGGCTCTAGAAGTGCACCACTGTCTAAAAAATACATGTTATTAAGAATAACTGCAGTCAAATGTACCATTATGTATTTCTTTTGCAAATGGTCTCCCTGCGCAGGTACGTGGAAGTTATAAGTTTGTTAACTTTGGCTTCCTAAGCTGTAAAAGGGTCCCATAATAGCACTTTCTCTCGGCTTGCCAGGCATTGAAATTAACTCTAGAAAGCTGTGTAACAGACGATTCAAAAGAAAGCAGTATCCAAAGACACAGTGTTGTGTTGTGCGCGTTAATTACCTCCAACAAGAACTGAGTATCAGGTGAATATAATCCATAATATTTTTTCTCTTTTTAAGATGAAAACGCATGTTTCAGTAGTTCTATAAAATATTGATCCTAGGATAAAATTCAGGAGGCAGGTCTAATCCATGGCTATTTTTACATGAAGCAGTCCTGGATTTCGAGAACACTGTCACCTTGTATTCAGAATATGGTTTGATCTGTCTTTTTAAAATCACATTTCTTTGAATATAGATTAAATTTCTTTTCTTGGCATTTATTCTCATGCCACCAGTGTCAAAACTGAAACTGCAAGCATTGTGATAAAAGAAAAATTATTTCATTTCCCTGCAGCTTCTGTAATTGCCTTTGTGTCCTTTTTTGAACCACCGTTCTGTAACTCCGCAGCGCCGGTCCCTTCAGTGAGGAGCAGTTTGCTGTTCTGAACTTCTACGCCTACTATGGCAACAGGACCATAAAACACAGTGGAAAAACTCTGGTATCTCCAAGTTGCGTGGTAGCAAATAAACCTATTCTTTCTCTCCATTCATATTAATAGATTCTGTTCTTGGAGCTTAATTCTGTTCACTGCCCCAAGCAAAAAATGAGAGTGTTTAGCAGAGGTATACTGTGTTGGTGATAAAGCCGCCCCCGATCCTTTCCCAGGTTGGGCAAAATTAGCATAAGTACTCCATGCACACAGCTGCAGCCTTCAGCGTGCAGGAGCCTCTGCAACAGCTTCCCTTTCCCGAGAGGGGATTTTGCCAGTGGAATGACACTGGCATGGATTCATCAACCATACGCCTCCTCTCGCTTCCTACGCAATCTTTTGTACTGTCACCATGGATCAGTGTAGGAGCGCAGCTTCACAGGTCAAAGCCTGGTTAGACTCTGCTGAACACGCTTCCTAAGCGCTGTTCTCTCCCTGTCCCCAGATAGCAGAATCTATTTCTTTGGGCAAAATGTAAGCCAGATGGGATAATGTGTTTGAAAGCTTGAAAGTCAGATCCTTTGAATTTTTTTGCTTTATGATCTTAATTTATGCACATACGAAAGTGAAACATGGCTTTTTTCTTTCTCTCCTTGTCTCTTTCCTATCCAAAGCATCAAAAAAAAAAATCAATCTTTTCCAATAATGTTTTAAATATTTTTTTTGAAATTGAGAAAATTTGGAAAGATAACCCATGAAAAACTGTTCTGACAATTTTAAAACAAACCGTGAGCTTTATTTTTTTTCTTTCCCTTATCAGCTGTATAAGGAATATCTGTCTAAAAAAATGTTGATTTGTCTAGCACAGCATGAGCAGCGTGTGGTTGAGCTGGCAATAAAACACAGCTCTCCAGTGCCTGCCCAGTTCTTTATTGAGAAAACTATTCGTTCTCTCCCTACAGCTCCTCATCTATTACACTGGGCATCTTACAGTTTCTAAAATAAAGGATATGAGTTTTACAGAGAAGGTTTTCCTTAAAAAAATAAACCTGATTCCAATTTAAGAGCTCTGTTCTGTCTGTGCTCTGAATCCAAAAAGGCTCCAATGAAAACAAGCATGCACCGGGAAAGCAAAGATTCATTCCCAATGTGTTTTGGTGCCTTTGGTTACTTCAGAACAATGTGGGCACGTTTAATGAAATGCACTGACATTTTCAGAGCAAACTCCCAGATTCTACTGCTTCTGTGCAAATGGCAGTTAACTGTGGCTTCCACAGGGGACCACAAAAGTGTGTTGGATTTAGACTTTGACTTGTTACAAAGCCCTGTGCTGAACCAGGGAGGCAGTAGAGACAATAGACAGGGGACAGGTAAGTGTTAATAGGTTAACTTTATTGAAACAATCTTTTCCCCTAAGCACACTCTCACAAACAGCGAAAAGTTTGTCTAAATTTTCCAAAATGGAAAACATTGGGCAAATGTTTTAAACTTGGCAACTCTATATAGGCGATCAAAAACAAGGTATTGCAGGGAAAGTTGGGCAACTAAAATAACGGAGTGCTAAAAGGCTCACCCCATTAGAGTTATTACTAAGTAACTCTATTACTAAATAACTCTTATTACTGCCATCATTCGCAGGCAGCGATGGCAAATGTTTGCTTATTTTCTTTCCAGAAGCAGAAAGTTTTAGTGGGCTGGCATTTAACTTTGATGTTATAGCTCAGTGCTTTTTTTTTTTTTTTTTTTTAAACAATGATACATCTATCACTGGAGTCACTCAGGACTCTGCCTACTGAACATCGGCACGTAATTGCATACTTTCTGTTCAATCACGTATTGCTGGCTCATTTAGGACACAGAGCAGTATATTATCTTTAAAAATAAATGTCTGATCATTAACTGAGAAGATAAATGGTATTCATTTTGTGGATCTGACTGGTCTGATACTGTTGTAATATGCTGGCTTGAAACAAATGCAGACTTTTAGAAGACCAGTATATTTTGTGGCAAAATCTGTGAGTGGGAATTGTACAGCATGGATCTTATTTTGCATAAAGCTGGATTATCTCTACTCCTTTGGCCTTAACCATATCACGTGGGGACATAATTCTGCTAAAATTCCCCAGTATAAATACCTGCAGACAAGGTATAGTTCAGTTAAGGGCTTTGAATTGTTGAAACTGTAAGTCTCTCCTTAAATGTCGGAAACTTTTTCTATATAAACAGGACGCTTTATCCGTAGATCACAGTTGAAGCCTTGATCTCTAAGCTGTGTCCAAAGGTAGCTAATTGCCAACTCAAAGTAACTGAGATAGTGACATCCAATGACTTGCTCATGGTCATGCAGCAGGTTAGTGGCAGCAGTGGGAATATCAAGTCTTATGACTCCAATCTTGTGCTCAGTGCATTAGATCACAATTGTCTTATTTATATCACTGTATTTTCTGAAAGGTTGTTTTTGTTGTTTGGCGCTTTTTTCTTTTTTTTTTTTTTTTAATCAGNTTTTTTTTAATCAGATGCTTGTAAATTAAGTTGCTGGCTGTAATCAGAAATGTATTTATCACTGACTCTGGCTCGCAACCAAGCACACTGTTATTTTTGCAACAGGACAGCATGTTCCTCTCATTCCAAGGAAAAGTTAATTATGAGTGGCAGGAGGGTATGTCGTGATTTTGTTGTGACCAGTTGTCCTCTATTGTGTCACTATTGCAAAAGGCGATTAGTTTCCTAATTCTTGTGTGGTGCAACAGCATTGACTTCAATGAGCTGTAGTTTTAGTACGCTGATAAAATGAAGCAGGGTAGTTTTATTAAAGCTGGTCACCAATGGCAAGAAATAATCCTAAGGGGCACGTTTATAGCTGAGGAAGGATGAGAAGACAACCTCCCCCTACTGCCTATGCTTCAATAATCATCACATACCCTAGCTACGTATAATTTTCTTCATCAAGCAAGAATATTTTGTGGTCTATAACCCATCACGTTGTCAGAATGTGAGCTCTAACCTCTGCTTGCTGTGCTATCATGGTAGCTAACAGCTTCCACTTGAATGTTGGTTGTCTAGATTTGCCTTAACTGGGAGAATGGTACTCTGTGCCAAGGAAAAGGTCTAGTAGTACTAGTCATTTGGATGGATTAGATGATGGCACTGGTCTGCTAGATTGAATACGCTGGATTTCTGTTTATCTGTTCCTGATAGCATTGTTAAGATATAGCTGAGTGGCAGAGTGTTTCCATGCAACATCAGGTCCCATATGTTATCTCCTCTTACAGTTTGTATACTGATTCATTTAACTTAAGTCTATGGGTTCTTTTAAGTTCATTAATTCAGTTTGTATATTAATTCACATTTCATGAATTGTGAATCTTATCAACTTACTTTAATAGCTAAATGAGTAAGTACTTGTTTCTGTTTCAAACCATACTTTAGGCTAGAGACATGTAATAGAAATACCACTTTTCATAAAAAAATACTAACCCAAGAGAACTCAGCCACCAGAGAAACATTGATGCAGATGAGATCTCTTTGGAAATAAATTCCCTAATGGCTTATGGAAGCAACTTTTCCATAGAGAGAATGAACAAAGCCAAATTGTTTTACAATTATGTCGTCTTCCATGTTATGAATTGCCTGGTATCAGTGTCATTGTGTTATCCATATCCTGAAATACAACTTGTAATGTGTAAGTTTACATCGTAGAGATATGCCTTGCATTTATTTAGTGTAAGAAAAATCTACTCCATTGGATTTTCATGGCTGGGCAAAATGTCCAGAGTACATCTAGACCACCCAGTAAGTTTATTTTAAGGGATATAGATCCCTGCTTCAGGAAAGACTGCTCCTTAGCCTCATAAAAAGCTTGTAAGCCATTTGTCACACCAAAATTCTGGCCACTGGGTGGTACAGAAAAGCCTGTACTACGTCCCTGTACCCTACATAGTTCTCCAACACATTCACAGAAGGCTCTTCACTGTTAACTACCTCTTTGTACCACCATAACATGCCCAATGGCATGCAACACCTACCCGCATATCAATAAATGCCATGAATATACACTCTGATGGACTGCATGTAGCTCTTACATTATCTGACACATTTTGAGTAAAAAAAAGGTATGCAATAATAATGTCTTAGGATCACAGACGCACTTCATGAGAACCCAGGGCCACGCACAGTGTGGAGACATCCAGGCTGTACCAACAGACCCCAGGGCCGCTGGACGGTCCCTGGTCCTCTTTTATTGAGCAATGTGGTTACAGCTTCCACATCACTGTTA
Source organism: Himantopus leucocephalus (assembly GCA_003993805.1). Lineage (NCBI taxonomy): Eukaryota > Metazoa > Chordata > Aves > Charadriiformes > Recurvirostridae > Himantopus > Himantopus leucocephalus. The sequence goes on along the minus strand of RSEF01000003.1, from coordinate 25,617,034 downwards.
TTTATCTGTAAAATAAAGGAAATTTCATTTCCTTACCTTGCAATAGTGTTGTGGGGATCAATACAATGAAGATGTAACCAAACGAACGCGATTTCTCTCTGACTAAAATATTCTATTATGCAACAAATGATTAATCTCATTAAATAATTGAAAGGAGGGCCCAATCCTGACCTAAACTATATGATATAATTCCAGGGGAATGTTTTTCTCTTTTGGAGAGGCTGCAGTTGGAAGAATATCAAAGGTGAGGCTTGGAAATGGGTTCAAATGAAATGCAGAGCCAAAGAATGACCTACCAAGGATGCTGTGTGTGTGTAGAGGAGAGGGAATGAAGCACACAGATGATAACTAGCAACAAGGACCAATGACTTTGGGAGAACTGGCAAAGAAAATGGTGGTGGAGAATACAGCTTTCACTTGGACCACCTCTTGGACTGAAAACAATTTTGGGAGCCAAAAAGAACCGCTAAGGCAAAGTAATTGTGTAGATTGAGATCAGTCGTGGAGAGGTTCCAGATGCTGGAGTATCATGTAGCTGGAAAGAATGAAAAATAAGTTTAATGCTGGAAAGGGACAAAGAAGGCGGAAAGTTAGAAAGCACCCTTCTAGACAGCTGTCACTTCACAGTTTTAACAATACTGTAATAAAAAACCCCAGCACAGTAACTTGGTTTTCAAGATAATTTTTTTTATGTTTCGTAGTGGATTTATGAATATTTTTCACATTTCCTTTGAATTTCACATTACATTTTTCCCAAAGGTACTTGTGTATCTACCTCTCTTAGAAAAGATATGAGTACTAGATGGACATTTAATACATCTGAAATTAAACACTGTTTTATTTCAACATGTCTACCTTAAGCTTTTTGAAAAGCAGAGAAATTAAAATACATCTTCTTGTGAAAAACATTTAGGTGGCTAAAGTAAATTTAGGCCAAAGTCAAACTCACAACAAGCAGAAATACAGGTTTTAAAGCTATATGGCTATTACATTACTGCCTCTGACATATGTTTCCATACATTACAAACACACCTCATCCATTCCGCTACCAAACCAATCCTGCTCTAGTGCCAGCATCCCGGGGGGAATCATGTTTACTTGTCTGCTGTTCTACAGTTGGAGCTATTCCTGTTGACAGCCTCCTCAGTTAAATATACGTTTGCAGTATTCGAATTCTTTATTACCATGGGGTATTGGTAGGATCAGAGGATAATTTAGGCTGGAAGGGAATTAAGGAGGTCAGAGTAGAATATATATCAGTTTGTTTCTTCTAATGGAGGAAGCTGGGTCTTGGGGAAGGAGAGAGCAGGCTAGTTGATTAGCTTGTAAACACCTTGTTTTACGTACTTCAGTTGCAAACTAACCTCAGATTAGTTTGTTACTGAGTTTTCTTCTTTTTTATCATTTCTGCCTCTGTGAAGTGCCCCACTGATGAGTATTTGCATTTCAGAAATCTTTGTGGAGGTTTCTGCTAAATAACAGCCAGACTGGAAGTTGGGCAATTTGCAAGATCACATACTTAAGCTAGCAAATACAAAATGGTTTTAATGAACTAATTCAGTAGCTTTTTACTAATTACATAAAAAGATGTAGATAAAGCCTGAGTACTTCATACAAATAATACTTTAACTTTGTGATTCTACAGCTCTTCTGCAGAATTCTTAATCTTTCTGTAATTGTATAAAGGAGTAGTCTTTAAAAGAACCAGGACTATACTTCCAGTTTACGTATAATGTGGTTTTTTCATGGAAGGTGCTCTTTTAACAAGGCAATAGAAATGTTAATAAAAAAATGTATTTAAATTGGTTCCTGCATTTAACAGTGATTTTAACAATTCTGCAGGTTGCATACATTTTTAGTAAAAATGTTTCTTTAGATTCAATAGTGTCATTAATGCATCAATAGAATATTTGTGGTGCCATCAGAATGAATGACATATTATGGTAGTTATTTTAAAAGTAAGAACAGAACATATGTTCAGAAACAGCATTAAGAACAGCTCTGCTAAGTCCAAAAATCGGAGTAGATCATATGTTGCTGTATACCTTTGGAATATTTGAAATAACTAAAAGGCAAGCTAAAGCTTTTATCAGTAAAAAGAAGCGTGAAAATAGATGGATGCAGCTTTTTGAACCTTTATTACTTTTAAAATAATTTTTACAATACTGTTCTAGGGGCTAAGTCCAATGGGAAAGGAAAGTACTGAGTACTCCACAGGCTGAGCTCTCAGCTGTGCAGGAGGATACACAAAATAAGCCACTGCAATTAGAAAGAAATTAAATGCAGATTATATACTCTGCACAAGCCTCCCGGTAGGAACGGTTAAAGATACCAGTTCGTTCCAGAGGACCCTAAGAGGTCTGGCTGTGGCTACAGCCTTATCCGGTTGCTAAGGGGACAGTGTTTGTCAAGCACTTTGTTTTGTTAATAGACACTGTCATCCCTCTCTACAGAGACCAGTTTCTCCTCCTTTACATGCAGAGCAGCTACACAAAAGTACTCGGTGCAATCCAGAAGTGGTGGCTTTGAGCTAACCGGGTTACAGGTGGGAGGGCAGAAAAACAAAGCAGAGGATCAGAGAGCGCACTAAAGTCAATTAGAGGGCGATGAAGAGTGAGAGTGAAGGAAGCTGTTTCATGGCAACGAGAATGACTTCGTCAAGGTTAGCCAAGAACAGCAACCGTGGGTAGATTTGGCCAGGGCTAGTCAATAAAAGAGGACTGGCACACAAGCTGCAAGTAACTAACACCATAAACCACTTTGTGATTCTGTTATCATTTCCCCTTCCTTGGGAGGGCGATTAGCTCCCTGTGCTGCCACCACCGCCTATGCATGCACCACTTTTACGAGCTACCTGGGCCACAGGGAGATGAATCTCTCCCACTCCCATATTCTCAGTGCCGGTTGGTGAGCAATCAATCAGCTTTAAGAACACCCTGACAGAAAAACCTTTGTACCATTCAAAGCAATTTGAGATTAAAATGTTTTAGTTACCAACACTGCGACAACTTTGACTCTGCCTCTGTGTATGCTATGGTTTTACAGCCTGATGCAGCTCAGTCTCAATTCAAACCGTTTGCAGCCTCTCATTGTGCTATCGGATCGGGTCGTGACAGCAAGGTCATTTTGTGCTGGCATGAACCAGAGCAGTAGGCTCTGTTAGCATCCAGGTTCTTGCTCTTTCTAAAAATAGCCCTCCAGGAGAGCTGGATTGTATCTTCCCATCCCCTTTTAATATTTTAAGTACGAATAATGGAAATTGAATTTGTTTTTGTCCCATGGTATTACCTTTGATGGCTTTTTAATGAAGAAGATATATTCCATAAACAAAATAGGCATGACCTTCTGAATGGCTGTTTGTTCATACTACATATCGGCCTATTTTCATATCATGCTGTGGTTTCTCTAATTAGAAGTCCACATAACTGTTCTGTAAGAAAGTACGGTAATTCCCCTCCACTTGTATGTTGGCAGATTCATATGTGATAACTGTCTTTGAAAAAGCAACGGGGTTTTGTTGTTGTTAATTTGTATTAAATTGTATGTTTTGTTTTGCAGCAGTAGCTGAATAGCTCATTTTTCATATTTTGCTGGAGTTGCGTAGGCCATTTGCTGGGCTTTGAGATCTTTAGCCTGATTTCCCAAGCAAATGAGGCTTATGATAACATGCTCTCTTTGTCAAATGCCTCTAACTGTCAAAGCTGAGGGAAGCTTCAGTTCTGAAACGGTTGGTCAAGTTCATCAAGATCCCAAAAATAATTAGGTTCCCTCTAGTTTCATGAAACTAACTTCTGCGTAGAGGAAAGAGAATGAAATTAGTCCACTCATTGAAGAAAAGGCCAGGCGAATTAATCAATTATGACAATTCATCATTTATACTTTTTGTTCGGCAGCTTCTGGACTGTTCAAACAGCATGTGCAAAGCTCTGGAATAATTGCAACATCTCCTGTTATCGCTGGAGATATAACAGAGGATGTGATGGGGGTGAGCTAGGGATGTCCCACTGAGGAGGGATGGAGGTATGTGGTGAAGAACTACAACTGCAGGAAACCGCTTCATTAATTCAGCTTCTCACAGAAAAACTGGCATGGCCGCATGAATTTTGCATTAATTTGGCACAGGATTTTTTTTGGCACAGTTTTGGTTTGTGATTTCTGCGGTTTGTATGAGCACATGTGCTCATCGATAGGCACGTTTCTTTGGAATTGCACTTAACAGTCCTAGCTGTGTCTTCATGATGCTTTTGTTTTGGAACAGTGCAAAGCAACCCAGCGGAATAATGTTTACTTTAGTAACTTGAGCCAGTTAAGTTTTTTACGAGTGCACCAGGAAGAGTCAGTATCTAATTTATCCAGCTCTGAAATCTGCGTGTGACTTGTGGCTAACTGAACATCAGCTAGAATAATTAGGCACCAAAAATCACATTTTTATTTATGTTTTGAGTTTGTATTTCTGTAGCAGATGCATTGCCCATAGATTAACAATGTGAAACTGAACAAAAATCTTTGCCTTAGCTCATAGGACCTTTTCCAACTGTATCCTAGTTGGAAATCTGACCTTGTGGAGTCCCAAATCTGGCAGAAGGAAGGTGCTGCTGGAAATATTCTTTTCCAGTTTCTCAATCATTTATGCATGAATATGAAGTGACACACTGAGTGGTATTTGGCCAAATAATTTGCTTCAAGAGTCAGGTTTATGATCCTTTTCCAACAATTGCAGACTTGAGGGTATCTGGTAGATCGCTCTTACCAGATGCAGCTATGTGATTTCTGTCAGAGGGCCCAGGCTGTCTTTCCTAGCTTTCAATAACTACGAGAAGTTAAGGAAGAGTCACAGACTATTTACTCAGTGCCAACAACTTGATAATGCAAGCCTTAATATTGAAAGGTCAGGTATTTAATGTCCTAATAAAGAACACTTTGTGTGCGAACCTAATCTGGATGGACGTTAAGTTGCAAATCTGATTGGCAGTGTTTACGAAGTAGTTGCCAAAAAATTCTTAGGGAAAGCTGTAAACTGATATCCCATATCAGCTAGGGCACAGCACGGCATTATATTTCTTAGCCATCTTTTCATCTGCTGGAGCAACTTTGGGAGGTATCTCTTGAAGATATTTCAAAGGTTATGTTTTCATTCAACATTATGGGTTAGAGCTTTTCAGTTTGTCTGGTTTTCTCTTCATTTCAACACTGATGTACCAGATAATAGGTAGGATGGCTCTACAGAGGGATCTGGACAAGCTGGATCGATGGGCCAAGGGCAATGGTATGAGGTTCAACAAG
>RSEF01000003.1:25597373-25611651 GCA_003993805.1 Himantopus leucocephalus | reverse complement strand
GTCAGGATTAAAGGGAGGGCAGGGACAGGTGACATTACAGTGGAGGGGGATCTGCTACAAGCTACCTGACCAGGAAGACTGAGCGGATGAGGCCCTCTATACACAGATAGGAGCAGCCTCACGTTCACAAGCCCTGGTCCTCAAGGGGGACTTCAGCCACTGTTAGAGGGACAACATGGGAGGGCATAAGCAATCCAGGAGGTTCCTGGAATATGTTGATGGCAACTTCCTTTTTCAAGTGATAGAAAAGCCAAAGAGGAGAGGTGCTGTGCTGGACCTTGTTCTCATCAACAAGGAGGGGCTGGTAGGGAATGTGAAGCTCAAGGGAAGCCTTGGCTGCAGTGACCATGAAATGGTGGTGTTCAAGATTCTTAGGGCAGCGAGGAGGGTGCACAGCAAGCTTACTACGCTGGATTTCAGGAGAGCAGACTCTGGCCTTTTCAGGTATCTACTTAGCAGACCACCGTGGGATAAAGCCCTGGAGGGAAGAGGGTCCCAAGAACGCTGTTTAACATTCAAGGATCACCTCCTCCAAGCTCAGGAGCTTTGCATCTCAGCAAAGAGAAGGTCAGGCAAAAATGTCAGGAAGCCTGCATGGATAAGCAAGGAGCTCCTGGACAAACTCAAACACAGGGTGGAAGCCTACAGAGGGTGGAAGCAAGGACAGGTAGCCTGGGAGGAATACAGAGAAATTGTCCAAGCAGCCAGGGATCAGGTTAGGAAAGCTAAAGCCCAGATAGAGTTAAATCTGGCCAGGGATGTCAAGGGCAACAAGAAAAGTTTCTACAGGTACATCACTGATAAAAGGAAGGCTAGGGAAAATGTGGGCCCTCTCCAGAAGGAAACAGGAGACCTGGCTACCTGGGATATGGAGAACGCTGAGGTACTCAATGACTTTTTTGCTTCAGTCTTCACCGCCAAGTGCTCTAGCCACACCACCCAAGTCTCAGAAGACAACGTTAGGAACTGGGAGAATGAGGTACCGCCCACTGTAGGGGAAGACTAGGTTTGAGACCAGCTGAGGAACCTGAAAGTGCACAAATCCATCGGACCTGATGAGATACATCTGTGGGTCCTGAGGGAGCTGGCAGATGAAGTTCCTAAGCCACTGTCCGTCATTTTTGAGAAGCTGTGGCAGTCCAATGAACTTCCTACCGACTGGAAAAGGGGAAACATAACCCCCATTTTCAAAAAGGGAAGAAAGGAAGACCTGGGGAACTACAGGTCAGTCAGTCTCATTTCTGTGCCCAGCAAGATCATGGAGCAGATCCTCCTGGAAACTATACTAAGGCACATGGAAAATAATGAAGTGATTGGTGACAGCCAACATGGCTTCACTAAAGGCAAATCATGCCTGACAAATTTGGTTACTCTTTACACTATTGCTAATTGCACACAATTATTGAGTTACAGTTCTGTCCCTTTGTTGTTATAAATTGCATCCAAATGTTATTGAATTACAGTTCTGTAACCCTTCACGTTAACCTCCCACATCACTTGGTAACAAATTCGGAATTCTGTCAGCCTTTAACTTCTCACATCAAGTCTTTCAGATGTAGACCCAGTGGAGAGTCCAGTGGATTCCCCAAGGGGCTTTCTTCTGATACTCTGACAGCCTCGGTTAATGAAGCAGGTCAGCTTTGTTATCATCTGTGGGCATCTGCACTGTCAAAAGATCTGCCCTCTCTTGTTCTTGAACTGCTTTTACAACCTGTTCATTATTTCTCACATTTCTAGACCCTTCTATATCCCTTTCTCTGCCTAGTCTCCTTTCAAACAAACAAGCTGCCCCTTAAATACTCTTTCCCCATTGGTCCAATTTGCTACATCCTTTCCCCAATTTCATGTTTCTAAAACCATTTCCTAGGTAATCTTGGTCCTAAATGGTATTACTGATGTTGTTACCTAGGGACTGATGGATTTGCAAGATTCTACCCCTGCGAAAGTTGCCCAAGACTTCCTTTCTGTTGTCTGCTTAATACCAATTGCATATTATTTATTTTATACACTAAGACGGCAGTCTACTTCAGCCTTTTTTCCTCTACCTGGTTTTGATTGTGTGCTTTATTTCTATTCCACTTAGCTCTTTCTTGGTTTATACACAAGTGGCACAGGTAGCAGTGCAAGGAACATACCTTTACGTGCTTTTTATCATTCTGTTTTTTGCTCACACAGTATACTACTTGTCAGGGAGCAGCGAGGGACAGCTGGTCCCTAAGGGAAGAGGAGCTGACCATAAAAAAAAGCAGGCAGAGGCAATGACCTCACCAGCAAGGGCTCAGTCCCTCCCTAGTGGCGGTATCTCAGAGTTGGCTCTGAGCCCAGGATGCCAAACCTCCAGCCCCTTGCAGGAAGAGTGGGATGCTCTTAGCTCCCTTCCAGTGCTCTCTCTCAGATGTTCCATCAAAAATCATTAGCCTTGCCATCTGCTGATCATCTCCCCGTTTTCTGCAGAGACCCTGTCTTGTTATGGGGTCCAGTACTCCAGCAGAACTTGTTGCTCACAATGTCAGTCCTCCCCTAGATTAGGACCAGATACCTTTCTGTTCTTTGAAGAGATGATTGGAAGCGAAGAAACTGGTGAAATTTAACAGCGTTAAAGATTAACTCAAATTTAAATGGTGGCTTTTCAGTTATATCTTGCTTATGTGTTTGGAACTTTAGTAGTATTTATTAATGATCAATTCTGATAAGTATAACTTTTATGAGTTAAACTCTTATAAGACTTTTAAAAATGTGTGTGTTTCTGTTTCTTTTAGTATCTCCTGAAGCAATTGGATTCCTGTCTGCTGTCGGGGTGTTCATTATTCTCATGTTGCTACTTTTCCTATATATTAATAAGAAGATGTGTTTTGAAAATGTTAGTGGGTTCCCAGATCTCGATTCAGGATACACTACAAGAAAGAATTCACAAGATAAACTTTGTAAGTATCTGAAATACAGTATACTAAACTTAATTATAAGAATGCTCATTTTTACAAGGATGTGTAAAAATACTCAAATAATCACTTGACTCAAGTGATGAAAACACACAATGTTGACTTTTCCTGTGACTGTGCAGTATGTGGAAAGGAAGAAACCTTTGTATTCAAAAGCCACAGAAATTCAACAGCTCTATAACCAAAGAGTTAACATTTACTTGTGGGAAGATATTTCTCTTGCACTATGAGAATACTCTTGAATGTTTTTTTTAAACGTTCCATAACTGTGTGTAATTAAATCTTCTCAAGTAAATTTGTGAATGGGATTCTTGGATTTTCACTCAGCCTGTTAAAATCCTTCACCAGCCTTTTGGAGAAAGGTGGGGTTTTTTTACTCACCTGGAAAAGAATTTTGAAGAAGTAAAACATTAGAAACTAAAGACATCTGATCTCTGGCTGACAAATTATTTCTTTTTTTTTTTTTTAATAGAACGAGGTCTTTAAGGATAATGTGAAATTAAAAAACATTAGGCCTTGAAAAAGATACTGAGGCTTGATAAAATAACCCCTTTCTACATTTGGGCTGTGGAAGTTGAATGGGCTTTGTTAGCTGACTTGGGAGGAAGAGACAGGCACCAGAGAACAGAGTGGGAAATTTGAGAGGTTTTCTTCCCTTCTACCTCTCTAAAAGGAGCAGCTAAATTTTTATTTTCAGTTTTCTTGGAGACAGAAAAAGTTCTTGCCCCTGGAAATTGTCTGTCATCTTAACTTTCTTTTTGCTACAAAACAAGTCTTCATGTTCTGAAATATCTTACGTGATGTAAAAGACAACAAATATTTTGGGGTGAAGAAGTCTCCATGATGCATGTTTTTGTTCGGCTATTATGGTAAAAGCTTGTTTTAGTGTGACATTGATGAAAGTACGTAATTTAAATGTCTCACAACTTCTTCTTTGCAGGTTAGAATAAAAAAAAAAAGTGTTTCCACCTCACACAGTTGTCTTAGTTTTGAAAATAATGAATTTTATTGTGGCTAGTTGATGCTGCAGTTGATGAAAGACTATGTTTTCCTGGTTGATTGTGGCTTCATTTCAAGATATTTACTTAGCTGCTTTCTTACCATTTTCAATGCATATTGAATGGAAAGAGCAAAGCTGCAACTTCCGCTGGTAAATGTATTGAGTTTGAGATAGCAAAAGCAAATAGCTCTGAAATTGAACTTGGAGAAATTGAGTTGATCGGTTTGTGAAACAGAGGACCTTTCTGTGTTAAAAGTTGTTGCTGAATAGATTGGACCAATGGCGTTTTTCAGAAACCTCCACCAAAATCTGAGCCTTCCCTCTGTGTCTTCTCTGGTCGACACGCTCAGCAGTGCTGTGGATGATCTGACCAGTGCTGTTGGAGACGTTGGCTACAGTGTAGCTGATTCAGTAACAGAACAAGTAACAAGCATGATAAATGGCCTTCGTGCAGAAGATGAAAGCTCCAAAATAAAGAATGATAAACCTGTGCAAGGGAGAGAGGAACATACACCATCATTAGCTCATTCTCAGGAAATTAATATGAAAGCGAAGAGGGGTATTGCAGAACATAAAGAGACTCATTATACTAATTCGTTAGGTTTTGTAAAAAAAGATACTAGTCAAGATGGAGTATCTGGCCATGTTGTGGACAAAAACCAGTGCCAGTTAAAAGGCAGAGATAGTGATAACCAATTAAGTGACACGGAAGTACCTCAGAATTCGAAGAATGTAGGAGGACCTTTTAAAAGGGAAGCAGTGGGAGGAAATGAGTGTTTTGTAAATGCTAAGTTCTTGAAGGATACTAACCTGAAAAGTAATAAATGTACAATGGAGCAGTCTATTGAGGAACAAGATAATTGCCTACATGCAGTATCAGATAATTCGAATAATTACTTGCATAGAAAAATCAAACCGCAGTCACCTGGAGTTGATTTTAAGGATTCTGAAGAAGTGCACAGTATGAATGTTCCCCAAGATTTAGAAACAAAACTTGTGGAAGTACAGAAGCAAAAATTATCAGACTCCAGCTTGAAGAAGACACACAATGACCATCCCAATTGCATTAATGAATTCAGAGAAAAGAAATCTGAAGCCTTTTTTGACAGAAAAGGAAAATCTGTATCAAAGTATGAAGACACTGTGTCAACTACAATTGCAAAAGCGAGTAAAAAGAAAATCTCAAAGAAATCAGAAAAGAATTCAAAAGAGCTATGTAATAAGAAGACAGCAGGAAAAGGTGAGGAGTCCATCAGCAAACTGCGTTCTTCAGCCTTTCCTGAAACTTATGATACTTCCTACTTTTTTCACCTAATTTACATATTTAATAATAGTGTTTCCTGTGGATGAAAGTAGGTCTGTGTTGTCAGTGCTTCATTCTCTAATTATGTTGATATTTCTTGGAAGTTAATTACTTTTTAAAGTATTACTTAAAGGAACTGATTAATAAATGGCTTTCCTATGTTTTAACTTTTCTTTTTCTATATGCGGTTTTTCTTACCTTCTCTGCAGTGCCTTGTGTGGTTTCTGTTGGAAACAATGAATTAATTAATACTGGAAAGTAACACTTGTTCTGTGAAAGTGGTTTTTATCTTGTGTATTTTAAGTGTTGCATAAAACGTGATTAAGATGATAAAGAGAAAAAACCCTTCTGTTACATTTACATTATAGTAGATCTTCAGAATGTATTTCTGGGATATCTAAGATAATAATTTCAAGACACAAAACTCAATGACAAGTGGCAATTAAGTGATTTTAAGTATAGAAAGAACCGAATGAAGCTTGTCTTAAAGGAAGTTGTAGTCTTACAAAGAAAACCCGTGTATTGTTGATATGGATGCTGTGTGTACCATCTTCAACATCCAGTCTGAAACAATATGGCAATGGGATTGCAGTAATAGTTTGTGGGTAAGAAGTAAAACCTTGCATTTTTACACAATTGTTTTGCAGGCTGTGGAGTGAATTTTTAGAAAGCAACACAGGCTTTTCTGGAGATGCTCTTTCTGTAGCGAAGTGAATTATTTCATAATAAATACCAGGTTTGGGGTTTTTTTTCAGTGTGTGTGTTTTCCCTTATCTGAAAATTTCAGTTATTTCTTTTGTTCGCTCTTGTTTGTTTGTTGAAATTTGATTTAGGAGGTAGTTTCCATGTTTGTATGATAAACTGTGATCTTACCTGTTATTTCTTTATTCAATATAATATTTATAAAATATATTCCCTATCAATAATGGCATTTTAGGTCCTATAATAAGCAAATGAATAGTTTTCAATAGGTTAATAATTACACATGACCTGCGTTAGCCAAATAGAGGGAAGCTTTTAATAAGAACAGGAATTCTCTTAGGCAAGTTTCCAACTAAGATACAAAAATCAAAAGAGAAGTGGCAAGGAGAGGCATAAAACCCTGAGGATTTCTATTAATGTGCAGGAAAATTTTTTCCCAGGCAACTGAAACAGATTTGTATTGTTGATTTAAAAAATGTTTGCATGTATAGCTTGTGTTTTAACTTTAATGAGATTTTTAAGTCCTCTGAAGAAGTTTTGTTTCATAACTTGTAGTAATAGTATACGTCCTCATTCTTTTTATTTTATGCTCAGAAGTGGAGAAAAAATACCTGCCATCACTGAAAACTTCTGGATGCTTACACATGTCAATGTATTATTAGAGGCATAACTTTCAGCACTTCTTTCACACATTGCTACCATGTTTTATACTATTCTATTATTTAAACTTTATGCAGACTGTTTTATGAACCTAATTTTATATTTCTGAATACATTTCTTGTAATGATAAATGGTGCATTTAATACTGATGTCTGGCACTATATTTTAGTGCTGGTATGTCCTGCCGTAATTATAGCTGTGGAAATCTGTGGAAGTTTCCTAGGTGGTAGGTATCAACCTGTTGATGGCCATATGAGATACCAAATTTTACTCTGTGTATGAGCAAACAGGCTCGTTTTTCTGGGCAGCCTCTTGCAGTGAATCTGCTAGCCAGAATATATCCTACTTGGTATGATATTTTCAATAAGTGATCAGTGAAATTGAACTTGCTTTATAGCCATCTATACATTGGGAAGAACCATATCTGTCAGAGTTGAATTAAAATTGCTAGCCTAGAGTTGAAAGATCTAGTTGCTCATTAGCAGTCTTTTAAGCCACCAGTTTTCCTATAAATACTAAATTAAGATTACGTACACATTGCATGTAGAGCTGGTAGCACCATCTGCAGTTAAGGTTTCCTGACATTTTCCATTTCAAGACCTTATTTTCAGTTGCTTGTAACTGTGTGCCAAATTTGAAATATTTGGGATGAAATTTGGCATGCTTTCTGTCTGAGACTTTTTTTTTTTTTTAAGCTATAGTTTAAAATCTTTAGCTATTTCCAGGAAAAACATGCTCGTTGTCTGTGCAAAAAAAAATACATTTCATATGCACTTCACTAAGATGCTTTGTCACTTTTTGTACTTGAAATGTGGGAGAGCACTTTTCCCATGTCAGAGATGCCCATGTTCTTCTATGAAAAAACGTGTAAGTTTGACGAAATTATAAGTCTTTGGAAACTTTGCCTTTGGAAAAGGCATAGTAAACACTTCTTGTAATTTGCTTGTTAAATTCACTGACCATCCCATTTGCACTCATATGCTTCATTGTAGGGTTTGAAGAACAGAGCAGGTCTTATCCTGCTTTTGATACTTACAGTTACTGAAGGACTCTGGAAGTTTGAACAGAAGAATTGAGAATAAACATGACTTACATGAGGACAAAAACTTCCTGAACAAATGTGACATGATGCAGGTGGTAGACTGGGATTTGAAGTAGGATGGATGACAGCTATGGAGAGAACTGATAACATTATATGAAAGTGGAGAGACTAAGGGTGAAAGACTAAGGTTACGTGAGTAGTTGGTTAGCTGCAAATAAGGAGAATTTGGGATTGAACAGAACAAAGAGAATAAAGAGCAAATCCCCGTAAGAGACCAAAAGTGGATGCTTGGAGCAGGAACCTGGAGTATGGGGCTGGGAGACAGGATAAGATTCTACTCCTATAAGTGTAACTTTGCAAAAGATGTCTTACCTAAACTTGCACCATAGGCTTTTCTGTATGAGTACCAGGGAGAAATAGACCTCTGAGAACTGATTTTACTCAGCTACTCTACAGGCTTACCTCAAAGTGGGAAGGAAGGACGTCTGTAGTAGGAAGAGGCAAACACTTGACTGTGAAAGAGGCCTAAATGGCTGGTGTAGGTTGAGTTACTTCAATTTTAACTGGCTGAATTTTGAGTAAGCTGAATCCCTCCTTTAGTCAGAATACCCGGGCAGAGGAGTCAGACTGGCTGGGCATGAAGACAGAGACTAATGGTAGCGGAAATGCAGAACTAGAGCTAGGACAGGGACTGGGAGGAGGCCACAAAGGCAGGGAAGGGAGAAGTGGTTGAGTGGCTGGATGGCATGTTAGACAATATTCCCTTGCTTCAGGAGCTGAGAAACAGCATTAATGGGTATCTCGGAGCTCTGCTGGTAATGGAAATCTGTGGGCAAATCATATACCGTAGGCTTGCTCACAGAGTAGTGGTAATGCTGACCTTTAACATGAACTCTTTTAATGCCTATTAGAGTTTGAGATCTACAGAANAGAGCTCTGCTGGTAATGGAAATCCGTTGGCAAATCATATACCATAGGCTTGCTCACAGAGTAGCAATAATGCTGACCTTTTTTGAGTTTACATGAACTCTTTTAATGCCTATTAGAGTTTGAGATCTACAGAACCTCTGCATGGCATGTTAAATTTGGACAGAATCCGTTTGAGGTTTGGAAAAGGGAGGGGGAAGCTTTCCTTTTACAGAAATAAAAATGCAGCTGAATCTTTGACTTGTGGGAGAAAGTCATACTTGAGATGTAGTTGGAAAAAGTTGGCCAGAGGAGTGGGCATTATAGAGGAACTGGTATAAAGGAATTAACGAGACGTTTTTTCTGAGATGTCTGCAATGAGAATCTGCATTAATTTCAGTTGTTGAACAAGGGACTGTTTATTGTAAGTTAAATAAAATTGTGCATGCAAACATCTTTCACTAGCATTTTCCCATTTGTTATTCTGAGTTTAAGCACTGCTGACATAAATACCCTCAGACGATTTTGTTGTAGGCTTCTCTTTGTAAATCAGTTTTGTTTCTACCTTATACTGCATGCTTAAAGCAAAAATCAGCTGGGAATGGAGGATCAGGAGCTGCCTTTTTGATATGTTAGGTATCCAAATGTAATATTGCAGCAGTGTTGGATTTACTTTACATAAATTATTTTGAGCATTTCTTTACTTAATGAAGGGTTTCAAGAACTTCAGTGTGTGCTGCCTTATATAAATGGATCCATTTTCTGTTGAATAAGTTTTAGAACGTTTTTTTGGTGCTTAATGACCTTTCAGTTTTTCTAGAAAATAAAAATAGCTCTCACCAATTACAAAATCACATAATACTTATAATTACAACAAGGTGATATTTTTAAAATATTACAGAAATTTTCATTGAAATAGCTTAAATATCTTCAATGATAACCTCTTATGGTTATTTTCTTGTATTCTGTTTTGAGCTGTAGTCGATTTGCTTTATTTTATTCAAACAGACAACTCATATATGAGTAAAGACCAGCATGGTTCATCATCTGAGAGTGAAGATGAAGCACTGGGTAAATATCATGAGGCCTTGTCTAGAACCCAGAGTTCCAGGCTGCCAGTGGTGGATGGCAGACAGCAAAAAAACTATATATGGGAAACCAGACAAAAATATAGTCCCCTGTCTGCAGAATATGATGGATACAGTAGTGAAGCCTCAATAGATGAAGGTAAGAGTGATTTAAAAGCATTCCTTTTATTCCAAATTTCAGAATTATATTCTGGATAAGTAAGTCCTAGATGAGGACAGCTTGACTTACAAATAGTCTGCAAGAAGTATCCAGATATCTTTTATATTTGTGCATGCTCCAAAAAAAAATGTCACGGCCTTGTGCACATTCTTCCGGAAATACTGCAAATGATATAATATCTTGTTTTATTAAGTTTAATACAATTTTATCATTAGTCATTTTATTTTGGGGAGAATTTAAACTGTTTTGCTTTAGGAAGGGAACATGGCAACTCTTGATGAATTCTGTGGTCCTATAGATACAAAGAAGACATGTTATTTCTCTGTTGATAAGCTGTCATAATAGCAAAGTAAACAGAATTGATTATTGGTTATGGTGCATTGCAGTGTGCATTACTGGAATGTTGTGTATCTTTTCTTCTCTTGAAATCCTAGAAGGAAATTATTAGAAAGATTAGATTAATGTAATTTTTCCATGGAGTTAAAAGTCAGATGTTAGCAATGGAAGTTTTCTTTTGTCGTATATATCACTTGATTTTTAGTAGGGGTGACAGCCTGACGTAGAGGCTGAGAATTCTGCTGTCAATATTTTGTCAATATGGTTTTTGTGCTTGAAAATAGCTGTATGTAAGAACTGTATCTATAGCCATTTTCTAGCACAAAAAGTAAGCTTTGATTGAAGTTACTTCAAAATCAGACTAATATAGACACTGTACTATAGTAAGATATTCATTGGTCTCCCTTTAATATGTTGAAATGCAAGATTTTTTTTAGAGAATTGGTATTTTCTAGTAAAAGGTGGATACATGTAATTAAAAGTCTGTGTTTACATGTTCTATACAGTCCAGAAGTGCTTGAAGAAAGTTACATTTTCTTGAAAATGTTAAATTTTCTGCTATGTGATATAAAAGTCTATTTGCCACTGAAATTTGAAATCAGTGCATGCTCATTTGTAATTCCAAGTTAAGACACAAAGGACACGAAAACCATAATTGAACTAAGTTGCAGAGTAAGAGGATTGTTTCCTGATCATCAGAATTTTCAGTTTTTTCCTTTGCTGTTAAACTGGTGGAAGGCTGGGAGTCTGAGCTCCAGCAAATAGGGAAGGAGACACAGATGTGAGGTCAGGCAGTAAGAACTGATCCTTGGACACTGTGATGGAGAAGGATAACAAGGAAGAGGCATAGTGAAAGATTCGTGTTTGGTTTTTTAATATCTACTGAGATCTATCAACAACATTGGTGGGGGGAATATGAAAGATAAGATGCTAATTTTTTGTATGGCTCATGCCACTGTTGGGAAAGAATGGTGATGTATATTAACAGGAGTTGGAAAACTCAATTGTATTTATTAGTAAATAATACTAGATACATATTATACCAGAAGACTACTTTCAGATACCGAGAATAATGTCTCTTTTCAAACTATTGAGGTCACTTGTTGAAGTTATCATAGAATAATTCATGTTGGAACGAACATGTGACATTCCTCTCCCTACTTCCCGGTTCAGATTTTTTTTATCCTACCTACTTATTTTCTCAGTGAAAAGTTCTCAGTTCATCTGAGCTTTTTACTTTGGCTCTATAAGAATTAAGCTCCAAAGGTGGCGTGCTAGCCTGTATTTCGGTTTTTTTGGTGGGTTGTTTTGGTTTTTTTTGTTTTTTTTTTTTTTAATAAAATAATTGTCTTCCCTATCATCCTCTCAAATCATAAAAATTCATAGTCACTGACTTTTATCTTCTTCTGGGGAATGAGATCTGCAGTCTGGAAATCTATATCACGGTTAGAGTCTACGATGAAAGAACCCAGTTGGCAAGTCCAAGTATTGCATCAGGAAAGTTACAATGTTTCCCCCTCCTCCTTTTTCATTTTTTCTTCTATTGCTAAATATATCTGTCACCAGCTGCTATCCCTTCGCAACGCTCTTTCCATTCAGGAAGCTGGCTGGATGTAAAACCCATTTATATATATGCATACACATATTCACTCTAAAATTAGTATGCAAATTGAATTTATTACAATGAAAGAACATTCAGGGTTTGGAAATTTTTTTTTAAAGTAAAAACTATCAAAACTTTCTAACTTAGAAAATTGAAAATTTTTAGCCACATACTTCTACTTGCAAAAAAGCTTTAATACTGTCAATATTTGGCTTTTGCTGCTGCTTGTGAGAGCATTCTTTTCCCATATTTTACAAGTAGTNGTTTTACAAGTAGTGGAGAATCAGCAGCAATGTTATTTATTTGATAGTCTGCAGTCATTCCACAGTTTTCTGCAAAATGCTTGCAAATTAGAGTGATGATTTTGTCTTATTTTTGTAATCCATTACTCTCAGCAAATTTATGTTCAATAGTATTAAAANCACTTTTCGGTGACCTGAAGGTGGCACACTAGAATAATTAGTGTTAGTACTTTTTATGTTCTTCCTCAATTATTTCAAACATAAAAGAAAGAATATTTGCACAATGACAAAAATGTGTTCGAATAGAGGAAAAGACAGAGTATACCTCATTATGCTATGATCATTGCAGAGGGAAAGCTGCCCAGCCTAGAACTTTGATAAAAAGAGAAGGTGGAAACCTTATAAAGAAAGTCTGCAGTCAAAAATAAATACCAAACAGTTCATATGCGTTCAGAGAAACAGTTCACTGAGCAGATGAGGTTAAAAACGTCACATTCCAAGTGGACAGCATCAGCATTCTAGATATGCCAGTGTAATTTTTAAAAATGCAAAGCTTTACTGTTCCTTAAACTTGCAAAATAGATCTATAGAAGACTTGATGCCATAGGAATCCTGAAATTTTTCATTACATCCGTTTTTTTTATGACTGTTGAATTACAAGAAATGTAAAGACAAATGATAGAACCGTTTCTTGATTTTTTTTGTAGTGGAGGGGGAGCAAACAGTGTGTTCCTATGTACTTTATTTAATATGAGAAACAATTGTTAATGTCTGGCTTTGTGTGCTTCTGTTTACTCACACGTACTTTATAATTTCTACTTCTAAGACTTAAACATTTCAGCTGTACTTCCAGCTTAATGCACCAATCAGTCCATATGTTGAGCAGGGCTTGACAGTGTTACAGAGAAGTGATGAGAGGAGATAATTCATTTTTGTCTCATCTCTGGTTCTCCCCTGCTCATTGCTAGTAAATCAGCCTCTGATGATATCATTAAAAATTTCATCAGAGGTAAAGTAAGATGAGCAATGAAAATGGTATTTCATTTTTGGAAAATTGTGTTATTTTCTCTTCAGCAGGTAATCTCTATCACGTGTTGTATCTTGCAATAGTGTGCTGTGTGTTTTCAAAGGAGGCAATAAACAGTTTTACTAATAACTTTTTAAATTTGTTTGTTTAGACGCATCTGCACTTAACAGTGCACGCACAAAATCTTACAAGACAAAAATATAATCTTGTCTTTATTAATACAACTTGTAAGCTTTGCTTGCATTGCTAAAAACATGTATAGTATTAATATGTTTGCATTACTAAGACCGCCAAAATGTCTGATCATATTATTTTAAGGTTCACTTATTATCAATTACATAATTAGTTTATTACATCTATTTTCTGGCTGCATGCCTCAAGAAATGTTTTACTCATAACCTGAAAATGTGTGTGGTATGTTTTCACATCATTCTTTTCTCCTCTAGATGGCCATATTAATCTTTCTTTTCAGCGTATACATATATAAAACTGACATGGCATTTTGTGTAATGTTTTTAATAGTTAAATGAAGAAAGCAAGATATTTTGTGGATTTTGTTGGTGTATTTTGGTGATGGAATGTTCTAGTAGCACTTTAATTCTTTCTATGAAATTTAGGGGTTTAAATTTTGATTCACAAATACCTGCTTATGACCAGTGTCTGATCCACTTTGTATATTTATATAGTGCATTTGATGCACTTAGGTTTTGATGAGTTTTAGTATATATTTTAAATGAAAAAAAAATAATATTGTGCTTGCATGCAAGTATTTCTACAGATTCCAAGCTATAGTAAATATATAACTTTTGCAATGAGCTCCTCATGGACGGGCTTACTTCCAGAGTATCTCTAAAGGAAAATCTAGTTCATTAAAAAATCAAGATGATGACAAATGTCATCATCGAAAGTAAAATGGTACAGAATGGCAAAGTAAATGACACAGATGGCAAAGTAAAATGGTACAGAAGATACTTTTACACCTGAAATTTCCAGCTCTTGCACAAATGACTCAAAACTTAACCACAGAAAAGAGGGAAACCCGTATAACTACACTATTTCTTGATACCTATGTGTGGACTTAACCCAGTCTCTGTGCTTGCACCTAGAGTTCTAGAGTTGGCTTGAAGTTTGAAATCTTATTTTTGCCAATAATATTCTTTGTATTCTTTCTCATGTTACCAATAAAGTATTGGTACTTACTGAAGTGACCTTTTCTCCTTTTCCCTGATACATAGAATCATAGAATAGTTTGGGTTGGAAGGGACCTTTA
>RSEF01000003.1:25564986-25597273 GCA_003993805.1 Himantopus leucocephalus | reverse complement strand
CCAAGTAGCAAGTGACAGGACAAGAGAAATTGGCCTCAAGTTGTGCCAGGGGAGGTTTTAGATGGATATATAGGAAAAAATTTCTTCACCGAAAGGGTTGTTGGAACGGGCTGCCCAGGGACGTGGTTGAATCCCCATCCCTAGAGGTATTTAAAAGATGGATAGATGTGGTGCTTAGAGACATGGTTTAGTGGTGGTTTTGGCAGTGTTAGGTTAATGGTTGGACTCAATGATCTTAAAGGTTCCTTCCAACCTAGACAATTCTATGATTCTATGATATCTTTCTTGATGCACTTTTCAGAGATTTTTGGAAGAGAAAAAGGGGATTTTTTTAATTACAATATTTCTTTATTTGATTCAGGTTCCTTATGCTTGTTATGCTATTATGTGTGTGGGCACCTACCCTTGACACTTCTTATTTTAAGAGTAATTTAAAATCTTCATGTAATACCAGAGAAAGTGCAGTGATGCAGTATTAATGATACTAAGTTCTGATCCCTGATTATGTGTGCCTGCCTCATATTTATTGGTAAATTGGAGTGAGTGTTCATTGGCTCCAAGCCCTTAAAAATTGAAGAAAGAAAATTTCTTGTGGTTTTGAAGCCTCTGGGGAGTGTGGCAGTTCAATCCATAGCTGTATCAGGGGAATATTTTAGGGATATTTTTGTGTAGTACAAAAGATACTTTTGTAATTCAAGGATCTGCAGAATACTGTCCAGAGCTAACTTCATTTGTGTTGCTTTCTACTTAATTTCTTTGATGCTGTGGTTTGGTTTGTTTTTGTTGGTTTTTTTTTCTTAAGAGTTTCAGAGTAGCTTCCTAGTGCGTTGTGACCGTCCTCTATTATTCTTCTATAATAGTGTAAGACAGTCAGTTCTGTTAAGTATTTGAAAATATGATGCGTGTTTCCCAAAGTTACAGTCAACTGAGCATTGCAGAGACTTAAGTTGATGTAAAGATTAACTTTTGCTCTTTTATTTAGTTTTACAGAATTCAGATTTTTTTGCTTCTCAATAAAGTGTTACCCTTTGTCTTTTGAAAAGTTTCTGATAGCAAGGAACTTCTTGTGTAAGTAATTAATGTATTAGGCTGTCATCATAGTTACTAGGTTATGGTTCTTTACCTGCATGAGTGGCAGACAAGCATAGTGTTTACAGAGTCTGGAGACCTGGAGTGGACAGAATTCACAGATAGGGGTAGAAAGTACATGTGTAATTCAATATTATTCTTGTAATTTTCTTGAGGAGGAGGAATATTACGGAGGTGACAAGACATAAACATGGGATTTACATGCAAAGGAGATATGTGTCTGAGTTTAAACATGCTTTGGAAGAGAATGGAGTTACCTTGAGAACTTTCAAGTTGAAAAGTCAGATAGATGATATCAAAGCTGTGCTCTATAAGTATCTTGTCAACTAAAGGAAACACATGAAAGTGCTTGCTGGAATGAATTTGAATAATTCTGAAATCATGGATTTACCCTGTGATTAGCAGCAGAGATGCTGGAAAAAGATGTTGTTAAAGCATGTATGTCGTCTACTGCCAAGAGAAGAAAAGTAGTAACAAAACTCAAAGTCAGTAATGATAAGATTTTCAACAGGAAAATTCCCTTTCCAGCTAGACCAACTCCAAAGAGGAGGAAAAACTGTCCTCCAATGGGAAAGGGTTTTTTTTCCTGATGTGCACAAGTGAGCAAAGCAATCTCACAAATTAGGTTCCTCCTGCCAGCATTTTGAAGTCTTTGAAGAAATATCCTTTGCATTGATGTGAAGGCTTTGAAGACATTCACCCTTAGCAATGTGATGTCTCTGAAGTGATGTAAATCATACATTAATAATTACCGGAAAGTTTCGATTTTATTGTAAACTTATTATTTTAATAAGTCTCTTGTCTATTTGAATCTGGGATTTATGAAAGGATCAAGGTCTGTCATTAACTGGGAAAAGTTCACATACATATTTGTGGCTGAAATAGTTCCTTGTGGCATTGTATTTGATATAGATGTTCCACATTAATAAAATGTAAACTGATTTGTCATATAAACACAAGAGGTAGTACTATATCAGCAAAAAAGATCAGTTCCTTGATGGACCTAGCACTTCTGCGGATTCTGAGACTTCACATTGAAAACTGGGTATTTCTTTTACTAATATGATCTAGAAGCTATTGGGTATGGGCATTCTTTTTTGTTGGTATTATGGTAATATCTGGGACCTGTTTCTTTTATCTTTATGCACGTATACCATGAGACATGTCTTGTTCTGAAAGACTCACACAGAATAGACAAAAGAAGGTACAGTTTTCATTAATCTTCTGTCATGGAATGAGTGACTAAGAAACAGGATTGAACAGTAGGCTGGAAATCTCTGTGTAGATGTTTATTAGGTGCGTTGGAAAAAGAGGAATTTTACCCTGCATATACCCAGTGCTCTATTTGCCTGCTGGGGATAGTCATGCCACTTGGCCATCAGAATGGAGCAGTACTTGTTACATAAGTATGAGAACTGAAAATGTTATCACAACTTTACATAAGAGTATTACAAAAGAACAGTTTATCAGTTCTTCCTCCATAGTGCCTATGGATAAATAGATCATTCTTCTTACCTTTAAAGGTTAAAATCAAAAGATTTTTAATTCTAGTCTAAGACTAATGTTTGCCTCCCAGTGGGGCTTTTTTCCCCTAGGTTAAAGACCAGTTGCCATGAGGGCTGTTTTTTATAATCTGATCACATTACATTTTAACTGACTCTGGTAAAATAAGAACAACAGATTATTTTAGTAACTGAACGCCTTTTGTTTTTTTACCTATTCAGTGTAGATTATTTTCCGTATGCATAGGTATCAATGTCATAGACATGCTATAACTATATCATAAGCTATATCATATCTAGGAGTTATTTAATGAATATTTTGCCCTTGTACAAAATGAACAGTGTTACCATTTTTATCTAATAACATGTACTTTATTGTTAGGATGACTATTTTAATAGCTACTTTAATTGTATATATTATTTATTGTGACTGTATCGTATCTGAGTAAACAACATGAAATTGTGTCTGTAGCTTCTCTGGAAGCAAAGATCTGCCTTTATTTTTTTTCTTTTTCTTGTTAAAATAAGCGCTTACATGCTACTTACAACTCTTGTGTTATGAAGTTATTGTAACTTGTAGGAATTATCGGAATATTTTCCTTGGGAGAAAGGGAAAGCATTATATGTTGTAGTATACAACTTGCAGTATATTTGTTTGTTTGTTTTGTGCTCTTTTGGTTTGGGGTGGGTTTTTTTGGGGGAGGGGGGGTTGGTTTTTTGGAGTTTTTTTTGTTTGTTTGCAATTACTTTTTCTCCACTGTATTTACAAGGAAGCTGGAAATAGATCATTAGCTAGTGTAATTGCCATGGTTCTGGTCATTTCAGTTTGGCTGAAGGTTATCTGCTGTGATGGAATCAGGGTCTCATGAAAGCACATAGGAAAACTCAAAGGGAAAATTATTTTATTATGGAAATTTGGATTCTGTTCCTTAGAGAGAAGCTAGCAGACATGCTTAACTGGGTATAAGATTTTCTGTGTGGAGTCACCTATGCCCAATTCAATTAGAGCTTGGTCTTTAAATTTGTAAATAGGAAATCCTGCTACATTCGCCTTCCACATCTCTTAATATTCTTCCAGCATGTGCTTTTATGTATATATTTGTACGTTTTGCTTAAAAAAAAACCCCAAAATTACCCAGATCTGTATTTGAAACCTTTGCGCTCAGTCTTATTGAAGGATTCTAAAATTTGTCCTTGAAAGTGATTTTTAAAAGATTTTCAGTTATTGTGATTTTCTATTTGTTTTAATTTTAAAGAAGATTTATGACATTCCTTTGCAAATATATCAATTTGTCAGATAAAGGTTAAAAATTAGATACATTTTATTCATGTTAAAGTCACACCCAGCTTATTTAAAGGCAGCTTTGACTTAGAGTTGCAAGCCTGAGGATATTGATTTGAATTATGCATGACTGTCTGGTATGCAGTTCCATTAGCCTGCTGGATGGATAATGTAAACATGTTCAGAATTTTAAGTATCCTATATGAGCGGCAGGTTAAAAATAGAGCTGATAAGAGCATGTGTATCTGAAAAATCCAAATCTTGGAGAATGAAACTACAAAAGGTTCATCTCTTCAGGAGGCTGACTTCAGGTGTGATTTTCTTTTCTTTGAAAATGCTCAGCCCGAACAAATACAGCTTATGTATCTGACTTGAACAGGTGACACGATTGCTGTTGTTTATGGCAAAGAGTTGACATCTGTACCAGAAAACACACTCGTAACCGAAAGGTCAGGGCCAACTCTGCATCTTTTGGCAAAAAAAGAGGGGCAGTGTCTGTTCTTGTTTAAATTGGTCAAGATTAACACAGTGATTGGACTCATTTCTTCATATCTTCAAGGAATTTTGCTTAAACTTTCTACGGCTTCCAGTATCTCAGTTCCTGATTTTGTTGTATCTGATATGTTTGGTTATCATTGTATTTTAGCAATCTGTAGTTTCGTAGTACGTGTAATGACTTCTGAAACTTTTTATTTTTAAATCTTCAGCACTAAAAATACTGTGTTAATAAGGTTTAAAACAGCTAGTATCGTTTCAGAATTTTGTCTGAGTTCCTGTGAATTTTAATAGACAAACAGACAACTCTGAAACGAAAAGTATAGTGCCATCTATGTTACTTTGTATTAAGATTTATTATACTTTGAAGTGTTTCTATTGCATATGTAGCATTTGTGGCAATTTGATGAGTTGAGTGAAAAGCAAAAAAATCTATTGCACTTATTTTCAAGATCTGATGGATACAAATCAGAAAACTAATCTTAATTTTGCATTAATTTGTAACAACCTTCTCAAAATTATTTTGTTTGGAGTGCTTCATATTTGGCGTTGTTAAATTCTGCACATAATTCCAGAATGGAACTATTTTTAGATTATGAGAATAATGAGATAGAATAATGACGTATTTTCCTCAAACTTTACAGTGTTAATTTGCTTATGTCTTAGTATAGAAATTATCACATGAAAATTTGTAAGTAAGTCTATGACTTAAATGGTCTTTTTGAAGATGAAGTTGATTGTACTGCTCTGACTTTTTTTTTCCTTTTCCTGTCAAATCTTGAATCATGAATTTGTATGTCCACATGTAATTTGGCCAATAGATAACTCTTGAGTAGGTCTGGTAAAATTTGAAAAGATATTTTGAGTTGATGGTCATTTTCCCTCATATCTGAAGAATAATTTAGCTGCTAAGAGACTCATGTCTAATGCTCTCCTTCAGAGAAACTCATCATCCTTGTTTGATAATGGCTGTTAGCTTTGACTGTTTTCAGAGCAAAATTCCTTTCCCTGTCAATAAGAATGGCTGCTTTGAATCATCTGCTTTTTCTGGTGCCATTTCCTTCCTGTTAACAAGAAGGAGCTTTAAAAGAAGAAAATCCTTGGAATTAAAAATATTAGTTATCATTAGTGTTAAAGGCAGAGGTATAGGCAGCAACAGTGGCCATTTCCAGACAACTTTGAGATTCTGTGAATGAAGAACTTAAGAACCCTTTTTAAGAAGGATGGTAAGAATTGTAATTATTTCTTTAAAAATACCAGTTTGCATGTTATGTGTGCTTTTCTGCACATTGCAGATAATCCAGGAGGCTATTATACAGAGGAGCTATGTATATATAGCATGTGTAAAGTGAATGTGATGGCAGGAGTACACAGCCATTGCGTAAATATCTCCACTGTTCCAGATGCTAATATTTTTGTGAGTGGTTCCAACATTAAACTACATGTCTGTATTATCAAAATATTACTAGTTGACTTACCATAAATACCACAATATAGCAGTCAATTTTGAGTTCCTTTTCATTGTTCTCTAGCTTTCAATTACTTCTAAATTTTCAGGGAAGGAAAAAAAGTGAGGCTTAGTTATAGTTGAATGTTCACAGTAAAAACATTATGTGGATACTTTTGGCCCCAAAAGAGAGTACCATAACCTGAGACAGTTCAAAGTTAAATTTAAAAGTGAAAAGAAATGCATCTTACAAAATCCATGCAAATCTAAGTCTAACCTACAGTGACACTATTAAAAAAATGAAAACATTTAATACGTCTTCCGTTTATATGTGCTGGTGGAAAATTTACCAGTTATTTCATGATGTTAATACCAACAAGGGTAAGAGTCTGGTTTTTATGCGTCATGTCTCTGGCTCGGATATTATGCTCCAAAATCTGTATTTTAAAGCAGGGCTGAGCTTGAAAAAGCCAGATAAGGTTTTTTTTGTGGTGTGTTTTGCTGTAATACTTAGAGAAGTTTAGATGACTGAGGAAAGGGGGCAAGAAGAGCATTTGCCTACCCGTTCTTCTCTGTCTCTCTAGCTCTTGGTTGCCTTTGTGGCACTGATTTATGTAGCTGATGTCTTTCCAGGGATTTAATGGAGTGAAAGTTGGGAGGCGGTTCTGAATGAATCTATATAGAGTTCCTATTACAATAATTTATTTTTTCTTCTGGTTATTCCCCTTTACTTCTCATACATTAATTCAGATTATGTTAGTATCAGCACTTGGTTTTTGAATCCTGTGTAAATTTTGCTGCCTGAGTGGGAGAGAGTCTTTTGTTTTTAAAAAGAGGTCAGAATACAGAAACATAATGGGAAAATCAGTTTACTAACTGCCCTCTTCTTCACTGATTAGTACAAATTATTCCCAGCTTGTTGGAATGCAATTTGCATTTGAAAATGCCCATAATAAGTTGGTATAAAGAGGCCTAACAATTTCTGTTTAAGGGAGTTTTATTTACTCTAGTTTATGCGTAATCTTGGAGTTGCATACAATGTTTCTGCAACTCTTTTCTGAAATGCTTGCTGAAATTTGCTGGATTTTATATCTTGAGTGCATATATCGATCTAGAAACACTTAAACTCTGTCAACTCAAAATCAACAGCAAACTCAGAATGATTCTGTGTACTCCCGTTTTCATTTTAATGCTGTTTCAGGGTTGATCAGATGAAACTCTTTTCTGCCTGCACCTTTTTTCATTTTGTTTTCCTTGAGAAAAAGTACTAGATTTTAGATAGGAAAGAACCTGCGTGTTTATTGCATTACAAATGTTAGTGTATGGCATACCACAGGTTTTTGGGGGGGGGAGGGCAGTTGGGAGAAAGGAACACTTCCAAGAGGTTAGATATTCATCCTGCATAGATGGCTCAGATTCCTACTGTGTCAGTTTTCTGGTGTTTGATAAGGCACACAAAGCAGTTGTGGGAGAAAGCATATCACTTGTATCCATGGTAACTCGAAAGATACTTTGGAACTCAAAGGGATAGAATAAGCCAGAGTAATAGGTCTCATTATAAGGGCAAAATACATAAAAGGTTCAGGCATATGCTTTTAATTAGTTGCCAAAAATAGCTAGAATCAGAGATGATGCAATGAAACAATAATTCCTAGTGTTAGAAATGGGTAACATTTGAAATCTAAAGATGTGCTCAACTGAAAGGCTTTTATCTTACCATCTTATGGGTATTCGGTCCATGAATACTAATAGATTTGCTATGGTTTCTTAATCATGCTTAGGACATGAGAGCGCACACTGATAAAAGCTAGCGCAAGTCTCGTATGACTACAAGTTTCAGAAGTTCCATAGTGATGTTAATTCTCATAGCTGTGATGCAGCTTCTTATGAATAGCATGGGCAAAGCATTCTCTTATGTTTTACAGGTGTACTGTTGGAAAAATAAATGTAATGAGTGCTTCTATGTAGGGATAATAAAAAAAAAGATTGAAAACGCAGATTAGCTTGAGATTGAAGATACAGTATTTTTCAGAATAAGTCACTTTAATTAATTTTAAAATAGGGAGGTAAGCCAGGGAGGAAAGTGTGAAAATGTAATACGAAACTTCAATGGATGCACTAGAATTGAATCCTGGAGAACGAAAATAGAACAATGTATGACGTACAAGGTATAGGATATTTGAATAACCATTTTAATAGAAATATTTAAATAGAGTGAATAATTTTGAAGTTTTCTATTTGAACAGCAGTGTTTGTAAGGAATCCATCTTGTATTGCAGTGCAATTCTCCACATTATTTCCTCTGTTGCTATAGAAACTAATTCTAGTGCAGCTGTGATCGCTTATCTAAATTCTAATGTTTCAATACCCATTTCTTATTTTGAGTTATTTAAATAGCCTTGTCTTACTTTGAATCAAACTGCACATTTCATCACTGCTGAATTGTTGACTGGTCAAAATGTTAATGCAAAGTGATAGCAAATGCTGGTTTGATGGGGTTTTTTCTTTCTGCCATCTAAGCTATCATACTTATTGTTAAAGTTTGAATAACAAGCAAATTAAGGCTTTTTCACTTGATAAATTACAAAGGTCAATATTTGCTGTCTTACATCAGCATTTTGTAATGGATATTACTTCCCCAGTGTAATCTTAATTATATTTAATATTTAATAAGCCTTAAATTGTTCCTGATATATTGCCATGGGCTGTGTGTATGTATATATATGTGTGTTTACATATATGTGTTTGTGTGAGTGTGTAAATTATTGTTGGGATGTTTTTAACTTAAAAGTCTGCATCTTGACAAGTTCATTTTATCAGAGGAAAAATTCCAGTGATAGTACATTGTCTAAAACTAGTCAGTTGCAAGGTATACTGCAGCAGAATGTCACCAGTTAACAAAGTATTCTGAACCTCTTTCACTTCTTGTACAGTTTGTTTCTTTGGGTTTGGGTTTGGGTGGTTAGGTTGTTGGGGGGTCTTTTGGTGGTGGTGGGTGTTTTTGTTGTTGGGTTTTATATTTGTATTTAACAATGAAAGTACTATGCTGGTAGGTATATGTATTTAACGAAGGATGCAGCAATGTAGCTAGCATATGCAGAGGAGCTATACTTGCCTGTGAATTGTTAAACTACTGTATTATAGAAAAAGCTTTATACATATTTGAGATACCTGTATTTGAGACAATCCCCATCCTTGATTATTGTAGTATAGAATAGAGTTTTTCAGTATATATTGTAGAATCAGTGAATAATAGGTTGAAAAGGACCTGTGGAGGTCATGTAGTCTAATCTCGTGATTGAAGGAGAGCTAAATTCAAAGTTAGACCAGGTTGCTCAGGGCCCTAGCCAGGAGAGCTTTTAAAGCCTTCAAGGCTGTTGATTACATAGTCTCTCTGTGTAGCCTCTTCCAGTCTATAGCCACTCTTATTTCTACGTTATTTCCTTATATTTAATCAGAATTTTCTTTGTTGCAATGTGCNTGTTATTTCCTCATATTTAATCAGAATTTTCTTTGTTGCAATGTGCACGTGTCGGTTAAATACCGGTTTTATAGATGGCTTAATAAAATAGTTTATTAATAAAGTAGTTTAAACTCTTAATGCTGAGATTTGGAAAAAAATTACATTCTGGTTATGAACCGTGTTAAACATTGTTCTGCTGAGTATATTTTCAATCGTAATGTCAAGATCGAAAAACTTAGCTGACAACTAAATTATGAGAAAGGTTGGGATGGTAGCAGGTCTGGAGAAATGTTGTATGCTTTCTGATGTTGTAGCAAAGCTACTGAAATGTTCCAGTAGTACTTTTCAAGATAATCAATGACTTTCTAATGAGTGTACACTAATTTCATGTAGAGTGAAATAAATAATTTTCAATTTCGAAATTATCATACAAACATTTTGCAGCTGTAGCTGTCAGACTGATTACTAATTAACTGCTGTGCACCACCTTTAAGTCTCTTATTCTGCAAGCAACATCAAACAGTAATTTCAAATTAGGTATATAAATTTTTGCTAGTATAAGAAAGATCCATGAGAAACAAAGTTTGGTGGATATGCGTGTTTTTGCTCTGTCACAAAGGCTAGTAAGTTTAATGTTGTAGGTATAACGCCATGTTCATGAGAGCATGATTTTCCAGTTAGTGTTTTGGGAAATTAAATGAGTTGAGAATGATATGCTGCACTCTAATCCTTGACTGTTCAGCACTATTGTTTCTTAAGGTGGATGACACGGAAGACCAGTTCCTCTCCTGCTGTTTGTTGAGGGCTAAAGCGTCATTCTGTAGACCTTATGAGCCCTCTGTATGCACCATGCAGCTTGGCCACTGTTCTCTCATCCTCATAAGTTCTTGCATAGCTCTTATGACTGGTGCTATGGCTGAATGAAAATATCTTCACCAGCCAGACTCATATTCATCTAGTCCTGTCAAAATGCAGAAAATTACCTGTTTTGTGAATTGTATGACAACGATGGAAAGAGCAACAACTAATATTACATACAAGCCTAGTAAAGCAGCTTGTCTGTGACAGTGGGAGGTCTCAGAAGCACCGCAAAGAAGTGCAAGAAATTTATTTTTGAGTAATTGTGTTTCTTTATGCCTGGAGAAACTTGTTTGAGGCCTTGCTGGAGTGAGTGGAACAGACTGACATGCTCCCTGCTGCTTAATCCTTGCCTTTTCTGTGAGTTCGTAGCCCTCTTACTGGGTGCATGAAGGAAAGATGCCTTGGTTTCGAAGCATATCCATTTCCTGTGATCTCACAGTGTCTGTTTTGCTTTTCTTTTTCTGGATAGTTGTCCCCGAAATTGGTACTAGTGCCATTATTCCTAGGCATACTTTCTACAGGCACTAACATCTAAAAAGTTTTAGAGGACTTCTTGAGCCTATATAGACAATTTTCTTCTATTGTTGACCTATTAGGTACTCCTGTAAATTGAGATCGTTCTTGATTTTTCTGATTTCTAGCTGCTTTTTATTTGGTAAAGTTATGAGAGCTGTTTCAAAAGCAAAATAATCTGAATTTTCTAGAATCCTTTTTACAGGAATACTCTAATATACTGCAAGAAATACAGTCCATTTTACTAAAGCAAGTCACTGAACCAGTGTGTCAAGGAAAGAAGGGGAAAAGTGCCTGAATAGATAAGAGAAATCAAGGTCCTTTGGCATCTCAGGATCTGAATAAATAATTACCACCGTCTCCCCACTCAAAAGGAAAAATAATAATAAATCTAAAATATAAATATAAAAATAAATGCTTATTCTGGGAAACATCTTGCCTCTCTGTAACTAGCTGTGTTCTTTAGGTTGTGCAGATTTTCACCTACAAATATGGATATTCCCATCAGACATCACTGATTTCTCTTTTATCTCTTTGCACTGTTGACATTGCTTTTTTCTTAGATCTGAACTACTTTTTTGCATGTCATGTGTTGTTTTATTTTCCCCGTTCCTTCACCTTTCTTCCTCTGTCATTTTTGCTTTGTTATTTTAGCTGTTTGTAATTTTTCATTCCTGTTTGCATCTTGTCTGTTCTTTATTCCTCTCTTTGCTCTTTTTCTCATTTTCTATACAGATCTACTAAATTTCTCTCCTTTTATTCCT
The DNA here is from genome assembly GCA_003993805.1 of Himantopus leucocephalus. Taxonomy (NCBI): domain Eukaryota; kingdom Metazoa; phylum Chordata; class Aves; order Charadriiformes; family Recurvirostridae; genus Himantopus; species Himantopus leucocephalus. The sequence goes on along the minus strand of RSEF01000003.1, from coordinate 25,585,857 downwards.
TTCCTTTGTTCATTTACCAACAACCTATCTCTTTTTTCTGAATCATTGCACCTGCTTTCTCCTTTTGCCGTTTATTTTTTTTCTTCTTCCCTTTACTTTTTTCTGCACCCTAACATTGTATTTTTTGTTTTCTCTTCCTTCTCTTCCACTACAGAGCTGATGATAATGGAAAATTCTGTGGGGGTATATCTCTTAAGAAGCTAGTGTCTTGGAGGTTTCCATGTTGGTGGTGGTACACAATTCAGGTGAATTTTAGATTAATAATAATTTACAAGGCTTGAAGTAAAAATAATAAAAAAAAATAGAAAAAATAAAACCCAGAAGAAATGGCTAGGGTATTAGTCTTAAAAGACTTGGTTTCAGTTCCACACTTCATTGAAGCTTTCTGTGATTATGAGCACTTCTGAGCTAGATTCACAGCAATCTTTATTACCTCTTATTTTTAAACCTGTACTTTAGTTCTCCATCTGTAAAATGCCAAACACGTTAACTTCTATTATAGTAGTACTATTATTCACCATAATGTATATTTCACTTATATATATTAACAGTTACAAGCTACCCAAATTGGGATCGTATAGATGTCTTAAGTAGATGGGCAGAAAATTTAACTCATGCCCTACTGAAATGGTTCATGCACAGTCATTGTAGTGCTGCTCTGAGTTAGTGACTCACTCCAACAGAGTACCCTTTGCACTCAAAATTGCTGTGAAAGTAAGGAAAGGAATCAAAGCAAGCTTTCTGTTCCTATTCTGGAAGCAGTTCTTGATGGAAAATATCTTTTCTGGTTCATTTTCACCAGTTAGGGGAGTAATAAATAGAAAGCTAAAATACTAGGGAACTTTACACTATTTTTTTGAAAAAAAAATACAAAATGCAGTTACCAAGGTGAAGCTGTTTTTAATAAACTATGAAGTTACTGCCTTCTAAGTTGCAGAAAGAGTTCCCACTAAAGGAAGTAGTTGTATCCTATTTAAAATAAAAGAATGGAAAAAAGAACGATGGAATTCTGATAACTAAGGAACACATTTAAGTGCAGTATATATTGCTGAATAGATCTTGTTTATCTCACCAGATGAATAGCTTTTGAGATCTTAGAGGGGAGTTCTGTAGCGCTTAGAAAACTTTGTATTCTATTTTGTCAAATAAAAAATGAGCTGCAAAAGTATTAAAATATTCAAGAAAATGACATAACACATTAATCTTGCTTTCTAATCACGCTTTCTTTCCTCATTTGAGACCAAATAAAACAAGAGCAGGAACATTACAGGAGCATAAGCTGTGTGTTAAAATACTGAGAATTGATTTTAGACCTCGGTGGGATCTTTTTCACCTTTTCAGCACTTTATCCTGCTGCTCGACTCCTGTGCTAAATACTGCAGCTGTAGCAGTATTAAACTGGACTGGAATTTGAACTGTAATTTAAAGTGAAAATTGTACTCAAATGAAGCATACCAATGACAGGAAAATATTTTCAAAGCCCACATCCAACTGCTATGGTCCAGAGGTATGAGGGGATGCTAGTGTGCATGCACTGGTCAGAAATGGAGATTCTCAGGGACCTGAAATGGTTTACAGTGGGTGGAGTTTTCAAAGCTTTTAGCTGCTAAGCTCTGAATTTTTGTTAAGCATCCGTAAATGCTGGTGAGATAGCTGAATTTGGGTGAATTTTCACAGGGATGATAAAAGGCATTTCCTTGTCACCAAGACACTCTTAAGATTTCAAACGTGGTTGTCAATCACCTTTGTCAAGCAGGACTTCTAGTGTATTTTAAAAAGGGGGGTGGGGGGGGAAGAAGATTCTATGAATTTATTTAACTTATTATCTTTTTGGAAGTGGTATTTTTCTAACAATTTTGATAACCTGGAAAAAAATTAACAGTGATCAGAGGTGCAAAGGAATAGCTGTTCATTTATGAAGTTAGCCAACATAGTGATTTGAAAAGTAGTGTAAAGGAAAGAGATGGCTGCTTATAACAACAGTAAAAGAGAAAACAGCAGCTAAATGGAACTGAAAATAAGTTTTCTACCTAAGAAGCTGAATGAACATACTCAGCACAAATGCTTTAACTAAGGAAATATAATTATGGAAATGAAGGCAAATAATTTTACAATTTTACTTCTTAAAGATCACTGTTTCCAAAAAGCTTTAGAGCTGGATGTAGTCTCAAAATAGTTTTTGAAGTCTCCTTTTAAAACTAAAGTAAAAAAAAAAATAGTTCTGGAAAGCTTGATTTATTAATATTTGCATCAATAAGAAATTAAAATATTGAACCAATAGGTTTAAGCAGTATTTAGATTTATTATGGTCAGCTGGAAAATATAAATACAGCACCAGGTAGCAGAACTCCTTCCTATTCAAATCAGTAGAAATACTGTATAAGGAATCAGAGCATGATACTTAAATTGAAAGAAAATGAATTGGAGAGATGCTAATGTATAATTTTCATTGAAAGGCGACCAAAATATTTGGGAAGGAAACAAAAGAGTGTCTTTGACAGTTAGCTCACTATAATGCTTTAATAATGTATTTGTAGTTTAAATGTTCTAATTTGGGCTAATTTTGGAAAGAGAAAGCTTGGAATTTTTCACCAATGCAGCGCTTTTCTGTACTGCTCTATAAAACAGAATGATAAATTCTTAGAAATCAGAAGTACTCTAATGAGTGCAGGAAAGAGCAAATTTCTTTTGTCAGCAAACAAAACCAAGTTGTAGTTCTGCAGGCTCATGATGTAAGCAGACAAATTAAAAAAAAAATTACTACGCAAGTATCAGTAGCTTCAGTTGGTCTTAGACCTTTCCTGCAGAAGAAAATTGAAGCTTTAAGGACTGGACGTAAGGAAAATTCAGTAATTTTGGATTATTTGTATTAAAAAACAAGAGAATCTTTTTATTACATGAATGACCAGTAGAATTAGCTTTAGAAAGTGAGGAAAACGCAGTGCTAAGAACTTGATGTGACATCAGATGTAAATGGCAGGAACGCTGTTTTGATTTCTACAGGTCTGGGATTAAGGTCATAGTGTATGGACTTTTCTAAATATTAGGAAAAAAATGGAGAACTATTTTTTACTGAAGGTATACGCATACTTTTCTTGTTTACTGGTGAATTGCTTAATGTAGAAGATAGTTCAACTGTGAATAAAAGTCTAAAATGTGGCAAATGCAAAAAGAAATCTGATAAAAGATTCTTTTTTCTGTTGTCTATAATGACCCCATATTACTCCTATATTCCCCTTTTTTGTTAAGCAAGATTCGTGCCATAACTCTTTTGGAAAAGAAATATAATAGTGCCAAGATAATTTGTTTTATTGTGAAATAATTTTTTTTTTCCTCACAAAGATGCATTTAAGCTTTTCATTTTAAAGGAAGGAGAGCCCAGAGGTTTCATTCAATATTTAATGTTTATATTTTATAGTCCTCGTAATATGGGGTAATTTAGTCAACGTAATATTTTTGGATGGTAGAAAAGTTCAAACATGAAAATTCCATTTGGACTGTCTGTGCTGCATATCAGAAATCTCTAAGGGTATTTAATCATTCAGAATAAGAAAGGTTTCTTTAATTTTTAAACAAGTATTTCATTTTATGTTTTATTTAAATTGTCTTAACATTTACATAGAACCCCTTGAAGGCTTGAAAACTTGAAATTTATGTTAGATTAAAAAAATAAATAATTATGAAACATAGTGTATGTGGAAATATATTAGAGGAAGAAGAGGTACTGTTTGAGTAAAGATACTCTGATAATTACAAAATATGACTTGCAAAAATTATTAATTTATATAGTGATTATTTGTTTTAAAGGACCTGGAAATCAGATTCCAAAAGAAGTTTTATGGTAATGCTGCCTCCCACAATAGCATGAATATTTAAAGAAATAATATATATGAGAAACTCCAAGTTGCAAAAGTGTAGTTAGTTACTGCTTATAAGACAGGGGAATTAAAACCACGAGGAGAGTTTCTGTTCCCATATGTTAAGAGATGGATGTTCTTGGAATTACTTAGGAAATGTGAACTAAGAAAGCTAGGTTTGTGCTGCTGCTGACAATCTTTGGGAAAATTAATTAAGATTCATCACCAGCTTCATGGTGAAATGTTGTACAGCCTAACGTGGTTGGTCCACTAGGGACCAGGACAGAGAGGAGAAACGAGGAACATTAGGAGTAGAAACTTCAAATTTTAACCGAAAACCGAAAGAAAAAGCATTTCTTACAGTAAGTTTGCATATCTTTAAACTGTGATTCCACTCAGAAAAACGACTGAAAAATTTCATATATTTTCTCATAGTTACCAATTTAATGTTCCAGGAATACTCATTTGGGCCATGGTTGCTGTGTCAGGTTTTACTGACAGTCCCTTGAGGCTGATGGCAAGAATATATATCATCGCCCCTTGGCTTTCAATCAGTCTCCTGTACAGGGACTTCTGAAAGCAGATTAACCTTCATTGTTTAACAAACAGTACTAAAAAGAGGGTATTTATTTACTTCTGACTTAAATGTGCTAATGACAGTTTACATGCTGTAATTTCTTGAAGGTACCAACAAAATGCTAATCTGCTTGTGTTTGTAAGGTATTCCGCTTATTTCGCTTGAGTAAGGACTTTACTATTACCACTGTATGAGTGTTTTCTCAGCCCACTGAAAATTTTAATTAATGATGAAAATTTTAATTAAAGCAGTTAACGCTTAAAAGATTGATTATTCGAACCTGCCCATTGGCAGCAATACACTGTATTCTCAATTTAGAGTTTACTAAATATTTGTTACTCAACAACTTTGTTTCACTCATGTAATGAGAATGCAAAGTTATTTCATATATTTTGGGTGGAAAATTAGATTTGGGGTTCTTTATCCTGTTAACTTTCTTTTGTCTTTCCTTTGTTGTGGCATTTTCTGGCTGGTATGAGCCTCAGGCTAAAGCCAATTTAGTTTCTCTGTGATTATTCCTTTCTTCCAGATTTGGGTTATGTGTCGGCGTGTGTTTCACTCTGTCTAGTCCAAAATGGTCTGGTAATTTAATATGATTTATTTCATTGGAGGAATTGGCAAAATTTATTTCCTATCTGGTTTGAGAGCATCCTGGGAAGCCTGCATAGGAATGATGCAACAATTAATTTTAGATTTTCATTGTAACCATTTGCTTGTTAAGAGTAACTCTTTCGCAGATGTTATTAGCTGTGTTCAGTGGTCTTTGGAAGGTATTCTTTGGCTTTGCCACAGTGTACAAGTATGCGCAAGTGTAACTGTGTGTAAGTTTACATCTTAAATGAAAGGTACAAGGTATTTTATAGAAAGTGGTTCGATATGTAAATATGCAACGCTTTAGAATAAGCTTTTCTTTCAGCTCCAAATGTTTTTCCCCAATACAATCAGCGATAGGCCAGCATGCATTAGCAGTGGTGGTTTTTTAAAAGAAAACTTGGATACATATGCAAAATATTGTTGACGGATTGATTGTTGAAGTTAGTTTTTACTTCTATGTAATTTTTAAGGAAAATACCCAGTATCAGATATTTTGTGTTGCTGTATTCATTTCTGTCTGGGATATCATTTGTCTTTGATAGCATCAGTCATTAGAATGTCTTAATGTAATTCAAATTTGCAGTATTTTCAGAGAGCCATAAAATGAAATGATCATTTTATTGCATCATTTACTGTGAGGAGGGGGAAAGTAATTGAAAATGAGACATTTTCACTTTAAAAATTCATTTGAAAACTTCGATATCTTTTGATGTAGAGAAACCGTTTGTTCAAAATCAGTTTATGCCTGTTTAGACAGAGGTGTCCTTAGATTTTTAAACCTGCATGTGCGTTTTAAGAATTTACATGCTTTACATTTCTGTTTGGTAAACTAAACTCTCAGAAATAAATAGTTAAAACCAGCCCCAGTGTTTCAGCTTTTTCTGAGATTTTTTTGAATCACAGCTGGTTAGTAAGGATTTTCTTCACTTCTTCCCCGCCTATATTAAGAGTACCTTTTCTGCCACAGAGCCTGTGCAGTTTTCCCATAGGGACATATAATGGAGTTCATCAAAGTGAAAAAAGTGAGTCACACAGTCATTTATTTACTCATGTAAGACAATAATGGTGTTGATAGTTACCCGGACATGCTTTCACCTCTTTAGATTGTGGAAAAGCTGGGAGTTAAAAAGTCCTTGCAGACTAGATGACAAGTGAAAAGAAAGAAATTAAGTCATAGCTACATGGTGGTTACTATCTCATTTAAGGCTGTTTGTTGTCTTTTAGCAACAATGAGCAGAAATGTTGTTGCTCTAACTTTGCTAGAATGGTTAATTATATAAATTATGAAAAGGAAGTCCTGTTTTCATGGTATAGAGAGTCAAAGGATGTTTACTGTTATTTTGTTATTACTAAAATATTAGTTTAGATTCTAAAGTTACGTCTATATAGTTTCATGGGCACAAGTTATCTAATATTAAAAGGAAAAAAAAAAAAGCGCTTTCCCAGATCTCTCCATGTTTTGCAAATAAAGCTTTCTCACATTCCCTGCATGGTGATTTCAAGATTCTAACTATCCCACTTAACTCTGTTTCATATGTACGGTTTTATGTGTATCTGCTAGACTGATGACTACGTTTCAAGTATACGATTCCCTGCCTGCTCTGTTTTCCTTTCCAGCCCTGTGGGACTGAAGTTTTAAGAGTTAGTGGCACTGGGCTAACAAACAGCAGAAGACCTTTTGTGTGAGTGCTGTAAGAGTAACTTGGAATCACTCTGAATGGTAGGCTGGCTCTGATGGGTTCATCAGGGAAGAGAGGATTCCTGACAGTGGTATCATCTGGTAGGAGTGCTTTGTGTTGTTTTAATTACTCATTTGCCTTAGCTAAAGCTAAGAGGAGTTCCGTTAGGAGCCCAGTGAAATAGAGAAGAGCACTGCATTCTCCAGTTATCTTTGAGACTTCTGCCTATCTGTGCAGTAGGTATGCTCCATAATGAGCCGGTCTGTCCCTGTCCTTCAGTTGCCCAGCTTTGGGGAACTGCAAGTCATATGGGCTCCCTTCTGGGTTCCCTTTCTATGGACAGTCTGCACCGAACCCACAGTGGTTTGGGCTTGCATCAAATGCCAGAAGCTGTGAAATGTTCCTGCACGCCACAGTCAGATACAGACCAGACTTCCAAAGGAAAGGAGAACAAAAGGGAGCCTTTTGCAAAAACGGTTTCCCAAGAGAGCCGCATTACTGTGTTTTCAGCCTTGTTCCATAAGGGGTATCTTACACATACTCTTGTTTATGTGATATGTTGAACAACTGGTAAGTACCTCTGAAGCAGTTAAAAGCTTGATGCACTTGGTCAGAATTTAGGACACAGGCAGGGCAATCCTGTATACAAAAATTTGATGATGAAACTAAAATGTACCACCTTTGTCATGTGGGAAATATCAGTTTCTTTCTTGGATGAATCAGAAATCAAAGTTTATATTCTAATGGTAATACTTTCGTTAACTTCCTTGTTTGGTAGATTATTTTCTGTGCGTGAAAGTGGTATGTCTGACACCAGAAAACATTGTTGCTTTGAAATATTTGTGTATAAGTTAATTCTACATGTGAGGGGCATCAAAATCTTCATTAAAACCTCTACAGAAGATGTAAACAAAATGTGGTACAGGTTTTACCTATCCTTGGTATTCCTTTCATTTCATCTACTGCACACCTTGCTGTCTTTTCCCAACTCCAGTCAACTCTGAATGCTGCCTAGTAAAATACGAGATCGAAAATTGAAATGTGGTTATTTTGAATTAACTTTCTGTATCCATCGCCTTACATCCTGGGTTTATTTTCTGAGGAGATATATAACCACATTTCTATCTATCTAGCCAGTGTTAAGTGAGAGGCAACAATGGTCAGCATCAAGTATTCATCCCAAGCACAAGATTGCTCATGGTCCTTTTTCCACTGTCTTTAGTGACTGGACCTAGTGTCATTAGCTGTCCTTAACAAGTAATAAAAAAATCTGACACACAGCTTCCCTTGTTAAATTCACCAGTGATCAGAGTTCACTTGTGTGAAAAGGCTTGTGTCTGCCTTTATTAGTGCCTCATTTGTCTTCAGAGTCTAATTTAATATCTCCCTGGGTGAGCAACAGCATGGGAGGTAATCAGAAGTTTGATATCATGGCTTTAGGGAGTGCATTTTGTTTTCTTAATGGGTTTACATTCCACCTGCACAGAATCTGACTTAAGGATGTCCTAAGGTTTCTGCAAGGTAAGCATCCCTGAAATTCAAGCGTAGAATTTTTGTCGTGTCATATTTGTGCTATATTTATTTATATATAGTTTACACAGTCCATTGTGACTATATATTTAATACTTTGCTTTTTCCCCACATCTCTGTCAGCTGAGAGATCATTTGTTTCCATTTTTACACAAATATTTCTCGGTAGTATTTGTAATCCAATTTAAAATGTAAAGTAAAAAAAGGCATTTATATATTTTAAATACCTTCTCCAGATATTTGGACTTACCATTTTCCACAGAACTGTTTCAACACTAAATAATCAGAAAGTAAGTAAAGAATTTTCACTTATTCTCAGCAAACTGCATTCAGAGGATGAGAAGAACACCTCCGCTAGATGAACTGCAGCCACCTCCATACCAGGATGATAGTGGTTCTCCTCATCTTTCATGTACGCCTTCTGAAGTCGGAGACAGTAAATGTGAATTTTCGCAGTGTAGCAACAGTCCAAGATGTTCATATAAGTGTCCAAGTGAGGGAAGCACGGGACATGAAATAGAAAGCTTTCATAACAAAGGATATGAAGAGGATGTACCGAGTGACAGCACAGCTGTCCTTAGTCCGGAGGTAAATGAAAACAGTTGAGTGTTCTGAAGTGTCGTGCAGTGCAACCTTTGATAGACTTTTTTTTTTTTTTTCATGAAGATCATTGCACAGGGATATGAACACTAATATTGCAGCTCATTCATTAAAAAACAAGTTAGTTTGTCAGAAAATATTACAGTAGGATTTCAGATTGTTCTTTATAGTTATCTTTATGGCATCTTAACTTTCAAACAAGCTCCCAGTAAAAGCGATTTTTTTTTTTTTTTTTTTANTTTTTTTAAACAAGTAAGAAAATTTCATCACCCTGTAAGGACTGTAGTGAAATTTTTTTTTCTTCCACATAATTTTTCAAACAACTCAAATAACGCATTTTTATGTTGTGTTTTTATTACTTTTCAAACTGAACACCCCATAATGTAAAACGTCTTTTTGAATAAAAAATTATTACAAAGAATTTTTTTTTAAATTGTTGATGGTAGTAAAGAGATTTGTTCCATTTAATTTTCCTTTTTTTCCTGCTATAAACTGTAATGCTCTCTATTTAGTTTTACTATGAAGAAATAATCTTTTCTGACATATATTTCCTTGAAATGTCTTTAACGACTAGTTACTGCCCTGACTTCTATGGATAAGTCTACATTAGTGATGTCGTGTGCAGAAGAGACTTTTTGGTACAAATTTGTATTTTGTCTCTAACTGAAATTTTGAAGTGGATATTAGGGACCACTCCTGATGTGCCAACAGCTGTCTGTTTGTTAGTAGACCTCTTGGTAAGTTGATGTTGCATGCCTGGGGTGTTGGTGCAACATCTGGAAGGCCCACCTGCCGCGTGGATGCAAGGTTCTCCAGTAGCTAGCTGTCTACACGTACCTGATGATCAGTTAGGACCACAATCTGTGTGAACTTCATTGCTGGTAAAGACATATGGTCCTTGAACCCTAACAGATTGCAGTAAAGCTAATCCTAGTTCTTCCCGCTTTGTGTCACACCAGTCATTAATGTAAGCATACCCAACAAGAAGTGAGAATACTGCCAACTTTTTTTATAGCCGCTCAACAACTTGAAGAATGAAGCTTGCAGAGGAATGAATTCCCATAGCTATGTAGCAATCAGTTTAAAATAAGAACATAACATATTTTAATCCAAAAGGCTTTATTGTTCCATCTGTTCATTTACATGAACAAGTGTATCTTTGATAATAGGAAAATGCACAGGGAATAAATTTGTTTTAGCTACTTGGAATAACTTATTGTATGAACGGTAGGTTGACCTGTACTTGTAAATATTTTGTGTTTCAATATCACTATCAAACTAGCTGTTTTAAAAACATAGACGATCAATATTTTGTTCAAAATTTGAAGTGACAATAAACAATTTTAAAATTAAGTTTAAAATACAGTTTTAGGAATGATGCCATTTACGGAAAGTTCAGAAATTGTGTTCAAAACAGACACATCTTACACTGTTCTAGTAAAATTGTGTTAATAAAGCTGTGATAATTTTGGCACATTTATAGAGCCCTTGTGGACCGCAACAAGAACTGCGTGTGCCAAGTAGGTGTTGTAATTCCTGTATTCTTTGCTGGCACCTCACTGTGCTCTCAAGCACTAGCCAGCTCTTCAAGCACTATAATATCTTCACTTAAAAAATGTGTGTATACTTGCACTGAAACAAGGTGGTTCTGTCTCGCAACAAATGTGTATGGATTTTAACATGTGGAGCACGGAAGAAGGGATCATAAATACAGAGCCTGATTTAATCTGAGCTCTGTCTGATTGGCTCCTGGCTTTTGGCAGTATTGGCCAGGTAAAGTCTTTTGATTTCTTCTTGGCTGCTAGTCAGCCATCTCCTCAGGCTTTCGGTGTTTAATTACCTTGTTTATGAAATGAACAAAAAGATCATAGTCACTTCATATTGCTTAGAGAAAGCCATATATTTCCACACTAGATTTAATAATGGAATACAATAAATAAATAAATTAAAAGCTGCTTTTTCTTCTTCGTTTTCAGGATATGTCAGCTCGAGGATCATCTTCACAGCTTCCTAAACCTTTTGATCCTGAGCCAGTAGCTAAATATGGCACACTGGATGTGACTTTTGACTATGACTCACAGGAACAGAAGCTTTTGGTGACAGTGACAGCTGTCACAGACATTCCCACATACAGCAGGACAGGTGGAAGCTCGTGGCAAGTACACCTAGTTCTTCTCCCTATAAAGAAGCAGAGAGCAAAAACCACCATCCAGCGGGGACCGTGCCCTGTCTTCACAGAGACATTCAAATTTAATCACGTTGAGTCTGAGATGATTGGGAATTATGCAGTTCGCTTTAGACTGTACAGCGTACGTCGCATGAAAAAAGAGAGGATTGTGGGAGAAAAGATTTTTTACTTAACAAAATTGAATCTTCAAGGGAAGATGTCAGTGCCAGTGATACTGGAACCTTCTTACAGTCTGTCTGTGAGTATTAAATTAGGCAGAATAAGAATGCAGTGATATACGGCGTCCTGAATTTTGTAAGGGTAGTGTGTATATTTATAGAGTCATCACATCCACTCAATTTTTTTCAACAGTCATAGCACTGTATTAGCACAACAATAGTTTTCGTAGAGTTTCTGTAAGTGCATTCACTTTCCACCTGCAAAAGCTGCCCATATTTTTCCTTTTAATTGCCTAGAAATTTCCAGTTTATAAATAGGAATATAGTGGTGAATATAGGTACATATGTATACATGCAGATACATACACATGTGTTTACTAGTATTATCTTTACTCTGCTACTCACAGCGTTTCAATTAAAAAAAAAAGGGGGAGGAAATAAAAAGCTATACTAGCAAGCGCCTTCCATCTGTTGCAATTAAATCTTGGTTGCAATAAGTATTTTCCTTTCAAAAAAGAAAGATAGGAAAGAGGAATTTTGAGAGCACAAAACCATTTTTAATAACTTCAGCTTAGAGCCTTGTAAATAATTGATTTCTGGTTCAGTCTGAAGTGAAAAATAGTGTGAAAAGTAGTTCAAACTGAAAAGGATTTTTGTTTGTTGAAAAAAAAAACCCCTACGAACAAAATTTTTTGTCCTCCAAAATAATAAATAATTTAAATATTTTTAATAAAGCAAAGCAACAGTAATTAAGGATAAACTTAGGTATCACTATCAAAAAATGTAGGAGATCACTGTGTGGGCAGTGATCAGTATCTCCTTGTTCTTTTTTGTAAGTATTTAAGTATGCTTTTGTCCAGAAAGAGAATGTTTGTGATGATGTGGTCAGAGCTTTCTAGACTAGGAGCGCTTGAATGTTCATTGCTTAAGAGCTGCATATGGGCTAAATAATAGACTTTTGGGGGAAAGATAAGGTGATTTAGCAAGAACATCCTTATTTGGATATTGTGTGTGGTTTGTGTTTTTTTTAAACTGTCAATAAAAGAAAAAGAAGATGAAAAGGGAAAGAAAGGAAAAGATTTTTTTTTTCAGGTGAAACAATGCAGTTAATTTGTTCTGCATTTTTAAAAACAGTTTGGATCAATTGAAATGGCATTTCTGTTGAACATGAGTATAACAAAAATAAATACTCAAATGCCATTGTATTTAATGACTAAAAATATATTAACTAGAATTAGTAAAAGCTGAGACTAAAACTTGGATCGTATAGAGAATCAGCTGACAACAGGACAGCTTTTTTATGATTCCTTAAGAAGTACAAATCAGTCTATTCCAAGGATGAAGCAGTTCACTTACCTAGCGTGAACTTTGCTAATGCAGACTTTGCTAGTTTCACAGCTAGGAAAGAAACACCCCAGGAAACAAAACATTGGATATTCTAAATGTATATGCTAAATTTGTGTGTGTTTTCAATAGGTTCTGGTATAAATTTTACGAAAGTCAATGAAAGAGGCTTTTGATGGATTGGTATATCCCATATGTGCATTGGTTATTCTTCTGCATTATTTTCCTGAGCTTTTGTGTCAGGGAGAGTAAAAACAAATTCCAGAAGGCATCAAAGATAAAAAGATTGTTATTTAATTTCTGTGATGGTTAGGGATGCCATATCTGCATTTTACTCTCTTCCTTATTTTGTGAGGAAGGAACAAGAATAAGGAATATTGGCAGGAAGTGAAAGTATCTTCCAAAGTTTGTTGCTGTACTGGGGTTTAGGCAGATTTATCTTAGCCGCCCTGCCTGTCATGGGAAAGGAACTTCATAGTCTTGATAGCTTGAATAAGGATCCATGTTTTTTTGGAACTATGCAAATCAGTTTTTAAACCTTTGGAAATTCATTCACGTCTGAGTTTATAGGTATTTTTCTCTTATTATTTATAGCCTGCATCATATTTATTTCAGTAAGTACATCTATTACAGGATTTAACATATAGTTACGTTGCAAGAGTGTAAAAATTTATTGTGTTTTTAGGACGTATGACTGGAAGGGGGCGGCATCCTGGGTCACTTGAATTCAAGTCCTTTTTATTGCAGACAGCCAGGGCATCCTGATCACAAATTTGTGAATTTTCATTTGAAAATGTCAGGTCATTTTATTTCCAACCTGAATTTCTTCATGACCAATTTATAACCATTTGTTCTTTTGCCAGCATGGTCCTTAAGCTTAATTAGTTCTTACCCTTCTCAGGTGTTTACCTCAGTCTATTTATACGCATTGGTCATATTCCTTCTCAACTGTCCTTTTGCTAGAACAAACCAACAACAATCTTCATGTCCAAGTAGTCATAAATGCCAGGCAGGAGTTATTTAACAGGAGAAGGTAAGCGTTGTTTCAGTTTGGAGAGATCCAGCTGTTCAGGCATTTTTATAATTATAAAATCCATGATGAGGTACATTGTAAATTCTCAATTAAATTTGCCTTGTTCAGTTGCAGAGTGTTTTGTTGCTGTGAAGTGTTTATATTTGGCAGCTTTTTTACGCAGCTGTTTCTTGGACACATGACAGTTGCCCTATTTTTTCCACTGCTTCTCATTATATGGATTTGATATCTTAAATATACCTTCTGTCACTGAAACTTCCTAATCCGTGGAAACATCTATGCTAATCTCTTCTGCAGCAACATATTTTATTTGCTTCTGTCTGTGCCTGATATTATATTAATGTATTTTATTAGCTAATCAGCTGCCTTCTGATTGTATAAGAACAGTTTGTATCCCGTGAAGTTTAGGGTTTTTTTTCATTTATACCTTAAAGCTATTCACAAGGGAATCTGGTTAAAAGTTGACCAGCAAGTTCAGTGCCTTTGAAACATAGTGGCATGCTCACATGAGTGGGGCCTGCAACTCTCTCTTGTTGTTAAAACATGGACAAGTGCATGTCATGGTGAGTACGTGATACTAGTATGTTCCTTAAATAGGTTTCACGTGGCTTCAAATTTACAAATACATTCACAAACTATCTTCCTCACCCAAGACTTCACCCTGTTTCTCACCTTCCTACATAGCGTATAACGTCTTGCACTAGCACCTATTATCCACGGTACTATTGCTGTTTGCCTTTAACAGTTCTGCGTTGCTACAGTTCTCCCACGTAACAGGGAATTCCTCACGCAGTATCCTCAGCCCCCTTATTTATCGCACCCTTCCTTCCAAGTTCAGTGTGGGTTTGAGTGAGGAAGAAGCAACAGAAGCGATATGGCCTGGCAGAGTGTGGTTGTCACTGTGATCGGCGGTTGTAGTAGATGTGTGGTTGTCACTGTCCCTTTCAGGTTTGATAGAAAGTGGCCATTGCATCAAAAGTAAATAGCAGGGCTGTACACTGTGGGTTTTTTCTGAGTATAGTTTGCTTAGGAAGACTTTTGTTGATGCTTTTAGACAAATTTTCCATTTAGTCTACAATGGTGGACAAATTTTTGTTCGCCCGCTTTGGAGTTTGGAATCCATTGTGATGTTGTTTATTTTTCTTCAAGAAATCCCAGTGGACCTGTTTTTAGTTGCTTTTCGTTCTTCTCAAGCAAAGAGATTTTCCTGGCAGTGAACAACAGCCTCTAGTATGATGTGATTATAAAAACATATAAGCAGTTTATTGAGTGAAATCTGTTTGGAAAAGATCAAGAAAACAAGTGTAATCCTCTTCACTATCCCATAGGTTGCTTTTTGGTGTAGAATAACAACAAACAATCATGTTTTAGATTTTTTTGATTGATTTTGGAAGTATAGTTTCAATGACCAAAACACACCTCTTCCTACTAAGCAAATCTAGTAATTGTTCATCATGTATTGTCAATAACAAGATGTTTGCTGTGGAGAATTAAATTTCTCTTTCTTTCTTTCTATAACATTCTCCATTTCTAACATACTGAACTCCAGGATGTGATCCCGATAACAAAGAATAGATAGTGTAGACATTCATATGTGTTTAAAGGGTTATTTTTGTGTGCTTACTATAAGTATCTAGAGTGTCCAAGAATTATTTTAATTATTTTTTTGAATGAAGGCATTTATGCATGCAGTGGATAAAAATGCTCGCTCTTACTCATGCACGTGTGTGCTCTCTCCATTTTGAAGTCAATGGTTAGTCATCTAGTTGGTTTATGCATAGTGCTTAAGGCATATGTTCCATGTTGCCCTTTGCGTGGCATATCTTTAGTATTCTTTCTGTGGATGTTTATTGGTATATAAACTCGGGAAAAAAAGCTTTCAAAGTGGCATTTCTTTCTTGTGAATTCTTGGCTATTATAGAGTCGAGCTGTCAGGTTTTGTGCAAATCCTTTTTAGGGTTTGCACATTTTAGGCCTGTTAGTGTTCTTATGGCATGGTCTGTTCAGGATTGTATTTGGAAGGCTAAAGACTAAAATTCATATGTATAAACATATCGTTACTAAATATTAGCTACCAGTACGATACTTTAAAACAGCTAACAAAAAAATGACTAAGACTTGTCTAGAGGGGGAAAAAAAAAAGACTTGAAAGATTTTGCTCATAGTATTTTATTTAACTAAAATTCTACCTAAAGGGGTCAGTTTCTGTGTAACAGTGCATAAATGCTTTCAGTGAGCTTGTAAAAATTATGTAAGGGGCAATTACCTTTAAACACTGAGCACATTCTTATCTTGGGAATAGCTTTGTGAATTCATTTGAGTTAGTGGTGTAAAATATGGAAGATCAGAGTTAGTCCTTTGACACAATAAGATAGATGACTCTTGTGATTTCTTTGAAGACAATTATTGGGTGATTGGAAGATGGTGATCATGTTACTGAGGCTGCAGGAGAACTTCACGGTACTTGGCAAATGAAGCGGACTCCCTGTGTTTGGCTGCTCACGCAGGATTTCATGGCAGTATTGGCAAGCAGCAGCCGTTGTCTTCTCAGTGTCATGGCTGCCTCAACTTGTGTGCCTTTGTGTAGTGTTCCCCAAGCACTGCTCCTGGCAGCTTAGAAGACAAGTGCTAACCCATGGTGCTCTCTTACCAGGTCTTCATCAGGGTAGGGGGGGGCAGAGAGAATCCAAAGACAACTGTGGCTACTGTGCTCTAAAACTAGTGGTGTGTCTGCGCTGTTCTGACAGATGCAAGTTTCAAAAACTCACATTAGAATCTGAGCAGATGATAAGGACCTCCCACTAGATATAAGTTCAGTTGTCATACTTAAAAAATAATTGGCTTTCCAAATCCGTGCTATTTGGTCCTGATTTTGTGTAAATATGCCTAATCATTCATGGCAAACTTTGGCATGTAATTAGTCTATTCATCAAAGAAGCACTGGACTAGGCATTGAGACTGTGAGACTTGTCTCAGTCCCGTGTAGAATAACCTTGATACTTCTTTAGAATGCATTTAGATAGTTTTCAAGAATTTTTTTTTACAATCACAACTTGTCTCAAGTGACTGCAGCCATTCTGTCACCTCAGGAGCAAAATGGTTGACCAGTTTCAACATCTGCTGCTTGGTTTTGATAACCATATCACCCTCCACAATAGTCACAGATTGAACAAGCCCCCATGTTTGTGGAACTTTGAATTTTAGTTTTGGTTTACTTACTGGGTGATTCTTCTTCTCCTGGGTGTTGCAGTATAATGTAAGCGTTCTTCATTAGCGTTCTTTATTTCAGACTTGAGGATCTCCAGGTAATCACTTCTTTTGTATACTCAAGCAGCCTTTGTATTTGGTATCGGATAAACATTTCTGTTCATCGGGTGCCTTTAGCAAGGGATCCTTTTAGTCTTAGTGCGTTAGCCTCTTGTCAGGCTTGGCCCTCATAATGTCTGACCTTGAGCTGCATGTTTCACAGCTCCAGCCTTTCAGTTGAGCTTAATCAGCTGTCAGCTGGCCCCAGGAGAATCCGTCTTATCTCCACCTCTTGCCCTTCTTTGTGGTGTGTATGGTAGCTCTAGGCACTGAAGCAGATCCCTTCCGACTGCAAACATCTAGTGATCCTCAGATCATGTGATTAAACATGACCTGAACAAATCAAAAGGGGTACCACTAGCAGACTTAATTAAACCTGGGTGGACTGTTAATCGCAAATAGTTTAACTGACAAACGGATTTTAAACATACCTTTAATGTTATGGATTTGTTCGTTGTGAAAAATAATTTCATGAATGTTTATGTAATCAAATACTAGTCTGTAGATTGACTACTCATAAATTATGCTTACTGTTTGGTCACTCAATCTTCTTCTCTTTTCCCAGTTTGAAAGAGTCTAATCAAGAGAGAAAAGAGAAAAATGAAATTATTTGCCATTGATCTCCCCAGTGAGCATAGAGAGTAACTCCATCTGGACAGAGCATTGTCATTTTTAGAAGTCTGTGGTCTTGGAAGCTGTCCCACAGTAACATCTCCATGGTCTTACAAGTTTGACAGGGAGTAAAGAGAGGAGGAGGTGTGAGTGAGTCTGGGTAGGAGCTGTTAGCGTAGCTTCATCAGGAGTACAGGTAAAACGACTGCATTTTGTGTCAGATGTTCTTAACTAAATTGCTAGCACAAACATCTAAGCTTTTAGTGCTTGAATGTTTCTTTATGCTTCACGTCTTGTCTCAGAAAACAGAATTAAATAATAAAAGGCCTCTTGCCTCTTTTCCTCGCCTCGCCTATAGCTGTATAAAAAGCTGGTAGACTTTTGCAATATAAAAACAGAGCACTTTTGTAAATGCTGTAAATTCCATTGTACGTTCGTTTCCAATTGCTTCCACTGCTGCTCAGGTTTGCTGTGCAAATTTCAGTCCCATTAAGTCTATGGAACAGCTAGGTAACCTTTCATAATGTGGCAAGGAAGGCAAAGGTGTAATTTAAATACAGACAAATAAAAGTTATAGAAAACTTGAGATGTTTCCCTTTCTGTAGGGAATTAATGTTTTGCTCTGCAGCGCTGATAATTTTAAAAACATTTAGACACAAAGTACTAATAGTAAATTCTCATGAAATACAAAAAGCAACACAAAAATCTCACTGTGAACTTGTTCAAAATCTTTCAGAAAAGTGGAACGTTTTGTCATTATTAAGAATATATAAATTTTATTTTGTCATTTTCATTTTATGACTATGTTATAGTATCCTAAAGTTTGAAAACAAACCTTATTTTAATAATGCTGCATTTTTCTTATTAGAAAATGCACAAAGGCTTTAATTTTTATTAAAATTAATTAGTTTTAAATTACTTTGAAATTAATGTAGTATCGTCGTGTATCTAAGGAGGTTTTATAGCTCTGTACATTATAGTATCTATGGTGAATTAAAGCTTTGCATAGAATTATTAAGGTTTTAGTCCCTTGACTGTAGTGAATGAAAGAATCATTATTTTTTATTTTTTTCTCCATTTTTTGGTGTTTTGTCTGTGAGAAGATGATGTGTTTTGTAAAATTCTGCATCCAGAAGTCTTTTTTTTCTCCTGAGAGTAAAAAGCAAGGTAGAGAAGAAGTGTTTCATGAGAAATGTGGATTTTATCACTTCAGATAATCTGATTTTCAAGTACATTAGTATTAGTTTAATAATTAAAAAAATCCATATTTGATATGAAGAACACCATTAATGTTGAATAGATTTATTTGCTAAATATTTTAAAATTGGAATTTTTGAAAAGGGTATCCTGGTAATTTTTAAAGCACGCAATTCTACCCAAAATAAATATGTTCTAAAATCAAGTTACATAATGGAAATATTATTACAATATTTACTGTCATGTTTGTGATTTAAGTTGACTTAGGTATTAATACTGTAAAGTATGAAGTACATGAATAAAAATGCACATTATACTTAATTGGAACGTGCTTCAAGGAAGCTATTAAGCAAAAAAAACAAATAATTACCTGTCATAAATAACGATGCTTTCCTAAACTTGAGTCTTTGTGAGGTGCCTAAAACTGTATGCTTCAACGTTTGCAAGTTCAGGTTATTAGTTTAAAACAAAATACTGATAGCTGTAACTTCTCTTAATTTTACTATACAGGAGAGCCAGCTACAATAGGAATTGGAATTTCCTCCCCAACATGTTGTGAAGATAGGTAGCTTTGTACGATTTCAAAAGTATTGGTTTTCTTTAAAACAAACAAACAAAAGCCAAAAAAACCCAACCCAAAAAACCCAAACCAAAACCAAACCCAAACAACCCCTTGAACATCCAGATTGACAACCATTTAAAATCAGGTATTTTTTAAAATCGCTGAAGCCTTAAAATGACAATGGTATACAGTACAGAAAGAAATCTTCTTTAAAAAATAAAAAAAACCCAACCCCACCCTTTTTGTGATTTGCTTCTTCATTTAATTCTTTTTTTACATCTTTGCTAAATTTTATTATTATTAATCTTAATAATGTATTATTTCAAACATCTAATATTGTTTTGAGCATCATGTAACACTTTGTTCTACCTTTAGAAATAAAAAGTTGATACTTCCTGCAGGTATTAGTATGTGGAAAGATTATCAATTGTTTAGTTTAAGGAACTGGTTTTTTTAATGAGTATCCTATTTTTGAGGACTTCCTGTTTTCAAGTGTATCAATCCTCACATTTCTTCCATGGGTTAGGGGAAAGAGAAGCAGAAGTGATGAGGAACCGAGGCAAACACCTCCACAAAAGCATCAAAGTGTCCAGTATAGCGCATAAGTGGGATTTAGGTGCCAGAATTCAAAATTATAAAGCTCCATTCTTTGACATGCCTAATTATTTTACATCCCTCTGTTTTCAGGGCTGAGTTCTTCAGGTGGTTTAAGTTCTCTTTCCCAGGAATGATCTTGATACTTTCTCAAAAGTATTTTAGCTTTGAAACATGTTTTTTTAAAGTATCTAGTGCTTAAGCCACTAATGAGGGATGTGGAGCCCCTAGGTTCGTTTTTCTCCTCCTTTCTGGCTCTCAGACCAGAAGTAGGGGATGGGCTTCAGGCTAAGAGCTGGTCTGGGGCGGGTCTGTTTGGTGCCTGGGTGCTCTCATCACCTCAGTGAGCTTTTGCCTCAAAGCGGAACCGTAGCTTCAGGGTTCAGCACTGGGCTGGTGATTAAGAAAGATTAATACTTTTATCTAAAATGTTGGACACCTGGATTCGGTTCCCTCTTTTGCCTGCTAGGATTCAAATTTCCTTCCCAACCTCTCAGTTGTATTGAGATAAAAGTAGAAGAAGGTAATGTGCAAAAAAGTTCTTTAAGACATTAGTGGTATAACATTAACATTTAAAATTTGAGAGAGACATTTTGACAAGTAACATGCTGTGAATCAGATTTTTGTTGCTGAAGGATTGTCAGCAAGGTTTCATCTTTCCTGTGTATATTTTGAAGAGCCAAGAGAATCAGATGTTCTTGTTTCTTAAGCCATGATTTTAACCTGTGCAATGATGAAAATGAACTTTTAATTGCCCTCAGATCATGGCCACAGTATTCTCTGTGATTAACTCCAGTTGGCTTAAGAACAGAATTTGTAAGCAGAACTTCAGAGTATAGAAAAATAACAGTAGGAGATGAATATGTAAGTAACAAATATCCTATTTCCATGGAATTATGGTGAAGGAAGACAAATAAATACATTTTACTTATAGTTGTTGCAAGTAGAGGGTTCTCTATGTTGTCAAAGAGCGGAGAAAAAGATTATTGAAAATACTTCTGTCCTGGTTTGAGCGACACAGGACTAATTTCTCTTCTAAT
>RSEF01000003.1:25529033-25564886 GCA_003993805.1 Himantopus leucocephalus | reverse complement strand
ATTAATGTTAATTATCTAGTCTTATTCTATTAAGTCTGTTTATATTTCAGCCATTGGGTTTCCTTGTTTTTTCCCTGATTCCCCCTCCCAGGTGGGCAGGGGTCATCAGATGATAGAATGATTGTCTAAATGACAATAAATTGTTGTGGGTTTTTCAAACCATAACAACTTCTTAGGGGTTCAGGTCTGACACCGTGCCTTGTATGCGTTCACTTTCATTGGCACTAGGGAAAAAAGAGTGTTCTTTTTTTTGATTGCCAACTTTTGTACAATAGGAATATGTGAAATACAAATACCACTTAATGGGAATGTTTTTATTATATATTTATTAAAAAGTTATGTTTCTTCCCCAGATAATATATATGCAAAGAAGTCATCAAGGGCAATAGTTTGGAGAATTAGTAATTAAGTTTTTGTAGAATACGATGCATATTATTCTTATAATCAGTGAAAAGCAGTGATTCTTGTAAATCTGCCTAACTTTGTAATAAAGTACTGTACTGTGGTGTGTATGGGAAAGATTTAGGTCCTTTGCATAAAGCGCTGTGTTATAAAATTGAAAAGCTGAAAATCTGTAATTTACTGTAGTAAGACAGACCTTTGAACCAAATATTTGGAATAAACTTTACCTACTTTTTTTGGCTTGTGTGTACTGTTAATAATATAATTTTGTTACGGCAAAATTGACAAAAAATAGGTTAGAGATTTAGCCGTAATATCTTGGAGACAGCCTCAAGAGACAGCTCCTTGCACTGTGGCCGGATCATCAATACCTTGACAGTTCATCTAAGTTCTTAAAAATCTGAAGGTCAGATTTTACAACAGTTCTTACTAGGCTGTTCTGGTCCTTCACTGACCTTGAAAGGCTTTTGCTGTTATGGAACCTTAGTTCTTTTTTTCCCCTGCATATTAAAATACACACAGTTTTTATAGGGGAAGAGAGGGAAGTGTTACAAAAATAAACTTACGTAGACAGATTATTTCAAACAAATCGTAACTTTTGGTCTAAATATTGCCTTTCCCACAGTGAAACTACAGTATCAAAGTGGCCTACAGATAGACTGAATGGAGATCTGTGTGGAGATGAAAAGCATCTGTTAGCACTGTAATGTTGTCATGAGATGAAAGCTTCGTTGTAGCTAAGTTTATATTCATGTTGTACCAATTAGCAATTTCAGTGTTAATATTTTACAATTTGGCATGTCTCATGAAACTTATATTTTGAGCAGGTAAAAATGTAACTTCTTGTCTTGCTTTTTTCTTCATGAGTTTGTTAGCACTCTTCTTGAATTTTGACTATGTAAACAGAAAAAAAACTCTAAAGAGAGCCTTGAAAAAATACTATCTTCAATTCTAGTGCAGCTTACAGACTTAACACAAAGTTAAGTTGCTTACCAACAGACGCGATTATCACAGAATACCTTACTTAAAACAATGAATGGATTTCCACAATGTGGACAATAAACTTGGTGCTGGAGAAAATACTTTTGAGAAGACATCTAATCATACTGAGCGTCCCCGATTTTAACTTTGTCCTGCAATGAAAAGTCTTTCTTCAATTGTTGATCTGAGCCCTGTTGATCTCAGCTGTCTCTTTACCTTCCCTGATTCCTGTTTCTTCTTCTCTTCCTCATAGGATCATTCTGTTTTCTTTCAAAAGAAAAATAGCAAAATACAGCCTCACCTTCCCCCTTTTCTCGTGTCTTTTACCTACTTGCCCCCAAACTCCCTGTTTTCTCCCTTATCATAGACACAGAAATTATAGTTTTGTTTATGTAATTTAACCCTGGTTTTACCTGGTAACATCAGTCTGTCTTCTAATCTGCTTCACACCTTACTGCTTCATTCTTCTTCTTAACATCTCACTTTCTTTTGTATTAGGATTTTCCAGTTCATAACTGAAAAGGAGAGTATTTTTAAAAATATGTTTGGGTCAGCATGAAACAAAATGGGTTGGAGTCTTTTTTATGTGCAATGGAAGATAAACTATTGTTTAGATTGTTTCTTCAGTGAATTTGATTGCTTTATTTTAACGTCTTCAGACTTCTGTCACCACATCATTTTGTAGGAAGGAGGTTCGTAAGTTTATTACACACTAAGGATGAAACAACATGCTTTTGTTTGTTTCAGACTGGCCACCTGTTGCAAAACAAGAAGCAAAATATTTTGGTTTAGAAAATATTGTAGCAAAACATTTAAGTTAGACCCTCTCTCCAGATTTTCATCAGGGCTACATCTACCAATTCTTTCTGTGCAACAGTTCTAAGGTACAGCCACTTAGCTGCATTTCCATCCACTCACAGATCTGAGGCATCACCTAGATCTTATCCCACCATTCATCTGGTGAGATCCTTTTCTCTGGCCTTGACAAAAGCAGTCTTGTCCTTACCTCCACTCAGGATTCTCTTGTAAAGGAATGATATTTCTAGCCTATCCTTATGTAACTTCGCAATATCACGCTTGTTTCATTTTTCAATTGTTTCCCCCCTTCTCTGTAATATCACACCGATGCTACGTGTCTTCCCTTTCAAGGTACTTCAGAACTCATTCCCACTCAGTCATCACTCATTTACTGTTTATTATTTCCAGCATTCTAAATGTTATTCCGATACCAATTGTAATCAGCTTAACTCTGTCATAAACCGATTTAGACCGAGTCCCTATTAGAACGTCAGTAAACTGTACAAATAAGTCACAATT
This sequence comes from Himantopus leucocephalus, assembly GCA_003993805.1. NCBI lineage: Eukaryota > Metazoa > Chordata > Aves > Charadriiformes > Recurvirostridae > Himantopus > Himantopus leucocephalus. The sequence continues at coordinate 25,562,186 of RSEF01000003.1, read as the reverse complement.
AGGAAAAAATGCTATCATCACCTTCTCTCAGCGCAGATGTCAAAGCCCTTTGAGGGTTTGAGGGGGAGTGCTNTGTCTTCTTTTGTGGACTTGCGGCATGATCACAGTCAAATTTGAGACCTAAGTTTTGAACAATATCAGGTTGACTGTGGTTAAATTCCTGGCCCAACAAAATAATAAGATGAATAAGCACCATAGGGATAATGTCTTACAATTTTAAAAGACCAGATGACTTAAGTAATACTCGCAGTTGTGACAGGCTGAGACTTTCAAATGTGCAGTGTATACTGTGACTGCTGAATCCAGCCATCTTTCTTTTAAACTTTCCATTTTGTATTCTACTGTTGAAGTTAGGAATCAAAAGTCTCCCGTTTTGCGAGTGCCAAGAACCAGAGAATAAATGTATACTTGTAATTCATTTTCAGCAATTTACAATTTGCAACCCATTTGAAATTTATTCTTGGAATTGAATAAAGAACTTTTGGAGAAATAACTGAAGAAGTAAAATTCAGAATTTGCAGCTTAGAGGATGGAAGTCAGAGAATTTTGTTGAGGTCCTTTAGTAGTAAGGATACATTTGCTAACAGCAGTGAATTTTTATTAATGAGGAACTGGATTGCTACTTGAAGCTTCTGTCAGTCTTTGTGGAAATGTTCTTTTGAGAAGGACTAGTTAAAATGTCAATATGAAAGCTCTTATTGTAGGTTCATCATTTCTTCTGGTAGGTATCTCTTCTATAATTCGAGATTCTGTAATGCATTCAGGCTTTATATGTCAGATTAAGTTACTTGCTTTTAAAGTTAACTTTTATCTTGATGAGGATTTGTGCTATTTAGGTTTTAGGACCAAACTCGCGCCCATGTCAGCTATTGCTGGAAATGATAGAGACATTTGGAATCTGGAAGAATCAGCTTCACAAAATCATCATGGCTCCTTGAAAGAGTGCTGCCAGATTCCCAAATGACTCAAGCCATATTTGAAAAATGTGTGGATCTAATTTACGTTTTTTTCTGAGAGAATCATAAAGGGATTTACTGAGAATTCAAAAGTCTCTTCTTGGCTACCAAGCAAATTGCTGTGCCATTGGCTAGATTCCGTCCAGTGCCTTGTTTTCAGTGTTACGACTCTGTGTGCCAGTGCATGAAAGCAAGAAATGAAAGTAGGAACAACTACGGTATGATTAGCATGGCAGCATAAAGGAAGTATATATTTTTTTCTCTTTTTAAGGCCAATAATGAGGGGTTAAAATGATAAAAAATTAATATTAGAAGCTCCTGTCAAAGATGTGACATGGTGAGAATGCATGAGAGATCTGAATTTTTGTGGAAGCTTGCAGGGTGGAAATTAAAGCATCACTTGCTGAGCCATAGGATGGCATTCTTCCTTTCCACCCAAGACAAAGGATCTATTGCAATTCTGTATCCCTGGAACAATTAAATTCCTTGTAAGCTAATTTATGCTAGACAGAGTGCATTTTTCTATTTGCATGTGTTCTGCTATTTTGCTACTCATAAATTCTCAGTCTAGAGAATAACCTTTACAAAGGATGAATAAGAATTTTCTGCATTTTATTATCTTCAAAGTTCCAGTAGTGTTTTCCATTTTTGGAAAGTAAAAGATGCAAGGTTTAATGTTCTCCAGGATGCTGACAAATTATGTTACAGGTCTTATCTTAGCAATTGAAGCAAATAGGGACCATAAAGACTGCTCTTCATCTTCTGCTGTTATTTCTCCTGAATGATGAAGCAACAGAAACACAAAATTAAGAATTATTTTAATTCCAGACTGCTTCAGTCTTTGTTACCTCTAACATGTGCAAACTGAGTATATATTAAGGATGTACATTTCTTATTGGGTGACTGAATGGAACTTCTATTATTGTCAGTATGTTGCTTTCCTAATTTTCTATGCATTATTCAAAAAATTGACTTCCCAGTAACATTGTTGCATAAAATACATAGAACTTTTAATCTGTTTTATAGGGTTGCGACTCACAAATGAGCATGTCAGAAGTGTCCTGCAGTGAAAGTACCTCCTCTTGTCAGTCTCTGGTACATGGCTCAGCTCCAGAAATCCTCGTTGGCCTCCTTTATAATGCTACAACTGGAAGATTATCAGCAGAAGTGATAAAAGGCAGCCACTTCAAAAACTTGGCAGCGAACAGACCACCCAGTGAGTGAAAGTCTTTTTTCATCCTAATGCTTCTGTACTGGTGGGGCTCTCAGTAGCAAGGACTTCAATCCTATCATTTAGTCTTACCCAATCAAAATGAAATAGAGCAATCATCAACTAATCTGTTTCATGTTTTTATATGTCTAGTCAGTTGGGAAATAGCAAAAATCTAAAATTCAAAATATTAATTGTAAGTTGACAAGAATCTTTTAATTTTTCATGATGACTGACTAATAAATTACCTTTATCATAATGATTAATTGCTAAATTACTAATGCCTCACATCACAGGCCAAGAATAAAAAGTTGGCGTTTAAAGAGAAAGTACATGCCAGCTAATATTAATATAAACACTCTGAACAGTTATTGCTGTTCCTAGAGGGGTTGGTACTGCAGTCTTTAATTACTTATGTGCCTGTGTATATGTGGTAGTAATATATGTGACTTGGGAATGTCAGTGAAGACAACAGAGAAACAAATTGAGACCTTTGGCATATATACTGTGCAGAAGGAATGTTCATCATCGGAAAGGACTTGAGCTGTGCATTCAAGCGTTTGTTCAAAAATACATTTTTCTGAAATATCTGTGAACTTTATGTACTTTTAAATTGGAGCCAGATGGAATGTCACACACACAGAATGTTTTTACTGTCTCTAATTCTTTGATATAGCTTGAGAAAGTTCAGTAATGAACTTTTTTCAAAATTATTTTTTATTGTTTTTTAGATGTTGAGTCTGATTCACATATGTTGTAGCCAGACATACCTACCTGTTCCTCTTGATTTTGTCTGGAGGCTCAGCTTTTATCCCCTCTTCTGTTTCTTAATCCCCAGATTTGTATGTCACTAGCAGATTATCTGACACCACTAGATTATGTAGCAGGCTGCCAACACTTTGTAAGTGATTTGCACATCACACTTCTTCAGAGTTTAGGAAGTAAGTCAAACAACTTGAGACTGATGCTCTACTCTTTCTTTCTTGACCCATGTTTCATTCCATTCTTTAATTACGTTTGGCTCAGCCTTACTCCGCTTTGCTTTCTTTATGCTTTTCACACTGATGGAGCCAGATTTTGTGAATATGGCCAGAGAAAGAAGGCGAAAGAAGAATCTCTAATACATTTATATAATTAGGTAGCTGCCCCAGAGTCACCTGTTTGGAGACAAAGCATAGAAATAAATGGGGAAAGCCAAGAAGACGCAAGGACACTGGGGCGGGGGAAGGAATCAATGGGAGAGAAGGCCTGGAGAGAAGGGACCATGTGTTCCCTTAAAGCAGTAAACCGTAGGTGGCTTATGCTTATCTTTCTGCAATCTCTAGAGAAAGCCAAATTTTTCTTAATATTTAGAATATACAAGTTAGATGGGGGTTCAGTACTTGTTTTGAAAACAGATATGTTTATTCCCCCGGTATGTTAATTCCCAAAATGTGGCCTGTGGGCCCATGCTGTCTAACTAGCTGTTGTGTGTGTCACTGGGGTTAAAAATCTGTTTCAGACTGCAAGAAAACAGCGTGGCATATGGCACATAGCCCTCTAATACCATGGTCTGTCTAACCTTTTTGGAGGGAAGATGATGTGTGCTGCCTTTTGTCATCCCCTGTGAAGGACAGGGAGAAGTTTTGATATTCGTAATAATAATAGTCCAGTTCCGTTTAGGCAAATGCAAGTTTGGAGTTCTGTTGTTTCTAGAAGGCTAGAAACTAATGAACATTCTGGGTCTGGTAAGACCATGCACAGAATACTGTGGAATCCAGATTTCTCCTGTGGGCTGTTTTGTGCTGTCCCCCTTCCCCCCCAGCAGTGATAGCACCTTCTTGTAAACTCCTGGAGCCAGGTGCATACCACTGCCATTTCCTAACTCCCTGTCAAGTACATCATGGACACGTACCAGCCTCTCTCTGTGCCACCATTTCCACCAAATGAAAACTAAGGCCCATAGGGCTGATGATGAAATGCTCTGATCAAATTTCTTGTTTGGACCATCAGCAGTCCAAAATCCTACGTACACGCATAGATCATTCAGGTCTAGAGAAACTGTGACAGAAAGGGAAACAACTATTCTTTCCCACATGCGATCCTTTGCGTAGTCTAGGGGTTGTGAACCTATGCAATTTTAGTGAAATGCTCTGCAGAAAGTATGGATTGAGTCCTACATTTCCACTTCTTGGTAGTGTATACTCCTCTGCTAAGTATTTATATGTTATATAGTAATTCATTTAGCAACTGAGTACAGGCAAATAGGCCAAATCCTGCAGGCAATAACATTTGATGTTAGAATGTGTCTTCGTTTCTCTGTGTGACATTTAATATTTCGTCTGATTAAAAAGATGCTTCTTCGTATCCTTTAAAATTTTGTTGAAACGGGGTATGAGCTTTTTGCACATTAAATGCATGTGTGTGTGTGCATGCAAACACACATTAAATCCATAAATACATGGATTTTAACAAGTGAGATCTTTACATTTTAAGTAGAGACCCATAGTTAAATTTCAGATGTAAGCATCTGTCAGCTATTTTTAGATATTAGATCAGAGTAATTCTCGTGCCCAGGTCCCTCACTACTCAAGAACTAAAGTATTGCAATCAAGTATCTGTAACTATAAAAGCTAAGGGCAAAACCAGCTTAGTTGTCAGTTCAGTGATTTGTCATTTTATTGCTTTTAATATACGAAGTATAATTACTGTGTGCAGTTTTTCTTAATATGCTGGAGTTTGCATGAAAAAGCATAAGGTTTGATAAAAAGGATACAGTGATTTTTACCCAGTCTTCTATAACCTAATTGTTTGCATGATTCTTTCTATGTTGAGTGTGCTTTAGAACCCAGTAGCTATTAGTGCTAAGATAGCCCATTATGAAAGTGGTGTAATTTTTGTTAAAGATTACACAAAAACTGCACAAAATTTTCATTTCATGAAATTTTACCCAACGATCCTTTTGTTCAGTCCTTTTTCTGATCTATGCTGCTAAGGTTTTGTGTTCTTCCACTCCAGTGAATAGTGTTTCCTCTTAAACTTTAACCTTTGATCCTCTCTCACCCAACTATTGACATCTGGTCATTATTTCTTTTACTGCTTTCCACCCCCTGTTGTCAGACGGACTGTTCTGTTGTCTAAAACACTTGATAGGTGGACAGGTTTATATAATCCGAGGTGAGTTCCTGTAGAAACTAATTGGATGTTGTCTTTTTCATGCAAAAGAAAATTTGCCAGCAGTAAAGCTATCCACGGCTGCCTACCATATTGGTTTATAAAAGTTTATCTTTATTATTCGTGGCACTCTCTGATGCAAAAGTTGCATTTATCTCTGATTATGGATGTTGGAATTTCAGTGTACCTGCAAAGTGAAAATATTCAATTTGTTTCTTTTTACATAAACTCCAAATCTTTTAATAATATAATTCATTAACATGAATATGGCAGGAATAAAGAATGAAAAATCAGATTGTTTTATACAGTTTTGTATTTCCTAAAGTCAGTGTTAACTTCATGAAATGCACATCCTTCTGCAGGAGCATGGCTTGGTGCTTCTAGTCAAATGAAAATAGAGCTTTAAAAATAAAGTTTTGTACCCAAATAGTAACACCCAATGTGTGCTAACCACATTTACACACATCAGCTTCTTAAATGTATTTCCTAAGAGCACAAGGTACAAGTACCTAAGGTACAAGCTATGTTTTATGTTGTACCTAAGGTACAAGCCATGTTTTAAATAACCATATTGAATTATGCAAAAACTTATTTCTCTTTAAAGGCTCGTTAAATGTATTCCTTCAGGAATCTAGGAATTAAGAGGTTTTTTGTATTGCATGAACTTCCACCTTTGAATGCACTTTGCTACATTTTGGTCCTTAATACAGAAAAAATTGAAAAGCCCAAAGTGAGACCCACATCCATGCAGAGATTATTCTTAAGCATTTCATTCTGGCTGTTTTGATATCATCACTGCATATCAACGTGTTTTTGTTTTAGTTTTTTTCTCTTCATTAGTTGCTTTCATTCTACTTTGTTTATCCTTATTCTCTGAAAATTCAGTGGTATGCTTTACAGCGTTGTGGCTAGTTGGAGCTTGCTAAGTGTTAATGCAATTTAAGTTTGTTTAGAACAAATAAGGGGGGGTCAACGGGAAAAGGATTATGAGGTATACCTTTAACTTAACCCATTTACATAGTACTGAAGCTAGTTAATTTGTTCTTGTGTTTGTAATATTTTGCTTACTTGTCATCTTTTCACGTGTCTAATCTAAGCTATGTTCAGTCAGCCTGGTATACACCATATCCTGTAAATACCTCATTCTCAAAAGCTTTTGTTCTGAGATATCTGACCTTCCAAAATATGATTTATTTTGTAGATACATATGTTAAGTTAACACTGCTGAACTCGATGGGGCAAGAGATGTCCAAATGCAAAACTTCAATCCGCCGAGGACAGCCAAATCCAGTATACAAAGAAACTTTCGTTTTCCAGGTGGCACTGTTTCAGCTTTCAGATGTGACGCTCATACTCTCTGTGTATAATAAGCGCAGCATGAAACGAAAAGAGATGATAGGGTGGATTTCCTTAGGTCTCAACAGTTCAGGAGAAGATGAACTCAATCACTGGACTGAAATGAAAGAATCTAAAGGACAGCAAGTATGTAGATGGCATACTTTACTAGAATCGTAATGGATGGTACAAAGTGCAGTCGTGGTTTTAAGGGAGTTTGGTCTTTCACGAAGATGATCATCCCTGTTCACAATCAACAGATTTGTTGTGGAAGTAAAGAACAAAAATTGAGGTCAACATTCCATCGTAAAGAATGCACAACATGCAAAATGGCGGGATGTAACATATAACCTTCACTTAGGGTCAGACACCTTCCTTGGTGTCAGAGAAGCCTTGCTGTACACAGATACATTAGCGGTCCCCCTCCCACCCCCATCCACCTGATGCTGTATTCGTTTGGGTTTGTTTCGTGGTTTTCAATTCAGAAACTTTTTGTGTAACGTTCTCCAAATCAATGTGAGCTCCTCCTTGTGTACTTTTTGTATTGCTCTAATACTGTAGCTTCTGACCTGCCTGCATTCAGATTAAAGGTCAATGATTTGCACTTTGATAAAAAAGTTAACGATCTGTAGAGCAAAAGGAAAAAACCCACTGGTGGAGAAGAACACTTACTAATATAGCATATATGGATATACTGTTGTTTTACACTGAGTTTCTTTCCAGGAGCTTAGTACAATTAAGTTTTCATTTTTTTGATATGCAGTTGGTTTGAAAAATACTAACATTTGGGCATCAGGTGAACTTTGACATCAAACTAATGTTTCTTCAATCTGTGACAGGAACGACCTCTATATATGGCATAAATTGGGGTTTTCCCTCTTGCCTGTTCTTCTGCCTAATCCAAAGAGACCAGATCATTAGTTTGGTCCCTTCCAAATCTCCTTAGACAGGTTGTACTGTAAAACTATGTAACTTTCTGTTGAAAGCACTTCCTGTATTCATGTATTCCAATGTAGGAAGCTCGTAGAGCACGACTTTACTAAAATATATTTTCGTTAAACAAATGATACGGATTTCTTTAAAATGTCAGCAGTTGGCAGTTAGGTTGAAAGACTGTGAAGGAAGTGGCAGCAGTTGAACTACTCTGAATGAACACAAAATACTGTGACTTTGGTTGAAAACAGGTATCCGTTTGAGTCTCTTCTAAGCTGTTTTAGGGGTTACCATATGCTGTTTGTTGGAAGTAGAGAGCAGACCAGGAGTTTTTACCTTTCTTCTTGGAGAAGAGAACAACAGTAAGTTATTTTTTCTAGTGATTTGCCAGCAACTGAATGAATGTTTGTACCCAAAATAGAAGTTTGCTTTGCTTATGTTCAGGTTGGGAAACACAGCTTTCTAATGACACGATTGAGAAGCCTCAGTATCACAAGAAAGTTTGCCATCAGATAAACACTCGTGGGTTCCGCCGAAATTGGGGAAATATCAGTGCTTCTGAGATTCCTGTTTGTCCCAAATACTTCAGTTGGAATCGCTCTAATTTACTGACTGCTGAATCTAATTCATATTACTGAATTTGTGGATTATTGAGTAAATGTATTTTTAAAAAGCTTCCCAATTCAAATATTCTTTTTGCCTCTAATTATAAGTTTCATTTACTTTTAATTGTTGCTGTATTGAAAGCACACCATTTTTTTTTCCTATAAATAATGGTTATGTCTTACTAATATGAGACCTCACTGACTGTTGTAGCACTTAGTGGGTAAAAGAGTGAAGTTTTGGATTTTGTTGAGAGAATTAGTGGTAGCCTAGAGTGTTCTCATTAGGACAAATGTTTTTTTCTCTCTAATTTCTTTATAATACCTTTGAGCAATCCTGGCTTTAGGGTATACAGACAGTCAAGTACAGTGAGATTGGAGACAGTGAGTATGCTATAATAAAGGTATTTCACATGGCTCTCAAATTCTCACACTTAATAATTTCATTAAGTCCTTTATAGTAATTCCACTTCTTGGTTTATTTGGTGCCTTTTGAGGGGTTTATTTGCAGAGCTAGACTTCCAGTTTTTATTGATTTAAAGATTTAAAACATTATTACAAGCCTTTTCTTTTTCTTCTGGTATTGTCCTGCCGATTCATTTACAGAAGCTTTATTTATTAAATACAAATAATGCAAAAACTTTCTTTAAACAGGAATAGTCTTGCAGTAATACAATACAAGTTGTCTCTTTCAGTCTTTTTTGTTGCTCAGTTTGTGAACTGTAATGTTGAGTGTAGAATTTAATAAAAAAATCAACATTAATTTTATATGCGTAAGGAAAATGCTCAGATTTTCCCAATCCTTTCAGCTTTCTGTAGAATAGAAACACTGACTTAGAAGCTGATCAAAAGCACTTTTTCAATGGCTGTGGAAGTGTTTTACCCATGCTGTTTGCAGACATTTGGATGCTCTTTCCTAAAGCTGAAAGTTGTCTCTTGATGGTTGTCTCTCTGTACAGGTTTTGCTTTATAAAATAATGTATGGTATTTAACAGCAAGAACTGAGCAAATTAATTCCAGTGGATAATATACTTAACATCACCATTGAACAAATGAAGAAGTTGGTTTGGAAGGTGCAGCAAATAGCCTCTTACAGAACCAAACTAAACTAAACTGTGCCATGACTTGGGTTTCTGTTTGCAGGTTGCATTGCTTCGGTTTTACATCCACCCGTTCAGATTTCTGAGACACTGAAATCTTAATTTAGACACAACAGAGATTTATAGTAGTCTGTGTAGGGCACATGTGTGAAGAGGAATCTCTTTCTAGATCATGTGACTTTTCCCAAGATATGCAGGGTCCAGTCTGTGCTTCGCAGGAGGAAGTTTGGCTTACTGGGATGTATACTGTACAAAGGCTGGGAACTGAATGTATAAAGAATGGAAATGAATGTTTAATTTTTGAGGCAGTAGAATATGGATTTGCCATGCAAAACCAGTCACACCAATAATTGGATTCGCCCCGGGATTTTCATGATTTAGTTACAGTATCAATAGCTGTCATGTTGTTTTTTTCTTTCTAGATCCCATTCTGATGATTTGCTTGTCATTTTGTTTTTCTTACTGCTTTATGCAAACCTATACTTTTGTATTTGAAATCTGCCTTTAGAGATCGGGTTTTTTTAAACCCTGCATAAGGGCTTATACATACAGTGTGGTTTCGTGCATTCAGTTAAATCTTAAGGTTGGAACACAATTTCTAAAGAACAAAGTGTCAGAAACAAATTAGAAAGAGGCATTTGTGTTTTCCTCAGAGTTGTCTGCGCATTTTTTCATAGCTTTTTGTTGTTTACCTTTGAAAGTACGGTTAGTACTTGAAAGAGTTTATCAAATTATTTCATTACTTTTCTGTGTGCCAATATACCATGTAGAGATTATAGTTCTTGAATCTGTTTCCTGACAATGTAGCCTTAAATAAGTATAGAACAGTGACGTTCTTACGGGTTCTATTCTTGAAAAAAGTGCATCCTTTCTGCATATGATCTGTTTGGTTTAATGTTTAGAACATTTCGCAAAGTTTATCTCAAAGATAAACTCTTCTTAAAGTATTATAAATATGAGAAAAGCTGGTTAGTTCCTTTCTGTGGTAAGGGCAAGATTGTGAAGGGTGGTACAGGCAAGTGTGAAATCACTGCACAGAAGGATGAGAGGTCGTACAGCCTCTGCGGGACATCGCTGTCTCCCACATATGTGGAGGCAAGGAGTCAGCAGAGCCATGCTTCTGTTCCCTGTTCAGCCAGGCGGCACAGGGAAGGAGGATGGTACTTGCAAGACTGAGATCTGGGTCCCCATGGTGCTGCCTCATGCTCAGTCAGGACTTAAAACAGCCTCGTTGTAAGCACACTGTGAGGTCTGGCTGCAAAGGCAGATGTTAGGCAAGGTGTAAGTTCTGCTGCTGGAGAAATACAACATAATTTCTAAATCCAAGTGAAATCCTCTAACCTCATTAGTAATTAGATTTCAAAATATGGTGAGCCCTTGGAATAAATGTATGTGCTCTCACTGGAGCCGGACATTGTTTATCAATTAAGAGAATACTTGAGCTGAAAACAGATTTTATGGCATTTCATGTAGGAGATTTTTTCACCTGTAAATTTTTGCAGCCACTCCTGATGGCATATGCAGTGCCAGCATCAGTACCTTCCCATTTTTCACACCCTTGCAGCAATTTTTTGTTGTTGTTGTCAAAAATTTGTTTGTGTTACTGATTTATTCTCTTTTCTCCCCAATGACTTGCTCCTGCAAGCTCCCCGGCACCCTCAGAAGCTGTCTGTGGCAGTCACTGGACCTTAGAAGTCAAAGGTGCTCTGGACCTCTTACAGTAAGGTACGGGTCCAAAATTTCTGTGACCTGTCCAACTCGCTAAGATTTCTGAAATGCAAACCATCAGTTTTAATATAGTGAAGCAGAAGAAGAAAACTTTTTCTTTGAAGGAGGCATTTTAATGTAGGAATTGGATACAGATTGCTCTTACACATGCAAGTTCTAACAAAAAGCCTGTGAAGAGGCAAAAAGAGAATGAGGTTTGAGGGAAGGCCTTTTGGCCTGAGCTGTTCCAACCTGAAACTAACAGCAGAATGCCCTTTCATTTAACTCGGAGGTGTATCGAGCCCTTTACTTACTCATCGCACTTTTCTGGAGGAAAAAAAGGTGTCTTGTTTAAAGCAGTGTTTAATATTATGGCTTGTCAGTTGTAAGGTACATTGACTTTCTCCTGAAGCTGAATTCTCAGTAACAGCTGAACATCCATTTAATTCTCCCACTGATGTGCATGCCTGCCATTAATGTTAATGAGAGGAGCCCATGGACATCAACAGGAGAGCAGACCTGACCTGGAAAGTGTGTATTTTGATCTGTTTAACTCAACTGCCAGATTTTGTAGCGCATCACAGCTGGATTTCAGACTACTTCATTCTGATGGTAGTTTTTGAGGGGAAAGTCACAGGAGCGTTTGCTTGTCAGTAAACCGACGTCTGAAGAGAGGTCATCTGAGAGCGAGCGCGTTAACATTTGAGATGGCTTCATACAGTGGCAGCGACAGTGACTCAGATTCCACTCTTGGAGCCTTGTGGCCCTCAGAGGGTCCTACTCAGAGAAACCGTGACATGTGAATCGTGGGAATTTATACATTCAAAGCGGCACAGCTCTGCGTGGGCACTCCATGGCTTCTAACCTAGTATGTTTTACAGATGTAAGCAGGGTAGATAGATAGTGTTTATTTCCCTAGTGCGAGTAGGGTGAGTGTCAGCTGGCCTACAGTGACATGGATTAGTTTAGCCTTAAGAACTTATCACTGCCCCTCCTTAAGTTCAAGCAGGGCTTCTTCCTTTCTGCAGACTATGCAGAAATCTTATGCACCCAGCGTGTCTGCTTGTATTATGCCTACCCTAAATACGGCACAATTATATTGATGCTGGCAAGCTTAATTCACGTGTAACGTGGTGTGCCTGAATTAATCAATTGGTCGGATACATGCTGGATTAGGATTTGCTGTGCAGGCTTCTGCTGGTATAATATAGAAATAAGATCCTTATGGAGAAGAATGGGCCAGGAGTCAGGAAAGTGGGTAGTACTGCTCTTGTAGGAATGAAGACCAGGAAACAGCTGTGCCCAGAAAATGGGCAAGGCTAGCCTAATAGCGAGAAGAATTCATTCACTGCCTTGGAAGCATCTACTGGTAGAGTTGGCATAAAGCCTCCAAAAGCTGCCTGTCTCTGGGGGCCCTACTCAGGAGAGCAGAAGGGGTAATACAATACCGCTGAAGGAATACCTCATGGACATTCAGGGATGTAATTAATGTCATCCTTTTTTCTCTTATATCTGGGGACAGGAGTCTTGCCCGTTGTATCAAGTAAATTTTTTGCTGTGTTTTGCAAATCCTGTGGACATTCACTGCATGCCGAGGGCCTAAAGTGGATTGCTTTATAACTTTTGGGTTATTTCCAAAGCATGAGTTTGAATGAATTTACAGAATAAGTAGAAGCATTATCATAGCTTTGAGATGTAATCTCTAGGCCATAGTGCAAGCAAGGAGCAGGGCTTTGAACAAGTTTTGACAGTGAATTTTGCAAATGGCTTATTATGACATTTTAAGAAAATTTCTAAGTAGCTGAATGTATTAGGGAATATTTACAAACAAGGAGATAGAGCAATGATCTTTTCTTACTATACAGCTAGTTTGCTGTCCTTTCCAGTAAACCACAAGGTTCATTAGTGCTCAGTACTGTTTCGTTTACAATAACTGTTTTTAATGTGATTTTCATGACAAAGTGTAATTAGTGAAACCTTTTATTCAATTTTTCCCTTTCTTTGCTTTTTTTTAAGGAGAGATTTCTCCTTATATAGTATATATACTTTCTTACAGAGCTTTCTTACCTATTTTTATATAAGGTGATTTACCAATGTGAAATTAAATGCTCTATGAGCAAGCTATGTCACTGTTACACAATCTAAAGTGCTAATATAACGACTAAGGGCCTGAACCTACTGCCTTTTACTCGGGTCCTGGTTTACCCACACGTCTTTCATGTTGTGTAGTACCTTTCCCTCTAAGCAGTTCCATCTCTTTCTCCGGGATGACTCAGAGAAAGGCACTATTAACATGAATAACAGTGGTAAAACTGAGCCTCCTCTCCATTCTTAGCGGGACATCTGTCATGAGTAAAGGCTGCTGGCTCTGTCCCAAAAGTATAGTTATAGATTATAGTTCCCTTGATCTTCAGTAATTTTGAGCTTGTTTTCTGGTGACTATAAGCTAATAACTGATCTTTGTGAATACAAATATTGAATCATGCTGTTATCAGCAAGATTATTAAAATGTGTTTCACATTTTAATTCATTCTTTCATTGGGATACAAGGAATTGGATTTGTGAAGCATTATATTGCATAGAGATAGCACACATTCACCGCATTTTTAAAAAGTATGGAATATACAGTATGTAGCATTTTCTTGCATACTTTTATACTGCCTGTATGCCACCGATGCACTCGGTGCCTTCTTTCTTTTGTATAAAACGAATACGTGGAGAAACTAAAGTTATCGCGTGTAAGCAATGTCGCTGCAACTGAAGACATGTCTTAACCTGATTATTCCCAGTACAGGGGGTTTGAAATGGCAGTTCAGTTTAACACAATGCGTTTCTTTGAGTTTGAAGTTTTCTACTTTCCTTCCTTGCCCCCCTTTCCGAGAAACCTCCCCATACAACTTTTTATCCTTAATTGATTCCTGTGTCTGATGTAAGTCATGTGGTGTTAACCAAAGAATCAAGTCTGTTTCTAATTCTTTGGATAAATAATATTTGGACTTGCCACTACTTAAAGACAGAAATGATACAATGGATCTCTTTGAACAAATATCAGATAGGCGTCTGTAAAAGTGACTCAGCTGAGAATTCACGATACCTCTTTTCTGACTGGTTGTGCATTACTGTATCAGTAGCAAAGTGTTTGAGTTCTATTTCTTTGTGCTTTTTAGTCAAAATCCCATCACAAGCAAAAATATAAGTCAGTCAGTGCTGTCAAATTAGCTTGTTTTACCCCTTTTATACCTATATCTGAAGTGTGCAACTTGGAGAACAGATTTGGCTTTTCTGTGTCTGAAGTCCTGATATTATGTCATAACTGTCTAGTGTATGCTGGTCTGGCAGAAACAGTCTCTTGCTGCACTGTATGTACCTTTCCTAATTGTACCTCCTTCATTGTATCATTTATGTGATATAACGCAGTTTTCAACTACTGTTTCGACTTGAAGTTCCTTAAATTTCAGTGCATGTATAGCCTTAAATATTTAAGACACCAAGCACAGTTTTAAAGGGAATAGGTTATATTTGCAAGTCCTGTTTGGCACAGAAATCAGAGAATTATTTTTATATATCAATCAAAGATTGTAGAAAATGGGTATATTGCAGTCATGTTATCAACCATGCTCCTAATTATATGCATTTTTAAAACAGCATTTTTGCTGAAGTTTTTAGAGGTGAAATATCAGTGCTCATTTTCTTTCTTGAATTTGCTTGTTTTCTTTTCATACTTTAATTTCTGTACAGAACCTTGGAGCCCCTAACTAATGTCTGTGACTGAATTCACACCTATTTTCAGAATTCCTTGAGCTTCTTTTCTTTTCCGCTACATTTTTAAGTTGAATAAGCAGTAATTAAAATTCTGTTTTTTTTTTTTTTTTACATTTTGACAGTAACATAATTAGAGCAAATGACTGTTTGCAACTGTTTATGCAGCTTATTAAAGTCTTAGGACTTTGTTTGAAACTGTCATTATAATCCAGATGAAGACATACGTTTCATGCATTGCAGTCCACAGCAGGTGAAAACAGGAGTTCTGGCGATTAATGTGCAAATCTGCATATTGGGTGTCAGATTGTTAATTCCCAGAGGGATTTATAATTAAGTGTCACATTGTATCTACAGTATCTCCAGTTGTGTGTTGTCAGATACCTGTTGTTTTGTTTTCTTTATTATTACCTAGCAAAAAACTACTTTTATCATTTTGTGCTACTGCGTATTAATCTTGAGGGTTTCCAGCGTGCAAGTTTAGTTAATGTTGTCAGTTCTCTTTCTGTAAAAAAAGCTGGACTTTCAGCATACGCATCCCATTACTATTCTGATTTTGGGGAGAGGTAGAATGCCACCAGCTGTTTTTAGTTATATTTACCTGTACTGCACAGGTAACTTCAATCCCATGGTACTTTGATTAAAACATGCTATAGTATATTTTCAAACCATAGATCTGTTACAACATTAAAATAGTCATCTTGCGTACCTGAAGCTTTGCAGCTGTGGATTTGTATTTTGTTTGCTCTCTCTATTTGTATTGATTACTCTGTGAAATGTATTTTTGTCAGTTTGAGGACTGGAATGGGTATCCTTTGGTTATTTCAGAGTATTTTCTGTACATGGAATCAGCTTTTTGCATGTAAACTTAATTGCTGGAAAGTATTTGAAAAAAAGGAAAAATCACTTTTAAAACTGGTTGTTGTCACTTTCCTTTGGAATTCATTAGATCGTAAACAAATGCAGTAGTCTTCACTGTTTAGAAGATAGTAACGCTTGGTCAACCATTTGAACTGCTGTCTGCATTCAAGAGAAGAAAAACTTTTTTAATTTTGGCAAGCTAACTAATCCTAGTCTTTACGCACTTTTTGGCTTCGTTTCCAAATTTCCTAAGTTTCCCCAATTCCCTTTCTGTTCCTCACCATCTTTGTTGATGTCATGAATCTCCTATTTAGAGAATTTCAAATTAACCGGTGTGATAACGTTCTGACAAATATGATGTGTATACTGGCAAATAAAGACACACTCAGGTGATCATTCTGATTGACTTTACACAGTTTGCTTCTGGGGTCATCCACGATTCCCTCTGCTTCTTTGTTCCACATATATTTCTCAGAAAAGATCTCATGTAACATATTTATGCTTAACTTCCACTTTCTAAGGAGTAAGTAGGCTGAAATAATTGAGGTTTCATTTAAACGTGACAGAACACTTTCTGTAAGTAACAATTATAATTTCGCTGTGACCCAGCTTAGATCTTCTATACTATCCTCTAATGATTTTTGTGGTACATATACAAAAAATCTTTCTGGGGTCTCACGGCAGCTCTCCTTTAGGATGTGCCTGAATATATGTATGTTTTAATACATATTAGCATACATTAAAAAAAAATTGTTACAACAATTAAAGCATTTTTTCTTACCCTAAAGGTAGGAAGACTTAGTATAAAAAGCTTCTATCATTTCTTCCCATGTCTGCAGCTGAAAGTAGCGTAGCCCAGTGACTTTTACCAGATGAAAGTGGAGAGAGGGGTACATTTCTTTGCTCTACGATCCCAATCATCTGGACCCATCCTCATCATCTGTGCAAATCCTAGGACTTCTACAAATAACATGGCACTTGCTTGCTCTTAAGGCTGGCGTTTTCAAAAGGCTATACACTTAAATATAACTTGTCATTCCATATGGAGACTGGTACATATTTGGTACTTGAGAAACTTCGAGAGGAGTACTTAACATCGTGTTCATATTCTTTAGAAGATGTCACGAGACATTTGGTACCCTTGTCTATCAGAAAAAAAACCTCCCACAAATGTTTTTCTCCAGATTATGAGATCTATTAAAAGGTGATAATGTGAACTATTAGATATTTGTTTAAAAAGCGAGGATTTATGAAGCTGTGAAAACACAGCTGAATAAATGAAATACATATGTTGCCTGTATGGTAATAGTTGTTCACCATTTATGAACAGCCATTTTCTACACACAGATCACAGAAAAAAAGAGTTAATACACCTGTGAATCAAATTTAGCTTTCAGCTGCATGTGCGGCACCTTTCGGTCACCCACGTTTCATGCATGTAGCTGAGCAGAGTTACGTGTAATGGTCATAGTTGTTAAATAGTTTGTTGTGCAATGATAATCGCTTCTGACATGTAGAGCCAAGTTATGCCACTTCTATGCAGATACAACTTTACCTGTCAGAAGTTTTCTGCAAATAGTTGTTTTGTGACAAATTCCATATTAGATAGTATTTAAAATCTCTTTGAAGTCACTAGTTACTTGTTTCCAAAACCTCCTGTGGGTAAGGGCTATTTAGCATTTTTCCTGCTGAAATTTGTAGCACGCATTTTCTTTCTCTAGTGTTTTTGTTTTTACAGTCCAGCAGTGCAGTTCTAATTTAGTGTTTGATTCATACTAGGCATTTCATTTTACTTGTAAATTACTCTACTTCCTCAAAATTAAAGAGACCATTACTAAGGCATTTTGTTACCTGCTGATCATTTTGAGTAGCTACATTTCAGCACAGGGATTCTAAAAACCAGATTTTCTCTTGTATTAAGAATAGTAAGGCTAGAAGGAAGCAAAAAATGTGGAAACTAAATAAACTCTCATCAAGTAAGATCATGCCACAAATCAGCTGGGCTTTAGATAAATGATTCATTATTAAATTCAAAACCTAATAGGTTTGTGTGTTCTGAGTGTAGATTACACTGGTTTGTTTTCCACTTAATTAGAAGCCTTACATTTCGTCTTATTAATAATGAAAATCCTCTTGTCAAATTGTGTAAGATCATGTTGAACTAATATGTGTATTTTAGAGGCAGAATAAAATCTCCCCTCATAGCCTTTCATATTATTTCATTGCATTATGCAAAAACGACATTCTGCTTTTAATTTTGCTAGTGTGAAGTAAGAAAACTTTAAATCGTCTTTCATTCCTGGTTGAGAAAGTCCCGGTTTCAACAACTGCAATGAAGATAGTTCAGTCCCTGTAGCTGACTGTTTACAATTAAAGGTTAACTGTAAGCAGAAATTCAGAATACCAGGCCAACTCAGCTTTATAAATGTAACAAATAAGAGTATAAAATATAATAACCAGGCAGTAATCAAAGCTTGAGTTATATCCTGTTATATCAGTTCTTGTTGCAGTGGTTCAACAGTTCAGAAAGGGAGCAGGCTCCGACACGCCAAAGGAGACCAGATTTGTACCCGATTTGTTTATTAGAGTTAAGTACACATTTTCCGTGGTATCACAGCATTTTCATCTGCCTGTGCAGACACCTAAAGCACCAATAGACTAAAATGTCAGTCATACAAGCCTTTGCTAATTAATGCCTTCACCAGAAAATGTCTGGCGTTCTTAGGAAATCAGGAAGATATAGAACGTAGCGATCATTCATATTTATATATTTTTATAAAAAAGCAGGAAAAAGACAAGGCGTTTAATCAGCTATTTTTAAAAGCTCCGAATCAGTCAGCTAGGCTAAAGGTCATGAGAATGTAGCTAGATCTAAGTAAGCCTCAGTGGCAAATCATTGCACAAGCTCGTTGCAGTTTTCTGAGACGGTATAAAACACTTTGGAGCGCACAAGCCAGGCCAAGAGGCTAAGTAATAGCATTAACCATTCCGCCTTCACCATCTGTTGTGCGTGCAGCCAAGCCGACAGTTGGGATGAAGTCGTTCGATGTGTTTCCTTATTTCCAAGCACATGGGGTTTTTTAACTGAACTTCGCAGGAGGCTTGCCAGCGAATGCAAGCTACTGTCGTCAACAGCACCGCTATATGATGTAAAGTAGTAGCGTTGATTGGGAAATGGCAACTGGGCTGTTTCCAGACTCTTGAGCATACCTGTTAATAAAGGGGTGTGGTGGTATTTGTTGCTCTAAGCATGGGACTGGGGATCGGGAATACCCTTTAATTCCACGTTTGATGCAAACTGGCTCCGTAGCCCTAGCTGATTTGCTTGGCTCTTATTCTCATTGCCAAAATTCCCGTTTTCTTCCATGTCATTGATATATCCAGGCACTAAATGACCTGCCGCGGTATAAAATTAATCACTAAAACTGATGTTCATCTTTTCTTCTATTGAAAGATAGTATGAAGTACTCTCCAAAGTATTACTATATAGAAATTGCTGCATGTGGTACGATATTCAGAAGAATGCTTTTCTGCTTATGCTTAAGCATGCCGAATACGTATGCTGAATACCTCAGTTATGCAGTCTTTTTTTAATTCTCGCTATCAACAGGAGTCACTGAAGGATCAGGATAAGGCCTAAGAAGATTTTTTTAAATTTTTCAGTGGGATCAGTTCCCCAATGTGACTGAATTAAAGCCTAAATGGGTGCCAGTGCCAGCGCAAGGAGGGGAGTGGAAGTGCACGGCTGGAGCTGAGCTGTCCTTTCCCAGGCAATCTACACAGCTCAGCTAAATACGATGCTGAAACCACTACTTGAGAACGCTGTTAGGAATACGCAGGCATTTTACACTGCTGGCTATTGCCTGTGAGGAATCTATCCAATCACTTCTCATCTTGTTTTGAAAAAATGTAAAAATTGTTAGAAGTGAAATCCATAGGGGCAGGCAGAAATGAATCTCAATACTTTTGAAACACCGCAGAGAGTCATTTCGATGGGACAGAAATTGCCACTTTGTTCTGGTATAACGCATCCTTTCAAAAAATCAATTAGAAAATGTGTAGCGATGTCATAATTTAAAATTCTGTACCCTTAGTACAGTTGTTGTTAACTAAACATCCAACAACAATCCCTCTTTTGTTTTTCCTTGTTCCACGCCCAGAACACTTGTCCCACAGAAGGACCCGCTTCAAGGACACAAGGGTGCCCTTGTTATCTTGCACAAGAGTCACTGCAGAAAGATTGCCACTGTGAGCGCTTGGAGCTCAGGGAGCCCTTTGAGAGAAAGGGTGGTGGTGCATGACCAAGGTGGGAGCACCACTTGGAAGCTGAGAGAGGGCAATTGCTGAAGGTAATTCAAAAGCAGGTGTTTCCAGAGAATCTGTAAGGATCCAAGGATGCCGGTACCCAAGCCACCGCACATCTTGCTCACAGATTTGCTCCTCCACTTCCTTCTTGGTTTTTCCGTGGAATGGGGTGATCCACCCTTAGGCAAGCTTTTCACTGCCAGAAGTATTTCAAGGAATTGTTCTTCTCTGACTGCATATCCCACCCTCTCTAATTATGCATAATATTTCACTGAAAGCTTTCTCAAAAGGTAGACATGTGGCATAAGATCTATTGCATCAACAGCCTGAAATACAGAATACACTTAAACTGTTCGTTGTCCTTCCAGGCAACCCAAGTTAAGCATCCCCAGTAAATGCTGCAATCAAAAGAACAAAAGCTGTAAAACGATTCAATGAATTTATAGTCCATGTAACCACTGGTTGACAAACATTCCTGCCTTGTACAAAAAGTAGAAATGTTGTCATTTATGCAAGGGGTGGATCTGAAAAAATGTTAAAACCTCACGGTGGTCTGCAGTTAGATCTTCAGTCTTCGCTTGTATCCACTAACTCTGTTTGTCAGTGGATTTCTCAGCACGTTTTTGCACATGATCTTACCTGGTTTCTTTTCGGGATACAATGTGGAGCTATGCTTTTCACTTCAATGTTCCCTTTCGTAAGTGGATATTGAAACATTTAACAAATACTAATTGCAGTATATAGCCCTGTGTCAAGTGAATGTATTGATATTTTTAACCTAACCCTGAAATGAGCCACTCTGAAGATGAAGCCCAGAAAGCTCTTAGCAGTTCACACCACTGCTGCACACCAGTTTAAGGGAGGAGACGAATACATCAATCCTAATTTAATGGGAGAATTTTCAGGTAGACAGTAATTGAGTTGGAATTTGGCCAAAGCCTTGAGGTTAAAGAACCTACTCTTATGAAATGTATTAAAGGATCTTTAATGAATGCAAACAATTGAGATCACAGTTTCATCTCTTCTGCAAGGGATAGCAGAAAATGCTGGTTTCCCTCCAGGAATACTACGCTGCCTGTAGTCAGGCTGGGGCATTGAAAGAAATATGTCACCTTCTGAAACACCAGAACCGTTTTCTGATCAACAAAGATCTCAACGTGCTGACCTGTAGGAGGAGTAGCTGGCTCATGTATTTTAGGAATAACCCTCACATCAGGCCACTAAGCAAGTAAAGAAATCCCTGACTAAATTGAGTTGAGTTACATTGAATTCTACTAAGNGAAGGTGAATCTTTTTTTTTTCCTTTTTTTTTTTTTTTGTTTCAAAAATCCTGCTGATTTACAGAATAATTTCAAACAAGTTTATTAAGCTCTTCAGGCAGACTGGACAAGAGGAAGGTCTCCAGACTTGCCGCCTTCCATAGATAGATATTTCCATATCCATCAGTTCTTTTGGATTTCTTACGTATATTTATTTCTAAATATAGCTAATGGTTGGAAAAAAGAAGTGTGACTGGAAGAGTCCTTGGCAGCATAAAAATGAAGGCAAATTGATGCTTTACAATACTAGAATTGTTTACCATTGAAACTCTCCGGGTGAAAAGAATTGTGTCAGCCTGCTTAACCCCAAAATGTAAGTTACTGTATGTACAGAGGGATTACATTTTGTTATATTAAACTACCTTTAGCGTGTGATTCTTTATCAGCTGAAACAGAAGTCCCGTGAAAAGCAAAAGCCTCTAAAATGCATATGAAGATATTTACTTCAGAGATTAAAAAAATAGGCAATTCAGACTTAAGAGTGCTTAAACCTTTCAGGATGGAATTTGAAGCGCTGGTGCATTGTGCTGCCCCGCACCAGGATGGCCTCAGAGCAGCAACAACAGGTAACGAGCTTGGTCGCTTTCATTGGTGAGAACGAGAAAAGACCAAATCTAGTCATTTAAATTTTGGAACACTAGGTGTTAAAACTGAACTCTTGCAAAACTAGCAGAGATAACGGTTTGTTTGTTCCTTCCTTAACTATGAATTTACTTTTGGTTTTAACCTCACCACGGGTGTGTAGTTCGTAGCACGCAGACATGGAAGGGCCTGATATACCAAGTATCACTATGCACTCTGGAATTATTAAAAGCCTTAATGTTTACACCTGTGTGTGGAACTGCTAAAGTGGTACCAGTGAATCAGACTGAGGCTAACCAGTGCTCTGCTGCAGAGTGGAGTGGCCCTGAGAGTGAACCCCAATTCTAAAATCTGCATTCAAATTTATATATTTGACTTTGGGCTTTTAATAAAGTGATTACTTCCTTCGTACAAGTACACTTTGAAACATGTGTTCCATATTACCCAGATCAGATTTTAGGAGGCAAAATCAACTATATTTAAAAACATACACAATATGTAAACTGAATAAGAAACTTAATTTTAGTGCCCTGCCTGAGATTCCCTGCATTCCCCTAATGCTTTCCTCTCCAGCTTCTGCACTTAGAAACAAATAGAGAGCAAAACCTGGGTGAGCGGTTAATTCCTTCAAGATGACATGGAGTTGGAATCCAAGTAAATAATATACTTGCTTTTGTATTTGATTTTTGGTTTGGATTATTCAAGGGTATTTATCCTTCTCTCTTGGAATAATTTTGCTTTTGGAATAATTTCAGACAACAAACACAGTCTATGGTTTAACTTACTGTGACCCACTCTGGCTCCCGGAATAATTTCTCCTACCAATTTATTTCTCAATCGTTGGTTATGCTCTGCTGTTTTTAAACTCCTTTTGTGCCCCTCAGATTAGGAATTGCTGCCGAGATATTTTTCTTGAGGACCTTTTATTTCTGATTTACTGTGCTTCTCTAAGTAAAGAAATTGCTCTAGTTGCTGTAAAGTAGTAGGAAGCTGCTAATGCTTTTTGAGAGCAGAACCGCACACAGGAGGCTCATATAATTTACTTTGTAATTGAATGGTACATTTCTCAGCATCCAGATTTTTAGCTGTTGGGATTTCTTTTTTAAGATGAAATATCCTTCAGAGGTTGTGATGTACTCCTATTAAAGACAACTGGAGTGTATTTCCCTAGCTCATCATAATAAATTGCTTGAGCAGACTATTGCCCCTCCAGTACTGTGTAATCCTCCGGTAAACTTGTGCAAACTTCTCCCAGGCTGTAACAGAAACTTGGCACCTTGCTTCTGCCTGTCCTCAAGTTGGGCTGGTGCCTCTCGGAGCTGTACCCTGCGACGACGTTGCTGCGAGCTTGTTTTTTGTCTTTGGGCTGATTGGATCTTTCTTCTCGGGGCCAGGTTCTGCCAGCTTTATTCAGGCTGAGTAGTCCCACTGTGCTCAGTGAAACTATTCATGGAGTGAGGTGAGCTTGAGGAACTGTTCAATGGGAGCTGGGCTGGCACCGTCTGGTCCTTGGAAGCGGGGCAAGTCTGTTCCTCCTTTTGTGAAAAGCAGAGAGCGTGTGTAACAGAGAGGGGTGGCGAACAGGAATGCGGCGGGCAGAAGTAGGCATGGGAAGGAAATGAAGCTTTAATTCATTATCATTGAACAGCAGCTAAGCTGGAGCTAAAAAATACTTCAGAGATTTAACATGAGGACTAAATTTTATTTTAGACTTCATGTTGCAATTTCATTGCAATGACAAAAATGAATCAACTGAATAATTGAACTGAAGCTGATCATTTTTCAGTTTTTCTTGGTGCTTTGATGGATGAACTGAGAGTGAAGTTTAAAAAGCTCTCTCCTTTAGCAAAGAAAAGTCACTGTTCAGCTCCAGAGTGCATGCTTGAGAAGGACTGTGGATATACAGCGTCTTTGCTATTGCTGCTGGAGATGAAGGTGAAAGTGGATATGGGCACTGGAGTGAGTATCAATACACTGTACACACAGTGAAAATATAAAGGAACACGCAAGTGCTTCCCCCTATCTTCCTCTTTCTGTTTTTTGAAATTTGGGGAATAGTGTATTCCATGAAATCATGAAAACAACCTGTATAGGTTTGTTTAAACTAAAGCAATTGCCTGTCCCCAGCCATTACTCGTACCAGTCAGAAAACTTCATAGGACTTAGCTTGGGCATCTCCCCGGTCCCTGGAGCTTAGATGTAGTCCAGCACACGCCGTATGGATAAACAAGAGGGTTGACACAGCTGTGCAGTAGCTACATGGAGGTTTTGGAGCAGGCAAGCAGGAATGGCTTTGGGTAATTGCTGTTGCACCAGATCCTGCTCTTAAAATGCCGTCCCTCCCGCACATCCACACTGTCTTCCTTTCTGGACGTTAGACACTACACAGGTCTGTGACAGAGGAAGGTAAATCCTCTTCCTCAGTGCTGGGCCCAGCATTTGGTTATCTGCGCTCCTTTTGCCTGAAGCTGAGGGGGTGATTTCCTGCAGAGAGCTGGGCTGCTCTAGCCTGAACACACCTGTGGTTTCCCCTTCCCCAGACCCTTTTCTGCTCCTTCTGCCAGGAGCATGCACAGCAGACACCACCAGGACATGTGGTCCTTCCTGGTCCCTGGGAACATCATCCATGTTGGACTGTGCCATCCTTATAAATGGCAGTAAAAGTACTCCTGAAAAATGCAGTGCTAATAAAGACCAACTTCCAGTGCCAGAGGAAGAACCACCTGTGTGGATCACAGAGCTACGAGTCCCAGCCTTGATAAGGACATACGCCTCAAACCAGTTCTCTAAATGAAAATTAATTCTCAGAATAACTTCATGGTTTTTTTATGTTACTGTTCAAGTAAAAGGAAAGAAAACATTTTAAATTATGTTTTTAAAATCACACCCCTATGTCCCATGGAAAGGTGGGCTTTCACCCTTCCCTTCCCTACCCAGTTCCTCACCGCAGACGTGCCATGCTGTTGTGGCTGGGGACCTTTATCCTGTAACTAATCTCACTCTTCCCAACCTTTACAAAACAGATGAGAGCGATTCCCAGTGTCTCTCCCCAGGAAGGTGCTTCCTGCTGGTGCCTCCACCCAGACGGCGGGTCAGTGCTATTTCCCCTCGTTCGGACTCTGCAGAGCAGCGAGGTGGAGAAGCAGCAGTGCCGGGGTGGGATCAGATCCTGGCTGGCCTCCCGCGGCTGCGGCTACTCTGTCCGCTTCAGGGGGCCGTCTGGAAAGTGGAAAATGTTGAGCATTGCAAGAAGCTGAGAAAGGGTGTAGGCAAAGCGATTACAGTGATTTTTGACTTGTGGATAACTACATGTTTTCTATCATGTGCTAGCATAATGAATCTATTCCTAGTGATTTCTTCTTCTTTATGAAGTCCATAGATTACCGAATGAAAAACCTGGGGAGTAACAAGACTTTGCTACCTTTTTACCTTTCTTCCCTCTTTCCACTCTTGTTCCCGTTTGCCTCCTGCTTGGCTTGGTGTTCGCCCCTCTGCATCTCCTTCCCCGCAGCAGCCGCCACTTCCCAGCTGATCCCTTCTTCTTGTCACTAAAAGAACCAGCTGTGCAATTACAAATATTAAAATTCATCCATTGACATAGCAGCGAGGTGGGGTCTGAGGAGCTCCTACCTCCCAGCTTGCTGTGCCACACTGCCAGCAGATTCGGGAAAGTGACACCACACTGGTTTATCCTGGTTTTCTTCCCAACCCTGACAGCTGGTTTTAACTGGTTGAGCGATGGCTGCAGTTCAGCACAATTCAGATGTCTCAGACAGTCTATATAAACATCATTCCCACTTAGAGGTCCTATTGGGAGAAGTGTCTGTTGGGCACTTAGTGAATTACAGGCTTAAGAAACTACCTGGCAATGCTGGAGACCTTGAACCAGACGCAAAACTTCCACTAAGGCAGCCTTTAGCGTCTTAAGTAGGTACTTGGCTGCCAATCAATTTTAGGCATGCTGTAAAGGGACTTTCTAAAAAAAATCTGACTCTGGACCAGCATCCCCGTTTGCTTCATCTCGATTTGGAGTGGTTAAATAGGAATTTGCAAAGGAAATGAATAAGGGGACCAGCTTCTTTCATTTAAAGGGCTTGTCTAAGTAGAACCGAGCAACAAAGGAATTCAGTGTAAGGTTTGCAATTTTT
Organism: Himantopus leucocephalus; assembly: GCA_003993805.1. Classification (NCBI taxonomy): domain Eukaryota; kingdom Metazoa; phylum Chordata; class Aves; order Charadriiformes; family Recurvirostridae; genus Himantopus; species Himantopus leucocephalus. The sequence goes on along the minus strand of RSEF01000003.1, from coordinate 25,536,216 downwards.
GTCGCTCTCGTCTAACCAGATTTACATCGTCAAAAACAAAACAAACAAACAAATCCACCAAACCAACATGAGAGAGCACGAGCATTTTGGAACGCGTGCATTACAAGTGATACAGAATATGCATTTATGATTCAAAATTTTAAACAGCTGAGAAATAAATATGCAAAGTAGATTGTTCTGTTTGCAGATGGTAATCCTGCCACACTGATTTTGCTCAGCTGTCTGATTTTTCAGTGTCTGCATTCCTGGTTCCTGGGGTTCCTGATTAAGAAATAAAATATGAGTCACAGTGCATGGTTACCTTCTGCACATCTGAAAGGGTAACTCGGTGACTGAAAACAGATTATTAGAGGCTGATCCTGCCCTGCTGAATCCGATGCAATGTCAGGGGATTGAGAAAATTCCTCGCTCTGCCCCTCATTTTTACAGCTGTAGGATAAGGGTTCCTGCCAGCTCTTGTAGATCGGCTTGCAGTAGGTCGGCTGCCCGCCCCGGCTCTCCCGGGGGTCTCTGCGGGCAGGGAGGGCCGGCGGGCAGCGCACTGCATGGCAAGGTGAGGCGCATCCCTTTCCCTCCCTCTCCCAAGCATGACTCAGTCGGTTATTAAAAATTTCCAGCTTCCAGCTAAAAATGGCATCAGAAGCGGTGCCCCAGAGGGAAGAGGGGGAGACGTGAGAAATGGGTTCTGTTCCTGTCTCCGCTTCCGAACACAAACACACACACACACACACACACACACACACGCAGAGCTGATGTGCAGCTCGTCTGGGAAAAGTTTATTTTGCAATAAGAGGGGTTAGTATTCTGCTAAAGGCTTTTGCAAAGACTGGATCCAATTTTCGGAGCCTGTTGCCAATATTTGTGAGTCATTTCCTTGGAATCCTACCTTTGGTGTTTATTTCCCTTAGAAGGAAACTTGTAAAAGAATAATAATAGCTCTCATTCTTCGTGGAAAGTAGCACACAGCAAAGTGGGAGACAACTCGCTCTTTGTTCCAAAACACTTTTTTGTTTGTTTTGTTTACTTTCCTCAGCAAACAAAAAGTGAAGAAGGCAACATAATTAACTCCGTAAACCATCTAATTTATGGTGCCAGTGACATGCGTGCGCTGCTGCACCGGAGTGAAAGTTAAGTGGGGAAGCGGTTTTAATTGGTACCTCTCTTAAAGAACAAGTGAGGAGAACTGCCTTGTGCTTTGGGAAGTCTCCGTATGTAACAGAAGGGCTTTGCTTTCCCAGCCCTGCCTGGCTGCTGAGGCCCCTTTTTTTCTCTGACTTCAGTCCCAGCAACAACATCCAGCACCTATTCAGTGTCAAAAACCCATTGCAAAGGTTAACTAATCATAAATACTGTCAGCTATAGTTTGCGCAGCAATAGGAGCACCTTTTACCCTCAGGACGCTGAAGTGTTTTGCAAACCAAACTCCCACTGAGCTGAAGGGATCCTGAACGGAGCTTTGTATGTCTAGCAGGGCCACGCAGCCACCAGCGGGGTGGAGGCAGAGAGCACATGAGACATTTTGGCTAAGAACGCTGGAAAAAATATTTATGCTTACTGAAATAAGTACCATGGGGCTTTATTGTTCTCCTAGAGCAGGCAGACGAAGCAGCTGTCAGGACATGGCTGCAGTAAACTGGATGTCACCTTTTCTCGTATCTGCCGGAGCCTCGGGGCAAAAAAAATAGGTTGCAAATTTGCTTGTGTTTTCATATATTTGCAAAAATTCTAGCACAAACTATAACTGTTAGAACCACCATTTAAGAGTTCATTGCACATAGGCTACCAACAGTACTGATAGGTGACATAAACCCACAAAGAAATAAAAGAGGAAACTTCTTTTCTGTTGGTATAGAAACCTCCTCTAGTTCTGTTTCGTAGAGTCCAGAAACAGGAGAAAACACAACTGCTAAGAATTCAAGAGAACATTTTCTTTTTTCTTTTCTTTTTTTTTTTTTTNTTTTTTTTTTTTTTTTCTCTGAAAAAATGCTTGCTAAGAAAGTCAGGGGACTGACAAACTGGGACAGAGTAACTCCGAAAAGTCTTTCTGGGAAGAATTCAACTGCAAAGTATGAAAAGAAAAAAAAAATAGCATGTGGGAATTAGGAAAGTTAGAGAAATATTTGCTTGGAATTCTGTCTTGAGAAAGAGACACTCAAACATCTGGAGTTGTATAATCTAAATTAGGACAGATGTTAAGTGAAGATACCTTTGAAACGCTTTCATGGAAAGGCTGTATCTTGACACAGAAATCAATTTCTGATGTCAGGTTAATTCCTTTTCCACCAAACAGTAAGTCCAGCTCTAGAAAAAGAAGGAAAAAAAAAGAAAGCAAAAAGAAAAAAAAACAGTGGATTCCTTGAAATTCCCTGAAGCGAGGGCCAAGAAATACAGCGAAAAACACTAGACTTGGCAGGTCCATAGTTTATCTATACCTCCGAAGGATGAAGAGCTGAATTGACCCCGTTGGCACACAGACCTGTTGTTCTACCAGTCTAGTTATTTCAGCCAGCCTTAACTCTTTCATGTTGCCCTTGTATCATGCTTATGTTAGATGGCGTTAGACGTGTTTCTGATACGAGGTGCAGCTGAAGGAACAGAAAACGATCTTTGCCCGGGGCCCGCACTGTCTCGCTGCCACCTGTCCTCATCGCCTCTTCCCTCTGCCTCCTCCCTGCAGCCTCCGGCTTCTGCCTCAGCATCTCCCTCACCACGGACCAGGGACCACCCTGCGCTGGTGCGATAAGATACTGCCGTTTTTCTCAGCTATTTTATATCAACAAAAGAAGGAGGAGATCTGTCTCTCTGTCTGATCCCAACCCATGGCCTGTCTCTTGGAAGTCCGATTTTCAGTTTAAATCCAGCATGGCCAATTCCAGATGCTTTTCCACTTCTTGCAGCCTCGCTGCTTGCCTTGGGTCCAGAGCCAAGATCGTCTTTGACTCTTTGCTTTCATTTGCTGTGATTGCCCCAGCCTGCTGCGATTCAGCGTCCCCAGTGTTTCCACTGCTTCATTCATAACGTTACTATAACTCCATGCATATCTATCCAGACAATAAACGTTTTAATCAAGGCCCTTGTTATCTCCCATCTCTGTTTGTAACTTCCTCCTCCTTGAACTTGTGACATATCAGCCAGTTTGATCTATTTAAACACAAGCTCCCAACATCCTCTTCCATGTCCACTGCTGTGGTCAGAGCCAATCCTCCTCCTGCCTTTCCTCCTTACTTGCCTGCAACTAGTTTTTATTTTCACATGCTAGGTTGTCACAGCTCTGCCTTAGCTGTCATCACTCCACCATTTTCTCTCAACTGTACGGCTCTGTTCTCTTTTTGCCAGTGATGCTGACGTCCTCGTGCAGTTATCTGCTGCTCCCAGGGGAGCCTTTATGCCCTCTTCCATGACGCTCTTGCCCGCAGGACGCCCTGCCTCCCTCAGCGAAGCTGGCGATACCAAACTTTGTTGCAGCAACCGTAAAGAGTAGATTGTTTACAACGAGGTCAGCCTGGACTCGTTTACATGTGATATAGTTGGGTTTTGTTGTTCTTAATGTACGTACACCAGGCTGGGTATGCGATCGTGCCTTTCCCCTTCCTCTCTCCGGCTGTCACTTGCTTTCTCAGAGCGTGGGTCTGCGCAGCCCGCGAGCAGCGCTCGTGCAGTGGGATTTCTGATTGCTTCTGCAGCGTAAATTTTCTGTAACGCTGGAAAGGTAACAGCTACCAAAGCGATGGCAATTTTGTTTTCTAAGCGCTGCAATCCAGATGTTAACAATGGTATAGCGCGGTTAAGAAATGCTATTCCCTCCTCAAGTCATGTTGTTATGCAATGGAAACGCTCCAGAATATATGATAAAGACTGAAACCGCTGCAGCACTTAGGTACAAACCCAGGAGTTAAGAAAGTAATAGCCATCTTAAGTGTGTTCCCTTGTCTTTATTGATCTTGGTGAGACCTGCAGCATTATTGTCACAGGCGTTTTGTATTTAAGTTTGGGTTTTTAGAGGCATTCTGGAACTGTATAAAGAGCCCTTTTCACTGACATCGCATCAGGCTTGTTATAATGTGAATGGCATCATTACAGTTCTCATTAACATCATAATGGCTCTGGAGGAATAGTGAGTGAAAACCCCAGCAAATGGAGTAGCGTAGCAATGTATAGTAGTCTTACTGCGTAAAACTGCATACGGAAAAAGTTTGACATTTTAACCTTCAGGCTGCTGTAGATGCCTCGGGGTGTCCTCACGCTGCATGCATTTGGCTGACAAAATGGAAAAATTGCGGTAGCCTAAGGATGGAGGGCTGGGTTCAATAAAAAACTCTGCCTGGCTTCCATGCCACTGAAGCCCACACAAGGCTCCCAAATGGATTTTTCAAAATTGAATCCAGCCCTAAGTGTCAACCTTTTGCTGTAATTTTGTATAGTAAATGTATTGTATGCTCAAATGTACATCTTTCATCCTTTATTTCCAGTGGCATTAATGGAAATGTAACAATGCGTATGCTGTTCTGCAAAGTCTCATTGAAACGAACGGGATTTTGGATGAAATCCCTCCATTGCCTATGACAATGTAATATACATGGGTTGGGCTTACGGCTGGAGGACGATGAGATCTGGTTCTATTTCTGGCTCTGACACTGATTTGCTGCGTGACTTCTGGCAAGATACTCAGGAGTGGATTTTGCCACCCTTAATGGGGAAAAGCAGTAGGCTGGCTCTTCGGGAGCAATGCCAGCGGTCCTGTTTATGGAGTTAGGCTCGGTAGTGCTTTTTCAGTAAATACCACCTCGTACTTCAGGCTTTCAGTTTTGCCGTGCCCAACTTTACCTTCGAGGAGGCTGACTTTTCCCATGTGCTGCGTACTCGCAGCTCCCTTCCCACTCATTTGCAGCAGCTGGAAATCAGTGCTTCTGCAAACCGAATGGGAACAAATAGCATGCCCAGAGTCACAAGCCCTTCTTAAAAGCCTGGTTTCTCAGCTGCTGCGTGCTGAAGCAATTCCTTCGCTACAAAATGGGGTTTATTTTGTAGCTGAGTGCCACCCATACAGCTTTGTAACGCATGCTGAGACCTACAAGCTTGGTTTGGAGCTTTGGTTTTCTGAATGTTTGGGTTTGTTGGTTTGTTGTTTTTTTTTTATCCTAGGGAAGCTCTATTATTTATGCCTTGTTTTTATACAGCTTGGAAACATGGAGAATGTGCATGGACAGTAGCTGTTTATAGAAGCTAACTGGCCTGCCTCTATTAATTTTGCATGTTGTAAATAGCAGAAGCAGTTCATTTACTTTACTGGCTGTCCAGAGAACTCAGTTTTTCAAGATAAATCAGCAGCACTGTGCAGAAGGCATCCCGACACTTCCTTCCTTCCTTCCTTCCTTCCTTCCTTCCTTCCTTCCTTCCTTCCTTCCTGTGTTTCTGCTTAAGCATAGAAAGACCTATTTGTGATGAAATATGTAAAAGAAAAAAAAAGCACAGTTGAAATCTCCGATTCTCATAAAAAAATCCCACAAAAAGACGCTGAATTCATTATGTGCAAAGAAATCCTGACTTTTCCAAAGCAGCAGCGAGTTTCTTCCAACCCTTATTCTCTAAGGACAAACACTGAGCGTTGACATCATGCCAACATGAGAAGATTGATGTCTCCCTGTGAGTGATTCCTCGGTGCAGATTAATGAGAAGAGTCCGTGGGTGCTTTCTAATGATGGCATAATCTTTTCAGCCACAAAATATATGACTTTTTAGCTGGTTCTTGGGACACTATTTGGCCCTGCTCTTAGGTCAGCAGACTGACCCACTTGTTGTTTTGACCGGTCTTTCCGTGTGTCGGTACTCAGCTGGTAACAAAAGCGGTGGGGAATAAATAATATATACCGGCTGTGTCAGGGATAACTTCCAAGGGGCCAGCCTAGTGGCTTGCCACTCCCCGTGTCATTGTTTCTTTGCCCAGGAAAAGCAAGATGGCATTAATGGGCTACTGCAAGAAAAGGACCGAGGGCCATATGCGGTGCGCGATCAGCAAATTGATTCTGAGGAAGGGGTTTACGCACCCTTCAGTACGATTGCAGCGAGGTCTGGTGGCCTTTACTAGGGCAACCGGGGGTTTACTGGGGCTCGGGGATGTCCCCTTCGCCTCCTGTTTTCTGCCCCGGTGAGGAGTGGAGAGCAGACCCACGCGTGCATCCAAGGAACCGCGAGTTAGCGCGCGCTGGAAGCCCGTTTCTTAATAAAGTAGCAGCCTTGTGCATTCTTCCAGGATTTAAGAAAACAACTGGCAGATGTGAATGATTTATTTTTCCTCCCTCTTCTGCTGCGGTTTATTTTTTCCTCTTGTTAGGGAGCGCTGGGCTGCTAACACAAACAATTGCCGAAATTCCACCTGCCCACCTGCGGCTCCTCCTTCTCGCTGCTCGCTCGGGCCCTCGTCTTCCTCCGGGGAAGGCTGCACCGAGGGGAAACTACATCCCGCTTTCTTAGAGAGAGGAGGAGGAGGAGGAGGAGGAGGAGGAAGGCGAGGGAGGGGCCGGGCCGCGTCTGGGCGCATTGTTCCGCGCTCCTCTGCCAAGAAGTAGGTGACTATGAACTCATCCCTTGCCCCTCGCAAGAAAGTTTGCTCCCTCCCTCCCCTCCCTCGCCTGCCCTCCCCTCCCCTCCCCTCCCCTCCCGCCTGCTGTCGCGGCAGGAGGCAGCTCGCAGCCTGGCGCTGGCCCTGGAGTCCCCGCTCCTGCTTAATATTCCGCCCGCTCCGCCGATGTTGTGCTTGGCTCCGGTGGGACTGCAACTCACGGCTTGAAACCGGAGCCAATTTTCTGTCTTAGTCTCGCAGTGTTTTGACTGGAGGCAGATCCAGTTCAGTCCGATCGGGGCTAGTGGAAACAACTACCTAAGTCTCTGCTGTCTGTTTTCGTTTGGGAGGGAAGAAAGAAGAAAGAAACGCGATCCCCGGCTGCCGGGCGCGCTCTCTCTCGCACACACGCACACCCCGCACCGCACACACACACACACACACGCACACACACACGCACACACACACACACGCACACACACACCGGCTCGCACACCCGCCGGTGCCGAGCGCGCCGTGCCAACACCGCCGGGAGAAAATGGGAAGCGAGTGAGCGGATCCGTGCCGGTGTGTGAGCGGGGACGGGGCCGGGGCGGCGGCGGGGCCGGCGGGTCGGGGCCGGGG
>RSEF01000003.1:25477358-25529013 GCA_003993805.1 Himantopus leucocephalus | reverse complement strand
GGGGGGGGGGGGGGGGGGGGGGGGGGGGGGGCGGAGACCCCGCGCCCTTTGTGGGAGAGGGCTCCGGTCTTTTTCCTGCCATAAGAAGGGGGGCGGAAAAAAAAAAAAATGTGTGTCTGTGTAAGCTATATATGCGTATATTTTTTTTATATACGCGTATCTCGAGGTGTGACTGCCCGGGGGGCGAGGTGAAGGGGGGCGGCGGGGTGCCGGGCGCTCACCGCGCTGCTTCGCTTCCAGGTGCCGGCGCCCGCGATGACCCTGGTGCTGCCCATGCAGCGGCTGGGCCGCCCCATCGCCGCCGAGGGAGCCGCCGACCTCGCCGCCTACCGCGCCCTCTGGCAGCCGCCCTGCTGCGGCCGCCCCGGCCCCGGCCCCGCCGCCCCGCCGCCGCCGCCGCCGCCCCCCCCGCCGCCGCCGGCCCCCGGGCCCCCCGCCGCAGGTAGGCACCGCGCCGCTCCCCGCGGGGGGACGGAGGTCGGTTTTGTCGGCGCGGCGGCTCCCGTGGGGCGGGGGGAGGGATGGGGAAGGGGCAAGGGGCTCGCCCACGGGCGAGCGTGGGGCCGCAGGTGCGCGGGGGTGGCCGGGCGCCGCCGCGGGTTCCGCCCGGGTGAAGGCGGCCGCCGGCCGGGAGGGAAAGTTTTGCCGAAGGCGGGTGGCCCGAGGCCGGCAGCGGTTCCCCGCGCCGCCCGGTAACTGAGGCGGGGGCTGCCCGAGGCGGAGAGCCCGGCGAGCGGCGAGTGAGCCAGGTGAGGGTTCGTTTCTGATCGCTGCAAACGTACGTGGAAATACGCGGTGGGGTTCTCCTGTAGCGCGAAGGGAAATGAAAAGTATTTTGTTTGGAGAACCTCCGGCAAACCGCATGTCATTTGTCATATCTGATTTATTACCCGCAGGATCACATTACAGGGGAATTTCAAATCCTGTAACAACATCCAAGATCACATACTTTAAAAGGAAATATGTGGAAGAAGAGGATTTTCATCCACTGCTCAGCAGCTGTACACATAAAGTACGTTTTCTAATAGTCATTATTTTTACTCCGAGTTTCGGATGCTTAGTAACACTCCATTGACCCATTTCCAGAAGGCTGAAATGCTCTGCTGAAATTAGGAGGATGATCCAGCTGTTTGCTCAGAAACAAATAGTTGTCACTTGTTCACATTTATTGTTTTATTGTCATCGAATTGCTTAAGAAGCAAAGGCGGTTCTTCATTTATAACAACTGTAAATGGAAATGCTGAGAATGACTCTTTTTTCCAGATTATTTTGTTCTTAGCTAGTTTATATCATGCTAACAGAAACAGCTCCCTAACAGCGTTTGAACAGCAGAAGCGAAGAACATAAATAAAACGGGCCCATGATTCCTCACTTCATTCACAACTTTTTCCAGGGGAGAAAGTAGTAATAGGTTCCATGTACCCCAAATGGGTTACAGTTCCCCTAGAAAAACAGAATGATTTGGAAAGCGAGTACAAGTTCCTTCAGTATTTAATCCTGTTTATTAAAAAGCTAATAACTCCAAAAGAACAGATTAGTAAATGAAAGAATATTTTTTTTTTTTCATGAAAGCTGTTAAGGGAGGGATTAGAGCAAACATTTCCCAGGCCAGTGAATACATAAATTGAAATCTAACTTTCTTTATGAGAGATTTTAGGCTCTTGTTCATTAAGGGCTGAGTCCTGTAGGGAATCGAACGGCTGGAGTGATGTGCTTAAGGACAGCTCGTGCCTTGAGACACCATCCTTACCTTGCTGGATCGTACCTGGCCCGTGGCAGTCCAGTGCCGCCCATGTACTATTGGCAATAGAGAGGACACAATATAATCTGGTTAAAGCACAGCTTATGGGAGGCAATAGTACCACAAGAGCCCCAGAGGGAGAAAGCTAAAACAGATCAAGATGCAGAGCGTGTGTATACATTATCTTTCCCTGCACCGCAGAGGCAGCCTTCTGAGATGCGAGGAGAACCGAGCGTCTCGTCCCTCCCAGGGATGCTGGGCAGGGAGGTCTGCCCGGTGGGACCCTGTTTCCCTGGAGGGATTTCCGCAGAGGAGAAGTGAGCAGTAATGCCGAGCTCGCTTCCCAAGGACCTTAGAGTAGCCAAAGGGATTTTCAGCTCCAAATAGTGTTGGCTGGACGTAAGTACCTGACCAGGAAGGTGAAAAACTGCCCCGACGTTGATTCCAGAAGGTGTCCGGTCTGCTGCCAGAGCGATGACTAAATAGCACTGAGGGTGTTGAAAAATGTGCTCTGGTTAGTGAGCCTGTCTCCCACATGTCACATCACTCCCTGATTTCAGCCAGAGTCTTTCTTGGCTAGATTGTTGGATTTTTGTATCGGTGATTGTTTTCCTCGCAAAGAGGAGGAATAGTTACTTATCCCTTTCTAACAGCGTAAAACCCAGTTGTAGCGCTATTGGTAAGGCAGACCCGTCCCAGGCATCATTTTGTGCTGTTGTAGAGGCGTATGGTGTCAGAAACCCTGGGTCACCAGTTTCTTCTGTTCAGCACAGATGTGTTTTGTAGTTTGCAGCACTGAGCTCTGGGGGAGGGAGGATGCCCTCCCAGTTTCTCTGAATTTCTTACACATTTTTATACCTCCGCTGCCCAGTAAAGAGTGAGTTATGTTCTGAGATTCCTTGTCCCATAAAGGGCATGACATTAGGGCCCAGAGCCCCTCTCCAGGGCTGTTGGCAAATGTTTGTAGTAGAAAGCCTTTGACAACTTGTTTCTACTGGTGGCCCTCCAGGACGTATCTCTGGGAGGATCATGGTTCATGGCTTACTGCTTTGCTCCAGGCTTTTTTGGGTTCACTGACTATTGCTGCGGCAGGTATAAAGGACGCAAATTAACCTATAGGCTTAATATAATTTAAAATGAGTCATTTATTATAGAAAATTACTCTCTCTAGCAAAGAAGAGCTTCAGCTGTGAACTCACATGAAAACACGGCCAATTTTAGGTTTTACGAGGCACTGTGCTGCTTCTAAGCCCTGCAGACAGGACCAGGCTGTGGAAAGAGCTAGAGGGCTGAGGAGAGCTGAATGGATGTGAAAAGCAGCTGTGCTTTATGCTCTTTTCAGTCCTCATAGCTACGACTTCCACTCTGCAAAAATGCTGTAACCATGTGGGAAAGGGAAGAATGATCAAGCCACAGATGGGGGGGATTTAGAGCAGTCTCTCTTTGTGCCGTGCTGCTCTCCTCCTACGCAAACCAAATTCTTACTAAAAATGAAAATTAGTTAATAGTGCTTTACAGTAGCATGCATTGCCCCTCTCTTATTTTGATTCCCAGGGTAGCGATTACAGCGCAGAATCCGGGGCCTCCCGGGGGCAGTAACCTGCTCATGCTGCCAGTGCTGAGAAAGGGAGTCCTGGAAGGACCGTGGAAGGGAGAACAAATCTGTGGGCGTCGAGCCAGGATTTCTGCAAATCCCTATCCTCTCTTCGCTTCCTGACCTTGTCCCTGCCTATCTGCGTTCCCACCGGTCCCGTAGAGCGCAGGGTGTAGTACGGAGGCCAACAGCTGCTCTCCAGATGCTGCGATGCTTTGAGATGGGTTTCTCCCTGCTTCCCTCTCTGCATGCACTTTTGTACGCAAGAGCAGCATAAGGGAGCTTGGCAAACGGAGACCACCTCGCTGGAGGGCCTCTTCCACTGGCAGTGGATGAAATGCTCCGACACTTTTCTGCGTGAGGCGATGGCTGCTGGCTGCATCTTGCAGACCTTGAGGCTGCAGGAGGGAGACCTTTGCTTGGCTTCAGAGCTTTGTAGAAGCCCCCCCCTGGGGATGGAATTGGGTCCATTTACATCAAAAAGCCCCCAGCCTTCACTGGAGCAAAACTGCACTGCAATTTTGTGTTTTAAACCCAAATGCAAATAAAGAGCCAGATGTGTGCATCTGGATTTCGCTCTCCCATCCTGGATCCATGCCCTGCGATTGCCTCCGTAGCGTAACGCTCAGCTACTTACCTCCTAAACCTGGGTGAATTCTGTGGCCAAGAAAAAGCTGGTTCCCACCAGCTACATGAGTGTGCAAAATGAAAAGCCAGTTTTAGGTGCCTCAGAAAGAAATTGAGAAAAGTAGTGGCACAGGGGGAATACTTTGCTTCATTTTCTTTCTCCTTGCCTGGAACAAAACCAGTTGCCCTCAATTCCGTATCTTCTGTCTTTTGCATTTTCAGACAATCTCGGTGTTTGAGGAGCGGGCCCATATTCTTTACATGTCTTTGGAAAAGCTGAAGTTCATTGATGATCCTGAAGTCTACCTGCGAAGATCTGTCCTCATCAACAATCTAATGAAGAGAATCCATGGAGAAATCATCATGCAGAACAACTGGTGCTTCTCCGCCTGCTCCTTCAGTGGCACGTCGCCACAAGAGTGGTTTGTGCCTCAGGACTGTCCATACAGAAAACGCCTTCGGATGGCGAAGGAGGAGTATGAGAAGCTCCACACGTGCTGCTTCTATCAAGAATGTGGCAGTCACTATTTAAATCTCCCCTACTCTGTTAATGCTAATACAGAAAATACTTCCTCCTCTTCCTCCTCCTCCTCCTCCCCCATTTCTTTGCCAAGCTGTTCCCAGCAGGTGGATTATGACATTGGCAGCGCCGCTTCTTACAGGAGTGATGACCAGATACCTGCTAATGAAATGTTCATCGCTAATGCCAGGTCTCATGGTAATCAGGAAAAGGCAAAATTTAATGACGAGAAAGGAGGTAATGAACCTGAGCAAGAGGGCGTCGCCCTAAACTGTGAACCTGTAAGAGGCACCCATGCTCTCGAATGTAAAGGCAAATTTTATGACTGTTTTGAGACTGGATGTAATGACAAGAGCAACGTAAGCGAATCTTGGAAAAAATCCTTAAGGAAAAAGGAGTCTTTACCCGGTAATAAAATGTGCTGCAGCAAAGGAAGTAAAATATGAGGCATCTTTCTTGCTCTGTTGAAGCATGCGCAGCATCTTCGTTTGTCTATCAAATTTTTATTTTGAATGGATTTTTTTATAGTTTTCTACAAATGATACAATCATGCCACAAACATTACGTGTAGTTTTAAATGACTGGAGAGCAGATTGTGTAAAGCATCTCTATGATCTGCAACAGCGGGCTATTTATAAATACGGAGACTTCATAAAGAATGCAGTTGCGTTACTGCTTAGCACTATAGTCTGTACAGCTATGGTGTAGCTTTTGTTACTGAAAATACCAGTCAGCCAGATGGGGAAAACATATCGTTTTATATATCCCCGCCCCCAAGAAGTCTGCCATTAATTAAGAAGAATCTCCATTATGTTTACCGAGGAATTAGAAGTCTGGTAACCAAATTGATGCTACCAGCAAGGGTGATGTGCTCCTTGTAACTCAGTGTTTGTTCTGACAAAGGACTGTCTTCACGGACTGGGAATAAACCATCCTCACGTTTTATACTGATACTCATGAACTCCTGGATTCAGCGTCTTTTTCAACTGACAAAATAGGACGTAGCATAAAGAAATAACCTGTTTATGGGATCTTAATCAGAAAGACAACGTGCAGCTCAAGTACTTGCACGTTTTCACCTCGGCTGTAATAACTAATGAGGCTTGTTGCTATACAGGGCAGGTTTTTTTTTGGTGCCTTACTTTTTGTCTTAATTTTTGCCAGCGTGAAAATTAAGTATAAATCGGTGATACAGCAGGGATTTAACCTAAACAGAGAAAAAAAAAAACCAACCCACAGGTTGGATCAATATTATTAAAAACCTTTAACCTTTGAAGTACTGAGTTCAACTTCCTATTCAAACATCTCTGTTCTTCCTTTTTGATGCTCAATTGCTTTTTGATTTGCCATCCTTAGGAAGGGATTTAAGAAACAATAGAGAGATGTCTCTTGTAAACAAGCATTCGATGCTTGAGTGTTTCTATGGCAACTGTCTGTTGCTGGGGCTCTTTTTTTTCCTTCTTCGTATAATGAAGTTCATGAACCAGTGGCATGTTTTATACTTTATTCTGTTTTGCATAATTTCTCTCTTTTAGATTGCAAAAGCATGCGGGAATTTTTCTATCACTTTTGCTGTTGATTTAAAAAAGACAAGAAAGCAAAAAGCACAATGTTAATCGATAACATGGCGATAAACATGATTTTATCTGAATGAATGTAAGGGGTTTAATTTTAAAAAAGAACATTTTGGAGAAATGAGCTGAGATTTCAGTGGCTAAGGACAACATTTAGTCATCTCTAGGTAGACCGTTTGCAAAAGTATGCTGCTTAAAATGCCCAGAAGACATTAGTCAGGGTTTGACTGAGAGTACTGTGAGTCTTAGATCCACCAAATTAATTAGTTCCCACAGTCCTCATAACAACTGGCAGGGTGTGCTCGGCAAAATAGCCACATCCAAGCCACGGCTGACTCATAATAGCTGCCTGTTCCCACAGCATCGTGCATCCAAGTGACATCTTCTCCATTTGGTTCTTGTCCAAAGGGTGAAATTCACCTCTGTGCTGGGGAAACGGCCAGCTCGGTGCAGGGAACGAGGGTCCCCAGGGGGACACCGCCCCAGGCTGCCCGCAGCTTGCCGCTGGAGTCAGCCGGGTCTCTGCGTCAGAGACCTCATGCTCTGGGTTTCACGGGTTCAGCCCGAGTCCTCCTGGGCCATGGTTATTTTGGGTAGCGTGCACACTGCCCAGTCACATTTGCAAACTGGACAGGTTTCGTGACTGAGCCCAGTGGTTGCAGAAAAAACTACCCCCCCACCTCCCACCCCCCCTCTAAAGTGACCACAAAGAGAGTATCTAGGATGTAAATCAATGATAACCTTTATGCGGTCAGGTGAGCTGGAACTGACAAGTTGGTAAGGGTTATCATTGAGAAGAATGAGAAATAAAGGAAGTATAAATCCCACCTGATTTCTCCAAGACAGAAGCTTTTTTATTAATAATAATAATAATATTAAATATAGATCTCATTCATACAGTGTATGAGTAGGATCATCATTTAGACATTTGTCCACAAGGACCAATTTTTTAAAAAAACTGATTTTTCTTGTGTTATACCCAGATAGTCTAGTAATGTCTGCTCTTTTCCAATATTTGATAAACACTTGATGTTTTAAGCTTAAATATTAGATGCTTGTATACTAGTGTGTTGTTGTAGTAAAGTGAAATTTCCTTGATATATATTTATTAAAATGACCAAAATTCATTTTAATTTTACATCTCCAATGGCTACTGGGTCCTTTCCCCCATGTTCCCCTCCCTCACCCAAGGAAATGCCATTTAATCAAACTGCTCCCTGCCAAAGAGGTTAGGCTGCAGTTGACTATGCACCTTAAGTTGAGTCCAGGATGGAGCGCAGCCTTCTCGGGGTTTCAGGAGGCTTTAGGGCAGTCTGAAGGTGCACTGAGAAGCAACAGACTTCTCTCTGGATTTGCATGTACAGCCAAGGATAACGCCTGGCCAAATGCTGCCCAAGCCACATCAGCTAACACTTTTGGGGGGGCTGAATCTTTTTGACCCCAAGGGGCTCCGTGGTCTTCAAGACCAAGCCCACATATATAACCCATCGTGGAGTCTTCTGAGTTCAATTTGCATCAGCTGAAGCGATGGATCAGCAGAATTCTCTGTCTACTCTGGCCTTTCTAACAGCTTCTTTAATTCCAGGGACACCTAGAAATTAAGACATTACAGGCCTGGACAGTCTTATTGAGTGTCACCAGGGTCTGTAAGGGGTGAAATGTCATCTAATTTATGAAGGCTGGCCTAAGGGTCTCTTCTGCCTTTCTCCAGACCCCGCCTCACAAAATAATGGCAAATACTGGAGGTGGATGTGTTGCACTCAGGAGTCAACTAAGTCATCCTGTTTGCTTCAGAAGAGACAGGGGTATTTCATGTTAGAAAAGGGAGTTGGAAACACCCTTGTCCAATTGCCAGAAATGCGATAGACCTTGATGGGATTTCCAACCTGGGCTAGGCTGAATGGATTTCATGGTATGAGTTTGTTTTGATTTATGGCATGTGGAGACTGTAAACCTGATAGGCCGTTTCACCATTGCACACTCCAGTACTAAGGACGTTTTGCCAGTATCACAAATTTTCAAGAACTAGTTCTTTTCCAAGATTATATTAATGCCTGTCATCTTTATGTCCCACGCATAGCTGCTAAATGAATGCTCCTGAACATGATTCTGGTCTACCTGCCTGGAAGAACTGGACAGAAAAGCTTCTCTCTAGGGAGATTGTTTTACTCTCTATCATAAGATACTTTGCTCCTAGAGCGTAAGACTATGAAGTACCGTGCCTTTCAGCAGGCTAATCTCTGCTTATAATGGTACTTCAATAATACATGGAAAACAGCAACAGAAAAAGATGTTTCTGTTGTCAGGTGTATTTTGTTGTCACTAGGAATGGAAGTGTCATTGTATCTTCAGGATCGCTTTCCACCAGGTAATACGTTTCCCTTGGAAATGCATAGTTCACTGCAGTTGAAAAAATCACGCTCCTTTTTCAAAACATGCAGCATAATATCATTGTGCTTCATATATACTTAATACTTTTGGTAAAATTTTACTATTTTTACTGGATTAGCTAAACTGTCGAAACAGCTTAACACGACAGTTACTTAAGCATTCCCAGCACTCAAATAGCCTCAGCTGGCACTGATTTGCAATGCCAGCGTAGCAGCTGGCTCCACAGAGAAAACAAACGCAGGCTGAGCCGCAGAAATGAAGTGCTCCTTTCAGTCCTGAAGGTGTTACACCCCAAAGCAAAGCTTGTGGTAAAGAGATGTTTTTCGCATTTCTTCTTCTTGTGTGCCCTCCATCCTCCTTTTACGTCTCTCATCTACTGACTGTCCTGTCGCTGGAGACCCCGACACGCCACCGGAGCGGTACGCTGGGTGCCACCACCCTTTGGGTTTGCGCAGGGGAAGCAGGGAGCTGGTTCAGAGGTGCAGCATGATCTAAAGGGGAATTTGAACAACCTAAGCAGGGTGCAGTGTGTCTCACTGCTTTGTGGTCCCTCTGGAGGCCCGTGCCGGTTGTGACCCACCCAGCTAAATGGCCTTCCCAGCTGCCAGCAGCTCAGATTGCCACGGTGGTAGTGACCTGGTGATTAAAAGGCTATGGCTGAAGCAGAGACGTGAAGGTGGTTTCTCGTCTGCGTTCGAGTCGTGCCCTTTCCTTGCCTTCTTGAGATAAAGGCTATAGCCAGAGGTGTAGCAAATGCAATTGCTGCTTACTCATGCCAGGAACCTTGATAAAAGAAGTTTCTTAAGTTTTATCACAAAAACAGCCAGCCAGTCACATCGGAGAAAGGTTTAAACTGNTCACAACGGAGAAAGGTTTAAACTGCTGTGGGGTAAAGGATTTTGACTGGCATTTTATTCAGCGAATGTAACTCTCATGTGTNCTTTGCAACCTCGAAGAATGGGGCTGCCCTCGCTTTCTGGAGGTAATCTTTTGGGCTCCTCAGTATTGGTATGAGTTTTCCTGCAGCTGCACGAAGCGCCCCAGAGGCTTTTCCTGGCAGGGTGTGCAGAGCCTGCTAAAAGATCGCAGCCGGGGAAGCGCTGCAAAGGATCTTGCTGGAAATGTTAGGAGATGTGAATCTTCCACAAGGCATCCCATGTAACAGCCAAGCCGCTCAGTCACGACTACTTGGAATACACAGTAATTTCCTGTGTTTTTTCAATCTCACTTTAACTTCTCTGACAGATGGGGAAAGATGACTAAACCCAGGGAGTTTACAAAAGTTCGTCTTGTGGTGTTTGCAAACTGTCTCTGTGAGGTCCATTTTCTCTAATGTAAACACAGCCGTGGCAGGGTGCCGAGAGCCTTTGCAGCAGTTAATCCTGCTCAGCTTAAGGCTGCTAACGCGAGGTGTACCCGGCCGGCCCTGCGCTGGGGAGCTGAGCACAGACCAGCCCTGGGGCTGAGGGCTGTTGGGACGAGACCTTCAGTCCTCTTGGCTCTCCACAGAGAGCACGAAGCAAAGCAGCTGTGGCTGTAAGACCAGACTGAATTTACCATTTGGGGGCAGTGACTTTCATGTCAGGGGGCCTAGGGTCAGGTGTGGAAAGTTAGATTAAACTCCAGGGGAGTAATCACGTGAAAACGGTTGCATTTGGGGCTGTAGTTGCCCTGTTGTTGCTCTCCCTAGTCTTTAAGTCACAGCAAGGAAGCGAGTCCACCCTGGGGAAGGTGGAGTTTCAGTTCCTCAGCTTTGCAAAAGTGGTGCAGACTGCAAGGTATGCGAACCTTTCTCACCAGATCCAGCGGAAAGGTGAGGTAGGCAAGTATGTTAACTTCTTTTAATCTCTGTGTTCAAATTCCCCTCTGAGGAATGCAGGGAGTGAGAGGAGAAGGCACAGACAGGTGGCCTGTGTGCGCTCAGAAGCGTGCACCTGAGCAAAAAAAACCCAAACCCAACAAAAGTCCCAAAACATGGAGATAGCGAATTGGAAAAATAACTTCTCTCCCATGGCTAGTAATTATTCTCAATTAATACAGCATCATTCCCCAATTTACTGCAGAGAGCATCTAATCTGTCATACTGGGGCTGCAGAAAGGAGATGAATAGCCTGTCTGCTCAAGGTCAGTCCATTTAGTGCTCCCTCCTGCAGTGGTGCTTTCCCTGTGGAATCCCCTGCCAGGCTCACCCTTCTGTGCTGCGGGCTGCGGCTGCCCCCTGCAACAGCTAAAGGCTCTGGCCATTGCAAAGGAGGGTGATGGGGTGGCGGTGGTTGGGGGCTGTGCCTCCTCCATGAGAAACTGGCCCATAGCCATCGTGGTCGCACGTCTCCAGCAAGCTCAGAGGGACCTCACAACATTGCTTCCACTGTCCCTTCACCACCTTATATTTCTAATACAGCATTTTCACTTGTGAACTATGACTGGTGTCAAATGCTTTCTGGCAGTTTGCTGGCTGGTGTTTCAGAGACTTTTTTGCAGCCAGGTGACGGGCGCTCAGACCCTCAGCTGGCATGAGATGATGCTGTATCTTTGATTCTTGGGGAAGTTGTGCTTTGTGGTATCAGCTGACCACCCTCTCTTTTTGTTATTGTTGGTTTTGTCTCCCCCTCCCCCCCATTTTCTTAATCAGAACAAGTTTCAAATGGCAAGCCCCCTCCTCCACCCCATACAGTGTGGGACCGGCTACTCTGTATTTACCCCTTTCATTAGGGAAAGCCTCTCCCAGTGGGAGTTGGAGTCGAGCAGCAGAATATTTTCAAATCTAGTTTCATTCCCCGACTCCAAAATAATTTCTGTCTCTGTGTAAAATCTGTGCTCGATTCCTTCATCAACCCTAATACCCCTTGTAATCCCTNCCCCCCCCCCCCATCCTCTCCTCCCCCCCTCCATTCCTCTTTCAGGTGAAATCCTCTGTACTTATTTCTGTGAGTAGGCCCCACTTATCAGCCACGTTCCTTTAGCTGTATGGCTGCCATGAGGCCATTTATTCCTTTAAATAAAGTAGTGAAGTTTTGGCTCAAAATGCAATTGCACTTTATATTACAAATCATCAGACAGTGCACATACATGAGGTGTTGCTACCCTGTAAGTGTAATATACTTTCAATATTACGTTTTCCCCAAATTTATGTCCTGTGAGTCTCAACCAGTATGACCAAAGTGACCTGCATTTCTCAATTTCCATTAATACTATCATTTCTATTATCCTGAAAATATAGTTTGACTCATTTTTAAATGTTGAGCAGCCTACATGTTACCTGTGGAGGCTGAATGCATATTATTCCTTCTTTGACCCCTTTCTCTGCATGACAGATTGAATTCTGGTTTACCAGCAGACTAATTAGTGTAATAGTGGCAACTTTCATTTTGTGTTTGCTATAAGAAATAAGGTGCATAGTGTTAATGCAATCCTGAAATGTACCTTCATTGAAGAATTCCTCCAATATCGAAATGTTAAAATAACCTATACAGTCATCACAGTCATGAAGAAAATCTTAAAATACGAGTAGGGTATAAGCTACTGTCAGATCATTTTCCTTATTCTGCACACAGGCTGAGACAAGGATTTTTATTGTATTAATTTATCCACCCATTGGAAGTGCCCGTTTGCTAATTCTGAGGCTTAGAGATGACAGTTTAATGTCAGCTTTTGAGGTATTTCGCTAGTGACCATTATAAATAAGGCATTCAGCTAACGATCTTGCCCCACATTCTCAGTGGTCTTCTGAGCCTCTCAAGCTGCCGGTGGCCCCCAGTAGTCCCTTTCCAGCTGCCAAAACTCCTTTTTCCCTTTAAATATTTCCATGTGCTATCAATAAAATATCTTCCTAGGCTCTAGAAACACAGGGACAAGACAAGCTTTCTTTTAACTGAATATCAACATAAATAATAGAAAGGCAACTGGGCCGATAATTTTATTCTTTTAATTTTGAATATATGAAACATTTTTTTATTATTATTTGGGAACTTAATTTTAATTTAAATAATGCAATCACAGCGTTTTCTGGCTGTCATGAATCTGACACCCGCTCACTAAAAATCCTTCATGATCACATAGCACTACCCTGGTGGGTGCCAAAATCAGAACCTCATCAGAGCCTCTGAGGTTTGACTGGATGTTTTCTCACACTGCTTCGTCTTCCCCCTTTGCTCAGAAGTGCTGAGAAGATGCATGTGGAGGGGGAGGGGACCCGAGAGAAAACATAAATCACACCAACCTGACTGTCAAGAGGGTATCACTTTTTAATTCCTAGCTCATGTTCCCAGCGGTGGTGGAGCTACAATATTAAATTGTTTTGGTTTACCTCTCGGCTTGGTTTACAGGTGCCAGAAGAGAGGCAGCCCCAGCCCCTTGAGCGCAGAGGTAAGGGACCTTGCAGCAGAAACCTCGCCTAGAGGTTTTGTTCCCCTTTGATAGGTCGGGCTGGCGCTCCTTGCAGGAGCAGCTGGGAAGAAATAATTTGCATAACAAAGAGCTATATTATGGTATTGCATTGTGCGTTCTGAGCCTTCAGATACCTTGACACGTTCAGTTGCATGTTACATAAATCCGAAATCAAGGTAGAACTGGAAAAACACAAAATAAAATGAAAATAAATAGATGCCCCCCCAGGTTTAAAGTTAAAACCATTTGAAAACTCTAATTGCAAATACATAAATCCTCATTTTTTTTGAGCGTAGCCATGCTGCAAGTGCATTCATCTAAAACCAGATGCCAGTGGCCGTTGGCATGGCTGCCTGGCACACATGGCAAAGGAGCGTGGTTCTCCCTGGCTGGCAGAAGGGTTTGAGGGGGACGCAGGGCGAATTCTTCCCGGTGTACAGGAGCTGATGGGCTGGAATGTGGGGGGCACGTGGGCTTGGGCCAGCGGACGGGATCCAGGCGGCCCCAACCTCCCCGGCAGCTGTTTTCAGCCCCTCTTGGCACAGAGGTGAAAGGGCCGTGCATGGATGGTGGGTTGCCAAGGAGAAGGCTGTGGGTGCAAACACTTGATGTTTGTCTCCATTTTCGTCACTGGCCAACAGCAATGCCGCACTGTGGGGGCATTGGTGGTTTGTGCTGGTTTAGTTGCACAAGAGGTTACGAACCCCACGGAAAGCTCCTTTCCCTGCCCGGGTGCCTTCCCCTGGGCGCTCCCAGGCATGGCGTGCTCCTCTCCCACCTCGCTCGCAGCAAAGCTGCCCCACGCGTCTGCTCCTGCCCCGCGGCAGAGGCCAGACGGAGCCTGCTAGGGCCCGTGGCTTTTGCAAGACCCATGCTCCCTTCCCTGGCTCGTGTGAAATGAGCTGCTTTGTGCCGCTTACGTGCATCGTGCCCACCTGCGGTCTGGCTGCCCACTCACTGCAGCGTATCTCTCTCCCCCTTTTTTTCCCCCCTTTTGTCTGTTTTTTGACTGAGGAAAATTATCCGCCCCAGGAGTCAGAAGAAATGCAGAGAATGAAGTAAAAGGAGCAAAAATATCCCGGGGAAGGCTTTTCAGAGCTGATCCTCCCCTGAGTCCAATGTCTATCAGACGTGCTTGCGGCACACAGCTGCATCATGCTGTCAGAAAGAGGGATTTAAAATCTAACCCGCATATGCAACTCTTTCTCTTGCTCCCTTGGATTGAGAGTCTCTGGCAGGGCAGGAGAGTAAATCCCAGCTTAGGAGGGCGTCTCTGTCAGCCCTGCAGGCAGTCTGTATTCCAGCAGGGAGCTGCGTAAGCTCTGTCATCCATGGTGGTGGTGATTTCTGCAAAACCTGAATATACTTCACCCAGATATTTGTATTCAGTGCAGCCTCATCAAGCGGGGAGATGCAAGCTGAGCAAAGAGCATGGAAGACCCTACTGCTCCATCCTGGTTGTGCATGGGAGAGGAAGACTGCTGAGCCTCTGACAAAGATAACTTGGGGGAGGAGCCAGAGGTAGGCTTTGAGGAAGGGCAAAACCAGGCCATTACAATAACACGTTATGGTTCTGAAATGGTTATGGAAGTTTTAGGAAGCCGTAACTTTCAAGCGGTTACTAAAAACACAATGTTGTTTAGGCTTCGTGCCTCTGATAGTTACAATCAAATTTATCAGAGAAATATATTTTTCAAAACTAATGAGACTTTTAACATCTATAACACACTGAAGTTGTGTTGTGCTTTCCTTCACAAGTAATATCTAAAATAAGAGTTGTAGTTGAAAGAGATTAGTGAGGAAAAATTACATAGATCTATTCTTTTGTTTACTTTGTGCACTTGACAGCCCCCGAACAAAGTCAGGTTCTCCGCTTTCCCTGTACAGTCTGTCAGTCAGTTTTCTGACATTTGTTTGAGCCTTTCACATAGCAGAGGAGAAGACGGAACTGGTTTTTATAAGGAAAATACATCCGTGAAAACGCAAAGTGTGCCAGTGGATTCAGTGGTAGAAAATGTCACTGGGTGATGCTTTACATTCATTCATTTCAGGGGGAAAAAAAAAAAAGACTTAAACAGACTGTTTCTTTTTACAGCAGAGAATGCTTCTTTGCAGCCTGAGAGCATGAAACACCACACAAGAGCACTGATGAAATTTTAAAAAGCAAGAGCTTAAAAAAGCAAGAATCTCAGGTAAGCTCCCTGCAGGTTTGGGAGCGTGGGGCAGTGCCAGCCCACAGTGCTTTAATCCTGTCCTCACAGTGCACAGCCACAGGCCCTGAGGCAGTCTCCTCTGTCCACAGCAAACGCAGTGCACCCCACATGTGGAAAACCTCTTTCCTAGGATCTGCAATGGTGCTTACTCAGGGTCTTGCAGAGGCACCATCAGGTCTGTTTTCTCTGAGCCTGTTTCTGCCACGGCTTCAGGAAATGGGTTGTTCCTTTCTGTAACAACCAAATAGCTTCATCAACCACATCCATTGCCAGTGTCCATTTTCTACAGCTCACACTAGTTGGATGGAAAAACAGGCTCTACGACTTCTGTCATCCTAATTTCACTCTTTCATAAGAAGTGTGGTCAATTCAAGCAAAGCGTGCCAGACTGAGCAGAGGATGGGCACATAATCTGCTCTGGTACACCTCCAGTGAGATCAGTAACCCAGCATGAGGGCAGACACCTGGGCAAGGCTCATCAGAGGAGATCTGCTGGGCCATGTACCATACCAGGATGCCCATGGAGTCGTTATTTCCTCCTCCTCACAGAGCTGGACTGAAGAAACAGAAATAGAGCAGGACTGAAAAGTGTTTGGGGTCACCGAGAGCAGCTGGCTGCAGCGCTTTAAACCCTTGATGCTTGCCAGACCCACTGTGCTTCCTTCAGGCCAATACTGCAGAGGTCTGCAAGACATAACCTTCCCTGAGAAATGGGAGGTTAGAAAGATCAGAGTGCTCTGTGTGTGGACTTTCTGTAGGTATATCTATATGCAGCTTCTGACACCTACAAAGAACAGCAAATATTTGGAACTGTTTGGTGACAGCCAAATCTGCAGAGTATGAAGGACCTCCATGCCCAGCCCTGTGTGTGGCTAAGCGGTCTTCTCTGACTGTCTGCTTGTCCTTGCATTTGTCCCGGGACCTGACTTACCTGGGACATGCAGGTTCTGCTTGAAAGATGTGCTCATGTTTGAGTGAGACTTACTGGGGAAGAAACAGCTGCCTTATGGGTCTTGTATGGTTGTCTGGAGAAGAGCTGCAGTCTTGCTGAGGCTCCCAGAAGTGTGGCTACACAGCACCCAAAGGAAGATGCACCTTGGGCACAGTGCTCCACTGTAGGTGACCCCATGGTTCTGCTCTCCTGCCCCTGCTCTGCTCCTCCTAAAGCCTCTCTGATGCTCAGAGGCTGTTGAAGGGAAATGACCACATCATCTCCTGCACCTTTGAAGCTGGCAAACTGGAGGCAACGCAGTGATGTCTGAACTCCAGCCTAAACCCTTTTTCTTTTTTTTCCTTTGTATCAACACTGCATTAACTCAAATTCTTTCAAACTCCACATTGTCGGACAAGAACTGCTGCCAGACCTTCCGCTTTGAAGCAGAAGAGAAACACCTCCAAAATTTCCCTAGCCAGTGCCAGAATATGAAGGAAGTCTGCCACGGTGCGTGCCCCGATCCTGCTTTGGGGAATCACTTATAGCTGTTCCTGTTTTGACAGAGCTCATTTACCTCTCCCTAACTGCTGTAATCTCTTAAGAGTGCAATTCAGGTTGTTCATATGAGTACCTTCATAAAGAATTTCCATATGCAAATTCCCAGTCTGAACTTTGCTACAACAAAATCTGCATTGCTGGAATATATTTCTCTGCACCCACAATCATCTTTTTTTTATCCTCTGTGCACCGTACCCTCCACTACCTGCTCCGAGCTGCTTTCTGCAAGCTGGAAGTTGTGAGTGTAAGTCTAATTTCACCCTTCAGTAAGCAGGGAATTCAGAAAATTCAGAAGTGCTGGGATCGACACCAGGCGCTCACATTTGTGATAGCGCTCAGAGTTAAAACCGTGAGTGTAGCCGTGTAGCTGCTACGCTGCCGTTTTCTCTGAACGGGAACCTGAAACCTCTCCGAAGTCGGCTGCCTGCAGGCAGCAGCGGTAGGCTGTGCTTGGCGTGCCGGAGGGAGGCTGGGCGCAGCTTGTCGGAGGACATGCACATGTGCACACACATTCGCTGGGCTGTTTCCTGGAGCCTTGGCCTTGTTCTGTCTTGTCTCTGGGCTCCTTAAAGCAAGGGTCATTAGGACTGTTCACTCTGGCATTTGTTCATCCCACATCCTTCTCTGTATTAGACAATGTCTACCTTACAGTGTCTGATCCCGATCCAGCAGAAAATATTCCATTAACGTGACTTGAAGAGAGGAACGTATTTTTCCCCGCCTCAGTCTGTGGAGTTAGTTGCAGCGTGCTGCTTTGTACATTACGACCAAATCAAACTTCCCTTCATCGGCACCAGCTGCAGAGCTTTATGCCCAAACCCAGGACGCGGAGTGAAAAACCTATGGATCCAAGTCAGAGCAGGAACTGACCTGGAGCCATCCATGCAGCCTCAGGTCGAGTCTGCATCTATCTCCTGTTGTACTAAGCTTGCAAAAACAATTATCTTGAGAAAGCCTTTCTTGTGTCTTTACATCTCATTAATTGGTGGGTCCTGCTCTCTGTCACGCTGGCACCTCATGAAGAGTCAAAAGCAGGAGTGGGAAATGACATGATGAGTCAAACCACAGAAATTCAATGTCGTCTGTCCAAAGAAAGACTAGATTGGTTTAATAGAGGTTGGAAAGGGCATAGCATACATGGAAGTATGCTGTTTACTCTCTGTTGACCTTGATCATGGGAAATGATGGCAAACAAAGAATTAGAAGTGAATTTATGAAGTGATATAAGGGCAGAAAACAGCAACACAAAAACACCAGTGGGAAAAAGGACTATTTAAGATGGCTCTTGGCTATAGAATGAAGCAAGGTGAAATTAAGTATCAAGTAAATATCAGTAAGATCTGCTCAAGTGTGGAACAGCCTCCAGAAAGAAACTGGGAGAGCCTTTGCTTGAGCCACTCAAAACTAGCCTGAACAAGGTGCTGGGAGAGATACACTACAGAGAACAACTCCGCAACTGCCATAGGGCTGCAATGATCTAATAGTACTTTCCCACCTTTAATCTCTGTGATCCTGCAGTTAATCATCACATATTCATTGTGAAATCTCTGCTCAAACCATGTGTTAAGCCTCTATCTAACCAGTGAAATTTTATATTCTCTAGAAAGGACAAACCTAGGAGTTTTAATCCATAATCAAGCCAGCAGTGGGCTTGAAGCCGTGATTTTGCAGGCAGAAATTTGGATCCAGGTCCAAACTTCGTATCTCTACAATGGGTAGATCTGTAATGCAGCTTCTTTGTTTCTGTCTTGTGCTGCTGTATTAGCTGCTGCCAAGAGACATAGATAGTGAATCAGAGACAGGTTCTTTTCCAGAGCAGTGGCAGTGACTAGCAATTACAAATAGCATTCGACCTCTTGAATGTAAGGATGTGAACGGAGGCTGGTTTTTTCCTTACGCTATTTTTCCCTTGCATCCTCCCCCACCATTTCTTTTTAAGTGCAGAGGTTGGGACTTGGGTGCGATGAAGACAGCGGTGGCCAGAAGAAAGTCCAGACTGTTTGCATGATAAAGTTGCCTTCCTGGAGCTACAGGATGCGCTTCCTTCGGTTTGTGAGCTGCAAAGCATCGAGGTGGCAGGGGCAGCTGCAATCCAGAAATTTGGTTTTGCCACTCTGAAAGATGATTATCAATCTGTTAGCAACCCCCTGGCAATATGTAGGCTTGCACAGCAATTATTCCTGCATCACCCTGCTGGCTGCAAACTTTAAGAATATCCCAGAAATAATGTTGAGTTTTGGGCTGATGGGTTCCCAAGCAATGAACAGTCAGATGAGCTGTGACCTGTTGCTCTTCCTCAGTTGCGGAGCAGGTGCAAAGGAAAGGAAATAGCACTGGTGCCCTTCCCCCTGATCGAAGGCGTGTTGCTGGATGTTGTCTGTAAATTGGAGAACGTGGTGATGGCAAAAGGGACACGAACAGCGGGCTGGGAGGACACAGAGAGGGGAGAGAAATGTGCTGTAACTGGATCGTGAATTGAAACATGTTTCTCTGAAATTTTCTGCCTCTCTCCTCTGCCTCCAGTCATGGACAAGTAGCTTCTCATTAGAGTTTCCATCTCCCTCCTTTATTTCGCCCCTGTTTTTCTTTAAGCTGGTCTCCCCCCTGATGGCGCTTTTCCATATGTATGGACCAGTCCCTATGCAGGTGCGGAAGCAGAGGGGCCTGCCCTGTTCTCACCTTAACCCCAACTTTCTGAACATTTTTATTACTTTCCTTTTCCTTGCCACACTACCAGAGGGTCCTGACAAACAAAACTGGGTAACTCTGTCTTCCCTTGCAAACTTAGTATTCCATGCTCCCTACATGCAGCACAGATAAAAGAAGTCAGGTTTTTGTATAAAAGTCGATACTTTTTGCCGTGCTTTCCGCAATGAATATGACAGCATATGGTTCATGAATACACTAATGTCTTGATGATTTTTGCATCCAGATTATGCACATTAGTTACATGAGCGGTTCCTGTGTATGAATAGATGAGCTTCTTATGGGATTTTTCGCTGTGTCAAGCATGGGAAGCAGGTGAAGCTGGAGGAACTGGAAGGAAGCAGTTTTGCTTACAAAGACTGTCATTCTGAGTTTGGATGTGGGTTTTTTTCACCCAGAAATTTCTTCATGATCTGAAGCTTGCGAGTGGGTTTTTGTATGTGAGTTCATTTTCTTCCCAATGTTGCTTCTGGGGTGCAGAGGGAAGAGTTGGAGGAGATGGGGCATCCAGGCCTTGGAAGACAGTACAATGCTGGGGATACTGTCCACCCTCCCCAGCCCTCATTCTGGGTGGCTCCAGGAGGAAGCAGCAGCAGATGTTTATTCAGGAACTGCTTCAGGAGAGGGACTGCATATCATTCTGCAGCTTCTGCTGATCAGCTAATAAAAGGTTAGAAAGCTCTGCAAAAAAGAACAAAGAAAAAAAAAAAGTAAGAGCTTTGCCTTACCCAGCCTTAATGATTGCCCAGAACACTTACTGGGGAGGCCAGACGACCCATAAAAAAACCACAATTCAGTTATGCCTGGGAATAGAGTAAACTGAGATCAGCAATAAAGCAGCTTTTGTACAAGTTGGGAGGATGCTGTAACATGCCAGGCTACTTTGCTAGTAGTGCCTTTCAGGGCTGTGTTATGGCAAGTTACATTTTGCCTGGGCTATGTCCAGAGATGATCTTCCTTTTGCATTTCTTCTTTTTTCCGTTAATAAATTTTCTGCTGCATTCAGCCACGGAGCAGAGACGGTTTATGTGCTTGCCTGGCATTCTTAAGCAGTGGAGTTGGAAGTCAGGCTAAAGGAGTCCTAGGTAGAAAGGGCAGAGGAGTGTGTTAGCATAGTAGTGCTGCATTTGCCAACAGATACACTGGTTAGCAGAAGTTATGAGCTAAAACCCACCCCAATATTTTGTACTAGCTTTCTTAGCGACCTTAAAAAGGGATGTCTGAGCCATCTTTCCAGTTATGCTGGAACCATCTTTCCAGTTATGCTCTGGATTACTGATCTGTGCCTTTCCTGATTTCTTTCATCATCCTTCCCTTCAGTGGACTTTTTCTGGACTGCTTCAGGAAGGATCCTGTCCTATTTAAGAACACTGTCTCTGGGCAGGAGGCAGGGATAGCCTTGCCCTTGCACATAACTAACTTTCAAACCCACAAATTCAACCTCATGATGAGCGCATGTTGAAGAAGGGCTCTGTGTCCAGGGAAAGCCTCAGATAATGTCCCAATTCATGGGGAAGCATCATGAGCACCAGGTCTGGACCACAGTGCCAGCGTAACTCTGTTCTCTTCTTGTCCTCCTCTCTCTTCTTTCTCTCCTGTGGTTGGTCCAATTTATGATTGTGGTGGGTTGACTGTGGCCAGCTGCCAGATGCCCACCCAGCTACTTTCTCATTCCCCCGGCTCAACAGATTGGGGAGAAAATAATATGAAGAAAAGCTCATGAGTCAAGATAAAGACAGGGAGATCACTTATCAATTACTGTTAGAGACAAAAGAGACTCGACTTGGGAAAAATTAATTTATTGCCAATTAAAATAGATTGGATAGTAAGAAAAAAAAAAAAGACAAAACAGCCCCTTCCCTCCCTTCTTTTGTTCAGGCACAACTTCACTCCCAACTCCTTTACCTCTTCCCCCCCTGAGCAGTGCAGGGGATGGGGAATGGGGGTTGTGGTCAGTCCATAACAGTTCCTCTCTGCCACTCCTTCCTCTGCACACTCTTCCCCTGCTCCAGCATGGGTCCTCTCCACGGGCTGCAGTCCATCATGAACTTATCCACCATGGTTTCTCCACAGTGTGCAAGGGGACACCCTGCTCCACCATGGTCCTTTCCGGGGGAATCTCTGCTTTGGCGCCTGCAGCATCTCCTTCTTCTCTGACCTGGGTGTCTGCAGGGCTGTTCTTCACATTTTTCATCACAGCTTTCCCTGAGGCACCACCATCTTGGCTGAGGGGCTCAGCCGTGCCCTGCAATGGGTCCATCGGGCTTGGCTGGAACTGGTTGTGTCTGGTATGGGACAGCCATGGCTTCTCCTCACAGAGGCCACCCTGCAGCTCCTGCTGCCACAGTGCCTTGCCATGGACACCCAGTGGAACGACTTTCACTCAGATAGTCAGAAAGTCCTTTCTGAGGGGCTGAAGTTTTTGCTCTCTGTAACTCAGCGGTGATGTGCTACGGGTGCCTGGGGGTGTCTGCTGCTGCCACCGCCACCTCCAGTGGCTGCTGCTGAGGGACCTGTGGATGGACGACACACCAAGACTGGTGTGCGCCAGGGCAGATGCTGCCGAGGGGGGCTGGCGTTGGAGGCAGCTGGTGGGACGGTAACAGGATGTCTCTATGTCATGGTTTGGGCCAGACACCAGGACATTCTGGAGGAGGGAGAGGGGTGTTGGGGGGGGTGGCAGTGGCCTGTTGGTGACGTGAACCCTGGCCACAGGTCCCCTGCGGTGTGAGGGCTGCTGCATGGAGCCTACAGCTGCGTGGATGGGTGAGCACGCAGCACGTGCTGCGACGCTGCAAAATCATGGCCGTGGCCTCAGGGTGCTTCAGTCCTGAATATTTTTTTTAATTTTTTTTCCTTTTAAGGCCTCGTTGCAGACTGGGGGCATTTGTCGCTTGTGTTCCCGGCCAGGGTCAGAAGTCTTCTCCCTTCAGAAGTTACAACTTGCCGCCAAGCAACCCCCTCTCTGGCACTCGCTGTTGGTCAAGTGTTGCCCATGCTGTCGCACCCCGTGGGGATTTCTCAGAGCTGAGAGGAAGGAGATGAGGGTGTATTTTTTCCCCCGGGCTGAAAAGATGGCAGCAAGCGAGAAGTTCTTGAACAGGAGAAGTATTGCAGGGAAAGGCAGGGAGGAGGCATGTGCAGCTGGAGGAAGGCTGGGGCTGAGGCTTTTTGGATTTCCTGAAGCTGTGGGATGTGGGAAGCACCGTGGGTGACAGACTTGGATAGAGGAGAGGAAACAGCCCGGCGCGCGGTGGGCACCGGCCCAGGAGGAATGTCGGCCGCCCTTCTGCGGGAAGCGGTCCTCCCCTGCGCCGGGCAGCCACGGGCGAGGTGTGCTTCATCTACCCGCTCCAGCAAATCCAGCACCGAGCTCTGCCGGCTTTGCAGAGACAGTCCCATCATTCCCACACAGCAGGGCCCTGGCAGTCTCCCGTCCCCCGTTTGCAGCCCAGTGCAGCCTGGCCCACCGAGCCGGGGGCTCCCAGGCTCCTGCTGGGGAGTCCCGGGGGGCTGCGCAGCCCCGGGGTTAGCGTGCACACCCGGGGCGATGCTGCTGTCCCAGATGCAGGAGCCGAAATCACTAACTGTTCGCCAGCGTGTCTTCTGACTGTGTTTTATGTAAGAAACCCACAGCTCTAGCTCTTTTTCTTTCTAATCAAGAATTCATCAAGACAACTGCAGTTGAGCATGGTGTAAAGCAACATGCTAATATGGGCTCCTGTTGAAGTTTTAGTTTTGCAGATGGTTGGGCTTTGTAACAGATACCGGCGTGAACCAAACTTCTAGATCCAAATACCTCCCAGCTTTTAGATCTGAATCCTGTATGCTCAGAACACTTCTGCTTAATCGTTAGTAAACCAGTATATTAAATGGCATCAAAGTGTGGCCATGAGCTAGAGATTTTGTCAGTGAGGTTTAACCTTTGCAGTTTCAGAGCCAAAGCTTTTCATAAAGGAGAAATTCTATGGTAAATGTAAATAACACACACGTCTGGAGGATTAGCTGTCTCTTGTCCAGAAATGCCACACCTTGTAATTAAAGAAGAGGCTGTTAGTATGTGACATAGGAATGCAGAGGGTGTGGACCATCTCAGATTTACAGGCTATCAGGTTTATGAAAGAGACTAAATGCTGTTTAGTGTTACAAAGGTGGTAAGACCTTTGTTCAGCATTGCCCCAAAAATCTGGCAAGCCTCTGATGGGAAAACACTTTGCAAGTAACATCTTGCTGGGAAAAGAATCTGTAGGAAAAATTCAGTAGGGAAACTCCAGTAGCTTCTGCAATGACTGCTTTTCTTCATGCACTGCAACAGGATAATGGTGTATAGGCTGAATGTGAGTGTGTGTGTGTGTACAAGTTGCCTACTGTGAACTGGAAAGTTTGACTGAATATTTTAATTTAATTTTACAAGTATCCATTAAAGTACGTGAGTGAACTTTTGTGCCAAAATAAGTACAACAAAAGCATTTCAGTATGTGAAAAACAGTATCTGTGATGAAGATCTGAATGTAAGCACAGGGCTGAGGAAATCATTTTGGTCATGTCCTTTCCAGTGAGTTGCTGTACCTCAGGATATTTATAGCTTTGTAGAATAATGAATATTAACATTCGTCATCTCACATCCAAAGTGTCATGTTAAAAAAGGGATTTGAACTCTAGAGATTAATGCAGTGAAAATTATGACAACATTTGGCTCAATGAAAGAAAAGCTTTGAGTTACCCATAAAAGGCTCAAAATGGGTCCACACTCAAGGANTTTTTTTTTTTTTTTCTTTTTTTTTTTTCCCCCCCTGCCAGACCACCTTGGTGACTCTGTGCTCCAGGCTGTTGTGTCCCCATCTCGGATCTGGGTAAGGCTGCCTCCAGGACTCCTCTACGGGTCAGCTGTAACACTTCTCACTAAATCCAATGAGTTTTGCAGTGGTTTTGGTACTCATGAATGGGCTAGAGAAGAGAATTGCATCAAATGCAGTAACAGGGTACTAGAAAATAATCAGAGACCTACTCTTGCACAGCAGTGCTTGCTAGAAGTTTGCACCAGGTCCACTGCAATGAAGGCAAACTAAAGAGACTCGATTGCCAGACTTTCCTGCCTGGTGAATATTTTGCATGTGCAAAAGTTTCACTTTTCTGAAAGAATCACAGAAATCCCCTCCTCTCAAGGCAATTGGACCTTTAATGGGATAAAGAAACATTAGCTACAGTGCTCGGAGTGAAGGGGGAAGCAGCTGATTCAGATATCTGGAGTCTGGAGGGCACCATTATAATTCAAAGCTTGACCTCCAGTTGGACAGTATTTCCCTTCCATGCTAGGACTGGATTTGGTTGTGTCATTACAGACACACCATTGTGAGGCCAGATTTTGCCCAGCTGCTACACGGGTACACAAAGAGCTGAGAAAGCTGCAGGGAGCCTCTTCGTTGTGTGTTCCTGGACAGCGGCCAACCTACCATCAAAGGTTGCTCATTTCTTGAAAAAGCACAGGGCTTGCTCCATCCCCCAGCAATGCCACGACCAAAAGGTGTCTGAAGAGAGATGGGAAGGGTATTTCCAGTGTCCCAGTTTGTGGGACACAGGGTATGAGGTGGGCTGGAGAAGGAAATCTGCAGTGACAGAGAAGATAAGCGATGCCTGAATGGGAAGGTGCAGAAAAACATCTCGCCGGGACAAGATGTAAGGCATGATAGAGCTTTTAATGGGCGAGCTGTCATCAAATTTCTAGTAATCTTTAGCCGTGTGCTTCAGTACGCCTCTGACTGATTTTTACATGCATTTGCAAAAACTCCTGAAGCTCTGCCTCTGACCAGCACAATTCTTTGTGTGTGTTAGTTTGCATCAAATACAGCCTAATTCTTATGTAAAAATTCCATGGGAAAATCCAGGAATGACTGCATAACTGATTTGGTATGGCACTGGGCTTTAATTGTTTTCAGATTTCAGTTTTCAAGGCCAAGAAACCAAAACCCTAAATAATGTTTCATTTCTATCCCTTTGCAAACTGAGTCTCTGTGGAATGCACAACTGTAGCACTCCGCGCTGTATATAGAAAAGCACTTTCAGTGTCCTGCAGATGTCTGCTCAGTAGCTTCCATATGGCAAATTACTTGTTATTGGACCAGACTCTGCTCATGCTTGTGCAATTCTGTTGCAGTTGGCGAGGAGGTAAGGCAATCACAGCTCGATCTGGCCCGTTGGGTCAAATAAACTCTCTGCACACTCGAGTAGGGGTTTCAAGCTGAATAATGTTGCTGGAACAATTTCCAGCCCTCTCTCATGCTGGTGCAACCCCGCCTTTCAGAGCACTTGAAAGGCTCAAGGGTTCGGTAATAGGTTAGGAGTTCTCTGCCACCTGAGCGCTGGGCTAGGGTGGAAACTCTTGGATATTCCTGGCACCTGAGAAGCCTTTATCGGCCCAACGCAATAAACTGGTGGTCTTAGTGAGGTGAAGGACCAGATAATTATAGAAACAAAATCTTCCTCCAGAAACTGTTCTCCCTGTCAAGGCTGAAATATTTTGGCAGGGGCGGCTTCCTCAGTGTCTCTCAAGCTCTGTATTTTTTGTGGCTTAAGAGAATGCTGCATTCACTCAGGGTTTTGAGCCACCAAACTCCATTCTGCTTTCTATTTATAATATTTTCCATGTTGTTTTTTGTGAGACTTCTGTGTGTATGTCTGAAACAAAGACCAAAATTTGAATTTAGGCTCTGCAACCCAGTCTTGCCAGTACTGGTGTCTGCACAGCCTGGCTCCATGCCCACTTGGTTTCATGCTGGTGGCACTGTGATATGAGGAGGATATGTTTTGTGATGATGTTGAGTGATGGGTGGAAATGGTTTCTTACATTCAAAAGCTCATTTTGAGATATTTTTGATGCAAATGTGCTGGCTTCAGGTCAGTTGCACCTGCCTAGTACAGGTCAGGTCCAACCTAACAAATGCAAGCTCATGAGAGTCCACCTGAGGATACCCTAAGCTTTAAAGATCCCTCTTATTTAATAAAAAACTTCGCAGTAAATTGAAGTTTTGTCCAATTAGAAAAGCTGAATTTGACCTAAAGTTTTTGGATAGGTACTGCAGTTAAAGAAGAGTTCAAGCAAGGCATCAGGCCACTGGGCAGATAAGGCAGAAATTAGGTGACCCTAACTTGTCTGCTTTTGCAATACAGACAGTGGGGGACACATAAATAAGGTTTGTTCTTCTGGCTACCTTGTTTTGGTTTGCAATTTGAAAATCATATTTGTAGCTCAGCTAATTTGGAAATGGCAGGAAACTCCAGTCTAGTTATGAAGAGACACTCGCCATCTGCAGTCTAGCGGTACTTGCCAACTATATGTTTGGGACACAGCAGTCTAGGCAAAAGTGGTATCATCTGACCCTAATATATCTATTTCTCAGTTTACGGTGTTGTAAGCATGTCAACAGAGCAGTTCTCAAACATGGCACATTTTGAAACAAGTAAATTATAGCACTAATCTAATGGCTGAATTTGTTTTTCTGACCTACTTAATTAAAAAAGTGTCTAAAAATGGAAATGCTGTTTAGCTTAACACGAAGACAGAGCTGGCTTTTTTTTCCGCCAACATCTGTGTCCAGAAAGGAAGAAAAATCCTGTTTTGACTGGCCTTCCTCCACCAGTCTTTTTTTTAATTTTTTTTTTTTTATTTCTTGTCTAAAGCAAAGTAAGTTACATAAACATTCCACCTCTTTCCATAAATTGGCTGCAGTTTCTGAACAATAGAGTTACTGTGAAGAGAAGAAAACCACAGACACACCCCACAACTGTTGGTCACACAGCCAAAGAGAACTAAAGACGCATTCTTTGAAAGTACCAAAAAGGAAATCCATGGTCTTAAGGCAAGACCTTTTATGTTATGTTTGGAAATGTTTCTCATTTCTCTCTTTCTTCCCCCACCCCCGCTGCTGCTTTAGCTTTCTTAGCTCAACATGTTTGAGGGAGTGAAATGGCTCTAGACAGAACTTTATTCTTTGTCGAGATGTGTTGATAGTATTTGTCAGTACTCACTAACCTGAGACTGGATAGTGAAAGAAAACTGAAAAGTGGGATTTTAGAAAGAGGAAAGAAAACATGTTACTAATAACGCCTTTGAGGCTTCCTCAGTATAAAAAATACTTCACTTGAAAGAAGAGAGAGGCTAAGACAGAAATCTCTGTTTAAAGCTGATAGTTCTCAGTTGTAAAAGTAATAATTCTCTTCAGAGAACAATAACTCTGTAGAAACAATTGTTCTCCTCTCTGAAGCATCTCAACACGCTTTCCAAATGGGAATTCACACCCATTGCAGCCTGCGTTCCCCAGCTGGGCAAGCCGATGCACCAGGACGTTAGACGGTCCTGTCAGAGTCACGCTACAGCAATAAATACACTCTGAATTACTCTCCTCTGCTGTATCCACCAGCCGGCACAGCCTTCTAAACACAGAATACCAAGCGGTTTGGCACTGTCTGTCGATATTCCCTCTTGGAGGCTCTGGGATTATGATCTCAATGAAGGCAAAGTTGCCACTGATCTTACTGGGAGTTAAGCAAGCGTAAAGTCAGCAGAATCCTGCAGGCAGCAGGAATGCACAACAAAGCGATGCCTATAAATCAGCGACAAGGTGTCTACTCGCCTCCTGCTTACTGGTATGTGCTGCGGATGTAACAGCAGCCCTGCACGCAGCTGTAAAACCCAGCTGCTCTCTAGCCAGCAAGAGGGCACGGCCGAGTTCGCTGGCTCGCCTTCGCAGCAGCCCACGCTCAAGTCTCCCCCCCGGCAGACCCAGCCGGGTTTGAGCAGCCGCCCTGCTCTCCGGCCGGCCGGCTGCCAAGGCTCCCTGCTGCACGCCAGCCCTGCTGTCGCAGCCCTCCTCGGTGGGGGCACTTCCCCTTGCGCCCCCATCTCTCACTCCAGAGCAAGTCAGAAGCAGCATTCGAATTATCTGCAAGGAGTGTGCCTGTGTTTCTGAGTCCATCTCTGTATATGTTACCAAACGTGCTTTGTTTGGGAAAGCAGCAGGAGTGAGCAAATGTTATACCATGTAAGGAAGAAACCAATGAAAATAGCTGTTCTTCTCTTAAGGTACCAGCAGAAAGTATGTGCACTTTTCTTCCAAAGGAAAAAAAAAAAAGAAACATTCGGAATAAACTTCAAATGCAAGGAAATAAACAAAAGGCTTCTGAAAACTGAAGATTAATTTTTAGAACATCAGATGGTTCTCTGCAATATTTTTCTGTAGTCGTAAGTTTGTGTCATGGTACTACTGAGACCTTTTAGACAGGATTGGGCCACTCTGCAATATACAGTGTATAGAAGATGCTTCCAGGCCTCCAACTTAAGACAGAACACAAACGAAGGAGGAGAAAAATGAAGAATTACAATCACTTGCATGTTATTAAACCCAACTATATACAGAAGCTAATCTGGTTTTAGACCCTGAAGGGGCTGGTAGGTGCAGTACACAGCATGTGGACTGAAAAAGGTTAAGTTTTTCTGTTTGCCTGCCAAATAATTTCTCTACTCCGCCCTTGGTGTCCAACTTTCCAATCCCTGAGTCAGTGTCTGAAGTCAAAACAACCAGCTGGGCCTCACTGAACCTTTCACTGTGGGAAAGCTCAGCTCAAAATGGCTGCATTGTTTCTCTGTAATCTTATCCTCAGTGTTTAATATCCTCAGCAATTCACAGAATTTTCAGGATTGTGTTTTGGCCCTATGGGAAATGCTGACCTAAATGGTGTGAAGTTTTTGCTCTTATGTTATAAGGGAAAATATTACAAAAAAGTAAACTGTCCATTTACTATCTCTGTTGATAATATTTTACCTACCACTTTGAGCAGAAAGCCGCAGGACTGAACTACATACACCGTTTTTCAGATTAATTCCTTAAACAGAATCTGATGACCTGCTAAGATGAAAGACATGACACTGGAAATGTACCTGTCATAAAGAATGTGTCATACTAACATCTACTAATGGAGAATAGTTTGTCCCAAGATTTTCAAACCGCCTTACGAAATTACTCATGGGCAAAGCACGCGGTATCTATTAATGTCTAAAGATCCTTATATAGACACCAAAAAAAAAAAAGTGATTAAGAGTAGGATTACAGGGCACAGGAAGAATCTGAGAACAAGAAGACACATACTAATTTGAGGGTTGTTGTTGTTGTGTTGTAGCAACACTGCCAACATTTTTAATATTAGGTAGAGCAAACAAAGGCCATGTTTGAAAACATCTCAGGAGGATCTCCAAATGTAAAGAAATAGAAAATGCAGCACTTCAGTGTGAGCAGTGTGTTACATTTTGATGGTTGGGAGGAAAGTCCTGTGAGTATTTGCTGTGTGTCATGCGAACAAGCGTGCCTCCCACTGAAGAGCCTATTTTAGTGGTGCTAGCTAGTCTCACGGGTGCGCTTGTTGGAGCAGGTGTCAAGGAAGGTCTTGTGAGCCGACCTCGGCTTTGGCAAGGAAAACCCAAGGAGAATCCTGTTAGTATAGTCTTATTCTCAGCTGTGAGCTGAAGGCCAGAAATCCTACCTTTGGTGGCGAGGTTTTAATATCAGGCCACTATTGTGACAAGGTCTTTGAAGTCAGTTGCGTGGTGAGGACCTGTTCATGTACCTGTTGTACAAATTGCTCATGTGTACCTGGGAGAGCAGTGGTCAGGCAGGCTGGGAAGCAAAAGCAAGACTTTTCACAGCCAAGGTGGAGGGTTGGGGGGTGGGCAAAGTCCCTAGCATTTGGTTGGTTTAAACCATCTGATTCTCTCATTAAGCACTTAATGTTAATGCAGTGTCTCTGATGATCGGCTTATTAAGATGATGACAACGTAGTAGAAGAATCACCTACTGGACAAACTCTGCAAAGCTCTGGAGCTTCCCAGTCATTACAGATGAGCAAGTACTGCTGGAGACTAAATCTTACAGCAGACAGCTGCAGCCTTCTGCTGCTGGACCTTGATTCCCAGTCTATGCCTGTTTCCATCCCGTTCCATAGCCTTGCTCCTACATATGGTCTTCTTTTGGTGGTAAGCATTTTTACTATGGGACATGTAAACATCTTTTATTTCACAGTGCACTTTTCTAATCTAGTCTTGGGTATGGGAGCCGAGGTCTTGGGATAACTGATGACTGGGTATTGTTTTGTGTGCTCAATTTGGAGAATTAGGCAATAAGCATCACTCATGCACAATGTATATACTTGTGTATGTGAATTAGGTTCCTGCAGTTAAACACATGACTGTGAAAGATTGGGTCCTCCCATTTAGGGTTTTTCGCCCCTTAGGGAAAGGAACCCATTTTAGAAAACATAGATATCAGACGTCCAGTTCAAGTTTTCAATATTACTTAGTTTACATGAAAAATCACCTCTGATGCATTTCTCTGCAGTACAGTGTTTGCACAGCTCTCTTGCCCATTGCTTATGAGAGGGTCCCTCCTCACCAGCCTGAAATTCAAAAGATCAATTGTGTTACAATTGCATAAAAAAAGAATGTTGCAATTGTGACCACAGCAAATTATACCAAAAGATCTGTTGCTGATCTATACAAAGAATGTCAAAGCCCTTCCACAGCTATTTGCTTTGGCGTTGTCCATGGCACTGTCCTTGGGCACCATGTGAGGAACGTGCAGGCGCCATAGAGGCTTGGGCTTTTGGCTTTCTTAGGAGCAGTCTGCCAGACAGATCACAGGGATTGTGCAACTGAGAATTCAAACTGATTAGACATGTGTTTTTAAGTGAAATTGGAAATGAGGAGATCAGTGAAGACAGATGCAGCATTATGTATAAAAATCTGCAACTTGGTTAAACTGAGTTTCACATGACAATATGTCCTTATAGCGATCTTAATAGAGGAGAGCTTTCCCTTCTGTTGACTTTTCTGACTTCTCCTGTTCTTTGCTCTCCAATAGCCCTGAGCTTTCTTACTATCCAAATCCAAGCAGGTCTTATAACAAGGCCTCAGAGTTCATAACAAGGCTTTATCAGCTAGTGCAATCCTTAAAACTAAGTAGCCCACCATAAAAATTACAGCAACAGGTAAAAACTTGGAACTTGTCTACTGGCACAGCTGACACAAAGTCACAGCTCAGGGGCACGATCCACCCCGGGGGATATGGGAGGTAACTGGGCATGCTGCAAGGACTAGGAAGGACATCGTGTGATGACTTAGGGCCATCATGCTACTGAAAGACATACTTTAAATAATTGCTTACAGTCAAAGTCTATTGGCGTTTGTACTGCTTTACAGCTTCTAGTTTCTAAAAAACCCCACCTTTCTTAGTGCAAAGTTGCAGCCTGGTAGACAAATATTCACATAGTCACAGGTGAACATCCCTAACTTTTCAAAAATCGCTGGATGTGTGATAGGCTGTGGGCCAGTCTTGTATAGCTACCTGAAATCCTGATACT
The DNA here is from genome assembly GCA_003993805.1 of Himantopus leucocephalus. Taxonomy (NCBI): domain Eukaryota; kingdom Metazoa; phylum Chordata; class Aves; order Charadriiformes; family Recurvirostridae; genus Himantopus; species Himantopus leucocephalus. The sequence goes on along the minus strand of RSEF01000003.1, from coordinate 25,497,364 downwards.
AAATCTGCAAGAGATGTACTCCTGAGAGGATCAGAAATTTTTTTTTAAAGCTAAATTATGCACAAATATCTTTACATAGTTCATAATTCCATTACATCTTTATTGCATTTCCTTGTTAGTTGGACCAGGCAAGTTTGTGATGCCCTCAGCTGTACTGTGGTCTGCTTGTATTCCTTGCTGTGTTAATTTTTCTCCCAGGTATGCTGTTTTCATTAGAGAGAGTTTATACTTTTGCTTGTTTAGCTTTAGCAAGAAATGCCAGCTCTTTCTACTTGAAGTCCCCACTCATGCTCTTCTACTGTTTTTCCTCAGACCAAAACATAATCTTTGTAAACCTTACTACCTTCTACAGCAACAAAAACACGTATTTTCCAGTAAAATGTCTCAGGTGCCAAGCACAACCCAACTGGCAGTCTGAAGAAACTGTCTCCCAAAAAGGTTGGTGAATGTTGTGCAAACATGAGCTGTTTTTCTAAAAGCACTTGCCAGAGCCCTTCTGACACACCAAGCTTAGAAAAATATTTGGCATCAAGCCCTTCTTCCAGAATTTCTCCATTTGTAGACAGTGGAAAATGCCTTCTTTTCATGTATTCAGATCTTCTGGGTCAATGCATAAGCAAAGCCTTCTATCTTTAGTTCAGCAATGGCTGGCAAACACGCCCACTCTTTTAGCTTCTACTCAAGATACAATTCTTTGTTTAGTTGGACCATTTCAGTCTCTTAGCTTCTCCCTTGAGATCACAGGATATTTTCTAGGGCAGGAGCCGCAGGATGGATGAGATCTTTTGGCTTTTTTCTTTACCTTGAGTGGGAACATGGTCCCCTGCACCTCCAACTTGCAAGTCCTCCTGTGACTAGGAACTTAGCGGCATTCCATTACAGACATCATACACCTCTGCGGACAAACCATACACCACATACTGTGAACAGGTTCAAAGACTCAAAATGAAGATTTCTCAAAGCCAAGCAGAAATGAAGTCTCATGGAGATGAGGAAAGAAAGGGACTAAGGTTGCTCTTCTGTGCCACTAAGCTAATTCAGCAATCTGGCTGTATTCGTGGATGTCTCTGTTCCTTCCCATCTGGCTTGCAGGTCTTCCTGTAGACTTCCTGTTAAATTTCATCGGTTACCTATTATATACTATAGCATGCTGTGTGGGCTTTTGCATAATTTCCTTATGCTGGCAGAAACAGGTGACCAAGGAAGTCAAATAAAAAATTTGGGCTTGAGTTCCAAAGAACAATTCCTTAAATAAGCTGTATATAACGCAAGCTACTTTATAGTTATTGTGAATCATATATAGTTATACATCCCACATGTACTGGGGCAATTTATTCCATCGCTTGAACGTCAATTAGTTTATAACTATAGAACTTGAAAATTAACATCATCTGTAGGGTCAAGTGATCTTGCAAATATTTCATCAAAATCCTTGATGTTGTAACTGTCCAGCTGCTATATAAAAAGGCCGAGGTCCAAAGGCTTTGCTGCATCACTACTCAATTAACAAAACCAAGGGCCTTTTTCTGTACAGAAGTTAAATCTTTATGCCTACTCATACCAACTAATAAGGCTCCCTTATCAACTAGGCTCTCAAGAATTCAATCTTTTTTTCTATTATTTGAATTGCTGTAGTTGCCCAGAGCCCTCAAATGCTCCATGCTAGACGAGATGGAGGTCTGCTCACATACGTTATGTTCTTCCTTCAGAGTGAGTTACTGCACAGGGAGGTAGCACCACATTCTAATGTAGGCAAATCCTGGATGTAAGCTTGGTCCCATGAACATAATTTGTGGGTAACAGCAGAAATAATTACTCAAAGTAAGAGTTATTGCTGTGTTCTCTGCCTGATAATAAATGAAACAGAAAGAAAACCTTTCACTTGTGGCTGATAATGAAATGCAAAATGTCTTCCGGAAAGGTCTCTTCATAGCTACATAGAACCATAGGAGACTGCAAGATACAGTCCTTCCCTCCTTCACACCCACCTATCATTTCTGGCAGCTGTTTGTCTAATTTGTCTAAAAATCTACAAGGATGGGATTTGCACAGATTCCCTTGGTACCCTGTGCCAGTACTAAGCTACCTCTTTAGCAACAGCCTGTTCCCCACTTCTCTGAAACAGGTTTGGCTCTTCAATTTGTTTGCTCTCCAGACATAGCAGGACAATGGTGACTCATCTTAAAGCATGAAGATAATACGTGCTTTTCAGGCAAGAACATATTTGGATGAACAATCTGTAAAACTGGTGTTTCTTCCTTTTTCAATTAAACTGTTTGGCAAAAATAGATATTAACTTTGCTTTCCTGTTAAAGAAACTGTTCAGGAATTCTGTGGGAACCGGTCCCACCCAGCTCGCAGTGGCCAGCTGGTTGTCAATGACTCGAAGTTCTCCATGGGCCAGCTTATTTTTCATAACCATTGCAACTGTCCTCCCTTGTGTGCTTGTGCTCTCTTGCAGAGATGTCGAAGCNGCGCTGGGGCTGGGCGCGGGGCTAGGCGCCCATTAACTCTGCCCGGCTGCGGGGCCGGCCGTGCTTCTCCTAGGGGTGTGCGGACCTTGGGTAGGCATGGACAGGATAGCCCTCCCAGACCAAAGAATTCCTTGCAGTTCATAACGGGGATGTAAAATAGAGCAGAAGAGGAAAAAGCAGCAAAAAGAAAGAGAAGCTCTACATGCCTGCCATTTTGTCTAGTAACAAAGAGGGACTGGCTGTTTCACGCAGCTCGGTTGGGGTCTGTGTTTCTCATCTGTTTCCCATAGTAGTTCCCTGTTAACTACCAGATCCTTAAAAAGAAAGTCACTTTTGTCCCTTTGTTTCAATTTCAGGGGCCTTTGTTGTATGCTGAGTGTGGAAATGTGGATTTTTGGCTTGTAAATGGAAACTCGAAAAAAAAAAAAAATTCCAGAAATTAAACCACCACAACTAAAGGATGTCTGGAATTTTTTTTTATATGGTCTTTATACATGGATTGTTATGTGACCATATTTTAACACCATTTTCTTTTAATAAGCTTACTTCTTCTTATATGGAAGGGAGACCCAAAACTCTCAATAGGCTAAAATTCACTCAGATATTTTGTCACAACTGGCTAAAGTAAAATTCAAGTTCCTGCAAAATACCATGTTCCCTGGAGACTTCTCTCTGTCACTGGCAGCTAAATAATTAATAGACAAAACAAGTGCTTCAAATAAGCTTGTTTGGGGGTTCTCTCCACACGCAATGTGAAATACAATGGGTTTGGGAATTTCGTGTTAATTCCTCTTAGGACAAGCAGGATAAAACTGCGGGCCACTCAGCAAAGCAGGAAATTCCCTAAGTGCAAATACACTTCCAGTTGTCTCCCAGGGAAATCGAAAGTTGCGGTAGAGAGAGAGAAAGAGAGAGATATTTTAGCGTAGTTGGAGGTGACAAACCAGGCAATACGTGGCCTCCCTGGTTTCCCGCTCCGGAGGGGCGGCACAGGTGAGGTGAGGGTGCCCAGTGGCTCCTGGCAGAATCACCCCAGGGGCCACAAAGATGGGATTTTGCGGTGACATTTCAGGCACAGCAGTTGCCGCTCAATGCGATGCAAGGGGTGGCCCGCAGAAATGCGTAGGTAGAGCCTGGGTGTCACTGCAAGCAGCATCTCCCGCAGCAGGCAGGTCGGCCCACTGCCGGTGCTTGCAGGCTGCGGCACATCGGGCTGCTTGACGTTACTCCCGGCCCCCGGCCAGGATGGTTGCTAGCAGAGGAGAGAGAAGGGGGGAACCTGGCACCCTTTTGGGCACTGCTTCCTCTTGCATGGCTGCCTGTGGCTGTGGCAGGAATTCAACAGCAGGGAGGCATTTGGCAGCGCCCAGAGGGGACAGTGTGGTGAGGGTCCCCCATGGCAGCACTGCAGAGCGAGGGTGCCCGAGGGGGCCGTGCCATCCCGGGGGGGGTTGAGTCCACTTTGAAGACTAGAATAGAAAAATGAGAGAGGAAGGAAAAAAGAGATGTTTGGTACAAAATGGAGATAATCTAGGCTAAGAGGGCGTCTCCTGTGAAAACGGGTAGTGTAATGAGGGAGGAGGGAGTCACTTTTACTGAACAAGCAGCTGGGACAAGGGTGTGATGAAAGCAAGTAAATCCAAACCAGAGGTTTGGCTGGCAAACTTTGATCCTCCTCAGAGATGTGGTCTTTTTTCTCTGCAGACTCGAGCACTGAAGGGCCTTGTGTAAAGAAAGAGCCATTTCCATTTTTCCGGAGATCAGGAGACTGTACAATATTTGCAGAGAGAGAGACCTCTCAAAACATTTATGGTGTCACGTGTTTGTTCATTTGTTTTTCCCAACGGGGTTACAGTTTTCATTGTTACGTGCTGCATTTAGGGTTTGCGATCTATGGCAGTTGTACAGTTTCACTCCAGCAGAGTTTTATTCAAATATCAGATGATACTTTAACCTAATGGACACGTTTGAAATCCTAGAAGTATTTTTCCCCCATATCTTAAATTGACATTGCCATGCATATGTGTATCCTGTGCATCCTGCCATACATATGTTTTTCCTGCTTCTTCATGCACATCCTGATGACATGCTATGGTAGCACGTTCTGGTAATAGACTAGAATAACAAAAACACTTTTTTTTTTCCTTTCTTTGAAAGAACCACACTCCATTAGCAAAGATATTGAGAGCTTATTCTTTACTACAGCTTTCCTTTCAGGCATTTATCTTACAATATCATCAGTTCTTGGATGACATTCCCTTCAGTCAAGCTACATGCTTCCCTTTCTAAATTTAAAGCTTACTCAGTGTACACAGTCTCTGGTAGGAATCCATCAGTCGGCAAGTTTGTTAAAGGTGCGATGTTATCGGCAGTTCAGTTTCATGATTTTCCACGTGCTGCAGTACTGTACAAGAAAAGCAAAGCAGCAGGGGAAGTGTGCATGTTAGGGAGGATAATAGCATAGCAGAAAGCTTCCTGACTCTCAAACAAGTGGGAATTCCTTCTGATAACATGGGATTACAGTGGATTTGCAAGCAGGGCATTGGGTTTTACTAAGTCGGTGTATCAAAGCTTTCTCTCCCCATTATCAGCTGGTTGAGTGATGTTTGCCTGCTCCATTTCAGATGAGAGGTTGGAAGTCGGTGTAGGACATCATTGCCTGCCAAATCTTGTAAAGTGACAGTGACTGCAAAGCACGGGGCTAAATGAAGGGGAGTATATGCACACTCTTTTTGTACTGTGGAGTAGAGAGGATGTCTGTGGGGAGAGCAGAGACCTGGGAGGCACAGCATGTGTATACAGGGTCCTGCTCCTAGCTTCATACTGCTGTGTTTGGGGATGTACCTGTACCATGAGGCCTCATATTAAAGCACAGAATGTTTATATTTCTGTGGCGTAGCGCTGTGAGGTACTCATCCACCATCATCCAGAAGGGAGATGTGGCTAGAGAGCACCCAGTCCTCCACCCAGTCTGCCTAGGATTTATGGTGACATCTTCACCATCAACTCTGTACAAGGAGCTCCCTGCACCTTTTCATTCTCTGTTTCCCAGGGCAGAATAGTCCTTTATATCCCATTGCTTAACTCTGGAAAGTTGAACTAAATGAACAATACAAAACTAGAATAAAAAATGACATTATTGCCAAGTTGTGCCTTTAATTTCAGAGCTGCATGCTGTGGCAGACTGTGACTTCTCTTTTGTCCTAAAACCTTAGATTTAGGAGGCTAAAGAGTGAGTAAGTGTCCAGGGGAGCAAGGAGCTAGAGGTCAGCAGTGTTGATGTCACATTCACTTTGCCTCTACAAGAGAATTAATTAAGATTTACACAGGCAGAAAAGGGAAGGATTGAAATCGTGAATGAAGCCAGAATGAAAGGCAGTTGCACCTTTTTTCATGTTTGCTGCAAATTCAGCTGGCTAAAGACGGGCCATGTTCTCTCCCCTTTGAACCTAAGAACAGCTGTAGTGAGTCAGACCAGGGATTTGCCTGTTCCAATGTCTCGTGCATGATATGGGCTAATAGCAGAGCCCTGGGCAACAAGTTTAAATACTAGGCAAGCATACAGGCTTGTTTCTTTCAGTGTACCCTTCCAGTTTCTGGAAGCCTGCAGCTAGGGATTTCTTCAGGCAGAGGTTGCATCCACATCTCCGTGCTGAATAGTTTTTCATGGAGTTTTGCAGGGCTCAAAGTCACTTCATTCGCAGCGCTGTCTTTGCTCTTCAGGATGGGACACCAAAAGCCTGTAGAAATACAAACGACCAGTCCACCAAGAGCTGGTACTTACCAACTCTGCGTTGTGGAAATGAGTTTCACTTTTTTGGTGTTACTCATGACATTCACTTCAGTGCTACTCATGACTCCTACAGACGTAAGAAGAGATTTGGGCCTTTTTAGTATATGGTATATTGTTTAACAGGCAATGCCTGTGCACACAGCAAAACCTTTATATTTAGCATATGCTGTTTCCTCATCAGAAGCTATTAGCCTCCACCTGTTAACCACAAATTTTTTCTCAGAAACTAAATTAAAATTAAAAGCTGCTGAAGACTGCATGGGAATTCTGTAATTGCTATGAAATGAGGATGAAATGCACTTTGCATCACTTCCTAAATGGCAGCTTCTGGTACTTCCCCTAACCAAGGATTCAATGGAAGCAAAAATCTGCAAAGGAAACCACACTTCGCAGGAGTATCCAAGGTACTGCGTATGCGCATACAAGACCTTACCAGAAGTATATCTGCTTAGTTCATTTGCCCTTTCTAAAGGGAGGAACTCTAACAAGTTTTGATGGAATAGTCAAATAATTCCATCAAGCCAAATACAAGAAGAAGCAAGATTTTATATTCCTTAATTATGCTAACTTTCCTTTTGGATGCATGTTATGAATAATTTCACATATACCCAGAAAAAACAAATTACATAAACCTACATACACCCCAAAGCCCCTCACACTCTCGTATGGGTCTTTTCCAATTCATAAACTCTTCAGGTGACTCTTAGGGGGCTGCTTGTACACTACCATTATCACAGTACAGGAGCTCACTGTGCTTGTACCCTTGCCAAACTCCCAGAGATTTCCTTTCAAATCAGATTGTGTGATCAGATCCCATTAAAAATCCTCAGCCTTTGTATTAGCATAAGCACTGTTCAGGTTTGAAATATAATTTGGTCCTTTACAGAAAAGCAGAATTTTCAGAAGAAATGTAATGCTATGATCTAATGGTTTAGACTCACTATTTTTGTAAAACGTAAAAATTTGGCAGTATTCTCTCTTTGGTAATCCTTTCTCGGAAAAACTAAGCTTCTTAATAAATCTCAGTAGCCATGGATGGAAATCCACCAACTGCAACAGTGTTTATGGATGTTTCCAAAGTGTTAGATTTAATTAGAATTTCTTTAGTACAACTGTACATAAACTAGTCAAGTCAGCTCTTTTCCATGCTTGCACTGATGAGGTTCTCAGCCTTTACTGGTTCTTCACTTTAAAGGACGTGTTTGCACTTCAGTCTGCAGCATGTTGTGGAAATACCTGAGCTGACTCAAATACTGGGATCACTCTAACTGGAGTGGCCTGGAGATGAACAGAGGGCTTACCCCACTTCTTGGCAGGCTAATCTGCAGTTTGACTATGTCCAGCATTTGAGTGAGCTTATTTGAAGCCAGCTTAGCTATCTCTGCACTACGCTACAGTTGTAGTGTAGACACGCACCTCAGAGGTTTAGTGGTGTTTGATCCTCTGCTAATATGCTCACTTGGTAAGCCCGCCAAGGGAGCATCGTGCACCAAAGAAAATATGAGTGGGGTCTTCATTATATACTTTTATGCTTTCTTCCAAGCTTTTAGTGTCATACAAAAAGCAGCTGAAGTCAGGGCCAGGAGGGTGTCTGGTTTTCTCCAACTATATTATTACAGCAGTGCAGCTATGGGAACAATATGACTACAGCATTTAGGAAGTCTTTGTCCATCCAGTTTCAGTCTTATAGTGGACATGCATCTTTCAACAGAAAGGGGAGTATAGTGTGGGAATCAGAGAAAAATCTGATGTCACACCAAACACAAGTATTAAAGCCTTTAGTTACATCAACATGTTTATTATGAACACTTAGCTATCAAATTGCTTATGGTGCCTTTTCGGGATATCCTTTCCCTTGGTAACATTGTCTGAAGTTGTAAGACTGCCTTTCCATATTTAAAAATAGTGGCCATAGCTGTATGCCCATGCATTCAAATACATTCAAATTAGTATTTCCACAACGGTTTATTTAATTCTAGTTATGCAAACATATAGTGTAGTAAAAGCTACCCAAATTTCTGAAGTACTCAAAGTAGAATATTTCTGTTAAATTATTCATTACCTGAATTTTTCCAGTTTCAACTTTTGTGCATTTGTTTCTCCAGTACCTGATATCATGTTCCTCTGCAATGTTTACAATCAGAATTAAGACATTGTTTAGTACATTTAATTTCATTCATTTCTTATTATAACAACCTTTGGGTTTTTACCATATGATTTTAAGTAGGGTACAGGATCCAGGGCTCTGTTATGATCTGTATTGCTGCAGGCCTGCAGAAGGACATTGGTTCTGTTTACTGCTCTGGTACGAAGCGGTAGAGCAGAATTCTTGAAAAAGCATATCTATCTATCTATCTATATATGTATTTTAAACAGCTGTGGCCTCCGCAGGGACTTCATGGTGCATTCTTTAGACAAAAATCATCAATTTAGTTCATTTTCTACCAGTCGGATTGAGCAAGGTTAAATTGTACTCCTCAGGTATTGACATTCCCTTTTAGACTGAAAACTCTTCATAGCAAAAAGCGTGACTCTCATTTACTTATGAAATCTCTTGCTGCACTTTCAGGTGCTTCAAGATAGATAATAAGGAGTGTGGTTTGCAGAGGAAAATCTTCTGAATGATTCAGAAAATTATTATTGATTAGTAAAAGTGTGCAATAAAAGTAACAGTAAACATTTCAGATCGATAAACAGATATTTTCATTCCTTGTTTGCTCAACCAGTTCAGAGAGGGGAATCTTTTTTGGGGCATTTCTTAACCTGCCTGAACCAAAATGTATGTAAACATAATTCCTGGTGTGATTCAAATGGTATTTCCAAATATTACTGTTGTGAGGACTACCATAGCCATATCTGAAAACTGATCAGCTGCACAGTAGATTCATCCCTAGATTTCTAAAACTAGCCTTGGGTTTGTTCACCTAACACCAAGGCTAAGGTGCAAGTCAGAACCAAAGCTACAATACTGGAACCTTTTAAGATCCCACAAGCCACAACAAACAAACAGACTGACAGGAATCAGCTGTGCCGTGACAAATACTGTAATGCTGAGAGGGTAAGGAAAAGTCCACACATGGATGTGATGCCTCGGTGGGGGTGGGAATTACACACTAGTTTTCAGAAGATCCCAGTGTTGTGTCACTGTACCATGATGAAATAATGAAAGCTTGATGTAATGCTTCTGATTAGTTTTTCATTGGTTAAGTGTGCTGTCATTTGATAGCCTGATGGAGAGATTTTTGGAGGGGAGGGGTTGAGCCCTGTGAAACCTCAAAGCACTTTCTTTCCATTGTGGGCAGCTCAGTTAAGCTCTTATTAAACTCAGCTTTTTCTAATTTTGTAATTCACCTCCAGACATTTGCTTTTGCTCCAAACACAATATTAGCTGTAGATGTTTGTCTGTGTTTGTGGTGTGGGTTGTTTCATTGCGTGTTGTTGTCTGGATTATCCTTTTCTACTGTCAGGTATCAATTAAATAGTTGATCCTTCTTTGGCTATAAAATAGCTTGCTAATCATTAGACTAATGCTCTTGAACTCAGGACTTAATTGAGGTTTACTGGTGAAAATATATGTGTTTAGATACATTGGAAGTAACGTATTCTTATTATAGCTTTTGTTTATGTACAATGGTCCATGAGCTGCATAAGTTTTCTGGCACTGAAGACAAACTTAGTTGAAGAGAATTCACTTCAGTATTTTTTCTTAATCCACCGGAATGTGCTTCCCTTTTCCTGGAAAAAACTCTTTTCAAGTCAGTTGCTCAAAATGTATCAAGTGACAAACTGCAGATAGCAAACTGAGCATTTGTTTGAGTTCATGCTTATTACAGCAGTGTTCTGGAAAGTGTTTGTGCTTAGGCTTTCAATAAACTCCCTCTAGAGATCAATTACCATGATTTGTCTAGTTACTATGGATAAGAGGTTTTGGGGGGTTGTTGTTGCTGTTGAAACATTTTGTTAAACTGAAAGAGGCTTGAATGCTTTTATTTGGGCAGAATAAAAAGAGAACAGCAAGCAGAACATGGTATCTCTAAGGAAAAATAATAATTGAAATAGTCTTAGTAAAAGGACTCTGCAACATTACCAGTTCTTGTAGGACAATTTTGTCTGTGTGTTTTAGGCTTGTTCACAGGTAGCCCAGAATGTAGGTCAGCAGGAGGAGACGTGTAGGAAGGAGGATAAGCACCGATAAGTTAATACTCTTGACAAAGTTTTCTCACTATAAGGTTTCAGTATAATCAAAACCAGTTTAGCATTTGAGGAAAAGCTCCATGAAATGGAATAATGGAATTAGCTTTTATGTTTTTCCAGGAACCTAAACCACATTTCCTGTCACAACTGTATATTATTAATACAAGGCATCTGCTAAATCGGAGCTGCCCTAAAATGTGCACAAATATCATACATCTGGTTTAAATCATTTATTTTTTGACATTTGTGGTGAAAAACTAAAGCAAGATGCTGCCTAAATCCATTGTAAAAAGAGTATGATTTGGAATACAGCAAGTTTTCAGTATGGTCTCACAGACAGATAATATAATTCTGTTAATTTAGCAGCCAGGACTGTTACTGCCTGCATTTTTATGTCTTGCTTGCCTTTCATTTCGTATTCTCTGGTTGCAGCAATTAGTTTCCAGTCACAGAGGGAAATGAGCAGCTATCTTAAAACTCACACACTTTCCCTGCCCACTGTCCTTTAGAACTGGGAGTCGAAAGTTGGTTTTTTTCTGATTTTGGGAGGGGGTGTGGGTGAGACAAAAGTCATCTTTTGTCACGTTGTTACCAGCCTCTGCAGCCTTGAGGCAAAGGGCCCAAAGCCTGATAATGAAAGGGATCATCTCAGGAATATAGTGTCCGGAATAGAATTCCCCAGGGGACTAATGCCCTACGCAGAATTTTTCCACATTAATACCCGCTCTGAAAAATATCTATTACTGCATTTTATTATAGATTACGTCAACATATACTAAGGATGACAGAGGCTTCTTTGGGATCCAGACAAGCCTGGAAGTCTGGCACTGCGTCCTGGACTGTGAATCAGGACAAGACTCAGAAATTCCTGTGTAGTTTCCCCAGCCCTTTCCCAAAGGCCTGTGTGGAAGGGCTCTGGATAGTGTCACAGATATGTGTGTTTGTGTGCTGCTTGTGTCGCATTGGCCTCATCAGTCTGATGAACAGTGGGAGAGGGTATCTGAAATCCCACCTGATTACACTAAATGACTTGCTAGAGGCCTCGAAGACTGGCATAAACCTTGCACAAATGTAGCTGTAAGCCGAGATAACATGAGAGCCCTGATGTGGAGCTCCCTTGCAGAGATGATCAGCTGGTTTTCCAGCCTCCAACAATTCATTTTACGCTGACACCCACCGTGTCTTCTTCCTCTTGTGCCAGTGATGCTTGACCATCTTAGCCTCAGTCTTTGCTCTGTCCCTTCTCCTGAACAGCTCCACCCGTTCCCATAGATTGTGCCCTGAAAAAAATCCCCTCAACACTTAAAGGATTTGCTCTTAATGAAAAATGAAAACATACTGAAATAAACAGTGTGAGGAGCCCCTCTTCTGCTTTCTTCATTATTGTAACTGTGCCTTTTTTCATCCTTGGTCTGTTGTGATCCTTTTGCTGTGTTATGTCTAATTTAAGGATTCTGAGATGAAAGGACAAAAGTGTTAACTAGTTCATGTCTGTAGTGCTGTGCGGGTTTATACCAGCTGAGCATCTGAATTTCTGTGTGCAGTCTATTCAAGTGACATTTCACTTGCAGAGGGAGTAACTTGCTTATCCAGCCGTACAGCTGGTTTGAGCCCTGAATATTTTGGCTGTAAAATAATGATGATATCCAGAACCAAATAGTGAAAGAAGAATCTTTATAACCTGTTTCTTAGAAGCAGATCTGGGGATCTGAAAGCCAAGTTGGGTGTTTTAAGGTTTGCACATCTACCAGGATAAAGATTTTGCAATTAGAGTTAATTAATAATTTTCTTGGTTGATGAACCAAAACCAAATCCTGTTCACCCAGTTCAGATTGTGAAAAGAGAAAATATTGTTTGGAGTTTACTCTCCAATGGGACTAATTATTCTCTGTATTTCACCTATCACATTATAATCCTCTTCAGAGAAAAGAAAGAATAAATGTTCTCATTAAATTCTGAAACAGGCATTATTTTCTGACAAGTTGCTCTTCCTTTGAAGAGGCTAATATCCGATGATGGAAATTGTAAAGAATAAATAAAAAAGCTTTGTAGAGAATGATTTACTTAAAATTACACTGTCAAAGAGCTTTTCATAATAATTAAAAAAAATTCACAATGTTTGTGATGAAAACACTATTGAAACTGCAATCTGCTTACTCACCTGGTGGTATTTTCATGTTCTTACTTAATGAACACCCTCTGTGTTTTGTTATTGTAAGGCTGCCTGGGAGAGCTGGGCTGGGAGCATTGACTCTTTCCTCAAAGACAGAAGTCTCAATTGAACAAATCAGTCCTATTCAGCAAACCACTTGAGAATGCTCTCTAGTTCCATTAATTTGAATGATTTTCTGACCTGGAGACTAAAGGGTCCCTAGTAGCCACACAAGGCTTTTGCTTTCATTGTTTGCAGTCGGACCAGATGTTTTGGGTACAGTGTGTGTATGGGGGTGAAACTGGATGAGAATGCTGTCCTCAGTAGCTGTGTACACACAGTTCTGATTTCCCTGTGAGAGCAGTGTGTGTTGATATCCGAGGGAGAACGGACTGCTGGGTGGAGGGGAGTTACTTCTAATAGAAGACAGAGAGCAGTTTAATACCTTCAAAATCAAAATGTTTTGGTAGTCTGCCAATTCAAAAGTGAACTCCCTTAAGAAGGTAGACATGGTCAAATAAGGCTCCTGTGGACAGTTATGAACCTGGACTTTTTCTCTGAAAGAGTAATTTCATCATTCCTAGAAGCCCATCATGTAAGTGTGCCTGATGAAACATACCTCTTGGCTGCCAGGTGAAGAAATAACTTTTCCTTAGTTAAGGAGTATCTGTCCAAATGAAGAAAAGCATCTCCACACTTAGAAGATCTATTTATGTATATGAAACAGTGTAATTTGTATGATGTGTCCTACCTGAATGTGAAAAAAGTCTTCCCTCTCATACCTAGGAAAAACTTGTCTTAGTGGGAAGTAATTCATCTGGAGAAGTGTAGTCTGAAGTAGGGAATGGTTGTGTACTTCTCCAGGCCTGTTTGCTTGCCGAAGTGTTACTGAGGGGCTGAAAATGTCCCAGAGAAGATAATATCCAATTTTGGTGGCACTGTGCTTGTAGGCTTATACCAGTTGACCAAAATCCCCTGAACAACGTGTCAATGTTTTAAACATGCTTCCCCATCCTGGCTCCTGCTATCTGCTGTCCCTCAGCTGCAGGAGTTCTCAGTAGCTTGTTCTACGCCCAGCCTCGGAGTTTGTCTCTGTGCATTCTAGATCTGGATCCATGGACTGCTGCGGTGTCCTCTCTGAGTTGTTCTGTGTTACAGCTAGTGTTATCCATCAAAACTGGAATCATTGCTTTTCCTTTTGGTCTACATACTTCTTCAGGCTGACTTACCCTCAGTCTAATTTTCTAGTACAGCTGTTATCTAGTATAAGTAAGGTGGTAGAGACTCTGGCACTTTGAGATTCTCTGGTTCAGATACCTGAATCGCTACATGGCCGATACATGCTGTCAGCCAACTCCTAAAACAATGTTAGAAAAGAGCTGCATTGCCCTGGGAGAGTGGCATTATTCTGTTCTAATTTTTAAAACTACACTGCACCTATTCCGTGTGCTGTTAACAAAAAATACGCTGCGGGCCATACCAAAGAAATATGTATCCCACAGCTAAGTCCACATGATTTTTTTTTTTTAACACACAAGTTCAGACATGGTTTTCAAGCATGATGAATAGAGAACAATGTCCTGTTTGTGTGGGTGCGTGCACTGTCAAGCAGGCGAGGTTTAAGTGACTGCAGATTTTTGAATGGGAATCAAAAAAGGTCATTTGGAAATGGACAACATTTGCTCCTGCACAGTTTGTGACTAAACATCTGGGATTCACAGAGGACACTAGAAAAAGGTATTAGTAGTAAACAGGATTTTGCAGGTTTCTTCCACAGAAAGAGCAATACCAAGAATAAAAATGGTAAGAGTAGAAAATGATCAAAAATTGTGCTGTGTGCACTTAAGCTGCTTTTAACAATTATGTTCTTCTTTGTTTTTTTTTCCTCCACTCAGAGCCTCAAAAATTGACTAGTTTTAATGAAAAGGAAAAGACGCTGATGTTATACAGTAGTGGAAAACAAACCAATTTGTTGAAAATTACTGTTGAAAAGTATTCTTCGCTAATAGGTCACATTCATCCTCTTGAAACATTGTGCAAATGTCTAAATTCTTCTGAGGCTGTAGTGAATGTTTTTCATCTTTACAATAATGTTTTGAGGAATCACAGATAGCAGGCATCTCAGAAGGGGAACATAAGTACCCTCCCGAAGCAGTTTTTACCATAATATCATACTTCTCTACCTATTTTCTCCCCTCTTCAGAAAATACCCCCAAAAATTACTTGCTTTCAAGCTATAATAACTTAGCAATTTCTTCATTTATGCCCTTCAAGAAGGTGTATATCATACTTACAGTTGTTTCATCTGCCTCTTCTCTGTTGATTCCCCGTTTCAGAAAATGGACATAAATGAGAGTAGCTATTGATGTGAAGAATACTGATGCATTATTTTAACATATTTATTCCCTGTAAACATTCATTAGTTAAAAAGGACGCTTTTCTCAAAGCACTTCCCAGCACATTCTTAAAACACAATTACCCAAATAGACTACTCCAAGAGCAGGCATCGCCCAGGCATTAATAACCGAGTAGCTGAAGGCTTGTTGGCTTTCTTACCACAGCCATTCTCTCAGTTTCTCGCAGATCGGGAAAGCAAATGTGCAAGGCACAAGGATGATAAAGTCAGACTATTATTGGCAATAGCTAGTCTTTAGAGAGGACGCATGAAGTACTGTTCTGAGCACAAGACAAAACCTGAAACTCCCAGTCCCGGCTCTGACTATGATTCTCTCCAAGGCTTTGCGTAAATCACTTGATTTCTTCACCTCAGTTTCTTTATCTGTAAAATGTTGATGATATCACTTTGTTTTGCTGAGTAATTTTACAAGATGTTGGAAAATCAATGCTTGGAAAACATTTTCATGATAAAAGGTGCATTTTAAGTGTGAGATTTAATACATGCAGCTCGTAAGAATGGTGTTCTGCATTCTGTTATAAAGTAATCAGGACAGATTAAATGCTTAAGTCATACTGTAGGACCTACAACTGTGTTTTTAGAGCAATCCACAATAGCATTTCCTTAGAAAAAGCTATAGAAAGTGGAAACCAAAAATGCTCCCCGCTGTTTCCTTGTGGTAAGAATGTTGCAATAGAAATGGTGAAGAGAGATATTGTTCAGAATATTTTACTCAAAATGTCCACAGAATGTTTCAGCTGAAAACAAACTGACAACTCGGTGGAGAGCTATACTGGGCATGCAGTTGCCTCTGAGTGTAGGTCAGCAGCAGTCCTACAGATCAAGTGTCTGTCTTTTGTGTTGCAAAGTAGCCATAGATCAGGTGGCAGCAAGCCTGGAGCAGAACAAAGTGAGGAGCAAAAAATGGCATTAGAAGGCAGAGTTTTCTCAAATACCACACTTCAAAACAAAAAACAATTTCAACCACGAGTGGAATAGAAGATGTTTATGTTTTAGCCTTGCTCTCTGTGTATGGGCTGCAACTCTGAATAATGAGGGTAGTTGAGCCAGGTCTGTTGGCTGACCCTTTCTCTAGAAACTCCCTTCTGGAGAAAAGGCTGTGAACAGTCGGTTAAATGATGGGCTAATTCCAAAGAAGGACAGGCATCTAAAACAGGAATTGGCTAAACTGGAGGTACCTAACTGACATCTGCCACTTAAAACCACTTAATGCCAGTGGTGCTGAAATGATCTAAAATTTCCCTGTTAGGCCCAAAATATCTTTGGGCACCTGGAGCTCTGTTTTATTTCTTGTGCAGACTCCGTATGTCCCAGGGAGTGCTGTGAAAACTTGTAGGGTGTCTCTGAGTTTGGTGACGGTCCCTCTGTACTACCTAAGGGCAGCTAGGAGTATGCTTGCCCTAGCAGCCAGAGCAGATTCTGCTCTCCACACCCTCAAGGCAGCCATCACTGCTTTCTATTTAAAATACAAATGGTTAGTCCCCTCTGGCACGACCTAAAACTCAGAGCAAACCTCAGGATGTGATAGTGACAGATCTTGTATACTCTTCAGCCTCAGTTTCCAGCTGTCTCCGTAACAGTAACGAGCTCATGAAAAACAATGTGGTGGGGAAAGAGAGCTCTCCACTTTTCCATGGAAGGTCTATAACCTGACAAAAAAAAATGAATGCAGGATACTTGGGGCCAAAAAGAGAAAAAAGTGCAAGTGTGGCGCTGTACCTAGTATCTGGGACACTCGTGAGGGACAGGATTTTTCTAGTTTTTGGTCTTCCATACAATTGGTTTTGTATTTTGCACTAAATCTGCATTGACTCAACTGTGTAAACCGCTGTCCAGAGACAATGACTCTCAGTTGTCTGCTCCAGGCAGCCTAGAGGAAGATCTGCCTTGCAGGGCCTGCATCATTTGGATGGGCTGGTCCTTACTCAGTTCATTTTCCATGTCAAGGTGGTGTTTTAAAGAGGTGAATCCTCTTCTTGTTAAGGCAGGAAGATTATGGCTGTTCAGGGTAGACGTGAGATTTGAAACCTATTCCAAAACTACAGTTGTCAATAAAGACATTGTGCACTGAAAGCAGCACCTTGTCCTGAGGCAGCAATTTGATGTATTTGCAAATCATGTTGCAGTTATAAGCCACAGTTGGCAGTGACCCACTTTTTTATTGTACACAATGTTACTCAGTTGATTTGTGCTAGTTGCAGAGCAAAATTTTGGCATTTCAAAGAGCTGTAAATATTTATGAGTTAAATGCAATTTTTACTAATATTTTAGCACCGTTATATGAAGAGATTATCTGCAAAGGGTGAGATGTTGCTGGCATTTTGCACAGGCACAAAGAGAGATTTTGAATTCTTTTTCCTATTGAAAGGCATAATTTCAAGAACAATCTACAAAATGATTCAAGTATGACAGAGCACTTCTTGTCATTTATATACATTTATGGCCTGTTACATAAACACAGAAGCAAAATAGAAGATGTCTGCATCCTAAAGTGAGTTTTTTTGTGACTTGGAAGCCCATCCTGGAGTACTACCCTCTCTTCAAGGAAAGGTGAAACATAAAATGGAGACAAATTAGGAGAAAGTCAATGCACAAAGCAAGAAAGCTTCTTAGATAAGACATACAAAAGCATTTTTTTCCGAAATACCCTTAGAGTAAAGGCTCCTCCTGACCAGTAATACGATGTTAGCTTAGTTCTTAAGATGTCATCCATGTATTCAGGTAGGAAACCAGCTAAAAGCTTTTTATTTACAATACAATGTGGAGGAAGGTACAGACTGATCTAAGTGTGCATACGTGCAAAGGAAAAGGGACCCTGCAGCCGTAAGGCCCCAAATGCACCAGGTAGCCAAGGAGGATGCGTGACTGTGGCCATGAATATAGTTGCATTAACTTTAACATTCAGTGACTTTTTAATATCTGTGTTGTAGTAGGGCTTAGAAGGAACAATTGGCAATTAAGGCATCATTGACCAGGCCCCCCACAGTTATGGAAGAAAAAGTCCCTGAAGAGAGGGCAGCCTGAATAATAAGGAAAATAATAGCATTGCTCATGAAGCTGATGTTGCAAAATCTGTTCATAAAAGATATCAGAATGTATGCAATCCACTTAGAAATGTTTTTAAGAAACAATATTTCTACCAGAAAGTTGACATAAAAGACTGAGGTGTATATCGTTGCCTGATTGCTATAAGGGAGAAGTTTCTGAGTCCTCTGCTGGTTCTGTCTGGACAGGGCTGTATTGGCTCCATTTGTGGTGTTGTGAACAGTCAGCTCTGCTGAATCCTCTTAGTTTCACAAACCTTAAAAAGACAAAAGAAAAACATTCTGCCAAACAGCAATAATCAACTTGGAATGTATTGCCACTCTGTCACAAAGATATGGGAAACAATAGGAAGTAAGGGATAAATCAGTGAAATACAGGTAGGTGTGGTAGCTGAAATGATCCTTTACTGGCTGTTCGTATAGCAAAGCAATGTGAAGAGATGGAGAGTTTAGCAAATTTGCTCAGTAGGCAGGGAAAGAGAGTGTTCTGTCTGAATATTTTTTGTCAATTATCATACAGTAATCTGAGATGTATTTTTTTGCTACATTTATTCCATTCACTGAACTGATTAAAAAGGCAATGTTTTCAGGAATATATCTATGGATTAAATATAGATGTGCACAGATAGGAGTAATTTCTTATGCCACTGAAAAAGATGTGTATAATGTGAGATGATAGAATGAGATTTGCATCTGATTTACAACCTCAGTATAACTAAATTTAAACCACCTTTTGGATTACTTACATTTTGTCAGTTACTTGCCCTGTTGGAGGTCAGGTCAGAGTCTTGCCATCCTTTGTAATAATGTAAATTATAATAGATTTAACTGGCTGTGATCTGGCCTTTTTTCTAAATTTCATTCCGCTATTACTTAAAAATGGCAAGAAAAGTAATACATGAAGTAGGGATNGGAGGTCAGGTCAGAGTCTTGCCATCCTTTGTAATAATGTAAATAATAATAGAGTAAACTGGCTGTGATCTGGCCTTTTTTCTAAATTTCATTCCACTATTACTTAAAAAAGGCAAGAAAAGTAATACAGGAAGTAGGGATTTTTTTAAGAATCCCTTCTCCCATGTCTGGACTGGACCATTCGTTCTGCCCAAGGGTGACTGAGATACTGAAATACTGAAGTGTTTAAATACTCCAGTCGTGGATTATCCACTTCTNAGGTCAGGTCAGAGTCTTGCCATCCTTTGTAATAATGTAAATTATAATAGATTTAACTGGCTGTGATCTGGCCTTTTTTCTAAATTTCATTCCGCTATTACTTAAAAATGGCAAGAAAAGTAATACATGAAGTAGGGATTTTTTTTAAGAATCCCTTCTCCCATGTCTGGACTGGACCATTCGTTCTGCCCAAGGATGACTGAGATACTGAAATACTGAAGTGTTTAAATACTCCGGTAGTGGATTATCCACTTCCTTGCCAGGAATCATGGGAGATTTCAATATGATGGCTAAGGTAAGTAGGAGTTGACTCACCATCCCCTTAACCCCCATAATTTCACACTTAAAGCTAGACAACTTCTAAGGAATATTGTGGGAAAAAGGAAAAAAAACCCCACACCTTTGTGTTTAATAGCTGACTACTTAGAAACTAAGACTCAAGCATGATTAACTAAGACTCAGACATGATCAAGGTAGCACAGTGGAACCTCACCCCAGCTGTGGTAACCGTACACAAGTGGACTCTACATCCATGGTGGGAGCAAGGCTGTATGACTTTGCTTACAATACTGCTTTCATTGGAAGGAGGAATGGGTAATCAGAAAAGAAATCCATTTAAAGGCTCTGACCAGGAGCCATGGTTTTCAGGGCTTTAGTTAAGCAAAGCAGGTAGTGTATTGACAAGGAAGCCTCTGAGATGTTCAGCATGAATACAACAGTGAGCTGCTTAGTTACAATACTGTATTAATTTAATGTATTTTTT
>RSEF01000003.1:25463567-25476358 GCA_003993805.1 Himantopus leucocephalus | reverse complement strand
CTGATTTTTGTGTAGGAATAAACCATTTTGGGACTTAACTTATTAAATATGTCAAGATGAGTAAGCTGCTGAAAGGTTTTTATTATAAGATATCATTAAGGAAATTTAAAGAAGATCAGAAATGGTGTTTCTATCAGTGCTTGATTTGGGAATCTTGTCTGCTTGAATTCCCAAATAGCCAATGTCTGGCACAAGTTAACACAAACGTAATTGCCCAGTTGTAACTGCTACAGCCATGTGTAGTCAGGATGACATATTTGCCTAAGGGCTCAGAAAAAGGTGCCTTTTACAAGTTTAGGGGCTTGTACTCCTAACAAACTCCTGTGGAAGGGGTTTGCTTTCTGTTTGATGCTCTTTTGTTGTGGTGTTTCTGGATAAGTTGATGAATGGTCTGAAATTTGAGATAGAAATTTAGGGAGAAAATCTGCTGTCTTATGAGTTCTCTGATTATGTGCTAGTAATAACAGCAAACTGCTATTGTGTAACCTGTTGCTTGGAGGTAATTACAGGGGAAAAAGGAAGGATGCTAAATGATGGGTCACAAACTCCTTCCCATGGCAGGTATCCTCAGGAGTCAGTGAAGTTACAAATCCTTGAAAAATTTGCATGAGAGAAGGAGAAGCAAGCAGTGAAAAGGAACTCCACATCTTCATGGCAGTGTAAAGAAGGGATTCAGTGTGAATCACCCAGAGCCTGGTAGAAATTTGAATGGCTCATGCAGATCTGTGGTGCAGACCTGCTGCCCACCTTGCTGTGGAAGGGGTTGCAGCTGCTTCTCAAAGCTGCAGGAGGACCTTCACTGGGGTTCTGTGCCTGGGGAGAGGCTGCTGTCTGGGGATCAGAGCAGGGATGCTGGGCCAAGCCTGCTTGTGCTATGAAGAGAGAATCTTATTCTAAGTGCTATAAATGGCCTAGTAGTCAGCTTCAAGAAGTTCAGGTATTTTGAGGTGATTTGTTTTGTATCTGTCCTATAGGTCTAGACAGCTGTGTTTTTGAAAGCTCTCTACTCCATGCGTCTGGTGGGACTTAGCAGCAGCTGGAACTGAGAGGCAAGAAAAGGAAGGACGGGCTTATGCGTATTTCCCTTTCCTCTGGAGATTAGGAGTGTCACTTCTGGTATATTTCCAGCCTTTGATATTTTCAAAGCAAAAGTTGTCCAGTGTGTTTTAGACAGTGTGTCATGTAAAACAAAAATGTCTTTCAATGATCTAGCTTCTCCTTGTTTTTAATATTAAAAAATGTTAATGCTGCAACATTTCTATTTAAAAATCAAAAGGCACCTTTTCCCTGCCCTATATTTTTAGAGAAGATCTCTTAAATATCAAAAAAGGATTATCTAAGAGGATAGTTGGATTAAATAGAATTACACCCACAGTGTTGAAATGGCCTAGTGCTCTAGGTCTCACTGTACGTCCTTCCCACCTACAACCCCTATGGTACTTTTAAGCATACTCCTGTATGAAATACACTGCTGTTGTGTAGGGTAACAGCTGGAGTCAGGGTGGTCTTCCAAAGAGGAGAGCCCTCCTTAGAATGGCTATGGAGTTATACACAACCTTTAAACATTACACCAGCTTGCCAGTGTCAGAATACTTAAGCTGCTTGCCCAGAAGTTGGGTATTTAATTGCAGAATTAGTGCACATTTTTTAGTAGTAGAATAACTTGTTTCTATGTTGAAAAATGATACTTTTCCTGATTTACTTACTTGTTGTATTTTTCCATTAACTATTGCAATGCTTAAAGCTGGGCATTGATCTGTGACACATTGTTTTTAGCTAGTGTGTCACCTGAATGTATGAAAGTCACATTAGTTCTGGACTGGTTAGTCATTCTCTCACTGATAGAGACAAAAGATTTAAGTGCTTTTGACGTCAGCCAAATTAGTGCCTGCTACAGTTCTTATCTGCTGTACAGCTCAATTTGCTTGTTATGTTAAAGCTTTAAAAGGCTCCTTAAATCTCTTCAGTAGAGAAAAAAGTCTATTATTTGTCTCTTTGGACTGTAAAAAGAGGCAATAATAAAGCACCCTAATCCTTGTTGGGTCTAAATTGCATAATTACTGGAAATTTATTTGTGCAGTGACTGCTTTGTTACTGTAATCTGAAATTGCTGGGCTTTTTTAACAAACAAGCTAAACCCACCTACTGCTGCTCACCCATGAAGCCCATTTTTCACAGTATTTGACTTGAGGTCTGCACAGATACAAACTATTACTGCTGCTCACATTTGGCAAACGGCACTCTGCCTGCTCACAACCACTGTAGAAAATGAGTAATGACTATTAATAAACTTCATTGTTCTGTTTGCAATAAGGATAGGGATCTCATAGTAATTGGACAATTGAGCTGCATTGCAAGAGTCTTACTCGAGGAAAACTGAAGGCAAACTTACCCTATGGCAATTTGCCACTAGTGGGCATTAGGTTTCATCCACTCTTCATAAGCTACCACAGGCTTTTGAAGAATCAGGGAAGGTATAAAATTAAAGTAATATTTCTTCTGAAGGGTCCGAGGATAGATTAACAGAATACAAATGAGATTTGCCCTTTTTAAGAAAGTGTTCTGCTGAACTATATCACCAAGATCCAATGTGAGGGATATGTGAGAAACAGAACTAATTTCTTGTCTTAAAGCCTCCTAAGTAGGTAGACTTGTGTGTAATTGTATGTTAACACTGGCAATGACTAATGTCTCCTTAAAGTTCTGCTTGTCTCTCTGGCCAGGAGATTGCAGGGGTGGGGGGAAGTCACTGCGTAGGATCATTAAAACTTTCCTCAGGCTTTCTGATATAATACAAGCTGTGTGTTTAAGTTGAAATGAAACAACAAAACATATTAGATCATGGATCCAGTTTGTAGGCTGGAGGCCACTAGCATTTTCTGAAGTCTTTTTATGTGGTCCACAAAAGAACTTTCTCCTTGCGGCCATCTCACTGTAGATTATTTTTGCTCTGCAGGCTTTCAGCCTGAGCTCACAGCTAATAACTGAAACTCCTTACATGAAGCTTTGGGACTCTTATTTATATTTTCTACTTGGAGGTGAAGGTGTCTGTAACAAAATATATACCGAAGTTGGACTGTATCCTGCATTATACAGGCTGTCCATAGTCAGTCGAGGTGTTTCTGCTTGTGTTGAAATCTGTGAGGTTTTTGCTGCTGATTTTGACTGTATCAGGATTTCATTGTGGATTTCTCACCATTCTCATAGGTACAGAAAGCCCTAACTTCTCCCTGTGATGCTATGCAGGAAATACTTTGCAAGTAAAATGTTTAGGGTTTGCTCTGTTCAACCTTAAAGTAATCACGTATTTATGAAATACTGTTGTGGAGTACTGTGAACATTTATGCATTGGCCATATTGGTGCTGAAGAGCTGTACAGCATTGAGCAGGAATTCTGGGTGGAGGCATCCAGCACAAGCGGAATGCAGTGGTAGCTTTGGTTATTCTGATAATGGAGAAAACCAAAAGGCAACTTGGTACTGCTGAATCATGCAAGGAAGAAACAGAACAGAAGTGCAAAGTGTGTTATCTAAGCATGAAGTGTTAAAATTCCAGTATGTCCTTAAGCAAGTGTCTGAGAATATGATAAAGATATCTTCATGTATATACAAGTCCTGCTTATTATTACTGTAACAAGAAATTGCTTGTCAAAGACATGATATAAAAGCATTTGACAGTCTTCATATTTTCTCTTTCAAATAACATTGGTTTTCTTTTTTTAATCTTAGTTGCATTTTTACATTGAGGTGGAAGAAAGCTGCTGCTACTAGTTTGCTGTGTTGCAGATGGTTGAAACTTAAAATCAAAGCTTGCAAACAAAAGGCAGTCCTTCGAAGCTTGAGATGTAGGCTTAAGCAGGTTCTTAAGATCTTGATGTTTAAAAGAACATTAAATTCAGTTAAATAGGAATTTTCTCATTGTGTTGAGCCAGGGATTGTTTCACTGGATGTTGCATGGTAAGAACTGTTTTGGTTTTGAATAGGAAATGATAGAATTTGTTATTGTTTATCTTGAAGGAATGCCAAAAGAGCTGCATAGATGTATTTTTTCCTGATTCCAATACCATGTCAGTGGGCAGACTGTAAAATCCTTATGTGGGTGGAATTCACCAAGTGTCTTGCACTAATTGGAAGGCTGAGTGAAAAATGAGAGCTCCAAGAACATACTTCTGTGTGGCAAAAGAGTCCCCAGAAAATGTTGCAATGTGACTTTCAAGGCTCAGTGTCCGAAAGTGTATTCCATAGTTTGAGTAATAGATAAATCTAAATGGGTTGTTGTATGGGATTGCATCATATTTTTCTGGGTTATCTGCCTCATCATCTTCCCATCTTCATTTTAAAAACTAACACCACTAAACAGTCTGGGCTTTTTAGCTGAATATTTTCAGTTTGCATGCTGTACTTATCTCTACTGTAAAATATCTTGTGACAATTAAATTGTTGTTTTTCTATTTTAAGTTATGCATCTGCTTTCTAAATAGTGTATCTTAGCATGGTGGCAGTTAATTATTCAGGAAGAAATGTGCTGATTGTCACTGAAGAGCCAAGCTTTGCTATGACAGTGTAGGTTTCAAGTAAACTTGCAGAAAGCAATATGTCTGAATCTGTGCAAGCTGTAGACAGGCAAAAGTGTCTTTTAAAAATATGGATGGCTTTTCCAGATATTTGTTTAGTAATGAAGATGATGATGAATCAATTGGTAGCAGTCACTACTTGAAAAATACCTATTCTACTTGGTAGGCATACCCCCTCTAGGGGGTGTGCTTTAGCAAAGTTTTATAGTTCATTGAGACATTAAATAATAGAACTTAGCAAAGACTATATGCAGGTTTCGTATCTGCTTTCCCTGTAGTAATCTTAATTCTTCAGACAAGACTAAAACATGTTTCAGACTTACATTGCACACTTGTAATTATTTTTAATTTGGAAACTTTCATCTTTGAGGGATTGCCAGCTGGGGAGGCTGCCACAGACAGGACTGGAAGAAAGATGATCAGAAATAGGAGGATCAGGAAAAGTAGTTTAGAGCTGCTAAATGGTGGGGTATCTGTCAGGAGTTCTCACTTTACATAGTCTTCTGGGCATCCCTGCTGTAAGACAGTGCTTGGGAAAGAGGGACAGTAGAGCAACTTACGAGCATTGCGTTGGTCTTGCAAACACTGTTCTATGGTTAAATAGGATGGGCTGCTCTGAGGATATGTGACTGAATTAGACTTTCTAAAGTCAAGTTTAGCCACATTTGTAAAAGGAAGGGCTGAGAACCATTGTTAAAACATTGCAGCAATAATGTTTCTTTTAAGAGATGGTAAATACCCGCAGGGTACAGAGTACTGAAGCTGCAATAACTAGCTCGCTTGTTGGATTTCATCACCAACATAAGTGGCAACTAGTCTCAATGACTTGAAGAGATCTAAGTACAGTTATTGTATTATTTGCTAAAGTGAAATGTGGGATAGCACTACTGGTTGAATGCCTTTCCTGCATGTAGAAATTACACCATTCCTTTCCGTGTTCAAAAGTATTCATGTTCCAGCAGCAATGTGACTGTTTTTAAGGTAGCTGGGATATTTCTGTCTACAGTGCAATACAGTCCCTGGGCACACAGTATCATGTTTACCTGTCTCCATCTATCTTGCTGACTTTGAATTCATCACAAATGGCAAACTATCCACCTAGATCCATCCTGCTGAAGATAGAGCCCAAAGTTAGAATCGTGCCACTACCCCTCTGCATGCTGCTAGTGTGACTTGTCAAATTGTGTTTTAGCTGCTGCAAAAATGGTTTGTTAGTCCTTGACAGAACTGACACAGACAAACAAATGTTCTCAAGTCTTAAATAAAAATACTGACATTTTTGAGAACACAGGTGATTCTAGTACGGGATCTCCAGAATTAAAGTGTTGCTATTGTGAATGGTGGATTCTTTTGTCTGTTCAAAAATGGGCAGAATATACCTCATATTAGCCATAAGAACTCTCCTTGTGTCCTTTTGCTATTATAAATTTATTTGTTTTCCACATATGTGCCTGACACATGCAGTTATTTTGAGTTCACTTAGAGCGTGGGATATATGCCAGTCTTGACAGCTAACTTGATAACCTGTTACTTAGTACAGAAGAGATTGTGCTTTCTATGTGAGTTATCCCCACGTAGTACTTTATATCCTGTAACAAAGAAAAATCCATTGAAATCTTACTGTCTCTAGGCCCTTAGACTGATCAGAACCCTGATGATGCATATAAGAGACCTGTACAGGTGCTGCGCTTGTTGTGAAAGTAATTAGTTCTTGCTCTTTAGGGAAAGTAGATTTGATTCTTGTCCCTCATCCCACATTTATCTTTGTCCAGGGGAAGACCAGGGTATAATTAGCCCCCTACTTCTTTCTCTGCAGTGCCCTGCCTTTAGCCTATGGATAAGGCTTTTCAGAGTGGTGACATCCCATGTGCTTGCAGTGGACATCTTTGCTGAAGTGCACAGTTAGCCAAACGTTTCCCAGATTATGCTACATGATGCGTGATTTTTGTGCTTTATTTCCAGGAATAGCATGCAGCCCCGCAATCCTGGGGAGGAACTAATGGAAAACAAAGCTGCTCTGGTTTCTCTTCAGCACAGGGTTTAAAATATGCATGTACAAAATCAGGGTTTGACAACTCAAATTATTGCAATTTACCTTCATAAAAAATTGTTCCAGTAATGAGCTTAGCTTTAAATGGATTCATATGATCCTGACGTGTACTTGATACTTACTTTTTTTAATGCTGTAAATGATTGGGAATGAGGCCTTGTTGTGAGATGGGGTCCTTTAGCCAGCACAATGGAATTGTGGTCCCTAACACAGCTGAATAGCAGTTTTCATCTAGGTAGGTGTGGGGTTGGATTCTTAAGTGATGTAAGCTGACGTAACTTCATTGAATTCAAGAGTTTATATACTAAAGGCTCAACTCCTCTGTTAGGGAACCTGAGTTTAGACCTCAGTTAAAGGAGGGCACAGGTTTGCAAAGTGGGACCATAAACAGTCCATCAGGTAACACATGCATGTAGTGCTGACCAGAGTGCGTATTTGGATGGTGGTGCTCAGGAAACAACAGTTTGTCACTGCATGTCAATCTGTAGCCCTACTGGGAGCCCCACCTTGTTTGCTGGCCTGTGCTGGGCTCGGGGCATGTGGTCAGGAAAATGTGAACCAGCTCCTAGGATAAGGTCCTGACCAGTTTCTGATCCTGATTTTATATTAGTATGTGCCAGACTGCAATAGGCAGGTACAGTTGGAAAACTGTGCTCTACAGCGCTGTTAAGTGGCAAGTGACAGGCACAGAATTTCAAAATGAGGATGGACTGTAAGGAAATTGGACAAATGGAGATCTCAGACTGAGTCCAAGATGTCCATGATACAAGGGAGAAACACATGACTGGCTCCTCTGGTATCCTAATTGCAGCATGAACAAAAACTTGTCACATATGTACATATGACTCCTGCATCCTGCAGACGAAAACAGTTTCTTTTTTTTTTTCTGGGAATCATCAGGATTACAATTTCAGTGCATGTGCTGTTGCTACTGACCGTGATTCATACAGCATGTTTCTGACTTTTCATGTCTCTTCTATATAAGAGGACTTTTTTTTTTTCCTCTTCCCCTCTCTAAGCTTTTTGCTGAATGCAAATTTGGAGGCCGTTCGTTGCATAATACATTTAGCTTTCAAAGCAGAAACTGCTTGTGTGAAATAATGTTTAGTATGTACCTTGAGGAGAGAGATAGATGCTTGCAGGCAGAGATTTCAAAGATTATATTTTGGAAAAGGGCCTTGTTGGTTTAGTATATATATATTGTTTGTCACTGATTTCTAGTTAACATACTGGGAAAAGATGAAATTGATTAGGAAGGATTATATGTATAATCCTTCATTAAAATGTATCGGAAACTAGAGCTTCTGTGCTTAAAATCATTAAAGTTGCGTAAAGAACAGAACTGATTTAAAACTGATGCCCTTCAGAGGAAGAGAATTAGAGACATTTTTGCAAAGAAAATAGCTATCAAATTGTCTGCAATGAGTAACATGATTATGAAATGGGGATTAAATATTTTCCCTTTATTGTTCCACTGACTAGTCAAGATTTTTCCCTGTTTGAAGACTACTATTACTATTAAACTAGATTTTACTCATTGTTTCTCAAAAAATTAAAATAATATAGTGCTAATGAGATCTGAGCAGTATAGAAAATTTAGCTGGCAAATAATGTTATACTCATATTGCTGTGGATATCTTTTCCCTTGTTTAATTAAAATCTAAAATAACCTTCCAGGAAATTGTGCTTATTATAGGATTTAAAAACGCATTTGTGAAACTTTTATGTAACTGAGGCAGTCTAAATTGCAAGGGCTACCGGATAAATCCTGTGTTTTGCAGAGCAGCTCAGGATAGAACAAGCTGTATGAAGTTGATTATAAATTATGCTGCAATATCAAATAAATATGGGTGTACTTTATAGGCAGTAGATAATCATGTCCATGTGCATATTGCAGGTGTAATTCTGAGTTAATAGTGGGGGGCACCCTGTCATGCCTGATAGGTAGATTCCTGTGATGATGAAGGCATCACTATGAAATTTTTAATACAAGTGCAATGTCACTACTTGTTCTGTTTTTTCATGTAATGCAGCTGTTTATTCTGCCCCCAAGTTGCAGTCTGAACACTGCTATACAGACCCTTTTTATCCTTTGTTAACTTTTTCCATCTGAGAATGGAGGGATTAATTACATCTACCAGATCTGTTTCCATTGCCACTTCACTTGTAGACTTAAATGCAGTATGTATTTAAATACGAACAAGCAGAACATTTGAAAGTGTCTGTGCTAGTGTTTTGTCAAAACCAGCCTCCCAGAATCAGTATTTCAGTATTTGCCTTGCACAATGTCTCTATTCCTTATCCTAGGTGCTTAAAAGTGTGTGTACCCAATATCCATAGCCTTAAGTAATGCAACTATTTCTCCCATTTAAAGTTTGAAATTTTTCGACCTTATTGTTCTTGCTTTTGGAACTAATCAATGGTACTGTCCTGAGGTGTCTTTAAGACCTAGGTGTGCACACTGATGCATCTGTACATTCTCATAATTCTGTTGGACATAGTGTAGTTACATCTTTAAATGAGTGCTTACACTGTTGAGAATTCGGGATCTTGGGTATTCCGTTGAAATGTATCAGTACAGCATCGAACTGAGGAATAATGGGGCCTGTATACCTATGCTGAGTTATACCTAGTGAGGCTCTGATATTTTTTCCTTCTTTTCATTTATTCTAATAAATTGGTTCTATGCATGTTCATTTTTAAAACTTATTGAAGATTTTATGGAAATATTTTAATAGCTATAGCCTATATGAAATAAAGTTACAAATCTTTTTTAATAGCAAGTGCATTGTGTTTTGGAAAGAGTGAAAAATGAGAGGAAAAAATGGCATGTAAGTTCACAGCAGACTCTGTCATTCTCCCTCCCTGTCTGAACCCACTCTGCTTTGCCCACCTCAACTTCCTTCAGCTCTGATCATCTCAAGTTAGCAGGACCATTCAGTTTCCATGCCTGTTGTACACTAAGTCCTTTGGCTTTTGGTTCAGTGTCAAAGGCGGTGATGTTTTTATGCTCCACATCCTTGTCCACAAGAAGCTCGGATGTTGTGTCCCATAAGAGACTATAGCCAGTTTGGTCATCACCATCAGAGAATAGCTAGGAGAACTTGAGAAGATGAGCTGGGTGAGGATGTGCAAGATGGCTCTTTAGCATACAGCAGTTTCCTGGCACTGTACAAGTTTCCTCTTGTCCCCATCCCAGCACAAGCATACTGAAATGCTTCGTCCTAGGAAGAAAAGTTCTTCAGAGCTATAAATATGGACTGTGGGCAGCTCTGATAGAATATTGGCTGCACGACACAGAATGTTTTAGTGAAGAGGGGGAGCCAAATTACAGCATGTGTCCAGGCAGGAGGAATGCCGAAAGATAACTGGATACACTTCATGCAGTATAATTACACAGTAATATAACAATAATGTAAAATGGGAATGATTTTAGGAAAGGAATGGGAAAATACAGGTTTAATTATGACCATGTGGATGTTTCTGGCAGAATATCTTTTTCTATTATGAGGCAGCTCTTAAGTAAGAAATTCGCTCCCCTCCTCTTCACCCTACTGAACCAGTGGACTTTCCTTCCCTATTGACTCCTAGAATTTCTACAGCTCATTATCTGTCTGCTGTTATCAGGATGCCATTAACTATTTGATGGCTTCCCTTGCTGTTTCAGATAGAAGGTGCCACACTGCAAGCAATACTGTTAAAATAAAACCATGTTGTACTCAAATGACCAATTAGGTTTTTGGAACAGCATGCTCAAGAGCTTTAGTATATGCCAAAATGTTTTCTGCGTACAGAATGTAAATTCATTTCAGAGCAAGTCCAGCACTAGCAAGAACACACTTGCATTTTCCAATTGTGCTGTTACGCACACAGTTAATTGGGGATTATACTGATTGATAGTCCCATAAAACTGGCACACATTTCAGATAGTAGATAAATATCTCAAATCAGCAGATACCTTCCTGTAGTGTCAAGGAATTGAGAGTACATCGTTCATGAGCTTGATTCTCCTAAGCTGGGTGAGGCAGGGAGGAAACAAAAAATGGAAAGAAACACTGGCAAGAGCTTCCAATATATGTTGTTAGTGCTGAAGTTTTCAAGCGTGGTTCTTGTATTTTAATGTGATCTAAATTGTATTTATATCAAAAGTCCTCACAGTTATTTTCTTCAAAAGATCTGAGTAGAACATGCTTGCAAGGCCCACTTCTCGGTATATTCTGTGTATCTGAAGGAGATGTAAAGGAAGTTATTTGATTATTCTGTATCATGGAGAGAATTCACATCAATCACTTGCGTTTTAGTGCAGTACAGAACAGAAAAGGGGAAAGAACGGATTCCACAGTAGTTTTGCATAGAGGATCTACCCTCATATATGACAGGAAACATACTGGTCATCAGGATGCTTAAAAAATTATTTCCAGTAATGGAATATACACAATTTATGTTTTATGTGGGTTATACTGCTCTGAATGTTACTGCTTTATTGAAGAACTAATCAAACAAGGGATTTGTGAGCTTTCTAACACAAATCTAAATCTTCCCATATGATGATTATCTTAAATTTCACATGTCATTACAGAAAGGAAATTGTATAATACATTTCTGTTTTTATCAATTCAGTAATCTTATATTTATCTTTGGTGTTATTGATTGTTTTGAAATGCAGTGTTGGTACAATACCCAACAGAGTAGTATTTTTTAATAATTAAAATATGGTGAATCTTTTTTCTTACAGAAGTTTTGATGTTGGGCTACATCGCTTTCTGGTCAGGTAAGCTAATGTTTGTTTTGAATTTCAATTCCATCTTAAAAAGCATTTCTCTTATAAGTAGAGATGGTCATGTGAACTCAATACTACTTGATATTTTCTATAGCAAGGTTCTGTTTTGTCTTCCATTTATATGTTAGTTTGAGAAACTAACTGTTTGGCTTGGATATCTACATAATGTCAGTCTCTAAGGAACCTCTTCAGGTGTCATTCAGGAAAACCTTCACTCAGGAAACTTCAGTGGCAATATTCCACTCCTTCCTGAGGAAATCTTAATTTTTCTTGCACTGAAGAAAAACTTTCAAAACTTTTTTCCACTGGAAACTCAAGTACATTTCTGATAAGGGCTTGAATTTTGTAGAAAATTTTGATTGTGTAGGAGAGTTTTGTTTTTCTCAATAGAAAACTGGATTGATTCAATGCTCAGGATGGACTATGCGCTGAAGATGAATAAGGAAAGTGGAATAATTGTTGTGTTTTGTTTGCTGATGTTTAGAGGAGTGCGGTGATTAAAGCAGGAGACTTCAACAAGAAAAGGGAGGTTAATGCATTTGAATGCTACACTTAAGAACTGTTTGCTGTCTGGAGTTCTTTTTTGTGAGCAAAGTCACAGGTGTTCACTAAGAATGCATTTGCATTCATTTTTAATAATCTATCACTATCTACTGATCTTTACAAAGAAATGTGATGCGTACTGTGGAAGATTGTTTGCCATGCTCTTCAGGCCCTTAGAAAATTCATTCTATCAGTTTTTTCATTCTACTAAAATGTTGCAATGTCCATCTGTGAAGAGCTTTACCTTGGAAGAATGAACCCAGGATGTGAGCCAAAGCATGCTGTTTGGGTCCCACCATGAGGACCAGGTGATCATAGGCTTCCCTTGATTTGGCCTTGCTACTGAAGTAATTATTTTGGGCTACTTTGTCATATTTCCTGGATACTCTGTTAAGCCTTTACGCTCATGAGTCCTTATGGCCTTAATGCAAAGGCTTTCAGCACTGATTCACAGGCTCCCAGAGCTCTCACAGATTGGTCACTCCTGATTTGCTTTTCTCTCCTCTGGTCATTCACTTGAAGCATGTATTTTTTAACGTTTTCAGAACCCCGCTAATAGCTCTTGACTGTAGCTAGTACAAGAAGCATACAGCTCCAGACAGAATAATAAATGCCTAGAAGCATTTCTCTGCCCTAGGCTCAACATCACTTGTAAGTTTCACTTCATCCTCTAAAGTGTCTAAGATACCCTGTTCAGATTCAGCTTCTCCTCTAGGTTATCAGTACCATGGCAAAATCCAGGAAAAAGTGGTAATTCTCTGTCCAAGGTCTGGATGCCAATTGGCCAATAATATGAAGGTTATATCTTAAAGGGAAGAATACTGGGTAGTATCATATTGAACACC
>RSEF01000003.1:25447788-25462567 GCA_003993805.1 Himantopus leucocephalus | reverse complement strand
CTGAACATAGGGGAAAATACTATTTGGTGACTGCAACTCTTTCCTACTATTAGTGCTTTATTGATTGAATCTGAAATGTAAAGCCACGCTATTTAGACTTCCCAAATCAGAGGGGGGAAAAAAATAAAATCTGTTCCTACTACGCAAGTTGTCTGAGACAAAACTTCATGTTTCAGTGGTGTATGTGCTTGTTTCCCTTTGCTTTTTTGCATGCAAAGTAATGTTGCCAATGTTTAAGATATTGGAAAGTGAAGGTAAGAGCCTCAACTAATCCCATCTGACTGAAGGCACTTTATAATTTCATCGTACCTGCCCCTTCACTGATTTGGGGTAAATGACTCTAGAGGAGGTTTTTTCCTCTGTTGCCATGGGTTGAGGAGGAGGAAACGGGACTGTTTATTATTTCTATTGCATGCACAAATGCCTTAGAAGACATGATTTAAAGGCAGTTGGTGCTTCCAAGAGCAACGGGCTTTGATTCCACTTCGCTTCATAGAAACCATAGCCACAAAATGTACAAATAGGCTGAAAATTGCTAGCGTTTGCTTCTGGTAGTGTTTCCTACCCACGCTGCCAAAGGGTAAGTCATAACACTGGGCGCTGGAGAAGCAATTCCTCTGTATTCAGGGGAAGAGTGAAATGATGGGGAGTAGGAAGGTGGTGCGTGGATTGAGATCTGACAGCACGGCAGGCTGGGCTTTTTGGCGGCAGATGGCATTAAAATGTCAGAGCATTAAAATATGCATGTCAGGAATAGGATTGGGCATGTAAGAGGTAATTATTTCACAGAAAAGTGATATTTCTATGAAACAGATTCTGAGAGGATTTAGGATGGTTCCTGCTGTAATTAGCTATGTTAGGCTTATCACCCTGTCTTTCAGCCCTGGCAGGAGACTGCCACAACCACTTTGGTTAACAGACTCTCAATTATTTAAATAATGGCAGAAATGAATGAATCTTTCAATCCTGCCTTTCTGATCTGGGAAAGGAAAACCTTTGCTTGGAAAAGGTCTCCAGAAAGTCTCTTTCTAAGTTACTCAAGAGCTGCTCTGAGATAGGTTCCTATCGATCATTTTAGCTAAGAGTATTCTTCCTCAGCTGACGTCCAGCTTCTTTGCACCATTTGCTGTTATTGCAGAACCATCTATTTTCCTGGTCCTTAAAGATAAAAACCTCTCTTCCTAAGAACAGTGTTCATATATTTCGCTGTCAGTATTTTGCTAACGTCTGGATTCTGCAATCCTGGTAAATCATACAGGCTGGCCAATAAAGCACTATATTAATAGAGAAATGTGTTGCTTTCATCTTATAAAAACAGCAGATAAGCACTGCATGCTGAGTCCTAGCTGTCTGTGTTCCTGGATGCATTATTTAGGTGTTATCCAAACTGATGGGCCTACTGAACACTGTAGTAATAGGTGTCTGTGTGTGAAGGTAAAAGTTCTCTGTAATACATTGCCTATAGATGCCATACCTGCTTTACTTAGTTGCTTATAGGTGTTTTTTCTAACACAACACACCAAAGGCTGTGACTTTGCATCTGAATCTAAAACAGGTTGTTGGCTGTGAATCCTTGTCTCAAGTAGATGCCACGGGACAGTTTCATGTCAGGAACACTTGGCACTGGTGTCCATTTTTCAATACTCTGGCTGTTTTTAAAAATTCTGTTTGTCCATCCTCCTGGTGCTTAATTCATCCTATATATTATGATGGTTCTTTAGGCCATCTTGAGTGTCTCCTCCCTAAACCCTTGTTTTGAGCCAGAATTCCTGTATGCCAAGGCCAGTGCACTGGCCTTGTGGACAGTGTCTTCTGGACAGAGAAATATGAAAGGCTGATGGAGACTCCTTGTCCCTGCATTCCCAGCTACTGTGGATGCTCTAAGAGAATTGTATGGGATTCATAAGTTGATTTAGGAAATTTTCTATAGCCAGGTCTTGTATTACTTGGTTATTTTTAGTATTAGAATCTCAATCCATTAATTACTTCTAACATTGGTCATTTAAAACCTCTCATTGTATCCTAAAGAAGGTAGCTTCTGGGCAGATTTCTGCATCTGCCTGTGTTACTTTAACTTGGTGTTCATACCAGTCACTTTTGCTATGAACTATATACATAACTGAAGCTGAGAGTGAAACTTCCATTCTTTCAGGTCCTTTACAGGAAGTCTTTAAGTTTGTCTTAAGCTATCTGGGAAGTCCTCCAATGACCAATTTTCCTTTGGTCATCTGTGCACCCTCTCCTTGTTTTGTCCAGCAACTTGCACAAAAAGGGCAGTTCAATCACTACAATGCAGCTACCACAGTAAGAAAAGGTGAAGGAATCGGTAACGTGATCTTTGCCTGCTCCCTAGATAATTACACTGAATTTAAGCTCAGATTGCTCTGGCTTGGCCCTTGAAGTTTTTATGGTATATGTCAAAGACTCTGATGAAAGATATCTGTCTTTAAGGTGAGCTATGTTTTAAATGTGACTGTGTTGTGAAGCATGTATGTAAATTTCGTGTAAGTTTTCCTATAATTATCCTTCCCTTTCTTAGACTTGCCCAAAAAACTGTATGTAAACTGTAAATGGAGATACCTATTAAGTACCTTACCCTGAGTTTACGAATTGTAGGCTCAATATCCTACTTTTCGATGTGTTTACGTAAAACAAATATCTGAAATTCTTAACATTGAAATAGGTAGGCTGTTTTCACTTAGACACATACTAGTTAGATAAAATTTTGTCCCAATCATATTTTTCTGGTACAACACCAAAATTTTCTAACATTTTATTTGCAGTAAATACATCTAATTAATAGAATTGTAGAAAATGCAATGCAATAGGTTTTGATTGTGGGGAAAAAAAATAGCATTATGCCATGTTTACATGATAGAGAATTCTAGACAGCCAAACATTATCAACTTGTGTCTCTGTGCTCTCAATCCCAAATTTTGCCTGAGATTTTTCACAGGTTTTGAGGTTTTTTTTTTCTAAAAAGTGAAAACTGCTCATGAAAATTACTAAAAATTACATTTTTGTATCATGGCACCCGAGCTGACTTTTCTGTTCCAGTGTGATCTCTCTTTGTTTCTGTAGTTTGTGTTCTTCTGGTAGCTGCACGCTCTCTGCCTTTTAAATCAGTTGTAGTTCTTTAGTGTGGCCTGTTCCATTCACTGCATTTAAGGGTTTGGAATTTTGAAGGTGATGGGTAAAATTATTTTGGCTCTTTTAAAAACGTCTATTTCTGTTATCTCTGTTTTTCTCTTTTTCTTATTCTCAGTCAGCTGGGTTTTTTCTAGCCTTTATAATTTCTGCCACTCTTAACTTTTGGTTTTGCCCCTTCAGCCAGCCTGCTTAGTGCTGTGGTGCCCTTATCTAGCTACTGTCTCAAAATAGTTCTCGATGATGATAATGATGATAAAATCAACAGTACCAAGGATGACCAGTAATTACAGCTAATTACAGCGTCTGTTCCCTGTCAATCAGCCCTGCTCTGCATTCTCCCCATTCTGTTTTCTTCTTTTCCAGAAGTCCATCTCGTTAACTCCCGTGCAGGTAGCTGGAACAGGCATAGCACTGATGGACAATGTACGCGGCATCGTTGGCTATTCTGGAAGTGTTTGTTATGTCCCTGTGTTTCCATGACGTTCCATGAGAAGTGTTCCTGTGTCCTGATGAACATTTCAAGGTTTCTCTAAAAATATGTGTTGAGCAATGTATATACATCCAACGCATATGGAAACACTGTAAATGTAAACTAGGCTCCATATGGTTCATGCAGGTTGTTCACTGTTACTCAGTGCAGTGGCTTGTTTGGGTGGGATAGTGGGGGAAAGATCTGCTCATTTTGTGGTGTTTCATGTATTTTTCTCCCTCTTCTCCATGTCTCAAGGGTACGTGTTTTAGATCCTGTTACAAATTATGAACAATTGGCTTTACCTCTGGAAGTGTGACTTTGAGGATGGTTCTTATTATCACAGCAATGCATTGATTTAGGTTGTTTACAACCTGCTTGTCATTGTTGGTGGTTGTTTTGTTTTTGTTTTTTTTTTTCCCCTGCTGGCATAATATGTTTGTAGGCTGTCACTATGCAGTGTTTCATATCTGTAGATGACATCCCTATTTTTATACATAGTTCCCTAAGTATAATGGGTAATATAATAAGCAATTTCTTCCTTTGGTGCAGTCAAGTACTAGCTTATGCATCTCAAATGTTAGGGGATGACAGGACAGGATTTGGAACTGGATTCTAGGGCAACACTGCTTCATTTTCAAAAGGATTTTTTTTTTCCCCGATTGCTTTTTATTCTGTGCAGATAGTCTCTAGCTTAGTTGTCTATAGCAGCACAATGCAGCGTGCCTTTGGAACGGTATTGTTACGTTCAGAGTGCTCTGTCTTTTATAAGTTTTATTGCTGAGAAACTTCTGTTATTCCTAGATAGTGCCACAATGTGATGATGTTCATCGAACAGTCTGGTTGGCACTGAATATTCTAGTGCATTTTTTCAGTACTGTGGGCCGCTACTAATGCGAGAAAGCTAATCTGCATTCTCTGTACTCTTGCTCTACTAAGTACTAATCAAGTTCAAGGTTTGGGCTCTGTGGGGCTGAGACACAAAATATTTCTTCGTAAAGATCTAGAAGGCAGACCAGGGTCAGTAACCCTAATCTTCAAAAGGTAATGAGGCTTTCTACCTGCAGGTTAAAGATGATCTTTTCAGTTTATTCTGTCTGGTAATATAGTCTGTGGTTTTGTAGTGCGCATCTACCCAAATTAAAGGCCATGGTATCACCTTTTAGTCTATAGGCAGAGCAGTGTTCTCAAACCTTTCTTGCTTCATTTCCAAATGCACTTTGAAAAATGTATGCACAGTCTCCTTCAGCACCAAACTGCTATGCTATATTGCACGCGTTTTTCCTTCTGTGGTGAGCAAATAAACCACAGAGTATGGTGGGGTTAGGTTTTTTGGTTTTCTTTTAATACAGTACCAGAATGCATTCAGATACTTTAGTCATTGGGATAGGGTAAGCATTTTTATAGAACAAGCAAGAATGTGGTTTGACAAGCACAGGCTATTTCAAGTAAAATACAGAACACTTACCAGTGCCTGAAAATAACTTTGGAACAAACAAGAATCTTTTGAGTATTGTTTTGAATAGATATACTATCCTGGATCACACATCACATGCAGAGAAGAAACAGTATGTTAAGATGACATTCAATGTAACTTCCATGTCTGAGTGAGATAAGTAGAAAGAATGGAATCTGCATTTTTAACCATTACAGTTATAATGAATCTTCTTTTTGTTTACTTTCTATCTGACTTAATATGGCTTTCCATGTATCTGTTCCATGCAGGCAATGTGTGGGAAGCTTCACTGGACCTTTTTGAGAGAATGTGAACGAGCTGAAGCCAATTAGATCACATTGCCTATTTTAAACATAGTTTCCTATGCATTTTAAAAGTGATTGCAACATGATCATTTACCTACCTTGAAAGCAACTCTCCTTTCCCAAATATGCAGAAGTAAATGGTACCTTTTTAGAAAAGTAATGAGAAACTTAGTAAAAATAATCTTTAGCATCAGACACATGGGTAAAGAATTCATACGTAAGCTGAAGGGACTAGAGAATAAAGGACTGCTAACTATGTTCTTCCTGTATGTTCTTTCACCCCTGAAGAGATACATATTTGTACATTGATAATAATGACACTTTATCCTTAAATCACTTCATAATTTCCAGGTGCTGCACAGATTTTAATTAGTGTCTCACCTTGCTTCCAGACAGCTCATTCTCACTGAGTCAGACCACATTATTCCTCAGTATGCAATGTTCAGCATAATCAACTTTCAGCTTGCAAACATTCTAAAATCTGTTCTTTCTAGTGCACAAGCAGTTCTTAAGACTTATACATGGCAAGGTCACTTGCACTTGAATAATTATGATATAATTTGAAAACATAATTACCATCTGGGCAGTAAAACCATTTCCATCATTATCGGTCAAATGGCAAATTTCTAAGATCCACTTAATTTGTCTTTCATTCCTTTTTCAACTCTGCTTTAATTTTCATAAATCGAGTCTTGTATTTTAGTTCATAGGAAGAAAAAGATGCTGAAAAGGAACAAGAAGTGTGGTGTGTTTTTTCCCTTCTGCAGTTCATTTCCACGCAGACTTCTTTTCATGATCTTTTCTCCACTTCTGCAAACCTGCTGATGAAAACAAAAAGTAGGGTGCTTGCAGATGGTGCCAGCACAGTTAGCTAGATCCTTATCTGTGTTTGCCTTGAAGCATGTGTGTTCAGTCACTTAGCTGTTAGACGAAGCTGATCCCAGTGCAATGTAGTAGGGGTTAAAACTTCAGGTCTATATAAAATGGTTTTGGCAGTTTGTTTAGTTATCTGTTGTTAATGTCAGAATCACAATGACTTAAGAAAGCCTAGAATTTGAAGGTGAACATGTCAAGCAATTTATTTTTTTATTGTCATAGACCTCTTAGTCATGTTTGACAACTTTAATATTTTGCATACTTGATCATCTCTTGCGAGCAGCAAACATAAATGAGAGATACTGATTCATGCCTACCTTTGGACTGGTCAAGTGCTGTCAGTAAAACATTCTCTTCTCTCAGCTCTTTTTCTCTCTCCCACATGCATGCACAAATGCACATGGAGTTTGCTGAATGACGGCTGGAGGGATGCAGGCCTTGTTGTGCCTGTATTACGTGTTCCTCGGAAATGGAAGCAGGATAGCATTGTAAAATCCTGCCCAGGGCTTACTGATTTCCTGCCAAAGCATGAGATATGGTGAGTGTTGAGCCTAGGGATGCTGGATATACTGGTAACCAATGGTTTGCATGATGTTAGAGTTTGTCAAGCACCACTGGCTGGTACTTTTGTTTTCCTTCTCTCTCTCTCTGTCTTGAATAATGGACTCAGTCCTTTGTCTTTGAAGCATACAAAAAGTATTTGATACATGTTTTCTTCACAAAACCAAAGATTGATCATAAAACATTTTCTTAATAATCTTACTTTTCAAAAATTCTGAGTTAAAATGGAACAGCATTGTGGGTTTTTTGTATTGCTGTTCTCCTTTAGAAAGTGAAAAAGCATAGCAAAGGTGGCTGACGGTAGAAGATGGGGAAGAAAGCCCTTGCTATTGATTTGAACTCTACCTACTCAGCAAAACAGGAGACATAGGAATCACAGCTAGGCTTCCTTCACAGAATGTACTCATATTTAATGTTGAAGTCTATTAACAAGGCTAAAAAAGTGTTCTATGATAACTAAGATCAGGTTTTCTTGCTCAGATACAGCTAGCAAAGAAAATACCTGTCCTGTGCAAAGATAGTGTTGATCACAGGTGTTATCATTAAGAAATGTGTATTATTTCAAAACTAGAATTAGGTCTAAAACTCAATCTACAGTTTAAATTTTGCCTGCACTCACTTTTCCCCACTCTTTGTTCTTGTTATATTAGGAGCTAAAAATCACCTCCTGTTCTGAATGGCAGCAGCCCTGCCTAAAATCCTCAACCTTCTGCCAGCAGCGGATGCTTTAAAGGTTTTAACACTGACTGTTACAGTTGGCTTTACGCTGTCCCCTATAGCTTTAAAGGGACGTTGAAGCTCGCTTAAATGAGTCTGTGATCGGATCCTTTGATTTCCAGCCTTACTGCTTTCTCATTGTGCCAGGCAGGAGTAGAAAAGCCATTACCTATTGGGATCTCGGGAGTAGACCCAGCGGCTTGAGCTTTGCTGTTCAGAAGAGAGNGCTTTGCTGCTCAGAAGAGAGGTGATGAGGGAGCGCCTCTGTCATATGCCCAGTTTATCCCATAAAGGCACAGAAGAGAGTCTGAGATGCAGAGAACAGTGTTTGTATGTTTGTTCTTTAAATAAAATTTGAGCTTGACACTGACACCTCACAGCTTAGCTGCCAAGGTAGTACTGTGCGTGTGCTCAGAAAAGGATTTAACTGGCAGGCTTGATGTTAAGGACTGCAGTTTAGTTTGCACTATATTTTCTTGATGGTTTCTCCACTTTATGGAGAGAATTACTTCTCAATCAATATGCAAGTAAAAATATCAATAGATCATGGAAGCATAGTAAAAGTTCTCGTACAGGAATGCTTAGAAGATTAAAACTGGAGAGCCAGGTCATAGTTATTCTGCCCAGCATATAAGACAAAATCATCATATCTTGCATGCGGTATCATCTTTTTATAATAAAGAATTATTAATGTAGGAAACATTGTTTTTAACATTAAAATGGAAATCCTTTAACGCGTATACTGCGGAAATTGAACAAAGTGAAATAGCATTCAAATTGGAAAAAATATCTGTTAGGTTCACTCTGCTAAATCTAATCTCTAGACTAAGTTAGCGCTGAAAGAATTTATTTTTGTCTTGCTGCTCTAAATGTATGCTCTGCTTAATGAACCCCACCCCTGCATCCACTGAAGCCACAAAACACACAGGCAGCTATCTGAAGCATTTGTGTGAATACATGTAGAAGAATAAATATAAAGAGATAATTATTCAATACTTTTTTTCCTAAAATAACAATGAATTGTAGCATCATCTCTGTAGCTGTGGAGAGGTCAAGAAGTCTTTCTGATTCTTCTGTCCTCAAATTTTGAAAAGGTTTTGGTTTGGCTAATTTCAGCGGTAGAGCAGAGGAGGCTTGGTGCAAAAGGTACTTGGCACTGAAAACAAGCACAGAACCCAGATCCCTATCCATCTGAAACTGATGAAGAAAATCTTGGTGGTAATAAAAGAAAATATGGTCTGGCCTTTTCACTTAGGAGCAACTAAACTGATCTTAATTATCACTGTCCAAGAAATCCAGTGCTCACCTTGGTAGTATTTTGGTGCACGTGCATCAACAGAACACTTGCATTTTTCCCTTTGTCTTAGGAATAACCTAGCAATTTGAACTAATCACTTG
This sequence comes from Himantopus leucocephalus, assembly GCA_003993805.1. Taxonomy (NCBI): domain Eukaryota; kingdom Metazoa; phylum Chordata; class Aves; order Charadriiformes; family Recurvirostridae; genus Himantopus; species Himantopus leucocephalus. The sequence continues at coordinate 25,453,635 of RSEF01000003.1, read as the reverse complement.
TGTATCTGGTGAAGTGTTTGTAGCCATCAATCATCATTCATGTTTTTCACTCACCAGTTTCAGCCTGTTATTTTCTCTACGCTTAGTGAATCGACTCTAAACTTTCACATTACTGTATTTAATTTCTTTTCAACAGTGTTAAAGTGTACAGGATAGAATGGAGACTGAGGCAATCATAGAAGAATTGTCTTTTAGGACAGCTGGTAGTGAAGAGGGGATGGAGTGAGCTGCTGTTGTGGGATTGTGGGCTCTTTAGTTTATAGAAAAATGTGAGAAACACAAATGAAGAAGGCCAGCACCACTAACAATCAAATGGGTGAGGAAGTAAAAATGAGAAAGTATCATTTTATGGCCACTCAACTTCACATTAATTCTCACTGAACATCAGTAAACAGTACTGTAGAGATGGACCATCATTATCAATCTCTGCAGTGGTGCTGTTAAACAAAACATTTGCAATGCAAATGGAAGGTGTTCCAGGACATTGTCAACACACTTGACCCCAGACAATTATATTTTACTTTTTGTATGCATTAGTTCTGTCCATGTAGCTATGCTTTGCCACCGTATGAGCTCATAATTGCGAATCATGAGTTTTAGGTAAAAGCTGGGGGAGAATGGGGAACCCCTCCTTAAGCTGGCTGAGCATTTCTAGTCTACTGCAGGGCAAACAGTCAAATCACTGGTGAAGGTGCACCTGTAATTCAGGGTCTTTTCCAATTGCGTCTCAGGGAGGACCTCATGGATGCCTAGTAGCCATGCAAATGCCATACCCTTGCATCCTCCCTTCTGAAGTAACCCACCTGTGAGAGGGAAAAGTGCTCCTGGAGGCAGGGGTCTGTCTCAGCTTGGAGGCAGAAAGCATTGGACAATGTTGTTCTGCTTGGTAGCTCTCTCAAGTCGAGTGATACCTATGTGAGCGGTGGTTTGTGGAGGAGAAGCCAGGGACTGCTCTCTGCAAGATGGTGGAAAATCAACAGCTGAGAGCAGTGGTTGCCACTGCCTCCCAGTTGAGGCTGGAGTCAAGGACAAGCGTTCCGCTTTCATCCAGTGTCACCCATCGTTTCTGCGTGTCTGATACTCTCCCAGGTGTGGAGCTTACAGCCCTGGGAGGTACCCACACCCTGTTGCTGGGGGGTATGAATTGTTGAATTCTGAAGCAGTTTAAATGCTTCATTTAGTATTTGGTGAATAATTCAAGCAGTTTCAAAGCTAAACCATAGCTATCTTACCATGATGTTCTTTATATCAATGGTTAGACTTTAACGGACGCGTTTGGTTTTAGTTGAGATTTTTCAGGGAAAATGTGCCAGTTTGGTGTTGCTGTTTCCATTTAACTCTGTGAAGCTGTGTGCTATTTCTTAGCTGGCTAACCCCAAGTGCTAAGGGTGATGTGAACGCAAGTTGCTGCTTCATAGTCTGTTCCCAAGCACCACCGAGAATTGTTAGGCACTGCCCAAGCTGGGTGGGGTTTTCTTGCTCCTGCTTGGCTCCCTCCGCTTTTGAAAAAGGAAGAGGAGTTTGTTTGCTTTTTACAGTCTGTTGAAATCTCAAGAAGCAGAAAGCAGGAAAAACGCTGGTGACCCAATGTATAAACTAGATGTTTCCTTGAATGCCTTTCAGAGAATTTCATGAAGGCACACCAACAGGAATGCTGCTGATAGTCTTAATGGTCTTTAACCTGTTTTTTACCTTTTCTGGCCTACATTTCTACATCCCAGTTAAAACCAGTTTTGTTTATTCATCATCTTGGGGCTTTTCATGGAGATCAAGGCAGAGAAGTCATTCCTTTATCAATCATGTGTTCTGTCTTTCTAACAAACAGACTGCCTTTGGACAACTAGACAGATATACAGCTAAGTGCTTTAGGAGGATAAGAAGATTTATACTACATCTTCTACTTACCTTTCTGTGATACCCTAATTAATTTTTTTTTCCTGACAGGCTTTTACTGTTCCTTTTTCCTTGAGCATGCACCTTTTTTTGCCCCCCATTTCTTTCCCCTCCTTACANCTTACCTTTCTGTGATACCCTAATTAATTTTTTTTTCCTGACAGACTTTTACTGTTCCTTTTTCCTTGAGCATGCACCTTTTTTTGCCTCCCGTTTCTTTCCCCTCCTTACGTATATATTTAAATGCTGTAGCTACAGCATTTCTTACTCAAGTATTATATTTGCATTGGGATAATGTGTTGCTGTATGTTTAAAACACATTGGTTTGTTTAGCTCTGGTTCCCTGTGGCTGCTGACTGCACAGGTACTGACATTTCCCACTTAAGTTTTTATCTGGATTGAACAATGTTCCCGACTGGTGTTAGGAGATTGTGTCTATGCTTTCTTTACAAATGAGAAAAAAATGAGGCCATCATTAGTTAAGGGTGCTGCTTCAAGAAAAGTAAATATGCTTAATTAAATTTGATATACATTCTCGCTTATAGAACAATTAGGCAATGTTTATTTGGGCTGATAAATAGGGATTGTACTCTGGTGTTTGAAGGATTCTTGACACAAGCTGGAGAGTGTACAAAAGTTCTTTAGTGTGGAAGATGCTGTATAATCTTAATTTAAGTCATCTCAGCTTTGCTTAGACATCTTAATGCCTTGACTGTATTTTATAAATAGACTTTTCCTGGAACTGCAGGCAGTATTTTCTAAGAAATGTGAACTCAGGAGAGGTAAGTGAATTACTCAGCTTGGAATAATGTCAGGAGTCTAACTCTTTAAATTGTGCACATGTAACTTGGAGGAATGTATAATGCTACTCAATATTTAAGCAGATACATTGGTATTTGTCAAGTTTCCTGCAATATTTAAGCAATGTCTCTTCTGTATTTCTGCTTTTCATTAATTACGTGTCTTCATTTTGTTTCAGAGGTGCATTTTGTTGATGTACATTTTTGTTGATGTTGATTTATAATGTGAAGGTTATAACACTTACCAAGTCTTCACTGACTTTGGAACTTAGGATCTCAAACATTATTCTGGTTTAAAAAAAAAATAATTGTATTTCTGATGTACCCAGGTGAAAGTCTTCTGATGCCTTGGTATCCGCTTGTCTATAGAACTATACAGCCCAGTGAGGAAAAGGTATTGCATGGTTTGGTGAAACTGCTGTGTGGATACTAACAAAGGTCTTTGATGTGCATGTGTACAAAGTGATATATAAGTGCAAAAGAATCATCAAGCTCTCCACAAAGAGATCTGTGAAGATTAAACAATCTTTTCTGTTACTGAGCAAATTGCAGAGGTCTGTTTAACTTTATCACCTTGTCTCTAAGCAAAACTATTTTAATAAGGAAAATAATATAAGTACTATTGTAGTGACTACATTTCATGCACTCCTTTGGCAGAGGCGTGCTGGAAAAGGTAGCTGTTAAGTGCACAGTGGTGAGTGTGTTTTAAACATCTGAATCCACAGATGCAGATGGATCTGCATTTTGTCTGATGTACCTGGCATACTAAGATTAGCAGGATGGCTAAATAGCTTGTACTTACACCTATGGAATTTAAAGTGGCTTTTCAAAGAGTAGGGAGAAAATGTAGTACTTTATTTTTGGCATGGTCAAAGCAAAAAAATGACACGTACTTAACAGTTTTTCACTAACTGAACCACAAATAGTTTGATATGTGCAGGCACACGCACAGGAAGAATCGGTCTCTGTTCCTTTAGCTGTAGTTGAAAACTACTGTAAAATGTGCTGTTGTGAATGCACACTTAGGATGAGAGGGGAGATGGCAAGGGAAGAGATTTGCTGCAAAGGGTTTATTTGTTTGGGAAAATTATGCCTATTGAGCCTCTGGTGCAGATTTGCAGAGCTGTGAATTTTGAGCTGGGCCCTCCAATGTAAGAGTCAGGATAAGTAAAGAAAATGAAGAAAAAAATTTAATTCTTTTGTTCATGGTGCTTCTTATGCATTTTGTCTAATGATTCTTTAGGGCACAGTGAGCAATTCCTGGTGCAGAAAGCAGGACTGGGGTCTCTCCGTCTCTCTGGGTAATGCTCTAGCCACAGACTTGTTTTTTCTTGCATATTCGCTCTCTGAATCTCATTTTCTTTTCTGCCTGGTGGCAGCCTGGTAACAGACAGCTGGAGCACTCCTCTGGGAGACAAGATATGTCGGTCTCCTTGGCAAAGAGCCTGACCTCTACCATTTTATAAGTGAAGAGTGACAGTGCTATTAATAGATCCCTCCTCCAGCCAGGTTTTCAAAGGAGTATAGCCTGGTTGCTGTGCTTCGTGCTGAGCATAGATATTATCAGGACATGGTAGGTGTATTGTGAGTATCAGGGATGAATTGGGCCCCTGAAGGGACTTAAGTTCAGAATGGCTTCAGGGAGCTCTGCAAACCTTGCATGGGAGGAGGCACCTGCTTCCCAGCTCCATCAGCCAGCTGGGGACACAGCCCCCTCCTGCCCAGTAGCTGAGCTGTAGCCACTTAACTCTAGGCTGTTTTGGCAGTAACATATAGGTTCCTACTGTCGGCAAAAAAGCTGGGGCCCTGGTTTGGACTTAGTGATTCAACCGGTCTTTTGGCTCTGGAACCATCTGGAACCGCTCCCATTTCCATTGCGATCAAAGGTAGCTGACTGGTAGTTTTGTGTTTGACTGCAAACAGGTGGTAGGCAGGATTTCTTCCTTTGTTAGATGCAGCTGTGAGAAAACGAAACACAGCAGTTCATCAGTAATGAAAATTTTTTCTATTAAAAGGAAGTATTATGATTTAGATTAAAATTTCATTTGAAATAAATGAATTTCTTTGAAAACATGAGCTTCCTTGGAAGAGTGAATTCAGAATGATTTGTTCAATATTCCTCAGTTATCTGCCCTTTGACATATGGACTTGCCATGGATAATTTTTGGTGTTGAATGCAAGGGAAGAAAAATACATTAAACACTTTTCAGTTTTTTTAGTAGGAAACTGCACACTCAGTCTTTGCTGGGAAACATGCTAATAACTGGAAAGTGTACCAAAATTCAGGTCATATTTGTAAAGCCGAGTGTTCTTGCATATAAATATTCTCATTAATGCTTTGTAACCCAAATGGACTTAATTTCTCATTAAACATTTTTGTGGTAATTTAACAAGGCTTGCCTGAAGCCAGCATTAGCTTCAATATTTTAAAGGGTCTGCATTTGTCAAGGTCTCTCTCTAAACATCGCATTAAGCTGGTGAGGTGAGAGAATCTTAAAGAGCTTAAAAAGCTTTGCCAACAGCCCAGCAAAATTGTTAGACCATGTAAAAAATTGAGTTTCACAGTAAGAACAAGTCTTACCTCTCCTAATGGAAATTTTGCGAAATGGTATTCCAAATACCTCTGGTTATTTTTCTATTTCAGGTGCAAATATGTGGGGCTCAGCCTTCAAAGTCTTGTTTACAGAAGATGTTTCTGTGATGTAAAACAGATTTATTCATGTAGGGACCCAGTCTTGCAAAGACTTACAGGTGTGCTTTACTTATGCGCTCTGCATAGCGCCATCCAAGTCAGTGAAAGCTTCAGCTGACAAAACAGGAATTGTAAGAGCTCACCCAGAAGGAAGAATTTGCAGAACTGGGCCTGAATTCTTTTTGTTACACAGTAGAGAAAAAGTTTGAAATCAATGGTCTAAGGCCACAAAAAGAAAACAAGGGATTAAAATTAAATAAATTAAGGAAGCCCAACCCCAGTTCTAGAGGGAAATCCCTTCTATTTCTGACCCTATGTCCTGCCACACTTTTCATTTCAAGAAAATCTCTTTTGTAGTGATAGTCCTTGGGATAATTGAAAAGCTCTATGAATGGTAACTTGGCTATTTGTTTATCCTCGAAATTCTTCAGGCTCATGTAAGGCATTGATTTCATAAGTAAC
>RSEF01000003.1:25414882-25432022 GCA_003993805.1 Himantopus leucocephalus | reverse complement strand
AGGTCCCTTCCAACCTTAACGATTCTATGATTCTATGATCTTGCTTTGTCTGAGGGCCGCACTGCATTCTTGCTTTTGGTCTTAGTGTGAGCTGTAGTGGTTGTGCCTAAAACTGCCCAGAGTACCTTCCTTTGCTGTTAGCCTTGATTATCTTTTTTATTTCTGTCACGTGGAGAAGTGGGGGAGGACCCCGGTGTGCCAGGAGCTGTGTGAGAAAGGGCAAAACCGCAGCCCTTGGCTTGGAGGGGGTTTATAGTTCAAGTCGGGGAGGGGGGGGGNNGGGGGGGGGGGGGGGGGGAGGGGAAGGGACATGCCTGAGTGCAAGAGCAATAGGAGACAGTGCGACCCTCCGGACCAGTGTAGTAGTCAGAAGCCAGTTGTTCCCAGCTGCTTGGCAAAGGAGATCTTACAGAAGAGATAGCCTGCTCATATCCCTCAAAAAAAAGCTGCCCGCCCAGTACGCACTTGCTCGAGTACATAACAGGGAGGCAGTGGGGCCTGGTATCATCATTTGGCCAGAGATAAAACCATCCCTTTTAAATCGTTGGAGGGGATACACGGGCAAGGGGAGGGAGACTAGAAGAGGCTTTGAAGGTCAAGAGGTTTCCCGTGCAGTGGGGAAGTGGAGGGATGGACAGAGAGGTGATGTGGTTATAGCCGTGGCTTAGGAAAACGATCCCTGCGGCACCACCCTGGGTGGATAAGTAAGTAAGTGCTTGCATTTCGAGGGAAATGGGTGTTTGGAAAAACAGAGGAGGATGATGATGGACAAGAGTTTTATTTGTGTAAGTAGCCAAGAAATACTGTATCATATAGAGAAATGAAGCAGGAGAAGTTGGTGAGACATTGTGAAGATCTAACACTTCAAGCCCGAGAGCGAGATGAAGGTTATGGACCTAAGTGGAATACGGGCTGGCTGTGTCAGGTTTGGACACTGAGGAGCTGTGCAGAAGAAGGCCTGCTGGGGAAGGCTGAGGGCAGTGGGCTACCTCCGAGCTGGTAGTCATCGACAGCCTGGACACCAGAGGAGAGGCCGAGAGTTCAGCCTATGCAGGAAGATGGTCTGCAGCAATAGGGCACATCTGTGAGTAGTTGGCAGGAAACTTTGGTTGAAGAGGTGTAAGTTGCTGAAAGATAAAAATTCAGAGTAACATTAGGAAGGAAGCATGAAAAGACAATCTTGTAGCACTCACAGAAAGAGCAGAGGTCACAGGAGGATATACCAAGGGAGTAACTGTGGAGTTTAGAGAGAGTGAGGAATGACATCCAGGAGGGGAAAAGATTTTAAAGCTAGAAAGCTGCCATTGGAGACTTTGACAAAAGGAATTTCAAATGAGTGCAAAGAGCAGAAACCAGATAGCTCTTTATTTCACCATGCAGGCTCCCTAATCAGTCTCCCTGAGACAGGAGCATAGTTTTTGCGTAGCTGCCAAAGCACAGAGCTGTGGTCCATGTCAGGAGCGCTTTGTTCTGTGCTGCGTGTTGTTTGGGTCACTTTGCCTAATCCCTTCAGTGGGGAGCTACAGGCTTGATCTCACGGGCTTTATTTGCGTCCCATCTTTAAGCTAACCTGTAGCCCTCTATCTTCTTCAATTCTTTGTCTGACCCTTTGATTTTCCATAAATAGATGTTATTTATCATCAATAAATAGCTGACTACAGAGAGGTGTTTCTCCCTCTGGCCCTCCAGGGAGTCTGTATGAGTTGTAACTTTTCTTGGGCTCCTGACCTTCTTGAGACAGTTGGCGGTGGCTGCGGTGACACAGGTAGTTTCTTTCATCTTGCAGACGTGCTGTTCCCAGCAGCGGTTAGCAGCCTGCCCGGAGCAGCGCACCAACCCGAGGGTGCTGCTGCAGGACCCCAGCCCGCTGCACCACCTTACGGCCAGCGTGCCCCTGGGTCTGGGCCCTGGGTTGCGGCGACGATTTCAGAACCTTTTGCTTTCTGGTCCTTTTCTATCCAAGTTTCTTAGCGAATGGCCATGAAGAGCTAATATTCAGGCCGTTAGTTGTCAGTCCCTTATCTGTACCAGTTTGGGCTGCAATGTGCCGTTGTTCCACCCCCGTCCCTCAGCCCGGGAAAGAAGCTACCCTCTTTACCCCGGTGCGTGGCTGGGCTCGGGAAGGTTAAGAAACTTGACTCATGCATATAGTTAATAAAAAGGTTGCAAAAATTTCCATAGTCTCCCCAGCTCAGTCTTGCAACAAATAAACAAGTGTGTGAGAAACTGTCTGCACCCTAAACCACAGTGGTTTTGATATGGGACTACCCAGAGTGCTCTATAGTCAAGCACGTTTGTCTTGGGGCGGGGACGGGATGGGGACTGATAAAGCAAGTTTTTGTATGTAATATACTGGCATTTGCATACAGGGATTCTCTCAGGGTAAGTATGTTGCTGTGTGCTTATTTTGCAGAAGATCATATTGAAATGTAAAAGTTAATTTTTATTATTATTATTACACAAAACCACCTAGTGACTAATCAAACCTCAGGGAGAGGAACAATCTGCAAAGCAGTTTTTCCCGAAGTAGTCGCTGTGAGAGATGCAATGATTAGACCTGACGTGCTAAGGCATATGGTTTTCAGTCTCATCCGCTCTATCAATGCGCTTGAAACTGGAATGTAGCCCTTACTAACTATGAAAGAAACAAAAATCAAGGGTTTCATTTCTTAATATTGCCTTAGAGACAGCAGGTACAAACAGTTGCCAGATCGCGTATTTGGTGAAAGATATGGAAGGCTACTGGGCACTGTCTATAAAGAAAAATCTGGTCCATGTGTCTATCTCAATGTCATCAACATTAAACCTTGTCTTATGGCAGTTTTTTACTGAGGAATTATGAACATGGACCTTGGTGATGCCCGAGATGCACCGTGAGGTCACTAAAAACAGTGACATTGTTCGCTGCTGGGAGCAATAAAGCTAAAACTGGTGCCAACAGCGAGAGTGGGGTTGGATGCTGCCCATGGCATGTTGAGCATCCTTCTTCATGGCATCTCGCCCGATGCCAGAAGGGGTGGTTCTGCCTTTCGGCCCTCCTGGCGGGTCCCTGCCCCTTTCTCCTGGCACTCGTGGCGGTGGCAGGGTGTGCTGTGCAGCTGCGCTTCTGCCCGGCTGCGGCAGCGTGCACGGATGGGCAGCAGCACAGCTCTCAACTGCAGATTGCCTTTAGAGAGGGGGCTGCATGAAAGCACCGCTCCCTGTTTGTACCTCCGTAAATCTCCAGCCTGTCCTGTTTGATCTCATGGGAAGGAGTTCTTAAGAACACATCCTTTCCCCTGTTTTTGTAGGCAAAGAAAATGGTGGCAATCTTTGCTGTCATTGCTTTCCCAACAGCAAGTTCATGGGGTCCCCGATAGCATTTGGGTTTTGACATTAGCAGTTACCTTTTCAGTGAGGAGTGTGACTAGAAAAACGTGTACATATGTCATCAAATACACGTGTGCATTAGAGCAAAATCCACTGAACTCACGAATTCCTGAGGCCACAGAAGGGGGAATCGTTTACCCATGGAAGAAGGGAACACGTCAGAAGAAGGGAGTGGCCTGCCTTAGCAAAATTTGCGTTCATCCTGCTAATTTGGATGAATAACCAGTGAGTTGATTCGTAGGTTTCTGTATACATGCTGATTAAATTCTTCATTAAGCCTAAGTCAAAGGGTCAGGGGCGTAGAAAATTAAAACCAAGACTCTCTTATGCCTTGAGTAGGTGTTCATGGCCAAACCGACTGAGTGGTCAAAGCAACTGAAGTCCTGGGTAGCGTGTCCCCTTGGGGCAGGGAAGGAGATGTAAACTCAAAAGCCCCAAAGACGTCGTTCTGCAAAATGTGTAATGGCCTGTTACTTGTTAGGAAAAGCGAGGACTTCACTTTGGCTCCGATACGCTAAAAGAAAAAAAAATTAAACCCCATTATTTGTCTTGCTCTCTGTCCCTTATTATTGCCTCTTTCCAGAAACTTTTGTTTCTTTATGTTTTCTTGTATCTCTCTTTTCCTTCATTCTGTTTCCCAAATGCTGTTGCTCTTTTGTCTTTCCACTCGCTTTCATCCCCTTGAGCCTGCTTGAAACTTGGTCAGGGTTTCAGCGCTGCAGTTAGTGCAGGAGGAGATCGAGGGCTGCCCACGAACACCACCACCAGCCTGTTGCTCTCTACTCATCTGCAGAGTGAAATTGTTTAAAATTAAGATCCTGCTCCTACTCAACTTCTCCATTTGGGGTTTTCCCCAAAGCTTCCCAGAAGCAGATGGCACTTCCTGGAGCTGTGTTTGCAGAGCACTACGCTTTCTGCAGCTCTGCCTCCTCCCAATGAAACCAGCCGGATCCGTCCTTCCTCCAGAGCTGCCAGGCTCAGGAAAGCCCACATATGAGCTGTTCTGCTGTTCTGATGTCGGCCTGCGCAGAGGTTCTGTATAGTCAACAGCTTGACCAAGATGCACCCTGAGGACATGAGTTCATGGCAAGGACGAAAGAATATCTTCTGGTTTAAAAAGCTTGACCGTAGAAGTGAGCTTAGGCTGTGTCTAGAAACACAACTTGGATCAATTAAATTGATCCCATAAAGAAGCAGCATGCCTTCAAATCAATGCACTCCCCTGACTTCAGCGGTGACTTGTCTGTTCCAGAGCTTCAGGGAAGGTTCAGGAAAACATGCAGTAGGTTGAGATGCCTCCTGGGAGAGGAGATGGAAATAGAAATGGGTTAGAAATGCTCTGGGAGTGAGCTCAGTTAAAGGGAAAAGGCTAAAGAGGGTATGTGTTGCATTTGCTACGAGATTGAATAGAAGCTTTCTTTGCAAAACTAATATTTAAAATAACAGGAGACTTAAAAATTGTCACTTTTATAGAAAATAAATAAAAATAAATAAAAATAAAAGAAAATAAATCTTACTTGGTGGGGGGGAAGAGAGTAGAAAGCCAGGGGAGGGGACAGAGGAGAATTAGGAAAGAGTGGGGTTAGAGATGGAGCCCGGGGCACTGCCGTGAGGGCAGCACGTTTCGCTCTGGGGAAGGAGGCTGACACAGTCAGTGGAGATGAAGGCTGCCAGGAACCCTGTCTGCGCGATTAAGTTCAGGCTACAAAATCATTAGGGTTTATGGCCACTTAAGTTATTACAAACTCAAATATAAACATTTATTTTCTTAAAATGGATTTTATCTCAGTTGGAGAGTTCTGGCTTAAATGCGAAGTGCCTGCGCAGCCCGCAGCGTGAGTTGATGTAGTCACTCTGTGACCGAGCCGGTGCCGTTTCCTCCGTGAGCCATCCCTTCGCTTCCTGCAACAAGCGGGTCCACCCGCGCTCGCCAGGGCTACCGTGGATGGATTCACAGGTTTGGAGCTGGGTTTTCCTTATGTCCTTCTGTATTTCCTGCTGCCCGTGTATTTTTTTCTTCGGTCACATCACTCACGGCTTTTTGTGAAAGGTGAAAATTCCTCTGTATCTTGGATGAAAACTGTGAGAAACGTTCTTTGGTAACCTTGTGTTGCTCCAGATGGTAAAATCTGCAGTCCCTGCGTCAACACAGTAAGGGAAAATACTTTTCAATGGCTTGCCTTTTGTCCTAACACTTCTAAAACATTTTTAGACATGATCTTTTCAAAGCTACGCTGGGGGATTTCCACTCCCTTGCTGTTTTAAAATGCTCATACTGTTGTTTTAACCACAAAGCTTATGCTGGCGCACTCTCTCTCTCATTCGCTCTCTCATTTTCTCCCCATTGAGGACCAGCTACGGTTTTCAGGTATGTGTCTCGTTAATGCCAGCAGGAGCCTAACTGTGCTAGAATTATTTATCAGCTCTGAAGGGCTCTTCAGGCGGGAGCCGTGGCACACGGGGGTGTGAGCGGCAGAGGGCTGCGTTGGGGGAAGGCTGCAGACCCTGAAACATCTCAGGAACCAAGTTCACCCTCTGAACCAGCAGAGCGGTGCCGGGGTGCTGTAGGAGTGAGCGACGGTGCGTTCTTACCAAAATTTCTGTTGGTGCTCAGGAAGACGGTAGATCGTCCAGCTATTGCTACGGAAGTGATGGGAACAAAATTATTTTCCAGCTGTGAATGGGATTATTTTAAGAGTTTTCCCCATTGCTGTAACAATATTGTGTTGATTAGATGTAGAGGAATTTCTTCATAATACAAAATTAATTAATGATTAGGAGATCCAGGGAAAATAGCAAATGTAGCAAATAAGCAAGTTGTCCATAAAATCGAAGGTATTTCAGCACCAGACACACTTCGTTAGTTGTAAGAGTGTATTTTTAAATTTTTTTTTAAAATGCTATCTGTGTTGTAATCTATGCCTTAAAAAACCAATGAAGTTTGGTCTTATGGGGATTTATTGTAATGCTTGACTGTAACCCTATGCAAAGGAAACCCTGCCGTCTCACTCTGCTTAGTGAAAATTTGCCCATGGAGATTAGCAAATTGCTGCTTGCTTACTAAGGTTTTACTGTGCTTTGAGAATAAGGTAATACTGGAATTTGAATTGGGTAATATTGTCTGTATACAAAAGAAAACTAATTTGTTCTGCTGCCCTCAGCAGCAACACCTCCTATGGGGCCTCAGGCACATATCCAATAGGAAATTATTGCTGTTAGAAATATTGTGTCCTGGGTACCAGCTGGTTTGTAAGCAAGTAGGACAAGAGCAGACCAGCTCCTGAGGCTGACTTGTTCCCAGGTGAAGTAGGAGTGAGCCCTGAGTATCAGCGGTGGGTCCGTGTTGGTGCAATAGGGGATCCTTTCCCTCCGCAGCCCCTGGGCTGGGGGGCCACAAATGTTGCGGTTGGGGTCCTTCTGCCCCATGGGGACCCTGCAAGTGCGTTTCGTTGTCAGCAGTCTAAATGTTGTAACTCTTCCTGGGTTGGAAGGGACAAGGATGATCCCTCAGTGATGTCACATGTCATCATCTGCTGTTTTCACATGACTCCATATAATCTGCATGTCTTAAGTATGTATTTCAAAACATACAGATATTTTTAGTCATTCTTTAGGAGACTCTGTTACCTGTTCCCCTCCATATGTTAAGAGTTGGGGCATATGTGTCTTGTCCCCAAAATGCAGTGGTTTTGTGGAGGACCTTATATTAGTAGTAAATCATATAACTTTCCTATTTTAGTTCAAAAATACTGCAGGCAGCTAATCTATCTAGTTTATAAGGCAGCTTGGAGAGGGTCATTTTAATGCAAGGTATGTTCCCCTCCATCATATTTCTGCCTGTCAGCTCCCAATGAGGTGAATTCATTTTAGACTTCTAAATTTGACAAAACTCTCCCCACTATAACTAAGACAGGCTTCTCGTTCTGATGTACCAGAAAAGGTAGGTAATTTTCAGAGGGAGGGACAGGGCATCATCCAAGACTTGTCCCTGCCAAGTGCCTTAGGGCAAAGCAATAGAGCTGAACTAGAGCTAGATGTGGTGTAGGAACATAGGTGTATCACTTTTCCCTATTCCCTGTTGTATGTATTTCATGGAAGCATGATAAGTAAAGAAGCGCTCACAGTGCTTTTTACTGAGCAATGCCCCAGTCCTGGAGGGTGGCTGAGCGTTACTGTCCCCTCACTCAGCGAACCTGGCAGAAGCCATGCTCTCAGCCCCTGTTTGCTGGGCAGCAGGACCAAGGAGCCTGTCTTCTTGTCCATGCGTGATGACCAGATCTGTGATAAAAACTCACATATTTGCCCTTGTGAATCTAAAAGACATGATGGTGTTCAGTGCCTGTGCGTCGGATCTGCCGTCCTGGAGGTTTTGGTGCTGCAGCCTGCTGTAGTGGTGCACTCCTAGCTCAGGGGGTTATCTCCTGACCTTTTGGGGGGGGCTTGGCTTCACGTGAGAGAAAGCAGGAGAAACATATTCTCTTTCAAAAGAGCGACCACATTATAAGGATGGTTTCCTCTGTGTGCAGCAAGTATGTTTTTGTGGCTAAAAAAGTTAATCTGTCCACAGTAGCTCAATGTGATACCGGCGTTGCGCACTGCTTCTCTCCATTCGGACCGCTGGTGGCGTAGATAGGCAGCAGCACTGCTGGAGGGGAACTGTGTGAACATGGCTTTGAAAATGTTAATGTAATTTCTATATTGTAGTAGGTCGTGCCCATGCTGATTTTTCTCCTTATTATCATGTTCTGCTTGTCTTCTACTCGGTTTCTGAACAGTAAGATATACTGTAAGTGTGGAGCATCTTAATGGAAAACGTTTGAGCTTAGTTTGGTGTGGTGGTAGTTCAAACAGGCTAGCCCACATTTAAGAAAGTTTATTTTTGTCATGAAAATTCTCCCCTTTGGGTTACTTCCAGTGAGGTTAAAGCATCTGTCTGCAGCACAGTTATATAAAGAGTTGTTCCTGAAGCGTTTTGCGTGTGCTGCTGTTGGTGCAGGCAGGGCTGGGATGCCGAAATGGTCGGGAGGTGCAGCTGGGAGCTCTTTGTACTGTGCTGCCATTGAGCTCCCACTCTTTGGTAGCTGTTTATAGGACTTGGGCCGAGCTTCTAGTGATTCATACTACTTTTCTATGTGTGGTCAGAATTAATTCTATTTATTTCAGTATATGGAAATCCATTTTTTTTTCACGTGTAGATTTTCAGTGACCATAGATTGGGGTGGGGTTTTTTTTGTGTGTGTGTGCTGTTGCAGTGGAATTGCAATGAAAATCTCTTTGCCGTGTGCGTTGTGCGTCTGCCACAAGAGCATCGTTATGCAGCATTTTTTAAAAACAGTGTTACAGTTCATACACGTGCTGAAAAATCATAGTGAATGCAAAGAAAGGACGTCTTCCCGTTGCTCTTAGCTGCAAACAGGCAGAAGTGAAAGTGTACCTTGTCTCCTAGTCTCCTACGTGGGCCAGGCATTAGCGTAAGCAGGAAATTGATTCAGTTAACCAGTGGCGTGCTCTCGCTGTCACAAAAAGGCACTTTTTTCCCTGACGGTTTCCCTTTGGTTTCAGTTCAGAGAGCACGGGCACGGGCACTGGAAGCCCCAAGTGGAAGAAGAACTGCTGCAACCCGCCCTGAGTCACCGCTGGGCGCTGGGACGGGAATTACGCGCCGCCTGCAATGGTTTGGATGGCATCCCGCCCAGCGCTGGCCGGCGGTAGGTCTGGCGCAGGGCTGCGGTTTCTCGGCTCCTCTGAGTCCGTCTCCCCGGCTGACTCACGCGGGCACCTCTCCAGCTTGGGTGAAGCATTGCCATCCGCAGGCCCTCTCCTGGGCCAGGCGCTTCTTCCAGCAAAACAGCTGCAAATCCCGCGGCAAACCCCCTGCAAGGCTGGCGGCGGTGGCAAACGTCCCTGGTCTTCTGGGCACGTAGAGGTTTCCGTTCTGCTCTCTGAGCAGGCAGGCTCGCCTCTCACCTGAAGTGCCCTTTCCTGTGCCCTGAGGTGCCCTCATCCCTGCGATGAGCTCCTCAACGAGGCTGAGGGGGGGGGAGGCGCTTTTGTGGAGATGCCAAGAGTCTCCTTTTTTAGCAATGGGATCTGAGTTGAGGATATTGGTGCGGCATGAGGGTGTTTAAGGAGGTAAAGGCTCTCGTTTCAACAAGAGAGCTGGAAGGCATTGTACCACAGCAGAGTGCTCCTTGCAGAAAGAGGTGGGAAAGAACGTGGGCGATTTAATTAGTGGGAAGAGCTCTAAAGGCATTTCTGGATGGGATTTTGGGCTGGTGACTGCGTTTCTTCTTAATGCATGCCATAACTTTGTTGCCTAAAACATTTGTAGCGTTGTTTACCCCAGCTGGAAGTACTTGAGGAGTTAAGGTAGACCCTTAAAGGCAAAAATAGGTAAAACACGGATTTTTTTTTTTTTTTTTTACATGTTTTTACACAGTGCGGCATTAACTGGCTAAACCATACCATCACATGATATCAGTCCTGGACTGTAATAGGACTCAGGAAATTGGATGCCATGTAAATGGGAGAGCGTATTAACAAGAGAGAGGAAGGAAACATGTTTTGGGGTTCTTGCTGACTAACGACAGAATGAGTTTGTTGGAAATTTGTCCTGTAGGTAGTCTGTGGTGTGGAAGTTAACGCTGGCAGCTCTCCATCTGCCTTGGAATCTGCAGGCACACTCTGTTGCTGGCATCTGCGACCGAGGCAGCCCAGGCACGAGGCTGGTAAACCCTCAGGCTGCATTTGGGCATCTCTGGTTGATGTGAGAAAAATAGAATTGCTCCTTATTAACCGTCAAAGACCCAGGAACCCCATTTCCAGAGGAGAAAAGGTCATCTGTTTAAAAATGAAAGGAGTGACATGGACAATCATCTCTGGTTTGAAGCAGAAGGCTGTTCATTTGGAGGGACTGAACAGGGTAATTTGCAAAGTTGAGTTGGAATAATAAGCCTTTATGCTTGGAATATGATTACGGCTCATATTCCTGTGGGTTACCGACAGTAGATGATCAGCTGTGCCGCAGTCAGTCTGAAATTCAGCCTGGCGGAGCGCGGGGAGGCTCTCGCAAGCTGGGCAGGTAAATACCATGTAGAACCATGAACAAGGGCGCTGAGTTACAGGAGCATGCAAATGTTTGTTGTGAAATACCCTTTCACTGGTGAAGTGCTTTGGCTTGATTTTGAATCAGGTACTTTACCTGTCCGCAGGATTTCCTTGCCCAGTATGGGATTTTAAAGTAGCAAGGAAAATGGATGTAGCTTTCTGAAGGCCAGGAGGTCTGTGGCAGTGCTTGAGCTCTGCATAGCACAGTACTAATCACTGCTTTCGTCAGCCAGGAATCCATTGCAGCAGGGAGGTAGGGCGGTATATCAGTACTTGGCATACTGTTTAATGCCAGCGTAAGGTTATTAACTGTTATGTGTTGGCCCTGCTTCCCTCCAAAAGCAGCAGATACCCTCGGTGACCTTACAGGAGCTGAGTCAGAGCTCTCGGAGAGGTGTTGATGCCAGTAAGAGTGACTCGAGTGACTGACAGGGAGGATGATGCACACAGAGGAGAAATAGCGTCCCACAGCACAGCTATAGAACTGAGCACTTCCCTCCTGAAACGATCTGAGAGCTCAGGTGCATCGTGCTTTTGCACACATCCTGTAAGGAAAAAATGTCTTCTGAATGCGAAGCCACAAGAAATGAAAACCAGAGTGGCTCTAGATCTTGAGCTACTTGCAGAAAAAGTTCTGCAAGATTGAGGGACCGGTGGCAAATTTCAAGGTTTGTGACTTAGGGCTGGAAACAAATGTTGCTGATTTTTCCTATTAGAAAACTAAGATTGTATTCTGTGCTGTGTATGAGCCTTGGTGGGTTGAGAGGAAAAACTTACGTTACACTTCTGATGGCAATTTTTCTTTTTTTATTCTCCCCACTGTTTCTTTCAGGAAGGATCAATATAGCCAAGAACTTGCACATAATTAAGTAAAACTTTGAAAAAACAGGATTAGAGTTTACTGCTATAAATGAGTGACCGACTGGGAAAAGAAAGATGTAAAGTTAAGAGGCTTTGACTCCTGTAACACCTAAACTGAAGGTAAAATCCCCTTGCTGCCTTTTTTTTTGGTATGCTCCATGCTGTAAACCACAAAGCTGTCTCTTGCTTGAACCAGTGCAATGAACTCATGAAGTCATGTGGGTGGCCTCTACGTTAAGTGTAGGCTTTCCTGGAGGACATTAGGGCCAAGACTTGGCCTCTGCTTTGCCCAGCCGTGTCTGTGACTCTTGTAATTTTTCGAGACTAAGAGCTGCTGCAAGAAAATTTTAAAAAGCATAAAAATGTCTATTCTGGGTAATAATTTTCAGATTGTGAAACTGTTTTCCAAAGAAGTGTGCTTCAGTGCTTGTCATGTAACTATCGTTTTGTGGTCCTCTGAGCATTTTGTTGTTCTTCCATAGTTGGCACCGCATTTCCCTCCGAAATCCATCGCACCCAGCTGCAAATGAGAACCCTCCTGCGAGCAGCAGGCTGCTGCAAGGGGTAGCCGAGGCGGCGTGACTGCTGGTGAATATTTGAAAGGATTCTCCCCGTGTCTGGTTCCCAGTGCAGCTCCCATGGCCTGTGACGAACCTGCAGGTCTCTCGGGCATCTTCACACGCCAGAACTCTGCCAGCGCCGTCTCTCTGGACTTCGAGCCTGATGCTGACTACAAGTTTGTCGAAACCTTAGAAGACCGGTACAAGTGTGCCTACTGCCACCTCGTCCTTCGTAATCCCCACCAGACGGGATGCGGCCACCGATTTTGTCAGCAGTGCATTCTTTCTTTGAGGTCAGTGCAAACTCCTGCACCCGCAAGCTCCCCGTCCTCCCCTTTCTAAAACGAAGTCAGCGCCTTCTATAAATCAGCAGTGAGTGCCATAATAATAGTACCGATCTGATACAATGCTGGGGTCGTCAATGGAAAGACTCTATTGAACTCCGTGACTGCGAGCTCAGTGTTTTAAAGGTGCCTTTAAAGACCTTACGCGGTGCTGGTGAGGAATACTTGGGTAACTGCAGGGAAGTCAGTGTAAAGGAATTGTTGATATAAATGTAAGCACTACTGCGTGAGATGCTATTTTGGTCTGTCAGCCTGCCATTGTGCTGTTCAGGTGAATTTGTTGCATTGATGTCTCACGGTATTGGCACTGGTTGTTAGATTAAGCTGTTTCCACTTGCTTCTGTATAATTTCTTTGATTTTAGTGGAGTTGTAAAACTGATGTTAGTTTTACTCAGTACTGCAGTCAGATCACAGGGCTGCTGGCATCCATCTGCTTGGGATTTACCCTGCAGGTACAAATGAGTTTACCCCACAGACCTGTCTAGAAATACGTGACATGCTCTTTGGTGTACCTGAGGGCAGGATTTGGCCCAGGAAGGCTGAAGTGGAGCCTGATTATGTGGGTGGATGTTGCCGTTTACCTTTTATGAATTGTAGATGTTTCGTGCTTGCTGCTTTCTCTCTCTGAGTTGCCTCCCTTATGCACTGCCTCTGTAAGTATTTTATTGTCCTTTATCATAAGACTTTTGGAAGCCTTTTAAGACAGGAGCCGTTAGATCTTCTTTTACTGGCGTAGCGAGGAGTGGGCTGCTTGCGCTAGGCAAAGGCTGGGTTTAATGCACACGACGGGATGTTTTCAGATATGACATTTGCAAGCAGGAGATGGCCAGAGGGTGACAAAGTCCTCTTAAATAAAAACCATCTTATTAACACTCGTAGGACAAACTCTGCTTTCTGATACATATTCACTGTCGCAGCTTAATACCCTCTTAGAGCTGTAGGCAGAATTTGGCTTTGTAGCTGCCAGATGAAAGTGTTTTCGAAGCACTTTTTTTGGTTTTTATGGCATCTAGTACTGAATTCTGCCAGATTCTAGCATAGCCAAATTTTGTAAAATAAGTCAAATTTTCTGTGGGTTAACGTGACTCTTCTTTTGCTCTAGAGAGTCGAATGCAGTACCCACCTGTCCTGTGGACAAAGAAACAATAAAAATGCACGAGGTAAGTGGCTGTAGTCGCAGTCAACGTCTGCTTGGAAAAAGCGAGACAGCCGAGAACAAGGTGGCTCATAGTCTGTTAGTCCTCAGGGGCGGAGCAGGTTTTGTCTCCGAAATGATGCTAAGGGAAGCAGTGTATTCGGTGGTGCTCTCCCAGAAAGGAAGTATAGGTGTATAGCTAAAGCTTTATTTTATACCTCGTGTTCTGAACTTATTTCATTTTAGTCTCTGTATTTCCAGTAAACGGTCAAAGAGTTTCATAAAGTTTTTAAATCTTCCCTAGTCATCGGATGTCTTTTTTAGTGGAGAGTTTATTGACTTGCCTTTTTAATGCCCCGTCTTGCTGGGGGATCTTGTTTATTTGATTGTCTTTGTTTTGACTTGGTTATAATTTGCTGCCTTAACTATTTCCATTATATCTCATTAACTCTGCAGACTTAATTTACTTTTGGGTAACTTTTAAGAGGAAAAATTAAGTTCATGCTTCTTATTTTGCAAGCTACTCATTTTTATATTTTTTTTAAATAGATTCATTTGCCCTGATTTATATGCCAAGGCTTGAAAGTATGCTACGTACTTGATCCTGCCAGAATGAATTTTCCAGTGAAATCAAATGTCTCTTTCCTCTCTCCCCTACTCCTGATAGGAAATTGTAATCAGACTGTCCACGATTTCTGTTTTTCACTTGCTGTCTTCTACTTTGTGCAAATTTTGATGGCAGTAGTGCAACAGTGAGCAGCTTTATAATGCTCATTATAGGAAGATACCTAAATAAGACTGAAAGTTTGCTCTGGGGGCTTAATTTGCTTCTGCATACACAACTGGGAATGGTGCTGTTTCTCAGAGTCTATGGAAGGGATGTCTCAGCATTCTCTCCTTCCCAAAGGCATGCTGCACGCTCGAATATCAGAGCTGCACGCACAGAGCTGGTTTGGCCTTTGGGGCCCGTTAGCTCCAGCTGCTTTTTCTTCCAGATACAGGCAGGTCCTGGCAGCGGTTTTGTAGCTCCTGAGCTACTAATCCTGCTGGCTCTGGGATGGATCAGCATCTGTGGAATAACTATATGGGGGAAAAAACCCTTTGCTTATTTGAAAATTCATATATGTTTTAACTTATATTTTTTGTATATGTCTTCGATGTGAATCATCAAGAACCATACTCGCAATTACGCAGTCTACACTTGTGTGCTTAAAAGATTTGTTGTGATGTTTTGCTTTTTTATATTCTTTGTAACATCCTGTGTGACTGCATATGAGGGCTGGTTTGCTTCCTTTACAGGTATTCAAAGACAACTGCTGTAAAAGAGAAGTTCTCAACTTGCACGTGTTCTGCAAAAACATTCCTGACTGCAATTCAAAAATAATTCTGGGACGATATCAGGTTAGTTTGCTTCATCAAATTTTGAAGCCTTTGATTTTCATGCAAACTCTGTGTATTTATTATGAGCTTAATTCCAATTATTGTCTTCAGACTTCAGAGTTATTGTAGCAATGTGGTTTATGTACATAGATTATGACTTAGCTATACACTGTAAGTAACAAATGTTAAGCTCAAAATGTTATGGCTGCAAGCTTGTTCCAGCTTTGCCTTAGGTTATTTGTTTAATAAGAACCGTTTGCTTTACTTAGCTTTAGTATATCCACAGCATCTATACATACCTTCTGTATGCTTAGGCGCCGTGTGATGGTTGATTCAAGAAATCTTGCCAAGACGTACTGGCCATTTGGGCCTTTTTTCGGTATGTCAGTTGCATGAAAAGTGGAAGTCATACAAAGGACTCTCCAAATTTTCATGTTCACTTTAGTTTTGAGGTTGGTAACGGAGAAAGTTTACAGAGGGAAGAGTATATGGAGTTTTGTTTGTTACCAAACTGCCGAATGTTTCTGTGGGTCTGTTGGGCAACTGGAGATGCAATGAAATACTTTGGGGTTTAATTTGCTGTCGCGTGTTGCAGGACCATCTTCAGCAGTGTTTGTTTGAAAGTGTGCAATGCACTAATGATGGATGTTGTGATCAAATTCTTCGGAAAGACTTGAAAGAGCATTTGAGCCAGCACTGTAAATTTCGAGAAGAAATGTGTCAGTACTGTAATAAATCTGTGATGTTAATTAACATAAAGGTAAGATCATAAAGCATTCCCTGGGAATCCATAGCACATGTTTCCTCTTAATGTTGCTGAGTGACAAGTTTCCAGCATTGCAATGGGGCTTAATAACTCCTGAAACAAAATTTGGCTGAGTAGCTGAAGGAGAAAGTACAATAAATGTGCTTTAAATAATACCAATTACTGTTGCTCTCTTATGAACAACAATGTGATATGGAGCTTGCACATGTATGTTTGAGATTACTTTTTGCGTAGCTTCCTCTATGTACACTACTTCACAAAAATCCAAACCATTGCCTTGTTTTGTTTCTTTTCTCCCCAGAATCATGAGAAAAATGACTGTCCTGATTATCCTGTGCCTTGTCTCCAAAACTGTTCACAAATAATTCTGAAAAAGGAGGTACTATATTTTTTCTATACCGTCATTCAGCAGGTTACAGACGTTTATGAAAACTGAAAGTTATGTTGCAGACCACATTGGCCCATGCCAACAAAACTTCATTGCTCTAAGTATTTTCTTTGTTTGGTCCTAAAAGGGATATACACTCCATCTTACAAGTATTTGGTCACTGCAAACCATTGGCATTTTGCAGTATGGAAAAACATCTGTCTTGCTTATTGACCCTGAATACTCATTTTCCTGTTTATGTGATTGGTGGTGTCATGACATTGGCCTTTATTCACCCTTTATGCAGGCATTGAGATTTTATCAGTGTGGGAAGTTACTTAATATTTATTTCATTGCAAGTTTCTTTGTTAATACATGCAGATCGAAAAGCATCATGCTGTGTGTCCTGAAGCAGAAGTGGACTGCCCATATAAGCAGTACGGCTGTCTTGTAAAGGTACCGTTCTATAGATCTTTGTATTGGGATTGGAATTTGTCTCCCAAACCAATCAGAGTAATTAATCAAAAAAACCCAACCATTTTTTGTTCTTTCACAACCATTTCTAGTATTGGCTAAGATGCTGTACGAGAGAATCAGGACTGCCATTCCCTCACTTTCAAAGCACAGAGGAGACGTTTTAAATGCTTGCATCAATAAATTTTTTACTAGCAGCTTCAAAAATCTGCGTATCTTATTATTTTGTTCTTTCACTTCCCCCTCTGCCTCACTAAGATTAAAAGAGGGAAACTTGCTGAACACGAAAACGGTGCCCTGAGGGAACACATGCTGCAGATTTTAGACAAGAACTCCCAGTTGGAAGAACAGGTAAGTCTAAGTCATACTTAACGAGCACCCTTCAGCGGTGCTTGGCTGGTTGGTGGACGATACGAGGTTCTGCATTTGTTGCCTGGTTTAGCTCAGCTACACTTTAAAAGACTGTTTTTATCATCTTTGCACACCTCGAAAGTCAGAATAAGCTCTTCTAGTGAAGTCAGTCAATTAGATGGAAACCTCTCTATGCTCAGGCACTATATTCTCCACTAAGCACTGTGGGAGGCTCGTTGCCAGTGCTCACCTCATTTGCTTTTGGTCTCAGCTTACAGTGGATACAAGGTTTGGAGATAGAGCATTTTAAAGTTTCAGTGGCTGGTCAGATTGCTCCAAAAAGGAGCCTTTAGATGCCCAAGTCACCCCCTTCTGTACAGGCAGCACGGAGTAGTGCTGAGCCAGTTGCAAGCACCTTTCCACTC
>RSEF01000003.1:25390647-25414782 GCA_003993805.1 Himantopus leucocephalus | reverse complement strand
CCCGACACCCCCTCGGCACCGGCACCGGCACCCACCGCACCGCCCACCCGCCCGCCGCACCTGCGCCAGGCGCTCGCTGCCCTCCGGGCGGGGGCCGTGGCGGAGCCGCCGCCGCCGCCGAGGGGGGGGGGACACGGGAGGTGCGGGGCCACCCCCGGCTGCGCTGAGGCGCGGCTCCGTGCGTGGCGGCGGCGGCGGCGGCGGGGCGGGGGGCGCGGGGAGGAAGCGCTAGTGGTGCCGCCGCCGCCCCCGGCTGCCGCTACCGCCGCCCCCACCGACGGGAGCCGCTTTCGGTTTCATGGCAACCCCCGGGCGGGGAGACCCCGGCGGCGGCGGCGCGGCCCCGCCCGCAGGGCCGGGGGAGGCCTCCGGTGTTCCCTGCGCGTCCTCGGAAACGGCACCGGCGCTTCGCTCGAATCTTGAAGAGAGGAGCTGCGGGCCGCCGCCGTTCAGGAAGGGTCCCTCTGCACCGCCGCCTCCTCGGGGTTCACCGCGGGGCTGGGCAGTCTCCCAAACGCTCCGGAGGAGTTGACAAAGCCGGGAGAGAAGTCCTCCACGGGCTACCAAGTTGGTTTTCCAGAGAGAGCCCGTGGCGAGGAGCCCCGCTGCGCTGGGGAGGATCGGCAGACTCGATCCACTCCTCCTTCGGGGGGTACACCGCCGCTCGCCTCTCCCTGTCTGCCTGGACTACGGTTACTCTTTATTATTATTTACATCTACGGGACTGAAATAGCAAAACAAACCCCATACTAAGTATGCAAAGAACGCAGACATTAGCTATTGGCACGTGCCAGTGTTATTGCTAATTGCTCGGGATACCCCAAATGGTTTGTTACAAGCGCAGGCAATACAGCCATCCTCCAGCCAACGGTACCGATGCAATCGTTTTACCGCTCGCTCCCCATCCCGTACTGCTGCGCTTTGTGCTGTCTTGCGCATTAAACCACTCCTAGGAAAACCAGTCTCCATCAAAAAACCCCATGCTAGCACACGCACAAAAGCACCAACACTGACGAAAAAGAAGCAATGGGGCTGTGCTATCTGGATTGTTGTAAGATGAGCTCTGAAAATAATAGGAATAAAATGGTTTCAGATTCTTCTTTTGCTAAAATGGCTCAGACTTGTCACTCTCAAGGGTGTCAGTCCATATTGCATTAAGATCCTGGGAGACCAGCAAAGGTGTAGAGGCCATTACTACAACCAAGACCTTGTAAAACATTCCCTCTTGCAAAAATTGAGGACTTTTTTTTTTCCTCCTTAGCTTTTAGGAATGTCCCGATTAGCCTGGGTACTACTTGCCTGGGAAGTTCACAGGAACATCCCTCAAAACAACAGGCATTATGTTTCTGTAAGTAAATACTTATAAATGTAAATTAAGAGTTTCTTTGGAGATGGGATCAGGTTCCCAAGACTGACATTTTCTGCACTTATGATCCTCCTCCTACTGCAGAACTGTAATGTAACTTTGTGGTTACAAAGATCTGTCAAATGGATCACCAAATACCAGGGTGCAGGCGTTACTTTTAAAAATCACAACTTTGACAATTCAGCAGGCATAACAGGAGACCCAGTTTTTGCATTAAGACGAAGTTGTGTCCCTGAAGCAGCAGTAGAGACCACAATCCTTGAATCCCAGTGCTTCCTTTTGTGCCAATCCAAGGGAAACTTCCACATCTGTAACAGCAATTAGAATTTATTTTGCTAAAGCTCTACTTTAGTATCAATTTTAAGGATGTCCACTATAAAAAACGGGCCAGTTGCTTATTAAAGTAGTCCAGATACTGTTGCCTGTTTATATTTCGCCTTTCCTCCCTACCCGACTATAGATTTTTGATGCCTAATTCACCAGTACCAGACTACAAGTGGCATTGAAAGAGTTTCTATTTGCCTTTTGTATCTCACATACAACTTCCTGTGATCTTAAAGCAGATGGCTGTCCCGACGGTGCCTGCTTTTAACTCACTCAGAAAGGCAAACTCTGAGGTTTAGCTATTTCAACCTCACGAAAAGCTGGAGGTTCACCACATTTATTAAAACTACCAAGTTGTATTTGGTGCAATTTACAGTGCACCGTTTTGTCCTGGAGCTGTGACAGCTGCCAACTCCTCTACGGCTTCCTTTGCCTTTTGAAACACACCTCTACGCAAACAACTTCAAGATGTTTGTCTTCGCCCTGGCTTTGCTTTCGCCCGACAACCACACTTCTGTTTGCCATCAGCTGTAACTTCAGCCTATTCCTTTCTTTCGC
The DNA here is from genome assembly GCA_003993805.1 of Himantopus leucocephalus. Lineage (NCBI taxonomy): Eukaryota > Metazoa > Chordata > Aves > Charadriiformes > Recurvirostridae > Himantopus > Himantopus leucocephalus. The sequence goes on along the minus strand of RSEF01000003.1, from coordinate 25,412,534 downwards.
TAGCAAGAGGCACAACAGAGTTCTAGTAACCTTCATCCTAAACTCTTCCCTAAACTCTGCCATTCTGCTCTATTCGTACACAAACTCCCACACATATAAGCTACAGGTTTGCATTCTGTTTTCTATGCACTGTGAAGTTTCCAGAATAAACACTGTATGGTTTAAGAGAAATCCCAACAATATAAAGATGAACAAAAACCTAAGGACAGAGGTAACTATAATTCCTTTTGCTCACGATCAACTGTAAGACAAATTAAACTGCTTTACTATGATGTGCAACGTTTAGTGATTGTTTTATTAATGCAGAAATACCTGCTTAGCTTCATACCCATTCTGATTTAAAGTGCAACAATTAAATCTGATAGTTCTTGTACATCCATATTTTGCAAGTGTTGTTCCTAGAAGACATGTCGTTCAGATTATGCCTTGCATTTGTAAAATCTAATTTTTTAGTACCGTTTTGCTTTATTAACTAAAATAAACTGTACAAAAAGCTGTAGAGTTACATTAGCTTTGAACAATGTAGGATACACGTTCTCTGCCAAACTTTAGTGTGCAAACATTTTACATTTTTTAAAGTGACAAAATTAAGCCAACCTTGAAGTCAGAGTTCATTACTACATTACAAAACAGGAGACTAGATATGGCAAAAGAAATTCCCCACTGAAATCAACACCATTGTATAATTTTATTTCTAATTCTTAAAAAAATAGAAATGAATTTAGAAGAGAATCACAGTATAAGGGCCCTAACATATTAGACCATTACAAGGTACATAAAAATAGAAGACACAGATTTCTTTGAAACTTTAATCCTTTAAGCAGCAAGCATATCACTCTCCAGGCAAACACTGCTTAAAACAAACCCTACCCCCCAAAACAGGACGTGCAAACTGTATGCACATATTCTGCAAAGCACACAATAAAGACATTTTGCTATGTACATACTTATTTAGTACTACAAATGCTAGGAGTTCCCTACTGTGTGCTACAGTGTATGGAAATTAAGAAATACTACCCATCTCTGACCCTCCCTCCCCCCTTCAAATACAGCACCTTTGCCCAGTTATAGAATATTCAAACAAGATTAAACGGAATTACAATGTACTGAACAGTTTTATAGCAGTTGGTGGTGGCCAACTGTACTGCAACACCCAACATTCTGCATACTGAAGTCTATCGACAAGAGACAAGACAAAAATTAGCAAAGGTACAATACACACACCTGGGAGACTCGATGCTAAAAAAAAGAAAAAAGAAAAAAGAAAAGAAATCCCAAAGATGTCTCTTATCACTGTTAACAATTAAATGGATATATTTAGGATATCAAAATGTACCAGATCAATTTTGTATCGGTTTTAAAGCCTAGAGAGCAGCCAGATTTATGCGTAGCTGATGAGGGGACACTTATGACTCCCAGAACACAAGTTTCAGTGACCACAGATTCCTCGGTGCTTGTTTTACCATGCTGCTTTTCTTAGACGAGAGGTCATCTGATGCTCACATAGTGGCTAAGCATCTGCTCTGATGCAGAAGAAAATTTGTAAGAAGGACCTTTTGTACAAGTGTACTCAGCACACCTGTAAAAGCTGTTTGGAAAGAAAAATCAAGTTTGATCTGAAAATATTTTTAAATGAAGGTCAACACCTTAGCTGCAATTCAGGCCACAACTATCAAACGTTAATACTAGTTTTACAAATTAAATAGGATCTGATGCTATAGAAGCTTCCCTTTGCACATAAAAAAAGACCTTAGCCAGCTGCTAAACTGATCATTAGACCATCCAATTTATCTGTGAAAAAGCCTAGAGAGAGCACATGCCATTTTCAAATAAAGTCTCATTTTAGTCAAGGGCAAATCTAGTAAATAACAGAATGGATTTAAAAGGATTTTCAAACATCATTTCGGCTATAAGCAAAAATAGTTTTCTAAATACTATGGCAGTCAACATGAATGTTATTACATAGTCAAGAATGCAGTATTTTTCAATAGCTTGATTCAATCACACAGTTTCAAACAGTGCTACTCAAATTTGCAGCCTGGTTCACTTGGAGGGTAGAGGCATCTACTTTTTCTTAAAAAAAAAAAAAAACCAAAACCCAAACAAAAACCCCACCCCCAAAACACTGCTGGGCATAAATCAAGGTTTCAGACAAGAATGCAGTGGAAAGAAAACCTTTCAATCTCCTAAAATTTAGAAGCAATAATTAATACCTACCCAAATGCAGATTTTACTTAGTCAATAAAAGAAAACAAACAAAGAAACCCCACAATAGCCTCAATTCAACTAACCAACTCCACCAGAAATAGCAGAAATCAGAGATAATCATTTAACAGTAAGACCGAGCTGGCAGCAGGTAACTACTGCCACAATATTCTACCACCACCACCACCAGCCTCTATACTTCCCTCATGAATTCTTAGGCAAGATATCAATGATCTAACACATGCACAAACTGCAGATAGCCATTCTCAGAGGAATGAAATTCTACTGTACTTAAATTAGGAGAATTAGTGGAATAACAAATTAAATTAATGGTTCTTGCTATATGGTTCCTCTCCTGTCACCCCCCTGGGTGGTGACCTCTCCTGTCACCCCCCTGGGTGGTGCAAGTTGCTGCCTCTCTCTCTCTACCCCAGCCCACAAGACAGATTGCAGCAGGAAACTGGACTCCTGTTTTCAGTTAACTTCTGTGAGTAGAACACGCGTGAGATTTAGTAGGTTTGGTACAATAGCTCACTGAGTCTTCAGAATACTCTTTCAGAGGAGTATTTAATTTAATAAGACAGTACCTTTTTAAACAAGAAAAAGTGTTCTGGGAAAAACATGAAGAGAAGAAACACCTACGTTTTACAAATGCGTGAAATGCTTCTACTGTTATCTAAAGAGGGCCAAAAATTCAGAACCTAAGGCCGTTATTTTCTTTTGCACTAAAAAGTAAAAAAAAAAAAAAANCACACAAAAAAACTCAATGCTACATTTAAGTCTCCTACAATATTATCTATTCCTAGATTTGCCAGACTACTTTCCTGTAGTTAGATGCTTGACTACAAAGAACAGTAATAAAATAAATAGAGTAAAAATCAGTTAAACAAAATCTTGGTGTGTTGAACATTTATTCATTTAAGAAGTTAGCTTCCTTCAACAGTTATTCATATAGAGGAGGGCTGTATTGTAGGCATTGTTCTGCTGTACAAGTCTTTGACATAAAAATATTTTTATACAGGTGGTCATTCACGTGATTCCGTTTCTAGTTATTAGCTTGCTCCTCTGTAAAACTGGTCTGATACCTGTGAAGGCTTGCTCTTTTCTCCCCTTCATTATTTGGAAAAAAAAAAAAGAGAGTACATTGATACTATTTTTCAAATGTAGGAGTTAGCATAATTCTGCTTTATTTCTTCAGTGCAGAGTGGACTGAGATTCTGTCTGAATTCCAATAAGCGAGGGTGGCTGCTGGCCGCTAACCGTGGTTAACACTGGCCTTGGGTTTAGACGAGGAGGCATGGAATTAGCTGGGCGGATGAGTGGTGGGGGAGGCTGATTTAGGGTCGGCCTTGGCTGAATAAATCGCGCCTGCTGTTGAAGTGGCGGAGGCTGACGATGGAGAGCAGGAGCAGCAGGAAGCGCTGGACGAAGTAATGGGGGCGGCTGATTTAAAGTTGCCATGGGAGCGGTAGGTGCTGCAGCAGATGCCTGTGCTGGAGGTGAAGGGCCTAAACACTGAGTGGCCGGAGTGCTTTGTGCCTGCACAAAGGACAAAGACAAGACTGCGTGAACAGCCATCCCAGCCAGAACGTGATGCAGTTGGGCTGCCACTGTCCACTACACAGGAAACAGCATTTAAAAAACAAAACCAAAAAATTGAGAAGTTACTGAAAAGAAACCACCAACCAAAACATTATAGACAGCAGAACTAAAAATATTTACGAAGCAAGAGTCTTCTTCTAGAACAAGAACTGTATTTTAACAATAAAACAGTAACGTGATCGTCACTATGAAAGGTGCAGTCCTGCTCCCAGCTGGTTAACGACATTGGCTGAAGTTCTATGCAAGCTCATCATCATTCTTTAGAATGCGGTTTGCCACTCCACACCAGTTAACCTTACATTATATCACTAAATAAAATGCTGTTCCTCAACCCATGCTTACTTATTTCTGGTACACAAAACACACCTCATCTTCTTCATCAGTGCTCTTTCCTGATGGCACATTAGAAGTATTTTTTGTGTCCTCCCCTAAAGCAGAAGCATCACCATTAGAAGCCAGGGTTCCTTGTTCCGCTTCCCATTCCTGCAATACCTCCTCTAAGTTAAACCGACGCCTGTAGTTTACAAAGAAGTTCTTCACTTGGCCAACAGTCTTGTTGCCAATTACATCTGCAATAGCTTGAAAATCTTTACCATATTTTCGGACACCTGGAAGGCAAAGTAAATAACATAGCTGTGAAGAATCAGTCAGACACAGCTACGTGTGATGTATTTATAGAGAGAACCTATGGGACCTGCAAACCAAGGACTCGCTAATTCAGAGGACTTCTCAATTAGGAGAAGGCCTCAATTTCCATGAAAACAAAATAATTTTTAATTGCACAGCTATCAACATACAAATCACGAACTTTATTAAAAGGTCATTACCCACTCTTCTTAAAGATCCTGGCTTACTCACCAAGCCTCCCAACCTACAACCACAGAGATCTGGCCTCTGACAAATAAAGTAAATCCTTCAGTGTGCTTGCAGTAAGGGCAGAAGCCCAAGACAAGTTCAAGGTGGAAGAGGGAGGGTGACTGAGCATGTGTGTATAGCTGTAAAACAGGGTATAACACTAGAAATGTCAGGTGACAAACACTGACACCTTCGATAGGTTCCCTCCATGCTAGCTGCACGCAGATGTTTCTTTGCCCACAACGTGTGCAGCAGGAGTGGTAGAGGACAGTAGCTACTGGACCAAACACAGGGCAGAGCAGGGGGTCACGGTTCCATAAGTCACAATATACTGCTCATTCCTCCACTTGTGACATGCTCTACTGAGGCTACGAAGAGCAACTGGCAAGCATTCACCTGACAAAGTCTTTTTGAAGCTTTCATTCACCATTTGAGCTGTGTAGAACTACCTGGGGTTTTGGGACAACCACCTTGGGGAATATAAGTAAATATAAGCTACTGGTGTCTGTTTGAGACAGCCCAGCACAAATGTCCAGGATGAAATCTTCCAGCAAGAAGCAGCATGACAGAAGATCTTTGCATCATTCATTTCATATTGACATCAGTAGTTCACACTTGTTTACAAGCACTTCACAAGAAAACCCCAACATGTACTTTTTGAAGTTCTAAAACTATATTTGCATATAACACAACCTTGAGTACAACATTCCATAATTTTTAACCTAAAATTGGAATTATAACCTAAAGTTTATCGAGCTTCTCTCAGCTGTATTTACCTATGTGTCCAGTTCCTCCTCTCTCCTGCTTAAGAAAAATATCCTCAAACTCTCCAGCATCCTAGAACACTGCTTTTAGCTGCACAAAGTATGTTTTTAATCACAAGTGTCCAAACGTTTGGAGAATAAGAGAAATAAAACAGAGTTTTATTCCAGACTGAGTAAACAAGACTAATTTTTTGCTCTCAGCTATGCATGAGTGAATTACAATTTGACGACTTCTGTGAAGCTCCTGATAACTAAACTAATTCGGAACATATTACAGTGCTTAGAGGACAGACACTCTGTCTCATTACACGAAAAGAAATTTATGCCTGATTTAATGCCTCACTTCAGAAAGCGAGGCAAAGGATTCAGAAAGCGAGAGTTGTTTCAAATCTGAAAGCTGTGTTCCTTTTCCACTTAATTGTGAAGAGTATGACCTTCATCTTGTTCTGCTCTTTTCTACTTTCTTCATTAATAGGCACTTCTGGTGTGGTAATGTACACTCACTGCAATTTAAGAGGAAAGTTCAACTCCAGGATAGTAACAATTTCTGTAGCTGAAGCTGATGTTTCAACTGTCAAAAGCCCAGCTACATTATTTAAGATCTTTTCTGGGGCATACAAAAGAATCCAACCATCCTGACTGCAATAACCGTGGCAAGAAAACAAAGGGACCTATCAGAGCCACGTGGGAGGGCACGTATCTAGGCAAAGCAAAGACAGGGATTTGGCTCTGCACTTTATCAGTTGTACAAGGTATCAGCTATACTCCTTAAAAGCTGTGTGCGCCCACAGAGAACTCCCTCCAGTGTTTAGTAATTCTTTGATTGCCCCACCATTACCACCCTTACTAATTTATATTGATCATTACACGCCCACTGCGACATATCTAACATCCTGTACAATTAATGAAGTAAACAAAGTTCCAGCAGAACAAAGCACATCTTTGTTTGAAGCCTAATTCAGACTTTTAGTGATTTCAGCCTTTTCTGTTACTGTGCTGTCTATACTTCTTCATTCCCCTTAATGTACAAAATGACTAAGCCTGTTGGCTAACTTCAACTAAAGTGGTCAAAAATAAGGTCCTAAAGCCTACTTCCAAGCAAACAGCTTGAAAACAGTGTATCTTGCCTTCACTGAGAGCCCAATTATAAGAAACATCTAAAGGAAATAAAATTTCCTCAGTTTAGCTACACACAGCACTACTCCTTTTGGATTCTTTTCAGAATGTTATTTAGTACTACTCTAGCATCACCACAATGACTTCTACACAACGATGTAGAAAAAAACCTTTTAAGCTGCACCAGAAACAGAAGTTCAATACTTGTTTATGAAAGTTTTATGCATAGGGTGCTGGCATATCTGTAAGAGTTGACACCAACCCATTATCCATTATCCCTTTCAAATTGGTGCACATTACTTACACATCATTATACAAATTCTGTACTAAACACCACCCAGATTATTTTTAAAGTGTTTAATCTGTTATTCGATAAGAATGATTTTATTAGATTGCTGAAAGTGAAGCTCAAAAAAGATGACTGCATAGCCTCACTTCATATGTATGACTGTCTTTCTCCCAGCTCATTTGAAAGTAGCCCTGATCATGGGAATCCTTCAAGCTCCTCAAAACTTCGCCCAGTTGCAAAACTGCACTTGAACATGTGCACGCTCACTTACTACAACGTTTCATCTTGAATGTCTAACTCAGAAAAGCTCATAAATCCAAATTTGATTCCGTCTCCGCTGCTTAACGTTGTGCAGCACAGCAAACACTGAGACACACAAAACATTAGTCTGGGTCCAAAGCAATATAGCACAGGACCACAACGAGGCAGAAATAGTTAACGGCAACTTCTGGGTTACGAGAGCTGCAGTTTCACTGTGGTGGGATTACAGTGCTCCTGGCAACTACCTTATGCAGAGTTAAATCCTGGTTGTCTCAACTGTTTTCCACTGCAATGCTATGAAGGTCGTGCACTGCTTTTCAATTCAAATTTTGTTGTTTTGAACAAGTCTCAAAACATTTTTGCCATTGCAGTTTTCATACGGCTGAGATCTTAGTTTGAAAAGATGATCGTGCTCATACATTTCTATACATAAATAAAGTTTGTAACTTAAGAACACCTTAAATGATGAACTGGCCCATTACATTCAATAACTATTCAGACAAAAATGAATGGTAAACTGATAAATTATACTGCAAAAGATCAGCTCAGAGATCATAAGTCTGAGTACACAACCCCATTGCAGGCAGCCACACTGCTTGTAAGATTACACACTCGTCTCTATTTTAAAGTGGATTTTTTCATTACCTCCTCTTAAGTTACTGCCAGTCTCTTGAGATTATCCCACAGATGACAAGAGTTTTTTCATGTTTCAAGATTATATTACTGCAGATTATTTTCATGATTTCCATGGTTGGATTTAATGTCTGAATTCAAGTGAACAAATCACAGAAGTGCCACCTACCTGCTTAATGCTTATGATTTCTGTAAAATTATTAAAAGCACATGCCAAAATGTATCAATACATGAGATGAAATAAATCTTCAAGTGTACAAACTAAATGTCCCCATGCTCAAGCCAACTTCCAAGTCAAGCCTAACACGCATTATGGTAGCTTTTAGTACAGCAACCATGGCTACTTTCTTCTGAAAACAGAGCCGGGGCAAAAGACAGCACGGCTCCTTCATGTGTAAGTCTACTAGCTCAAGCAATTATTTTGAAGTAAGAGATGAGGGTCCTCAGCCTGAGGGACAGGAGGTTAATACCTACAGCAGTCTGATTCCAGGAGGGAGACTCTACAACTGGGCAGTATGTAAGGGATGCATAATACTACTTTGTTCCTGGCATTAAGGTTCTCTCTCACCTCCATTTTATACCATGGCAAAGGAAGGGGGGGGAGGAGAGAGGAAACAATACCTGTAAGAAGCACATGTAAATTCAATTAAAACAGGTTTCTTCCAGAAGGCCTGATTTCTCATCCCATCCTTAAGTATTAAGGCTGACTACCTTTATAAAACACAAAACATTCCCTAGAGAAGAGACAAGACCAGACTTCTCTCCAGGGAGTCATCACCAACCCTCATTCTCTTTTGCCTGTGTTCCAGTTTTATATTTACCTTGTTGGCCACACAGTGCCATAGCTTAACAAAAGCTAAATGCATTCTTATTGCTTCCCAAACTGATGCTTAGTGGGAGCTCCAATAACTTAACTATGAAAATCCAAGATGCTTTGAATCCTTTCATGCTAAGGCAGGCACAATGAACCTCGATTCTTCCCACTTCTCCAGCACATACTCTACTTACTGGGCTATCATATTAAAGACAGGCATCTCCTTCCGTTGCATTTGGGAACAAAATAAAAAATGTGAGCTTGTTAGCAAAACTGAGAGGAAGAACTTAGGACAGGAAATGGTTTGGAGATGCAAATCGCAGTCTCAGGCATGCAAGTTGAGAGGCATGACTTCAGACACACCATGCTCTTCAGTATTTCCACTCACATTTCAAAATAAACCTAAGTTCAGTCATCTGGCTAATAACTACCAGGTATGGCACACCTGACAACTTTACACTTTCATCCTGATCTGACTGAAGGCTTTATACTAAAATTCAGTCATTCATTTTAAAGGGGAAGAATCCAGAGAAATAAAGCAGATGTATATAACTGAGCTGATTATATTATCTTAAAAAAGATGACCCATAGAAGTGAGTCAATATATAGTGTCTTCAGGAGAGTGTAAGGGTCTCCAGATATTTCCCTTGCATGTTCCCTGATTAGGCAGTGCATGTTAAAGCACTGACAAGAGTCAGTTTTCCTTCATATAAATGAAACAACTTCAAATTAGCTGTATCAATAGCCCACTAGATAGTGTTGTTTTTTCTCCAGTAAGACTGCTAGTCAAGTATCCATATCCAGATTCAGACTCTTAAAAGGCCTCCACTGGGTAGGTATCTGCTCTTTTATTCCCTCATGAACAGAGAAAAGTAACTGCAAAGCAATTTTACTTCTGCCTTTTCCTAGTTTAAGAGTATGAAGAGATGTCTTAATAAGTTTTTGCTTCAAATTTTATTACTTCAACTCTTACTGCAGTCTTCCACTTTACAGAAATTCATGTAAGGTGATTTAGAAGATGATTGAAGGGACTTTTTGGTACTACTACAGTTGTTACACCTGGTTTAACTTTTCTATTTGGGATTTAATATGGGTAAGTGAAAGACTAGTGTCATGTTGCTTGAATGAATACCCTAAATATTCTATTTTGCTGCTTTCCCAGTGACTTTCTTGTAAGACCAAATAAAGTTTAGCATTGGAGGGAAACACTAACATAAGCCTGAGTACCTCTTCAAATACTTTGCATCAGATTTCAAGTTGCTACTATTATTAACATACCTTGTACTGCAAGAAGCTGCTCTTCTGTGGTCCAACGGGCATTGATTTTCTGATTAGACTATTAAAATTAGAAAAATGGCACAAAGATCATTAAGATGTTTCAACAGCTGAAAAACATCTGAGCATCAGAATGTGTTTTACTTGCACTATGTTTCCTAACATAGGTGAAAATCTCTTGCTTATAAGCCATAAATTTATAGTTTAAGATTGCTTTCATGAAGAGGAAGTAGCATTTAAGGATTTGAGCTTAGAACTACACCAACAGTTGTTCCTCTGTTTTACCGCAGTTCTTAATATCAGCTATATCAGAACTTATGCACAAGCTAATGATCTTTATGCAGACAGAATTTGAATTTATAGTTACATTTATCTAAACTATTAAAACTTGGTGCCTGGAGTGTTTGGCATTCATGTTATGTTTCATAGCCAAGCCTTTAAAACAAGCAAAAAGAGAATTTCAGTAGTAATAAATCATTCACATCAGATGCCCAAGTGTATATATAGTCATGTTTTCACACAGAACATAGTATTTACTGCTATCAATCTACATTATCTACTTTTAATCAGAAAAAAGACCGCGTATCAGGGCTCAATTTCAGCTCTCAATTGTCATGAACAGACATGACATTTCAGTTTTTTCTGCCTCTTTATTCAGCCAGTTGCCATAAAAAAGCCTACCACTAATTTCTTGTAAAGAAGCCAGACTCACCCCTGCATGTAATTCAATGGATCCTGTTTAAGCTGCTGCTGAAATGCAAACACTATGCTGCAGCAAAACACATTTCTGTAGCTTCCCACTAACGTAAGCACAAGGGCACAAGTTCTGATATTTATTCTGATTTACCTCAGGAGGTTTGAATTCTTCAATCCCGCCTTCCATTTTCTGTTTAAGTGCACTGTTTACTTGCTTAGCATTTTGAACCTTGGTCAAAAACAACAAAGTTAATCAGCTCCACAAAGAAAGTTGGTCACTTTACACATATATCTTCACTAGGATTGCCACAAGTGTACCTCCTAAGTTAGAAAGAGAAATATTATGGTTTAAGGCTTCACTATTTTTAACTGTTTTTTTTTTAAAAAAAAAAAATTAAAAAATACAGCACAGTTTACTATGGAGAGAAAAATATTTAAGCCAATCTTTCAAAAGCACAATTTGTCTGCAGGAATATTAATAGTAGGACATAACAAGCAAGTTTTGATAATGATGCATATGTTCTCGAAGAAGAATGAAGAATATTCCAGACACAAAACTTGGTTCTTAGAAATCTAAGTGAGATGTACTGTACATTAACTGTACATTAACGTCTTCTCTTCCAGAAAGCACTTAAAAAAAATATTTACGAGATGTTTCCAGTTAGTTCCTTCTGACAGACTGCTTTTTATCGACCTTAGATCATCATGATTTCCTTTAAGGGTGATTCTTGAAATTATTTAAAATATTTAAATAAAATATCTTAGTCTATAAAAAGCAGAGAGCTTCCAAATCATACATATGCATATCTATTAACCATTTAAACCTGACAGCAATGCACATAAGGTGACATAGGTAAGAAAATAGTTTTGCATACTATGGTGCACAGCTATTACAAGTGTTCTTAAGTATGGACACAAAAGCAGACAACTCAGTGGGAGATTCCAAAGGCTGCATCTCAGATCACTGCAAGAAAAAAAGAGAAACACAACCTCAAGGCTGTAACTCACCTACACTTAGGCTAAAGAGTGAAACCCACCTATGCTATTTAGCCCCAGAGTCCTGCTGTGACAAAAAGAAGCATATTTCTCCTGTAAAAGAATACAAGGGAGCAAAACCCCTTTATTCACTCCATGATTTTGCAACATGGCAGCCCTTAGTGGTCTATAAGGAGGCAGAAATTCCAGGAGATAAGCCTTGACTTTGTAGCCCCATCGCTCCTAGAAAGCAAGCATGCACATACTGCTGTACCCTTAGAAGCTGAATAGATCCTGTGTTTCAACTTTAAGTGCCAAAAGTTAACTTCTTCATGCAAAGGACGCAGGCAATTGTCCTCTTAAAGGTGAAGACTACAAATCTTTTCTAAATTTAATAAGAAGTAGAAAGGTCATCAATTCAAACAGAGAAATAACTGGGTCCATGATTTCCCCCCAACCTGTACTTTCATGGTATGTGCGGAAGGACATCCAGAAAAACAGCTACAATTTTAAACACAACAGTGACTTCAGTTTTATCCCGTCCCCAAATCTGTAACATTGTTTTCATGCCATACTTCTAGCACCCCCCTGCTTCCCCCCCCGCCCCCCAAAGGAAGTCATCTTGTTTCATGTTATCCACAAGAGCAGATGAACATAAAAAACAAAACCAAAGAAGAGCTAGTCGCTAGTGTCCAGCATTTCTGGTGATAACTGTGGAACAAAATTAGGAAGACTCACATTAAAGAAGTTTCAGAATCTTCACAGATAATCTTCAAAATCATTACAATCAGAACAATCTGAGATGAAAACAAAACAAGACCAATAACCCATGGTACCTGTCGCTTTAACGAGATTAGTTCCATATCCAGTTGTCTAAGAATTGTGTTGGCTGCATTGGGACTACAGGAAACAGCTATCACATCTTCCTGGGTCAGGTACATGCCTTTTGGTGGGCGACATTTGGAACGCTGAGAATGGTGGCGATGCTGCAAGCTCTGATATTCTCTTCTACCCAGGCCTATTTTGCTGGTCTGAACAGGCTGCTCATTATTGCCCTTTAATTTACAAGAAATAAATCATTAAAGAATAACAGTATCTTGCATACAACTTCATTAAAGAACAAAGTATCACATAGCATTGTAATATCGTTTTTATGACAAAGAAAACCTAAGCTAACATCCTCCTCTGCATGTAGCATCCAAACAGTCTTGCAGATGAGCTGATGGAGCATACCAGTCATTTGCTGGATAAGCCTGAGTTAGTCTTAGAAAGGTCAGTTTTCAAAATTTTTTTTTTTTAAACGTGGCTGAAAATACAATAAATAGTACAGAAATCACAGTCTGAATACTGTGAAAAAGGGCAAAAATCAAGAACCTCTTATGTATGCAGAAGGTAAAGATTATATATGTTATACATTTAAACTAAGTAATCAGTGAATTTACACATTTATTTCTGGTCTGGTATGAAGAGTTCAGGTGAAGATCGGGGAGAAGAATGAGCTAAAGTCAACCAGGACAGGCAAGAATGCAAGATGACACTTCTCCCTGCTGCAAGCACTCTATGGAAAGCGATAGCACTGTTTGGTTTGGGAGGGGATCTGAGATCTGGAAGAGACAGGATGGATGTACTTTTGCAGTCATTATAAAAATTCATTTAATTTAGCAAACTTAGGCCTTTGTTGTTTGCTTTCTCAAAGTGGAAAGGGATAGCAAAGAGGAGAGTAAGCCTTTGTAACTGCTGTTTTAACATGTTTGTTGAGGCCCCATCCCTGGAGGTGTTCAAGGCCAGGTTGGATGGGGCTTTGAGCAACCTGGTCTAGTGGGAGATGTCCCTGCTAATGGCAGGGGGGTTGGAACTCAATGATCTTCAAGGTCCCTTCCAACCTAAACCATTCTATGATTCTATGTTTGAGCACCTAAACATTTCAGCTTTGTCTTCAACAGGCGTTGCTGCATAACAGCTAGTCTGCATGCACGTGACTCCCACAGAGCAACCAGGGAGGTTCCCTACGGACCAGGAGCAGAGAGGCAAAAATTACTTTCCCTGCAAGGATTTTCCAATTCAAAGTAATGCTTAGTACCAGAACAGAGACGTGATTCAGCCTTTTTGCTACTTCAAGCAGCTCCCTACTGCTCCTCCCTGCTGGCATCCATGCAGGTTAAGAGGAGGCGGTCATCTGATCACAGAAAACAAATTGCAGCAGCCATTATTACTATGTTCTGTAGCATTAGTACAGATCAGCAAACAGCATTTTGCTCTACCATGCTTGACCTTCCGCCACATCCTCTTCCCAGCTAATGTAACATCTTAATCCAATCCACAGACTTCATAGAGGCCATCTTAAAAGCACTTAAGATTTTGCTTTTCCTTGGAAACTTGATATAGAGCCTTACATCTCTGACATCTAAAAATTCTAAGGTTAATTTTACTTCTGGCCCATTTATACCATTTGGTTTGTTTGGTTCTGCATTGCTCTTTCAGTATGAAATTGCAGTTCCTATCTGTTCAATCTGGATTTAAAGTGAAAAATATTTTCTCAAGCTTTTGTCTTGCCAAGCAGGACTGTTTGGCTTGTTTTAGTTTTGTCTGGTAACAGAAAGTTTCCATCGCTCTCTGCCTTCAAGTAGCCTACTCAGTTTATATTTTGCTTAGGAAGTGAAAGTACGTAAATCCTACCAGAAATATTAGATGTCAAAATTATCTTATGTAGATCCAAAGAGCTCATCAGAAAATGCAAACCTATTTGTCCTGTTCCTAGAAGACTATGAACACACTACTTCCATTCTGGACTGCATGTAGTGATTCAAACAATAACCAAGGAAAGTAAATTGAATAAAATATCTCTTACTTAGAAGTGGCTCAGGCAGCAACTCAAATCAACAGATTGCACAAACGTTCTTACAACAGCAGAATAAAGTAAAAAGGTTCTTTATTAGACCTTGCACCATTTCAAGTTCTAAAAACCATATCCTGGCATATTAAAAAAAATTAAAATCTCAAGCTTTTTTACAGAAAGGGATAATTGTAATTGACCCTTTTCCCCCCCTGAGACAGTTAGGTAAAGCAATACATTGAAGGTCACTGCAAAGCCGAGAATGGAATCTAAATCTATCAGTCTCTTACTCAATTTTTGGTAGAACTGCAAAGTTTTATTAATAATCCTAGATATCACTTCATGGGAATGTTGAGATTTTGCACTACCTGTCCTCTCATATTCTCAAGAAGCACGAACTGTCTCATTTTAGGAAAACCAAAAATGCACTAAGTTGATCAAGGAAACAATCAAACATTTACAAACTTAACTGTGTTTTTCTAGTCTTGTTATTTATGAATAAATGAATTCATAAATAACTTAATGTTTACCAAAAGAACCCCCCAAAAAACCCCAAACCTGAACATACCCCGAACACAGCACTTATCTGTAAAGCTAACAGTAAGTGCTGATTAAAGGAGACAAAAATGGCTTTTGCTACACTTATTAGTAGAAAGCATCTCAATAGAGCCACATACTAGTTGAAATGCATAACCTCACTGTGGTGTTGAAAGAAAAAAAAAATGGCATTCTTGGAAAAATGTAATTTAATTTTAAAATGCAAAGAAAACATTTAGATTCCAATAATTCACAACCAGTAAAACTGTAAACATATTAACAAGGCAAAGGCAGGGGGAGCTTTGTTTTACCAGGTAATGATAGCATACATCTTTTATAAAACTTGAAGATCTCTCAAGAGATAGTGAAAGTAATGTGAGATGCATTTATGTCCACAGAACGGCAAAAATATACGATAAAATCTTGTTTCAATCAGAAGTTGTCAAGATCTTGATCACCTAAAAAACCTGTGATTTCAGGCAAGCTAAACCTCTTCACTACAAGTCATACTCTTCACAGTAACACATTCACAGAAAACAAACAAACTGACATTCACCGTTAAGCTATCTGTTACCTCCTTTTTGGCTTCTTTTTTTGGATCATAATCACTATCATTTCCATCCATTGGATGAGCTTCTTCTACATCATCATCACTGAGGACAGATTATAAGAAGTTGGTCATTTTATCTACTTTTTAACCCCAGATATAAATCTGTATCAGGGTAAGACAGAATTATCTAGTCTAAAATATCTAAGTATAAGGCATCTCAAAGTTATTTGTAGTTTTCAAAAGAAAGCTGTTACAAACACATTTCCTTTATTAAATTCTAATAATTATTATGATAAACAAGCAATCCTAAACTGCAGTTTCAAAATCACTTTAAGCAGTGCTCATACCACTGCCAAAAAATTCAGTATCACCTTTCTTCAATTCAACCACTTGTGCCAGCATGAACACTAACATGGTCAACCATACCAAGGCTAGAAATAACCATTCATTTCTCACATTAGTTTTAATAGATCGGTTTTCAAACCATTGCACAAGGTGGGTGAATAAACTCTTGTTGAAGTCTGCGGGGAGCAAAAGGGGACAATATAAGATGGGAAAACACAGGACTGCTTTTCACCAAAGTGCTCAAGATCTGGCAATTTGGGGGGTTGGGGAGCGATATGAAATCTGCTGAATTAAATCAAAAAGAAAAGGTTGAAAACAAAACAGTTAGTTTAGTCGAGTCCAATCCAGTCATTCACACAATATAATTTCTGAATAAATTAATGTAAAAACACCACAAAAATTTCTAGTTGTTACAACCCCCCCCTTTAAAATGCTATATTAGAAGCAAACTGATTTTCTTCTGTAATTTTTCAGTTACAGGGACACTAAGTAAGCACATGAATTTTAGATTTCAGGAGTTCTTTCCAATAACATAATTAAATAGACCCTTTTGCTCTAGCTAGGCAGTTTTCCATAGATGTAAAATCATACTTTCCAATATAAATACAATTATGTTATGTATACATTCAACATACTAAATCACTTTTAAAAAAGTGTAAGTTAACACTCAAGTATACCAAGTGCAGTATAATCTCAGTTTCATAGTAACTAGGGGAAATGTCATTCCATTCTATCCAAGACAATTTAAAACTATTTTGACCTCTAATTCTCTTTGACTGATAGCGGTTCTAAGTCTCCTAAAAAAAAGATTTCATATAAAGTTTTGTTATAAAACTGTACTTGGGCATTCTAATTCCTACAGCTCTTTACAGTGGATGATCTTTCAGTTTTAGTTCCATTCTCGCTCAAAACAACCCAAACAAAAAAAAAAACCACCCAACCAACCACCAGAAAACCCCCACACCCACAAAAACACTCTCCTCCCGACACAATAATATAGGGTTAGACTTCTCATAAAGCATTATTTCTAAACCACATTCCCAGACTTCTTTTTTTTTTTTAAAAAAAACCCTCTTATTTTTACAGTTATTCATTAAAGCACTCAAGTGTGTTATCACAACTCACACCAACTGGAGTGATATAGTCCTTAAAAGCACAGGTACCAAACCCCTTGCTAAAAGCAGAGATATCACCACAGATGCTCAAACCTAAAAACATGGTTCATGCTGAAACAATGGCTGGAAATTACTCTGACATCCCTACCTAGAAAGACTTCAGTCTCTCGTTAGCTACTTAAGAATATAAAACTTACCTGTCACCTTGATTATTTCTATTAGCTAGTTTTCGAGCCTGCCGATCCATCAAACTTGTCCTAGAGCGAGTTTTTTTCCAAGAATAGTAATATTTTACAAGGCTTGCAATAGTCTTGTCTGGAAGCTAGAAGAATTCATTAATATATTAATACTTTTTAAAATTAAAATTCCACCCAAGATTATAATTCTGCTCTATTTACAACCACCTTTACCCAAATATTTTAAGTGCATGGATGAGATGGAAAGGAGTGATGTATTTTATACACATTTTTGGAAAAGGGGGAGGAGAGGGAGAGGCTTTTTTATTAGAGTGAAAAAGCTACAGGTCCAAGAGACATGATGAAATGAAATTAAATCTCATATACAAGGTTGTTCCTGAAGCTTTTACACAGAAATCAACATGTAATTTTAGCCCAACAGAAGCCTTTGTTCTTAGTGCATCTGAACTGTTTAATGCTTCAGATTAAAATATTACTTTACCATTTGCTGGATCCTGTGAAAGCTCTTTCCATGGAAGCTAAATGCTTGTTCAAATAGGACTTTATCTTCAACTGTCCATTCATCAGGGAAAGGAGTGAAGTTAGGGAGATCCGCAAGGGACTTCTCAATATTATGTTTATGCCAGAACAACATGCCGAGAGCCTTTGAAAAGAAATAGTCCCTTTTTGGATTTAGTCAACTTTCTAAGATGTTGAGACAAGTTAAATAAAAAAAGGCAATTTATTTAAAATAAAATTTGACTATCAGAACCCCTTCTCAAAATGTATTTACAATTTTATTGTCTATGCACTATAGGTTACAAAATTCTCTTTGGAGATGATATGAAGAGCATCTGTACTTTATTAAAGGTATGAAAGCTAGGCAATTTAAGGTTGGCATGGCAGCAGTAGTTCTGAAGTAGCAGGAACTAGGCTGATAGACTTAAAATCGACCTGCCTTCTCCCTTTACAAGCATGTATCACATACACAGTTCCTTATAGGTCTTCAGGCCTTTATTACCAGACCACTCAAAAAAGAAAATAAAAATACTTTTCAGCAGTCAGAGTATCATCCAAAATGCAAGTCTGAAAGTTCAGAGTGAGAGTGGTCTTTCTACAACTCTCCAATCCACAAATAATGGCACAGCCACTTCCACGTCATGTGCGCCTAATAAGGAATGGAAATCTAAATATTCTTTCAGAATATCAAGAAATGAAATTATGTAAGAAAGTATTTTATGCTGATTAGACTTTCTGCCAGAGAATCAATGAGAGATTTGATGCCAAGTCTGGCACGGGAATTGGGAAATGTAATCCACCCAGTTTCAACCACACAGTGCAGACATGATCACCAGTTGTTCATCAGCTCTCCAAACTCGTGATTGCACATATTCTAAGAATCTGGACATAGCAAACCTCTTTTCTTGTTAAAATGGCAAGTGACAAGCACCTCTTGCAAAGATAGTTTCTATTCCACTGTGAACAGTCTACAAATATTTTGTACCAGAAGTTGTTTTCAAAATCAGTCTTTTCTGAAGACTTATTTTGAGATGCCTCAGTTCCCTCTCTCCCCTAACAAAAGCCAAGCCATAAACAAACATCACCAAACTGCAGGTATTCTGGACATCATAACATTGGCAGCCTCTTTTTCACAAAGCAGTTGACTAGCAAGTCTTCGCTATTATGAGCTTCCATCCTCCAAAACTTGATCATACAACTTGTTTCCACTTGTACACTGAATATTCTTTTTATAATAGGTAATCTCGCTTTTACATAAATTGGTTAATTTATGAAGAAAATTGCAATAGAACTAAGTGCAGACCAGCAAAGTTTTATCATGTGCTTTTTACGGGATGGTGACTAAAGGTTATTTAAAAAAAGTTAACTTGCTTGTTACTCTCAAACCCAGAATGTGATTCTCTTTTCCTGCCTCTGAAAAAGCACTCAAAGTTGGTTTGCCTTTTTTTTTTTAAAAATATGCAAGAAACCTTTTCAGTGCTGTCCTTATTGCAATTCATGGTTCAAAATTGTACCATATTTAAATTCTAATATTAAAACATTACATTTGTAAGCTGCTTTCCTAAGAAATTCTTTTGCTAAATATACACACACAATTGCATGACATGCCCAGTGTATCAAGAAACATACCAAACCTTTCAAAAGTGCACATTACAAGCTGAGCATGTCATGAAAACAAAGAGCTCAATCTTTTGCAGAGAATCCAGACCACAACTGTATGCAGATCCATTTAACTGCAGTGTTTGCTGCCGTGCCTGAAGAGAAACAGCGTTAATTAATGGTAACCAAGGGGAAAAAAAAAAGTTGTGTTATACTTTTTTTATATAAAAAAGTCCTTTAAATGAGCACTCTTGTTTCATAGCACTTACCTGTTCCACATTGTATCCATGTTTTTCCTTTGCTATTGCTATATATTCATCCACTGTAACAAAGCAATATCAGAATTACTCTTTAGCACTTTTAGTTCTGCTATAAGATGACACAGAATTAGCCATCTAACATGGGAAAAGAGTCTTCCCATACCTTAATACACTGCATAGGCCCAGGTCCCCCAAAACGTTAAACATATTCATAGCTTTATTAATAACAAATAAGCCCACTGTCTTTAATCCAACATTTCATTTATAAAATTCTTACACAAGCTAATTTTCAGTGAAAAAGATGCTTTCCTTCACATTTTTACTACAACAAAGCCACGGAGGCTCATCACTTATTTATTTAAATCAGAGACTAGCTGCTCAGTCAAAGGCTATGTCTTCTTGGAACCCGCTCCTAAGAACACAGACGCACTGGGGGGGTTGTCCAGACACCTGGGTTAGTTTTAAATTGAACTACTTCTACTGTTCATATTCCCAAACATGTTAAAAATTAATGTAAAGAGATCCTAGATCAATGATTATGCATATCCTTGACATTATTATAGTTTTCACTGACCCACATTAATTTTAAACATGGCATGAAGTCAGTTTTCAACAGAATATAAAAATTCAGTAATTAGGTCATCAAATTCACCAACAACGTATTTTCTTAAATCATATTCAGCCATACTAGAGCTAGCTTTGGGTTGGACATTTCCCATCATTTTGCAATTAAGTCTNCTCTTAAATCATATTCAGCCATATTAGAGCTAGCTTTGGGTTGGACACTTCCCATCGTTTTGCAATTAAGTCTTGCTAGTTTTGATCTTCAGTGGGTACTCTTTTTATTTTTAAAGAAACAAACTCTTCCCGTTCACAATTAAGTGGCAACTAAATGTAGTTGAAAGGAAGCACGATTGAGAAAAGGAAGTAATTATATCCTCATTATTCAAATGGACCAGATATATCCTTGCCATGAACTGCTGCAGCAAAGAGTTAATCATACTTTAAAGGAATGAAGACAGCGTTTAATAATCATAGTTGTAGAGGAATTTATTTCTAACTGTTCTGCAGTGGTAGAAGGTATGTTCCCTCAAATGTAGAGGGACACAAACCTCTAACTAATGGTAATAGGTAGAAATGGTCCTGAGGACCAGGTTCTCATGACTGCAACCTCAAATTTTACTCCCCTATATTACATACGGGAAATTCTAGCATAGAAGGCAGGTTTAAACTGGATTAAACAGATAATTGATCACATTGAGGCAGATGACTCCTGTATTTCAGGTCACTTTTAAAGGAAGAACATGCTCAGTTTTTCCTGATGAGACAGCAATAATAATGTCCCCTTGAACTGGGCCTGAACACATCTTTTCTGAGTTTATCCACTGCAACTCCCGCTCCTACGAATTTAGAGCAGCAAGTTCCTCATGTTTAGAAGTTTTATTCTTTTATTAAAAACTGAAGGTTTCACAGACACTGATGACAATACAATACAGGCAGTGTGATTTTAAACAAAGACTTAACTATAAAATAAGAGAAGGTGATCTTTCCTTTCCCCGGCGTTCTATAAATATAAAAAAATAAAAGAGAAGCTTTGTGTTTAATTGACTAATTTGCAGTTTCACTGTGTGTAAAATAAGGAGTGAACAGGCACACCAGAAACAATTATTTAGTTATACTTAAGCATCCAAATTCCTAAGCAGGGAAGGACTTACACTTGGTGTCTGGAATATTATGATATGGAGACCATACAAGCATCCCTCCATTATCTTTATCGGTATATTTTGTGGCACCTGTAAGAAAACAAGTAAGTCTCAGTATTTATAAATATGATCTAGAGAACAACTATTCACAGGACAGTAAGTAAAAGTCAATCATATTAAGTCCAGCCCAGCTACTAAGGGGAGAGTAAAAAAAAAAAAAAAAAACCCACATTAATTCCACATTATTTCCTTAAGATGTCGAATGGCTGAATTTGAACACTACTCTTATGAGATGCAGTCATAACTGGATATTAGGCAGGATCCTGGTTACCACAACTGGAGCATTAAAGCGCATTGCTAAAGTTGGCATGGATGTAAAATTTAGAGGTACTTGTGTTGGAACAGCCCTCAAGAACTTACGATTGTCTACTAGTACTCCAACATTTATCACTATCATAGGAGTATCAGGATCTACTCTGTAAATTTAGGCTTCCTTAAAACAAAAAAGGTATGAGATAGGGAATAGAATACAGTCACCATCCTTGATGCTTTCAGTAAGGAACTATACTAAATATGCCAGAAACAATTCTGTTCATCTCTGTCTCTCTAGTTTTGACGTTCATAGCCACGTAATTTTCATATTCATAGCCAATCAAATCATGTAGCTGTAGAAAGTAGTTAGGTGTAAATGTCATCTTTTTTGTTTGATTGTTTTGGGGGTGGTGGGGATGGGTGTTGGGTTTAGGTTTTTTTTTTTTTTTTTTT
>RSEF01000003.1:25374173-25385099 GCA_003993805.1 Himantopus leucocephalus | reverse complement strand
TTTTTTTTGGAAAGAGCATTTTGACAGTGCCCAGGCTTGGGAATGTCACTTTATACCATTTAAAATCTGTGTCTCTTTAGAAAAAGGTCAAATTAATTTGTGTTGCTTCTTCAGAAAAATTCCGAATGTATAACATGTGTTGTGTGAAACACAGAGAAAATGGGATAACCATGAACCCCTTTGGCAATATCCAGCCTGGAAACTTGTGCTTTAATGTGAAGATTTATAATTTCCTGTGGTATGAATGTTTCATAAAGAAAAGTGTGCTCTTTGTCTTCATAAACACATTAAGAAAAGCATGCCTGGAATCAAGGTAATTTCACATAAATCGCACTGCTTGGAGTCTGTTCACTCCTCTCCTGGAAAATATATAGGTGTCATCTGTCAAGTACTGTGTTTCTCTTATGTTAAACACAACTTGGCCTGCTGAGTGGTAAGTGGGAGGCTTAGAGTGGACAGGGTGAGATTTATTAGTTCTATCAGACTGATGGTGGTTGCTCTATTCCATGCAACGTTCTTGAATTTTTCAAAGACTCCATGTTTTAGTGGAACCGGTGGAAGATGAGGGAAGCCATGGGTTTTCTACAGCTCTGGAAAATCAGGGCATTGGTCTCAAACTGGGCACTTACTAGTATTTCTGAATTCTAGTATTAATGTTTTATTAAGGTAGAAATCAGTAAAAATCTGTTCTGTAACAAGTCAGTGAAACGCAACAATAAAACATTTGCTAATGGACTTGCTGCTGTTAATATCCCCCAACTGAGATTTGAGATTTTTTTCTTTGTTTGCTTTATTTTTGCAGCACTGTCTTCCAGTTGTAGGCTTCAAGAGTTATCTGCTCTCCAAATCTGGATGGAATTCTTCTGCCATTTAGTTAGCATCATAGAGTATAGACTGTGTAAGGACAGTCAGTAACTTATTCTTGGGAAAAGGAGAAAATCATGTTGCAGTTTCTTTGAGAAATTTAAGGACTTCAGCAGTTGTAAACTCTTTTATGTTGTTGTTTCACCTCCCACCAGCTGATCGCATCATACTCTTCTGAAACCTTTGCCAAAATTTGGGACCTAGGCTGTTTTGTATGGTTGTTGGTGGTTGATATGTTGAATGAAGCTGGGAATGTTAGGACTTGGCACTCTGTTAAAAATAGTATTTTGAAATGGTTTGTTGCACCATAGGAAGGCTTATCCAAGAACTAGCATAATGGGTTAGTACTAACATCCATCTTGTTCCGTACTTTGATCCTGACAGTTACAAACAGCAAAGTCTACAGAGGTGCTTATTTTGGGGCAGATGCCATAATCTCCATTCTGTCTTGGCAAGAAGCCTATTCTTGGTCTTCTAAAGATTTGTTGAAGCTCTGAAGTGTAAAGCTTGGTATCTATTGAAAAAAAAATTATAATTTTGATTCCTCTAAATGTTTTATGAAAATATCTGTTCCACCTTTATGTATTTGTAGATTCTTATTTCAGTGACTTTCTATAGCAGTGAGTTCCACTGACAATATATGATGATTTTTTTTTCTTTTAAAAGAAAAATGAAAAAATCTTAAATATCCTCTTTCTCTTGACAGGAGGGACAGGTATTCCTGATCAGCACTTTCAATCTCATTATTTAATTTTTCTACATTTAACCTAAATATCTGGTAAGCTGTACTGTTTACAGAAAGTAAAGAGGGTTCTGTGTCCAGGTGATTATCATGACACATTGTTGGAAAAGCCTGCGTTTAGCAGTCTTAACCTTATGTTACATAGGCAATACGGAACAACAGGTCATGTCAGAAAGTCAGTTTACAGGCATCATTTAACTACTTATATTTTTCCATACCCTTTTCAAAGTAAATTTTGGTAACAGCTGGCAATATGTCTTTGAATCAGAACATTGGCATTCAGTATTGTTAGTGAAGAATCTCGGTCTGTGTATGAATGGCTCGTGTACGTGGCTGAAATGGTAGCATCTCTTTACAAATAATTTGGGTTTAGGGCTAGTTGTTTCCCACGGGGGGGGAAAAAAAGCATTATAATTGTTTTGGTAAGCTAGTGTACTTTTACTTTGTCCTGTCTTTCTTCTGCATATAGTTACCTTAACTACTTTTCATAGGACTGTTCAGTGAAAAGCAGATCTTACCTAACTGATACTTAAAACTGTTGGACTTCCATAAGAAATGTAATTTTACTTCTGCACGGCATTTGGATTTTTTGTGTGTTTGTTTGGTTTTTTTTAAATGTAAAGCAAAACAAGTGCTTTGATTTCATGCACTTTGTGAAAAGTGTGCTAAACTTGTGCTTTATGCTTTCTTGTCAGGTCATCCATTGCTCTTATACCTGAAAAGGTGACCATTTGCTGTGAGTTAATGATGTTTATGCTTCCTCCTATTTTTTTCTCCTTCTTTTCCTTTTGTGAAGTAACATTATGAAAGGAACATACTGTGAAATATTTTCTTGCAGTTAATAATACCAAACGCTCACTTCCTTGAGAGAAATGTCCTTTAACACATACCAGAGTAAAAAAAAAATGCTCTGGTACATTACTATATTGTGTGCCTAATCCTGAAAAAGAGATAACCTTGCCCCAAAGAGCTTACTGTTAAATGAGGATCCAGTCAGTGTATGTTACCAAGTTTAGGAAAACCAAGGGAGAATAACAGAAACATCAGTAATATGTTGATGTGAACAAACCAGGTAAAATTACTGTAACCCAGTCCTGTCCATCCATTTAAGACACAGTGTCATTGCAGGAGTAACCTTGAGGGATTTGAAGGAACCAAAGTAGTGTTAAGAACCTAGTTTGAGGAAGATGATATATCTTTGCATGTGAAAATAAGTATAGAGTGGTATAGTAACCAGTAGTGGCAGCTTGTTTTGCTGTATGTCTTGGGCCTTGGACTGTAATAACATTTTATGCTACAGCGTCCTGGCACCTCCTGCTAAATTGTGTTCTCCGTAGCTTATCCTACCTGGCTTCTTCTGGTTTAAGGGCAGTGGGAGTGTAAAGTGGAAAATAACACTGACTGTGTATGACCAAAAGAAGATTCCTGAGGTATTACAAGAATTTGTACTTTTGTTTTCTATCTTATGACAACAAACAAATCAACATGACAGTCTGGCTCTTCGGGTTGTATTATATAATGCTTTCAGTTATGATGATTCTCTCTTCTCCTGTCTGAGGTGGATAAAACTACATAAATATAAAACTGAAATCCACAGTCTTGCGTTTGAGGGTATGGATGAATGCATAAAGGGTCAGTCTACACTAGGAAAATTTTCCTTGAGAAGATTCAGCAGTTCACAGTATTTCTGTCAGAGTGTTAAATCAAGAGGAAAACCCAAAACTCACGTTTGTATAATTTTAGGGTGAAAACGCTGGATACCACTAGGACCTTGCTATCATTGGTTTCCACAACAGTTTTTAGGAATATACCCACTTCAAATTCACTCTCAACTGATGTGTTAAATACTCTTATGCTGGAGGTGAGGTTTTTACTTGCTTATATGTAGTTTGCTGTCTTTCATGTAAATTACATCACTTTTAATGAAGGTGGCTGTTATCCTTGGTTTAAGCACCTACCTAATTAAAAATTGAAATACGCTATAGTCTGGAAGCCTGTTATGAGGTCTGTTTGTGTTAGATCTAGTGTTCTGAAAAAACAAAGAGATGATCCATGTTTCAGAGTTGCACTCTGAGCCTACCGCTAGAGCTCCACTCCCTACTGATGCTGCAGAACTGTCAAAGGCATCTTTGATAGATGATGCTTCTGCTGGTGTTTCATGTATAAACATTCACTTCTAACGAGTGTGTGTCCCAGCCCAACAACTCCTTCCCTAACCTCACCTTCCTTTGTGCCATACACTGTATTTTGGTTAGGTAGCTGGAGATAGGCTTGGATATTATGATGCATCTTTTTTAAAGAATGACCTGATATTTCACTGTACTGGGTGACTTTACACAGAAGCTTTCGTATCAATTAACCGGTAGCAGTTTTTGCTTCACAATAATCAATGGAAGCACAAAAAGGAATCCTCTTCTATTGAATTTCATAGAGCATCTGTATTCATGACTGAACATGTGTAAAATGTGAGCTCCTTATGAACACTGTAACTAGCAGTGCCTGAGCTGAATATATTGTAAAAAAATTAACCAAAATTAGAAAAGGCATGAAAAACCCACAGCAGGTATCCAAGTGTTTACAAAAATCAATAGCCCGTCAGACTTCAAGGTCATGTGATATTAGTCCCTAGGACTAGATATGAGACCAGTGCCAATACAGGCCCTGGAAAAAATGATATTAAGATAAGATCAAACTTAGAAAATTGGGATTTTTTTCTCAGTGCAAATGCAGAAGATAACAGTAAAAGATTAGTTAGAATGAGAAAAGCAGTAATCACTATATTTATATTTTAAATTTTAAAAAATGTCAGTACTAAGCTAGTTACAAAATGATTGTGGTTTTTTACATTTTTCTTTCTTTCCAGATTTGTGCTCCTGATTTTTTTTGTCTCCTTCTGCATCTCCCTCCCACTGTCAAAGAATGCAACAAAGTTCTGTCTGCATAGAAAGCAAATACTGCGAGTAATCCAACCTGTTGACAGGAAGATCAGTAAGTGGGAAATATATGATGAAATGTTAGGCTCAGTAAAACTTTGAAATGAAGTGAGAAGAGTTTGTTTTGCCTTTTTTTTTCCCCCTTACCTGTTGTAGGGGTTTTTTTTTGGAGGGGGTGTGTGTTTTCTGTCTGTTGACAAACCTTCTGAAATTGAAATCATACAAGCAGCAGATATGGTCAGTGAAGTTGTGAGGTAAGAGATCAACTTTATATAACTCCAGAACAGGAATTCTGAGACCGTGTAAGGCAACAGCTATGAAATACAAGCCCTGTGCAAGAAACGTACTCACTGTCTTGAGTGTAGTTTTATACTGGGTACTTTTTGAGGTGTGTTTCTTGGAGAGGCTACTGTAAAGGGGGCAGTAGCAGTGTCTTTACCACTACCAGCCTTACAGGTAGAATGCTTCTGTCCAGAGAAAAAGCAATGAGTTTTTAAGATGGTTCTGCTTTTTAAATTAAACTACAGAGTTTAGGCTGTATATTATAATTTGGAGAGTCTGATTCCATATTATTTAGAAATTCTTTGTATTACTACATTTTTGGAAACTGCTGTATAGTAGAATCCAAGGTTTGTTCAGAAAGCGTATCATGTGGTTTAGGTCAAGGACGGTGACTAAAAGGGGGCGCTTTAGGGCCAAAGTAGGAAAAAAAGAGATGGAAGACTTACTAGCTAGCTCAAGCATACTCCTAACTAGGAGTTATTTTTCTGAATCCAGGCCTAAAATAGCTAGGTTTTGTTCTTTGTACAGCATATTAAGAAAATGTAGGATTTAAAGTAGCTTTTTTTATATTGTTAAATCAATGACTACTGGACCACAGTTGAGAGATAAAAATGAAGTCAGTAACTTAATGCAGTAATACAGTCTGCAGTGTTCCTTGCTACTTAACAAAAAACTACCACCCTGAACTATGGGTTCCTAGGCTTATTGTGGACAGGGCATGCAAATAAAAATATTTATTACAATCACTTAGTGAGGGCCCCTGCATTCTGTTAGAATTCAAGCAAGCTGCACCCGAGTTGCTTCGTTTTGCCTTTTGCCTTTACATTGACTCAGACACAGGAAAAACGAAGCCAACTGAAGTACACAATAAAAATGTTAAAAAACCTACCAGACCTGGAACCAAACAAGTTCTGGTTAATTTCTTTTCCTCCTCTGAGTAATAACACTTCAGGGGGTCACTGCCTCTGCTCTGAGGCTGGGAGAGACCATGGGCAGGGCAGGACAGGACAGGATTGAGTAGACGCCTGCAGTGAGGAGGACGGTGATAGTAGCTGATGTCCTAATCGGGATCTGTGGGGATTTTTTTTGTGGTGAGTTGTGGTTTTGTTGCTTTGTTTTTCTAAATCTGGAAGGACAGCGTGCCACCTCCAGTTGAAATAAATGGAGATGGACATGCTGTCCAAATGAGGAAATTCTTTTCTGTGCCCTTTTGAGCTGTTCTGAGAAGGAACTGTTCTTCCCTGTTAGCCCACACTCCAAATGTTAGATGTATAAATAAAAGACTGGCTGTGTACTCTATCACAAGTTTTATTTTGAGATTTTTTCCTTCCATTCAGAACACAGGATTTTTTAGTTATTTTTCCATATTTGTTACCCATAAAAAATCTGGAGAAAATTAAGTAATTCCAGAACTGGAAAAGTGTCCCTATTTATTTCTTGACAAATCTGTTGCAGCTATTTGGGAATACTAACATTCCTCAGTTCTTGGGTCTACAGTCTGCTGTGCAACTGCGTATTTCTTTGAGTTAAAAGTTTCATTTCATTTTAGACCGCAGAAATAATTGGACCTTTAGGAACCTCAGACTGAACTTTTCCAATGTCTGGAGTGTTTTGGTTAAACTGAGTTGTAGTAACAAATTGAACAGTTTCAGTAAGATGTATGGATGTTTTCCCAAATTCTTTCCTTTTGATAGACATGCATGTACTTGTTAAATTATGGACTTGCCTTAGTTTTAAGGTCTAACTTTGTTTCTCATTGCTTTTTCTCTAAAATAACAAGTAACTTTAATCACAAGCAACTAAGTATTCATATGTGTGTAGTTAGATGGGGGCCTTAGCCTGCAAACTTTTGGGGGTAAGAATTTGTAGAATAATAACTGCTTTATTAATTTTAATGTAAAAAAATAAAATAATCATTGTTTTTCCATCTTGGTTTGAATTTATAATGTCCTTTTTTGTTTAGTGTTGGTATGGCAGAGTAACTTGTGCATTACCTTCTTTCATTTGTTATCCTATCAATGTATTTTATTTTGGAAGTTTAGCAAAACCCCTATGTTAGTATACAAATAGAACTCACTTTAAAGATTGCATGTTCTTTTTGTTTTCAGGGTTGTTAGTAGTTTGTTATAACTTTGTGGTGTTATAATTCTGGTTTTTGACAGTTTACTTTTTCAACAAAGAACAAAAATCAGTGTGAAAAATGGGGCAGAAATCAAAAAGGCCTTGAAGAAAACAGTGCTTTTCAATAGAAATTAATTAAACTTTGAGCATATGAGACTTCCCTACCTGCTGTGTTTCTTTACTGATGTGATGCTGTGAAAGTGAAATGACAAGTCCCGAAGAACTGACAAGAGTCTAACAGTGAAAGTCTTGTGCAACTTTGCAAGAACTGGGTTTGTTCGGACTGAAAGGCAGCGGGAGCAGACAGAGGAGCATCGCAGCAACCCTTTTGCAAGTTTTCAAGTGCATGAGAGGTTGGTGATTTTTGTGCCCACAGAAGAAAGAGTTTTTCCTAGCTTTAAAAACCAGATGACCTAGCCGTATTTTAGGAAAAGCTTTCTTCTGAGATTTGTTAGATGTTGGAACAGATTACCTAGAGACACTGTATGGCTGAGTAAGGACAAGTTTTTAAAGGAAGTTACAGTAGTGTCTCTCAGGGCTGAACCTTGTGACAAGATGGAAGAAATGAGCTCTGTCCTGTTCCAACATTTTTATTTCATAGATGCTATGGGTTTTAGTGACATTCCCACAAATTAGTGCCTGGAACTAATGTTTTTATTGATAATAGAGTTTTCAGCATGTTTGTGTGTATCAACACTGAAAGTTAAGGTCATGTTAGTAAATGGGTTGGCGTAAATACAGGCTGCTGCCAAAAAGGGAGGTGTCTCAGCTGCCTTTCCTCATTCACCACCAGCGCTGGGTTTGTTTTCAGACTGGTTTTCAATTCAAGTGAGGTGACAGATATGCACAGCTTAGATGAACGCAAATCTGTCCTTTTTGCAGCAGCAGCTGCTGCTCAAAGTGACTGTGGAACAGTAGCTTAAGGCTCTGCAGCCAAGGGACGGTCACTTACTGGGGTGCTACTACAAGTCCTGACCTAGGGCTTTTTTCGGGAAAAAACAACAGGCTGAAAGAGCAGCATAATAAAATACAGCTGAATGTCCTCTGTAGCGAACTATGACCTTTTATATTAGCCTTAAGTGGAAGTGCTGGGTATTAAGTAAGTTCTGTCCACTAGGCTTTAGCAAACAAGCAAATGAAGCAATTCCGGTTTTCAACTTTCTGAAAAAATGATAGCTGGAGAGAGGTAACCATCTAAAAATGAAGTCAGACAGTGTATGTGTGCTGCTTCAAGTGGGGCTTTGCTTCCAGCTTTGTGTCGTTTGGAAAATTTACCAGTAATGGCAAGAAAATGAGTACAGAATTCAAAGTAATCACAGTGAAACATTAACACAGTGTCCCTCTGCAGCAGTGGTGAAAAATTTGAATCACCAGCAGGAACCATATTTTGCAGTGGGGAGAAAGTCTAAAGAAGGCAGAAGATAAAGGAGAAATCTTCCATTTGCAAATGAATAAAATGTTATAGCAATGCTACAAGGTAGATGCAAACCTAAAATGGTACCTTTGACATGGAACTTGTAGGATTAAGCATGATGCTCTGAAAAATTAGATAATCAGAGCTAGTTAATCAGAGGCTGGACCATGCTCCAGGGAGTTCCAGAAAAATACATCTTTTCTTTCTTACTCTGTGTCCCCTTGCTCCCACTTACGTGTACTTACTGATTCAGTGTAAAATATTTTTTTTTTTTTTTTAAAGGCCTCAAAGTTTCTGTGATGTATGCCAGCTGCCAGATGTCTCCAAGTCATAGATATTCCTGCAGAGCCCGTCAGGAGCTAAGACAGCCTGCACTTACCTAGCCCTGTGGCACAGTGGCTTAGAGGAGTAACGGAACAGTCTTCCAGGTCCCCGTTTTTCAAAACCTCACTCTTGGTTGTTAGCAGTTGTATAAATTCAATGCCCAAGGTTACAGTTACAATTTTTCTGGGGAAATTGCCAGAGAGTTTAAGATCTCTTCAGGTCGGGTCTGTGCTGCAGGAGCTAAATAACCTGAGGTCTTCATATGTACATTTGTTTGGGATGGATTTAGATGTGTAAAGATGCAAATAAATGCTTCCATGGGAATTTTCAAAATCCAGTAACACTTGATGGAGAATTAGTAACCTTTTTGCAACTTCAGGTGCTTGATTTTCCTCTCCTAACCTGTCTCTCTTTGGCAGCAAATCCAGGGATGGCCAGCGTACAGTTCATGACCGGTTTAAAAGTGGCTTCCATGGCACAGCTACTTCCTATGGCCGGCTGTGATTCGGGGCTGGGCTGTGGCCCCGGGCCCAAGCGTTACCCGGGCAGGGCCACCATTCTGCGGGAGCAGTGCTGATGCTTGAAAAGCCAGAGTGATGTCCCCCATGGTCCACCATGGTCTCGGCTGTGCTGTATTTGCTCGCATTGTGAGAAATAGCTGTTCCCCAGACGTGAACACGTGGAAACAGTCTCACGTCTTGAGTGCTTCCGGAGATGCGGAGCCTGAAGGTGCTGCACGTAACGAGGCACTGCAGCAAGTAAATGCCAATGCCAGTGAGAAAACCTGCCTTTTAAGTTAAAAAGATCTGAGCATTTTCCATTTACTGATAGACTGGTAAGGGGGAAAGAACAAAGTCGTTTAATCCCTGAATGAAAACCCGTTGTAAATTAAACATTTCAAAGAGTTTAAGATCTGTCAAAGGTTATGTTTAAATAGTTTATCTCCCCGCTTCCACTGAGCGGTTAATCAGTTTGACCACTAAGTAGTAATCATCGCAGGAGAGCGTGAAACGCCAGCCGGGGGGATAGCGGCAAGCGCCGGCAGCCAGCCGGGGGCGGGGGGGGCCTCAGCGCGAAGCCTCCGGTGTTTCGCGGCGGCGTCCCACCTGGGGCGGGAGGCGGCGGCACCTCCCGCCGCCCCGGCGAGCCGCCGCCATGAGTTTGCGAGCGGTTTGAAAGCACTCCCGAATTTCTCAGCCCCCGAGGGGGTACCGCTGAGGGGCCGCGGCGGCCGCCGGGCGGGTGAGGAGGCCGCCGTGAGGCGCCGCCTGCCCCGAGACGGGCAGAGCCCGCTCAGGCTCCGTGGCCGTTGGGGAGCCGGCCCCTCGCGCGCCCGCCACAGCGTTTCCCGCTGAGGCGCAGCCGCTAGCGGTGCCGGTGGCGGCTTCGCCGCTCTGAGCTTCCCGGGGCGGGCTCCGTTGCCCCGCCGCGGGCGCCCTGTGCGGCTCGGCCGGCCGCCCGCCCCTCAGAGAGCGCCGTGCCGCGCCGCGCCGCACCCAGGCGATGGCGCTGCAGCACCGGCCTTGCGGCGCGGCGACGCGGGGCGGCGGCGGGCGGCAGGGGGCGCT
The DNA here is from genome assembly GCA_003993805.1 of Himantopus leucocephalus. Classification (NCBI taxonomy): domain Eukaryota; kingdom Metazoa; phylum Chordata; class Aves; order Charadriiformes; family Recurvirostridae; genus Himantopus; species Himantopus leucocephalus. The sequence goes on along the minus strand of RSEF01000003.1, from coordinate 25,374,851 downwards.
GCGGGGAGGCCCGGCGGCGGCGGCCGCGGGGCTGCGGTGCGCGGGAGGCGGTGGCGGCGGCGGCGGCGGGAGGGCTGATGCCGCACAGCCGTACCGGTCCCGGCGGAGGCATGAGGCGTGCGGGGCGGGCGGGGAGCGGCGAGGCAGAGCGCGGGTCGGCGCGGCCCTGAGCGAAAGCCTCCGCGCCGCGCTCCCGCAGAGCGACTATGGCCGGGGGAAGGCGAGGGCTGGTGGCGCCTCAGAACACGTTTCTGGAGAACATCGTGCGAAGGTCTAACGGTAAGGGGGGAAACGGGGAGGTGCCGCCGCCCGCGCCCCGGGGCTGAGGGCGAGCCCTCAGCGGGGCGAAGCGGTCCGCCGCTTCCTCGGCGTGGGCAGCCCCGGGCGGAGGGGCGTTGAGCCCCGGCCGCTCCCAGGCGGTTCCGCCGAAGCGGCGCATCCAGGTGCCGGGGCCGAGAAGCCGGTGCCGCCGGTCGGCTGCGCCGCCCAAGTGCTGCGGAGACCCCGCCGCCCCGGCCCGGTCAGCGGGGCGGCCGGCTCCCGGCGGGGCTCCGGCTGCAGGTGCGCCGGCACGGCGGGGCGCCCGGGGAGAGCCGCCGGCCGGGCTGTGCCCGGTGCGGGGCGAGCTCCGCGCCCGAGGGGCGAGCCGGGGACTGAGCCGGGGGGGGGGGGGGGGGG
>RSEF01000003.1:25343667-25374155 GCA_003993805.1 Himantopus leucocephalus | reverse complement strand
GGGGTCGGGTCACCGGTGGGGTCCGGCGGTCGGCGGGGGCTGCGTGGCACGGCGGCTTCGGGCGGGGAGGCGGTGCGGGGATTCAAGATGGTCTCTGGGAAGGGAGAGCCCGGTGCTGGGGGATCGGCCGAGGGCTGCCAGCCTGAGTTGAAGGGGAAGGTTTGTCCTAAGTGAGGGGAGAGTTTGCCGTTTTGAGGGCTGAGGGTAGGTAATTTTTGTCTTCCTAGTGCACTGTAACCAGGTCTTTCGCTTGGAAAACTGTGGAGTGGAAAATGCCTCGAATTTCACAATTGCATGCAAATATGCATTAATGTTACCCAGATTCTTTCACTTAGGGACTTACCAAAAGCTGCTCCCCCAGTAAGTGTGCGACCATGCAAACGTTTATGTATTTGTTTAAACCCAGGCATGTGCATTTTTTTAAGGCTATGAGCCTAAGTTCTGCCATTTTTAATGCTTCCGTTGACTTCAATGGGGTTACTTAAGGGATTAAGAACTTCTAGTATGATTGAGAATATGCAGGATCAAGCTCCTTTTGAAGACAAGACAAAACGTGTTAATTAAAAGTATAGTCAGTTTGTTCTGATAAGGCAAAGACAATTAACCCTCTTGATAAGCAGCTAAGAACTCAAATTATCCAAAGAATTATTTTAATATATATTTTTCAATTAAGTGCTATTATTGGAGAAATAGCCTTTGATAAGACCATATTTTCACATAAAATTGTGAGGCTTTTTTTATAGGTTGTTTCTCTCTGCAACTTTCCTATAGAAGGGAAGGAGTTGGAAGCTGCATTCCTGAAAAAATACTCGCCATTCTTACAGCGAATCTTGCCCTCTTTTTTAAAAAAATGAAATGTTACATTTCTTCGCATTCAGGCTGCTTCTCTAATCTTCCAATACCAGTTATCTAAGGCTTTTCTCAAAACTGTCTTGAGTTTGTAGATTATTTTCTTCATTAAAAACCAATTTTCTCTTTTGATTTTCGGTGCCAAAACCTTGATGCAGTAAATCAGTTGAGGTCTGGAGATGGGGGGACTCATGCCGCAGAAGCTATGCTCTTTTTCTTCCTCTCTTCCCCCTGTTATTAAGAAGGTGTCATAACAGAGTGTGGTGCTAGACAGCACAAGTAAAATGACAGCATTCCACTTCCAAATGCTCAGCAAGTCCAAGTCCTGAGGGCTGTAATCAATACAAGTTTTTAGATTAAGCCTGGTAGGAAGCGATGCACAGTTCAGGCATGTTAGGAGAATCTTAGGGAAGTGACTCAGGTTTAGAAGACCATTTATTCTGTAATGTGCCTTCTAGTTCCTGCTGGACCCAGTCCAGCTTTGCTGTAAATGTGATGCCGTCACATACGAATGCTGTATGAATCAGTTCTAATGTGCGACCATCAGCCTTTTCTAACCACCGTCTCGTTCAGGAGACACAGGTAGTCTCCTTTCTCTCCTTGTATGGCAGGGCTGTGCTGCCCACTGTGGGGGCAGCATGGAAACAGGCCAGTTCCTTGTTGCCTATTTCATCTTGGCCTGCCTGCTTGGCTTTTGAGATGATTTGGGATGCCCACAGGATAAGTGCTTAAATCGGCCCATAAAGCTTGAGGTTTGGCTCCCCCTTCTTGGTTTTGTTCGACTGGGTAGTAATGTGACCTGCAATGAAACTATCTAGGTCATTTGGGATTTGCCAAATAAACATTGGGCTTGTTGTCAAACTATATTTGCTGGCACATGCAAGCAAGTCAAGTAGTGCCAACAGATATTGAGTTGATACAGATATAGGAATTTTCCTAGTTTGAGGAGGATTACCTCTCACAGGAGAGGAATTTGGTCATAGAACAGAAACAGATACTGAGTAAGTGCTTCACTTAAAGGTATTTGTATATGACATGCATCCACAGTCACAGGTGCACTGAGGAAAGGATATTCTTGCTATGTGTTATATTTTGGGGCAGGGGGTATTAACTCAGTAAAAGAGGTCGTATGGTAATAACAAAGTAATTGGCATGCAACCACTTTTGGAATCATTGCTCTAAGGACAGCACTAATTATACCATTTTCTTACCAGCAGTTTAACAAGTAATTCTTCGAACAGCCTTTCATATTAGATGTGGGACTGGTAAGCTGATGCGCCTTCAATGGCTAAAGGTAATAGCAGCGTGCATAGGCATGCAAGTTCAGGGTTTTTCCTTCAGGGTTAGTATTTTGCTGACGTTTGTATCACACAGTCTGTAGCAAGACTCACCTCAAACTCCATTGGTCTGAATCGTCTCCTTTAGAGTTATTAGGGACAAGAGCTGCTTCTTAGGTTGCACATCAGCTGAGATGGGTTCTCATGCACTAAATGTCAGCCAAAAGAGCTATGCTAGGGTTAGAAGCTACACAGTATTTCCTCTCCACGTGTTGGAATAAAGAAGGAATTGAGAATTTCTCAGCCCATCCTTGGATGGGATGGCCTTATGATAGCACATGCAGTGTCATCCGCCGAGATCTGTGGACCTCATCTGGTCCTCTGTGATTTCTTCTGACAAGAAGACCTTTTGGGTGATGAGTGAACTTAAGGTTCTTCTTTAAAATGAGGGACACCATAATCCTGCTTGTCTTGTATTTAATGTTTAAAAGCTGTGTTTCTATACTAGCCACGTAGAGCTAGAAAAATAAATGTTGTATGTAGTGCCTGGTTGACAAAAAAATGTTTGAAGCATTGAAATATTTAAAGACCAGAACACCCAATGGGACAGCAAATGAGCCCATGCTGTAAAACAGTACAGTATGTAAAGAATCACTAGCCCCTGATGGTTACTGCTAATGTGATATTAATGTTTTTCTCGGGTAATGTAATATACCCACAGTATACAAGCACTATAACAATAACAGTTATAATCTTGGTTCATGGCCAAGGCACCCAATTCAAATGGTGCGGTATATTATAGAGAATACTCATTCTTTGTGATATTCCAATGCTTTATCCATAACTGGGGGCAAAAATACTTTTCAGTTTACATAAATGCCGGATAGATTCTGCAGTCTTTCCTTGGTCAAAATTCTTACTGAGGTACGTGATAATTGTGCATATGTAAGAATGGCAAAAGCAAGCCCTGTGTTTACATGGCTTTGGAATTTCAGTGGAAATCACAGATGCTTTTCTGATTTATTGGCAAAACAAAGAGGTTGGAAGAAGGGAAGGTTAGAGGGCATAAGGCTTGTGTGAATTTAGTCTTGCGTTCACTAAGTCCCATGGAAACATCCTAAGGAGACATCAGGTATGGAAGCAAACCTGCACCCTTTGATGGAGAATGCAGTGAGTTCCCTGCAGGGGGGAAAGGAAAAGCACCTTCAGACACAAATCCTGAGAATAACAGACATTTCCATGATTTATGGCATTACTTCCACTGGTCCCAGTACAATAAACATTCTGCAACCTGGGCTTGCTAACCTTGTACCGTTGTCTGATACCTGGGAGAGAAATTAACTTTATTATAAACAGCTCTGAAACTGAAAAACCTGGTTTTGTGTTCAGGCAGAGAGAAATGCAAAGGAAACTAACAAAGAATGAAGAACTAAACTGAGTTTTATTTTGATACTTTTCCACTTGAATGAAATGTTAATTTGAATGAAATGTTTGCAAACAGTGGTTGCAGACAGTGCTGTGTCTGCTGCAACCTGGCCCTGCCTGCCTTCCCTTCAAAACCTAAAGCGGTGAGCAGCATGGTATGGAGATGCAGACCTGGTTGCTGCTAATGTGATTTGGGTCCAGAAGCAGTATAGGTATGCTTCCCCAAAGGTAGGGTTTACTATCTTATGTGTTGTGGGTCTAATCACTTTCAGACTACTGAGCTGTTATGTTGAGCACATACACGAATATGACAAGCTCTGCGTTGCTCCTCTGTATGTGATGTGCCAAGGGCAGTCAGGTCCTGGGCATCACTGGGGTGCCTCATACTAGCGCAACACTTTTGGTAAATAGCATCAGTCATCCATAAAGTATTTTCATACTGAGAACAGGACTGCTTTTGTTTAAATCAGCCAGCACATTTTTGGGGTGGAGTATACTTTTCTGTTTCCTGTTGATAGAATATATTTAGTTTCCTGACAGTTCATGAGTTTCCATAATTTTCAATGAATCTTCAAGCAACACTGGGTAAAATTCATTATTTGCAGAGGACAACCTCAGAAGCCTTGTGCTGCTGGTAAATTACATCCTAGTGTGATCGAGTGGGGTTCTATTCAATAGGGAAATACATTTGAATGACTGTTTTAGACGTGAAAGTACTGAAAAGGACAAAGTTCAGTGTGCACAAGGAAGAGCAATGTTGAGGTATTCCTTATGAGGTGCAATGTCTGGGTTAAGCTATCCTGGTTCTTAAAGCTTCCAAAGGGGCTGACTTTGAAGGCTGTAGCAAATATGCAGGAGGTTTTCTGCTCCATGCTGCCAATTTAAAGTCTCACCTTCCAGACTTCAGTGGGTTCATCTCAGTATAAAAAACCACAATGTAATGGAATAGAGGGGTCTGGCCTGGAGAATGCTTGTTTTCCCTTGTATGGAAAGCTCTTTGCCAGAATCACGCCTTGCAAAAAGTGCATGGAAAACTGCTGGATCAATAATAAGATGGTGCTGTATGTATAGAGTGCCTTTAGCTGAAGATTTTGTTTCTCTTGCCATTACTATGGCTTGCCCTGTGCAAGGCAGAGTGAATGTTATCCTCTACAAATCTGGCATCCAGTGATTGAACTTCAGTCCGTGCCCTTTTGTATCTAATCCTGCAAGAGTCAGTTTATTCAAGATTTCCTGTAAAATCACTTTTGGCTGAGTAAATTCCAAGAGTGCACCTCTGTCTGTTGGCACTGATTAAAACAAGACATATAGCCATGAAAGCAGCAGACTGTCAAAAATCACAAGGGGACAACTTGTAGGTTCTGTGTTAAGGACATTTTCTTAAACTGAGAATGAAACAAAGGAAAGGGTTTTGTTTCCTCCTGATCTTCCTTCTTTTCTAAGTTAACAACTGTGGAGGTGCTTTTATTTTCATCCTGGCTTTTCATACAATTGGTCAGTACACCAAAATATCTATTCAGTATTAACGTTTTTTTCCCCCTCAGTATCACTTGAGTTGAGTATAAAATGTATTTTTGCTGCTTTTACTAGCCCAGAAGCTTCTAGTTTTGTGTATGCATCTTTATGCATTTAGAAATGTACGACCTGATTTCTTTAAAATGACTTTTATAGATAGTAAGAAAAAAAATGTACATCATGGAGATGATAGATAATGTGCTTTAAAATTAATGTTCTGAAAGCTCAAGAAGTTCTGCTGTGATAATTCAACATATCAATCCATTTCTGCATTAAATCCTAGAACAAGATCATAAAACAAATCTTAATGAAACCCATTCATTGGAGAATTTGTTAATGCATTTTTGTAACTCATATAGCTAAAAGTGAGCAGGGAGTAAGGTCTTGTCAAATGCTTTTAAGGCTTTTGATGGCTGTGGCTATAATCAGTAAATCAAATGGCTTCTTTAAACTGATGGAAGACCTGTATAATCAATGCAAATAAAACATGCTTTTTCCTGGATTTCTTTTAAGATCAGATGTGGGGGGGGGAAAACCCTGACCAATTAAATTGAGAAGTCTCACTGCTAAACAGTATTTTTGTCCTTTATTAAGAATGGTGCAATGTATGACTCTTATAACTGATGAACTTTCTAATTTCTGAAAATTATCTCATGCTAACGTCACATTTGCCTAAATATCTTTTTTTTTTTTTAAATTTCTCAGTATGGACAGTACTTCAGGGATAGGCAAAGAATGATGCTATGCATGAAATACGTGTGGCAGCTTCAGTGCACTTTCCATTTCAGCTATTCTTGTTCCGTTATTTTGCATTAATTTGTTTTATTTTTAAAAAACACAGATAATTACAAAGATTTTACAGCTACTAGTGTTGGAGGGATGTATTCTTTTCAATTTAAACTTTTCTCATGGTAGAGGCCTTCTGTGAAATATTTGCTACAACAATGCAACATAACAAATATTGATATAGAACCAGTAGTTTTTATCTATACTGCTGGCTGAAATTCGCATTCATTTTCTGTAATGATTCAAACTGAGTCACTTGAAGTTGTTGTTTTAGTTAGTGTCTTTTTTGTTATTTGTGGTAAGTATGATGAAATACATTTTTTAATAATTCTTTTCAGCCTGTACTGGCACTATGCTGTGCAGTACACATGACAGTGTAAGTCATGTTTGAATAAAGCATGAAATGCCTGCATTTAGCGGATCGTGTTCATGCTGTAACAGCCAGGGAGCTTTTAAATCCATTTTTGTTTCTGTAAAATAAATAGTTCTATAAAACTTTTATAAAACTTGTAGGCCCAAATGAACCAATCTATAGGGTTTTATAATACCTTGTAGCCTCACCCTAGTACGAAACAGCTTAAAATAATTTTGTCTCGATATTAAGGATGTGCAATTTTGAGGCCGCTATATCATTATTCTATGGAGAGATCAAGTTGTTCAAAAGGATATTTAAACATTGACACTCTTCCACTCTAGGAATGAATACAAGGAGATACTGAGTGGATGTGTATATCCATGTAACACCATTGACTTCTACAGGAGAATGTGGGTGGAAGAGCAGAATTTTGTCCTATTACTCTTATTCTACTATGTGAATAGTCTTTCGGTGCTTTGAGCAGCTCTGTACTTGCTTTGAATACAGTTACAGCACTTCTGTTAAGATGAAAATTTGGTTGGTTCCTGTGTCTTTCCTCCCTGAAGAGTTAGCCTTGAATCCCATGTATGCAAAGAAAGGATTGAATAGATGCTTGAAATTCAGTTTGACTGACTTGTACTGATTTAGGGCTGTATTTTGATCTCAGAAGTTACATTTGAACAATGTAACTAATCAGTGTGACTAAATGCTGCTGTTTTTTCAAAGCTAAGACTAAAAATGAGCAAAAATTCATACATACCTATCCTTTGCAAATTGTTAAAGCAAAAGCATTGATGAGCTGTGTGACTATAGCAATTTTGACAGCCTACTTATAAGCAATATTCTATTTCCACATATTGTGTTCCTTACCAAAAATGAAACCATCTCTTTTTTCCCCATATCCAAATGATGCTACTTGTGATGCAAAGTCACAAGTTTGTAAATACCAGAATTGTTTAGAAACTCATCTGTCCCTTGTACTTAAGCTCTATGATACAGTCCTTAATCATACAACAGTTGCACATGATTTTTGCTTACTGCACATTTCTTATGCTGGCTGTTACATAGCACCTATGCTGCTTTATGCCCAGCTAACAGAACAGTAGCTAAGGAGGCTGTATCCCCCCCACCCCTCTCCCCAGGGACTATGGGTAGCGTAAGAAACCTATTTAACTAAGCAGTTCTTTTAGTTATGCCGTAGTGGTGGTTCATGCTTTGTAATGCTAGAAGTCTAGGTTTGCTCCACTGAAGATCCATGGGAGGAGGTTGAGACGTGACAAAAAAGACACGCTGGTTTCCATAATCACGGCTATGTCCTCACCCAACGTGATGAAGGCTGTGGTCTGGTATGAGGAGGCCAATTTCTGTTCTGTTGGAGGCTGATGGGAGAATTAGCAAGTTTGGTGAGGAGTAGGTCTTCCCACCACAGTAAGCCTGATTCTTCTGTCACCAATAGGGGAATAAATGCGTAGCAAATCTTTTGAGTTTTGTATTTGTATGATGACTGTGGGAAAAAATATTAACATATTTAAATGACATTTGTGCATAGCGCCAACCTGAGCACACTTGTGGGGGGCTTTGACAGACCTGCATACACATTTGAAAGTGCAGTGGGCACCAGCTTCTGTTGTTACCAAGGTCTGTGCTACATCACACTGAGCGCAGGTTTCATCTTGTTTGCCTCTGTGTGCTTCCTCTGTGCAGGCAGCAATGTGGGAACGTGTCTGGCAGCATTCTGGGAATGTATCTGGCTGCTGGTGTCTAACCTGCCAGTGTGTCCCCGAAGACATCACTGAAGGGACAGAGAAGGCAGAACTGGTGTGCTGACCTCTGGAAAGAGGTGGGGGGCTCAGCTTGGCAAGGTCCACCTTACAGGAGAGGCTGGGATGCTATGGTTGCGAATGTGCAGCAGTGCAGGGGAATGGTAGGGAGGAAGCATTTCAGTAACTTACTCCGTGCTCTTTGCAAAGGAAGTGACCTCTCCTCAGTCGGCTAATCCTGACCAGCTGCATGTCTGTGAGGTGCTTCTTTTCCTAAGGCATTTTGGAGGCTTAAGCAACAAGATTTAGTAGATACAGTAGTTTCAGTGAAGGTGGGTGCTCTAGAGACATGCTGTTGCTGTTGTTAAAGGATTGCTGTTATTTGGAAAGATATTTTCTCATTCTTCTGTGATGATGTATTTTGTGAGCGGAGGAAAGTACTGGTTTCAGTGACTGAGCAAAATCCAGTCTTTCATTTTGGAAGGAGTTAAAAATGTTTTTCTTGTCGCTTTAAAGCTTCTGTGACTAGTTTAAAGTGATAATCGAAAACGGGTCTGACATTTGAGTGTGTAAAGGCTGACGTGTGGATATACTGCAGTGAACAGAACTGACTTGTGGAAAATGCAGGCTAGAGAATGTGAAGTGGGGCACTTCACAAAGTAATCAGTGCTGCAGACCCTCATCACAGAAGCCTGCTCTATTCATGCAAGTAATTTTGCTGCCTTTGAGATGCTACAGTTCTTACTTGTGTTTCTGTAGCATGAGGTGCTCTGTGCTTAGCTTTACATATTTCTATGCCTCCCAGTGGTCTTGCTCAGACTGTGCCAAACACAGCACAAGCCAGAACCCCAGGTCTTCTTTTATGAGCCCAACCTCTCCAGTTCCTAGCTCAATTCTTCTTGGAGCTGATAAGGTGGGCCAATGATGCTTACAGCTTCTCCTTGGGCCAGGCAATACCACTAACCCAATTGATACTGTGATAGAAATTGATTTCCTGGTAAGGGAGTCCTTTGAGTCCTTTCAAAGAGGTGTCTCAAGTCACTAAATGGTTTGAGTACTGCAGCTATTACATGTACATTTTACCCCAAGTCTTTGAAGAGAATTTAGCAGTGGGTTTACTCATGGTCTTCCTCTGACCAACTCCTTTCCCAGCCTTGTTGACCCACTTGTGAGTCCCCAGGAGGCTTTGCCCTGTGATGCTCAAAGAGTTCACTAGAGCATCCCTCATGCTTGTTGTGCAACAAAGCCACAGCTGTTTCCTGGCCTCTGGGACCCTGTGTCCCTACAGATGGAGAGGCAATACTGGCCTCAGTGGATATTATTTAATATTTTCTTATGTTAGGAACAATTGTTTAACAGATTATGAGCTGTCTCCAAGCAGCACATTGTCAGGGACGTCAATACAATTGAATGTAAATGATAGCAATGAGAAAAACCCTTCTACCTCCGGGTTATCTGTCAGAATAAACTATGCAGGGGAGTTATAAGTGGGAGTCCTTATTTTATACTCTGTCTTGCCAGTGTTTGCACAGGCAAAACACTGTTGTTGGAGGCACTCTTGAAGAAATGTAGGCACAGAACCACCATTGTGTCATTGTTTTGTCTTTAAAGAGATCTGGGAAGAGGAGTGAGTAATTGGAAAGAAATTCCTGTTTGTCTCCGAGATCCTTTCTTTGCAGATGCTGGGGCTCCCACTCTGTGGGCTGTTAAGCCACTACGAGTTAAAAAAAAAAAAAAGTGGGTACAGGAAGTTTGAAAACCACCAATGCAGATAGTCTCTCCCTTTGCAACAGAATCAGGAGCAAAGAAATTGATCATCCTGAGCTTGGTAGCCTCCCAAGGAAAGCTGACAGCGAGTGGTGGGTTGGAAACCTCTTTCCTGGCCTAGCAGTTTGGATGGTGCTATACTACAGCTTCTCTTGTCTGCCTAGCTGTTGTGCTCGCAGGGGCCAACGGCTTCTCGGCAGGCTTTCAGCTACATGGGGAGTTCCCAAGCACTGGCCCCTGCAGGGCATTTTTTTTTTGATCTAGGGACCACCCCAGGGCAAGCACTAAAAAAGTGTGGCAGTGGGGCTGGAGGAGCAAGCCCAGAGATGAGTCAGGGGTGTGGTGTTGTCTCCAGAGAATGGGTCCAACTTCAGTATTTACTTCCTGTGTGTTTGTAAGGTATGTAAAGCCTGGATCAAAGAAGGGTGAAGATGCATGAAGTGGGAACTAGCTAGAAGTGAGATACACTTACAAAACAGTGGGATCATCAAACCCGCCGACTCGCTCTTTGAACTGATAGATGCCCAAGTTATTGCCTTTAAAGCTTTGTAGGTATGTAAAGATCTCTCAGCTTGGTTGTAACTCACAACTAAACCCAACCTGGACTCCCCAATGAAGCATTCTACCTCCACCTCCCGGAGAGGCTCACCCAATGTAGACTAACAGGATTGCCTAATAGGGATGCATAAAATACAACAGCCAAATCACACTGACTTAAAAACTCATATGGTGAGGATGTTGGCATCTGTTCTCTTTGGTAGCTTGATAATTAGAACAGTCATTCAGGAGTTGAAATGAAGGCTGAGTTTTCACTGCCCTCAGGTAGCCTCACATGTTGTGGGAGAACACCCAAACTGCTAGGCTGTCAGCAGGGAGGGAAATACTTGCGTGTTCTCTAAGCATCATTTGGAAACTGCTAGTCCAAAAAAATCAGGCTTCATTGGGTCAAAAGGTTAGCAACTGGGAATGTCATTCTTTAGCTCATGCAATAATGGCAAAGAATCTTGGGAATTATCTGTGAGAACTGGGCTTACATTAAAATATTAGGTGTTGTAAGTAATATAGGAAAGGGGAAAAAAAATCCACTTTAAAATAACCCCTTTTTTCGTTGTTTTCCATAGTTCAACTTGGTCAGGTTTCTATTTGCTGTGCTAATGTTTTTCAGTTCTATCTCACCAACACTACACACAGAGCTTCCAGCTCCCCAGTCTTTGAGAACTGAGCATCTAGGGGCTAAGCTGTAGCAGTCTCACTGTTTGGTGCTTAAATCCCCTCGTAGAGTTAGTGGTTTGTTTTTACCTGTAAAAAGGGGATAAGAGCACCGTCGTATCTCATAGAAGTGTTGTGAGGCTTGGTAAAAGTAGGATTAGCACAGTAACGGTCATCAGGCAAGTGCCCTATATAGCTTTTAATTAAAAAAGATATTATTTATCCAAAGACAATGTTGAGGTTTAAGTGTGAAAGGAAGGCCACTGCTTAAGTTAATAGAAGCTCTTCAAGGCGCTCTTGAGGAAGTGGAGAGAAGGGGAGATGGTGAGAAGGAATGCATGCATGAAATAACACCATTCAGATCAGGGCAGGACCTGGCCTAACATTTGTATTTGCATATTTTTTTGTCATTTTTTGTACATCCTGATGAAAACTTAAAAATATCCTAACACAGTGCAATGCAGTGTTTATAATAGACACTCAAAAGCACTTGCTTTAGCAGTGAGAAATGACTTGGCTTACTTATTCATAGGAAGGGGTAAAAGACGTGTATTGTTTTTGGAACAAAGTGCTTCAACCAAGCAAAACTCATGGTATTTAAAAGAGGCTGTGAGAAACAAAGCAGTTAAAATGTTCTGAAGTTATACTACTGGTATATTTCATTCTAAAGAGTGTATAAAGATACACTTAATCATGCTCGTGGGATTGGGCAATGGATTTAGATAGCTGCAGGAATGTTTTATTTAAACCCGCTTGAAGTTTGCAACAGGACAAAAGATTTTGAAAGGGAAAGTTAAAATAAATAAAACTCTTTGCAATTAATAGGTAAAATGTCTTGTTTGTGTCTCTTGGTTGCAGGAAGCATTAATGACAGCTATGTATGTTTGAGCAGTTGGGGTTAGATCCTGGAAAGTAGACAGCATAGCAAACTCCCTTAAAGGCTCTCCTTGAATATGGATGCCTCTTAATCTCATGTGGCTGCCTCAGCCTGTCTTTCAAAAACCAGGGGGTCTTTGCAGCTGTGCAAGGAGCCACAATCTCCTCCTGCCTGCCGGTGCCCAAGCAACAGCACTGCTGTCTGTCTTGGCACAGGTGTAGTTAGTTGACTGCACAAGAGCCAAAGCAGCAGAGAAAGCAAGGTCTGGGCCCAGCATTGAGTATGTTCATAATTTGAATGAGATATCAATCATAAAAAAAGTAGCACACGCAGATCCAGTGAGAATGGAGGTGTGAAGCCTGCTCAGTTTTTTTTTCTTACTGTTTGGAACTCCGTCTAGCTTGTAGAGCAAACAAAAAGTACTTTCTACTGGTATAAGTACTAACCCTAGTTGTCTGGTGTCTAGTTTGGAGCACTGTGCCGTACACGTCACACAAGAAGTATTTGAGCTTGTGTGGCCGGCAGTGAAGGCTGTATTGAGAGGAGCCACTGTGTCTACATTCAGAAAGGAGAAATATTGCTCATGTGCTGGCTTGGCTGTGTGTAAGAGGCTTCACGTTCAAACTGAGTGTCATGGTGGATCAGTGCACGTGGCACAGAGGGAAACAGTGTGGTGAATCTGTCCTCAGTCAAGGGATGAATTTCACCTGCTTAACCATCATGTGTTTTGCTTGCATAAAACCATCCTCTTAAGCTTTTGCATGAGTAATTAATATTTTTTAAAAATAAGAAATTACTTGAAACTGGGAATAATCCTGTTGACTGCAGTGGGAATAATATCTGGGAAGACTTGTGCAGGAACTGAAGCAATCAGGACTGGGTCCTGAAATAAGTATTTTCTCTAATGCAACCATAGCCTTGTCTAATGTCTAACTGATGTGCTCTTTCAAACAGATACTAATTTTGTCTTGGGTAATGCCCAGATAGTGGATTGGCCCATTGTCTACAGCAACGATGGATTTTGCAAGCTATCAGGATATCACAGAGCAGAAGTTATGCAAAAAAGCAGCACCTGCAGGTATTTGAGAACAGATTTATTTTCTGTTAAATAGCTTGTAGTGTTGTGCTTGTTGCTTGAGGAGAAAAGAAATCTGTTTATTCCAGTTTTGTCTTTTATCTCCTGGGGCTGCATCTGTCAAACATGCTTTCCAGGTGAAACAAAATCAAAGAAGGGCTATTTCTAAATAGGTCCTTTTCACACTGTAAACAAATGGCTTTGTGTCTTTGTCTAGTATCTGACTTGAATTTCTCGTTTTATTTGTAGTTTTATGTATGGAGAGCTGACAGACAAAGATACAATTGACAAGGTCCGGCAAACATTTGAGAACTATGAGATGAACTCCTTTGAAATCTTGATGTACAAGAAGAACAGTAAGTAGTTGATTGGTTTGTTCGTTAATGTAGGTGTGTAAAGTTGTTTTAAATTATAGTGTAAGCTGCAACTCTGTCAGGCCGAAGGACTGTGCTTTATCTAGGGCTGAATAAGCCCCATATGAGGGAGAAATGAGAACATTAGGGACGAAGGTCACTCAGGGAGGCAGATGAAGCTCTCAAATTTGTTCCGATGTTTAGAGCAATTTGTGTGGGATGCTTGAAGACAACACCCAAGATTCCATCAGCAATGATAATACACAAGCTAGGGTTGTGCAAATGGTTTCTGTTACAGAGAACATGCTTTTTCAATTTTTAAAAATTTCATATAGCAAAGCCAGTATGTTGTTTCAGAATAAAAAGAACCCTTCTTTTGTTTTAGAAGCTGAACTACTTCTAACAGTTTCAGATGAAACTGTCTTTTGTTTTGGACAAAACTTCCTTAATTGGGATATGATTTTTTTCCTAGGAATTTCAGTCTGTCTGTAACTGCACATGTCAACAACTGAACTACTTGCCCAAAACGTGTTGCCCCATCTAGTGTGGACTATGTCATGGCAGAGTTATTGTCATCTACTTCATGTCACCTGAAGTGTAAATACACTGAGGTCTTCAGCCTGGCCAGATGTTAAGCTGAAAGTCTGCATTCTGTAACTTATTTTGCTCTTGACAATTTTGCCTTCTAATCATGAAACTGGTAGTGTCTGTGTACAGGGGAGGGTCCCTTGCAGAAGCATCCTGTTAGCAGCTCCTTCCCATTACAGCTGTGATGATCAATTTGATCAGTTCTACATTAGTGGGTATGGGGAAATGTAACCATAAAATGTAACTTAAACTGCAGTTTTGTTTTGACAGTTAAGTTTATTGCTGCTTTGTTTCTTGTTAGAAAGACCAGTTTTCTGGGAAAAGGTTATCCAATCTATATGTATGTGTGAACCGTTGGTATTTCTGTTGTCGTGACCAGCTAGTACTGATAGAGGTTGGTGAGAGAACCACAGGCACTTCACAAAAGCTAGAAGATAATACTTATGTATGCTAGTGCTGATCTGTGGATGTGTGGAGCTGCTTGTTTTCTATCAGAATTAATCTGTTCTTCAAAGAAGTGGTAGTGCCAAAGTACGTGGAATTGGGTTTTGTCATCTTTTAGAGAGGAAAAAACCCACAACCTTGAGAGATTTTTGCTTCATCTCTCTTCTAGTCTTTTTCTTCTCTGTTTAGCCTGTTCAAAGCATCATGATCTCTCACACTGTGCCGTTAGTCAGGGCTCTTCTGGACCACAGTTTTGCTCATCCAACTCATTTGAAAAGCTGTATGTGCTGAATGGCATTGCTTTGTGCTTCTTTCCTTCTAGTATTATCTGCCTCCAGTGTTTACCTATTTCTTAAAGCTGATTTCTGTTCCTAGCTCAGTAAGTGGCTGTAGGGACATATGCAGCTCACAACTATGCATCTAAAGCCAAGTAAATAAGCTGCAGTCATAGAGTCTAGGAGGGTCTGGAATTCTCTCTTAGTTAACAGTGATTTGGCACCAAGAGTCTATGCAGCTACTCTTCTGTCATTGCTGCAGCATATGGCCTGTAGTAGATCCTGGGGCCTCTCTGTCTTTTATTCAGAATTAAAGCAAGGTAACTGTGGAGCGTGGAATGTTTCCTGCCCTGCTGTGCACTTCCCTGAGGAGAGGCGGCCTAGAACAAAGTCCAGCTGTGCAGAAGCTGTGTTGTACGACATGCCAAAAAGCAGAGCTGCGATGGTTCTGCTGTGTGTGCAGAGGGTCACAGGCATGGGAAAAAGGAAAGCACAGAGTCTGCTTTTAAGTTTAACAAAATGCAGTGCTCTTATGTTTGTTAGATTCATAGCTTTAGAGGTACATTAACTACTGTTGAAGAGACTGACTAATAACACTAGAGTTGTAACTGAAAAATACCGAAAAGGGGACATCCTGGAGCTTTTTCTCAGGATCAGCCACATCGTAGAAAAACACTGTCTTGTTTGCTAGACTGCCAGACTGCTAAGTGGTCTTGCCTTTGTGGTCACCTTACCTCTGCCTGCAACTATGGCAGTTGCCTGCCTGGGCAATGGATGTGATTGGTTTCAACCTATTCTCAGTTTGAAGGTTTTGGAAAGGACCCTGAATTTTGTTAGATATCTTTTTTCCCCTGCTCTTTGTTTCTTTTTTTGTCTCTCTATTCTTCCCTTATTCTATTTTTCTTCTTCAAATTAGCCAATAAATTAGACAGGAAGTAGATTTTTGTTGTTCTTTACTTGTCCACTCCCTCCCTATAAACTAACAGTCATGATAAATAGCAAGTTTTTCTTCCATTTTTGTGTTGAATAATTGGTACATTTTCCACAGCCTGCACATTTAATGTACTTCTAGCTGTTTTAACAATACAATCTCCCATTTCGGGGGAAAAAAGGAAAACAAAGTAGGAGTTTCAAGTAAACATGATGTTGCTAGTGCACGTTGATCTTCATCTTGTATCTTTAGGAGCAGCAGTCATCTCTCTTTCTCTATCTGAGTAACAAGTCTGATCTTACACTAGACACGTCAACAATAGATTGAGACCTTTAATAATGCTACAAGAAGTGATAGGCTTTTTTTTTTTTTTGACACTGCACTCTCCATGGTGGTGACCCAGTGCTAGTATTAACTTGGTTGTCTGATAAGAATACCCCATCCAGATGATGATAGGTACAGTATATCCAGCAGCTTCATTGCAATTCACAATATCAACTCTAGAAACAACATAGGCTATAGTACTCAGAAGAATGATACAATTATAATTGCTTCCTGGAAATGCGGAGCTCCTTCAGGATAATTGGAAGCAATTGGAGCAAGCAGGTGCACAGCTACCAGATTTTTGTCATTGTTGCTCTGATGCCATTCTGTTGCATTCAGTGGAGATTCGTGGTCATACCTGGAAGGAGACAAAGTGAAAGCTTTCTTTAATCTGGACTGCAAAATGAAAACAGACAGGTTGACAGTAATTTTATGTGAGAGCTCCTGTTCCATTGTTTGATTAGATGTGAGTGTCCAGTGATGATGGATGTATTGTTTATTTTTATATGGGAAAATCAAAACATTGCAAAGTCTTACTGAGATCAGTGGAGTTACGTTAACTTACGCCAAGGAAGGATACGGCCTGATGTATTAGAAAATATTTTGTATGTAGTCTTAGTCATATCTTAGTTTATCTGTACTGATGTAGCTTAAACATCTAGCTTCTTATGAGACTTTGACAGCCATTTGTTAGGTTTTTACACTTTGTGGTCAGCCTCATAAATTAAAATGGCTGAGTAAATTAAATTTGGACTTTCGTTGCCTGGTTTTCCATCTACAACATAGGTCTGTGTTAGAAGCAGTGCAAAAGCAGGCTTCTTCTAGATGCACTTGCTTCCATTATTGGCTGAAGTAAATTTTTGTAAGAATATAAGTTTACTTGCTTCTGTCCGCCTCTGAAGAGGTGATGGCCATTTGAAATCTAACCCCCTTTTCTATGCAGTACTTGATCTGCTTCAGTGGAAGAGTATCTGAAGTGGGCTGGACTCTTCAAAACCAAAATGCATGAAAAGTTACAAAGAGTCTCCAAGCGTCCCCTGTCTGAGCAAAGTCATTCCCACTGCTCCCAGTGCTGCAGAGGGTGATAAGACACAATTTTTTTGGATTTTTTTATTTTCTCAGAGGTTTTCTGCAGGGGAGGCCAGTGGAATGGCAGCAGCCAAGGGGTTGGCTGTAGGTAATTATTTTGTGCACTGCAAGGTGGTTTGGATAAGCAGTGGCTCTTCTCTGAGTATCTATATTATGGTGAGAGTCCCAAAGGCTGGACTTCACTTTCAGTTTGTGCTGGGGTTCACTTCCCTGTTTTGCCAGGTGCTTGAATGTTTAACAAATTTAATACCATGAATATTTGTGTGGGGTTTTTTTTGTTTTGTTTGTTGGATGTTTTTTTAACACACGCACCATCCTACCACAGTGTATTAGAAGGCTTTCAGATGTCAAAGAATGACAAGCCCAAAAAAGTGATTTTGTAGATTCTGTTTGGACTTACCTTTGGCACCAGTGCTTTCTACAGAGGTTAACAAACAGACAAACAACCCCATCCTAATTTAAAGAGAGCAAAATTCACTTCAGGGTGGTAGACCTGTGATTGCACACCACTAGGGAGAGTTTCTCATAACTGTTATTGGTTAAAACCATTTAAAACCATTTATTTTTGTGTGCTGTGCCTCTAGTGTCTCCAGATGGAAAACTTTGCTAAACAAAATCATCGCATAGGATCAGAAGCAGGAAAGAATGAGGGTGTTGGAATGAAGTGGCATGTATCATCGTGAGCCTCTCATTGAAATCCAACTCCGTATTTGTCAAGCAGCATGCACGCTTGTATCTCCTTTTCTGTGAAATGCATTTGCATGAGTTCAGTTACCTTCAGCAAGGTCAATTCTAAGTATTTTGGATTCATAAAACTGATAATTCCCATTGATCTTGTCAACTTCAAATGCGTTGGCAAGCAAGACCTGCTGTCATCTCCTCAAACATATACAGAACAGTAAGACTTTCCAGTAGTAATCCTTAAGTATTTTATCTGGTGTAAATGAAAAGAAGATTTCAAAACTTCCCTGTGTCCTCCTCTTCCTTATACTCTCTTTCTGTTCTTCAGAGAACTCAGAATTGGGTAAACCATATCAACACTGCTGCAGTACAAGTGTGTGTGCTGAACGTTTTCCCTACTGTGTTGTTTCAGTGTTTTAGGCTAACCCCTGTGCGTAGCGATTTCACCTTTGGGGACTGAAAGTGATTTTCGTTATCGTAGCATGTAAAGATCTGACCTTTAGAAGCATTTGCTGCCCGAGCATAGCAGCACCAGATGTGGAAAACGTGAAGGTAACAGTTTTTAAAGTGCTGGAAATGTATTTTAAGGTCTATTACTATTGGCACAGAGTGGTGAGCTACATACTGAGTTGGTTTGTTCTCATTTAGTGCATACTCCCTGCTAGAGGGTAGAGTCTATAGGAAGACTTTTTCTCTTTGTCTTGCATGGTCAAATGTCAGAGGCTCTTCTGTGCTTCTAGTTAAAATTTGTATGGATATAGTGGCTTGCCCAACTCTTTCTGATCATGCCTCAGCAGCTGTTTTTCTAATTTGATATTGGACAAACTATTCGATCTCTGTGGGATGCAGACAAACAATCTCATACTGAGTACCTGGGCATAAGTGAAGCTCCAAAAGGGGTGACTAATGGTCAGCCATGCTGTTTATATAGCTGAAGTCCTGCTGTCTGCATTACTGCATGTAGGACTTGGTGGAGACACAGCACATGCTTCTAGCCTTCTCATTTCAATACTGCTTGACTGTTCACCTTCAGGGTAATACCTGTCTGATGACTGTTTGACTGAAACATTATCAAGTACTGCAGAGGTTGTGCTGCTTTGAGGAAACTTGCCCCATTCAATAAGGGCACTGAAGACGTCAGCTGAATTGTCAAAACTTGTTTTTTTCATTATCTTTATTAACTAGTTTTGTTTTACTTTGTGGGAAGAAAAATTGCTTATTGGAGTTTTATTTAGGCAATGTTCTTTGTGTAATTTTGAAAAGCAGCTGGTAAATTGACCTCTGATTAAATGGTTCAAGGTATGGGGAAAGAACGTATTTAGACAGTGATTTTGATATTCATTGTAGCGTATTTTTGCTTGACGGGAGGGAAAACTGAAGGAGGGGTCATCAGGATGGTTAGGGGGAGAAGCAGGAATAGACCTTTAACGTCTCATTCACTTTGATACTATGAGAGTTTCTGAAGGACCTCAACCAAAGTTAAATAGCATGTTAAATGCTGGTGTTCCGCTCAGCAAGGGGCTGAACATATCACTGTTGAAATACACAGGACTGGAAAGGAGGAGAGGGAAGAGCCTGTAGTTTTTGTGTTACAGATGGGAAATTATAAGGTGTGGAGATGTTTACTGTGTGTTAGTCTGAAGAAGACTTGGGACCTGAACCACAGCTCTTAAAATCACCTTGCCTTGAAGGCAACACTGTAAGTACTGTGCTCAGGCCAGTGAAAACTACCAAGAGCTCCATCTTTTCATTCTGGAATTAGCTACGTAACTTTGGTTCCATGAGAGAAGCTGGTCCTACGGCTACTGTCAGAAGTTCAGTGTAGATTTTAATTTCTTCCCAGTTGTTCACACTGCTTCTCCACCAGCTTTGAAGTGACATTCCCTTTTCTAGCAGGATTGGTCCTATGCCATTAGACAAACTCTGTATTCTTTCACTGTTGATTGCAAATCTAACAGAAGCCAACGTGGCTCACGAGTGTTTACTTCTTTGTTTGTTCATTGGCATTATCATTGAACTTTGCCAGTGCTGAACACAAAATGTAAATGAAAGTAGATGTACTGTTGGAAACACTAGTAAACAGTTTCTGCATGGCTGTACGTCAGTGCAGGCTGGGGGCATATGATGAAGTTACTCTTGTTTTGCTACGAGAGCTCTGAAACATGCTGCAGTTTCACTCCCTGAATAACCCATAGGCTGAATCTGAAAATCACATTTTTCATTAAAATGGCCTTGTTTGTGCCTCTTGCCAGTGATGATTGTCTGGCTAAGCAGGGACATTGGCTTTGACACCAAGTGTATGAGGGCTGCCTGTAGGAGGTTGAAATTCTAGTTTCCGACCTGATTTATAAGTGGTTTATACTTTAAGCTTTCCTGTTTAATAGTTAAATAAACTGTTTAATGTTTGAAAAGTAAAATTCTTCTGATAATTAAACCAGTATGCAGGAAAAAAAGCTGAGCACAGCCACATCTTGGCTGAGCCTTTCAGTGTGTTCCCACAGTTCAGATCCCAGTTCTGCTATGAATGAGCTCCTGGTTGCAGAGCACTGTGGAAAGACCGTGCTGTAAGCACTCACCTCATGACTGTATTTTTGTGTCCACTTGTCTCCTATTCACAAAAGAGACTGACAAGATGGTTGGGAACACACTGCAGGGAAAAATACTGAGTAGTGCTGAGGAGACACATAGCCTGGCAGAATTTTCCATCTACCTATTTCTGCTGTTGCTGTGTTACTGTGTAAATCCCAAACTGGAAGATGATTTATGCAAACCATGTGTGCCACCTTGATTGTGTGTTCTGCCCTGGAGTATACCCTGTGTGTGGCACTCTGACTCTCTGGAAATTATAAGGGTACCCAAATAACGACAGTTATCAAAAACACCTACTTTTAGCTATCAAGGATATCTGACTCTTTCTTGTTGCCTGTGGGGTACATCACTAAGGTCTACACTTGATTCTAGGTAAAACAGTGTTTTGTTTTCCTTTTTACTATAAATAATGCAACAGAGGAGTGGGAGTCAAGGGAGTCGGAAAGTAAGAACCCTGCTGATATAAGCTTTTTGCCCTGCAGCAGCCTTCTACAGGTTATCAGGGAAAAGTCTTTCCTTTTGCTGTATTCAGAACATCTTAGAAAAATCTTGCAACAACATATCATACCATAATCATAAAGAGAAGATGACAGCACGCATCTGACAAAAAGCCAGAATGAGAGGGTGAATTGCATACTTTCTGTTTGTTTCTGTGATTTGTACAGCATCTTCAAAAGCAGGGTAATAAGTTTTTACAGCTGTGAGAGGCAGACATGAAGTTGAGTATGTAATTCAACCTCAATGCTATGAAGGTTAATATTATGAGCAGCCTGTATTATGGCTGTAGCTTGAAGTAGGAAAACAATACAAAGTGGTTTTGGGGAGGGGAAAAAAACCGTAATCAAAAAAGCAAGTGCATGTAGATGGAGATCAAAAAGCAAGGCTGTAGATGGAGATCCTGGTTGATTAAAAAGTTGCAGTGTTAGTGAAAGGTGTTGAAGTGGATAAAATAATAAACAATTAGTCACCAAGGACTCTGTGTAAAAGCAAGATACAGATTTGATCAGCCCCAGAAGAGTTCACATGTGAAGATGGGAAAAACAAGTAGGCAGAAGAAATGGAGATAGGCAATTTTAGGAGGTCCTGAGAAAGGGTAGTGTAAAGGGTGTTACTGTCTTGAAAATTGCTGTTGGCTGCTTTGTGGCAGCATCTTCTAAGCTCATTAGCAAGTTAGCAATGATTTTACTGGCACAGTTACTTTGCTGAATCTTTTCTTGCATTTAGCATTTTTGTTTACTTGTACTTTATTGGAAGGGGTTGTTCAGGAATGCTAAGTCTTTAAAAAAAAAAAATATATATATTGACCCCTGAATACTTTTGGCCATGCAGGCATGCTCCAGAAACGACCATCAGTGATTCCATCTGGATTTCTCTGCGTTTTGAGCAGAGGCCTCCATGCATCATATACCCTGCTGTTTATAGAGGTTGCTGTACATATGGCATGGAATCTCAGCCAGGGTTTGAAACTGCCTGTGCGACGCAGGCACAGTGGGAGCCCTAGGAATTGAACTTCATTTATGGAAGTTGTCCATGGGTATTGGAGATGCCCTGGCTTTCTGTGGCCAGAAAAGATTGCTAAGCACAGAAGCTGGGAAACAGCCAGGTGAGGCGCTGGTAGCAACAACTTCTGTTTTATTAGCATAGTTGGGAAAAAAGGTGCCTTTGCTTGCTTTGCTGAACAGTACCTTATGAACTACCTGAGGTTTTCCTGTGACCCTTTGGCAGTCAGGAAGCACAAGTGGCCCTAGTTGTAACTAACTATTGCATGAAATATAGAATGTTGTACTCATGTTAAAATACTGAGCAATTCAGGTGAAAGAGAATCTGATCTCTAGCTTAGAGGAGGGTCCTGTGATCTAGAAAGAAAAGAAACAGTCTTCTAAGATCACCCTTTCTAAAATAGGCTTTCCTGCATGAGTGACAAAAATTATGCGTGGTGCTGTTTATTCTGGCTTTCCCAGATCATCAAAATCCTGCTGATTTTTACATCTTATATTGGCCCCTGGTATGCAGACCCTTCTCTCCAAGTATAGCTCACAAGAGACACTCAAGAGAAATGTTGCTTACAAGAAGCAAGCCTAAATCCTCTCTTTGGCTCTTACATCTTATGTCTGCAAAAGCAATGGTGAGTTTTTCCATTATTGTTGAGGGTGCAGGGGCAGTCTGAAAACTCATGTACAAGCTCCCAGCAGGCCCGGGCCTGGTGACCCTGGAGTCTCCTAATTGCCATGTACGTCACAGTTGGAGGAGGATTTAGCTTTTTATGACCAAAGTTAAGACTGGAGACTTAAAAATGGTGCCTTTAAGGAGGCCTTTAAGGAAGCCAACTGCTTTGTTCTGAGCTGTCCAATTAGCTTATACTCAAATGTCACTAACATTGGCGTGGTGACTCCTGTGAAACGAGAGCGGTAGACACCGTCTTGTTACATGGAACTTCATTGCTATCACTAGGGTATTTTCAGCAGCCTCAGCAGAACTGCCAAAAATATAGAAAGGCAGGGCTGACTGACGGGTTTGCTCCTCAAGGTGATCTGTGAGGATAAATGTCAGGGAAAATTGACAGCAGCATCTGAAGGGTCATTATCTGGGATCATCTTTTTCTGTGATGTGCAGGCTCTAATCTCTCAAGCAGTTTTCGTTAGTAGTTTATCTACTGCAGTAATTAGAAAAGTACAGTTCTTATGCAGTACAACTTACTCCTATCCACAGCCCCTGGCCTGATCCTGATGGCTTGTTCTTTCCTGAATTAAGTGGAGTCTTGCTTCACGCTGGAGTGATTGTGAGCAGGCTCAGGACAAGGCAAGCTGAAAGGCAGCGTGTAAAGGATTTCCCTTGTGTGGGAGGATTTGCAGGCTAGACCAGAGCTCCCAGAGCCTCGCTCTTGAAGCCGGGCATAGGCTGATGTAGTTGTTGGGGAATGGTGCTGCCTGTTTGCAGAGAAGGATAAGGTCAACCAAACTGGTCATGCTCTTGAGTTGGGACTCTGTATTATGGTCATGATCTAGGCACAGTTGGCCTGTTCTCAAGTCCTGCACAGAACCAGCAAGATTGTGTTGTGTGCACCCATTGCATGTACATGGGTCTCTTTCAGGAGATCACAAACCACTTCATAAGTTCAAGTATTCACTTTGTAGATGAAGCCTAGAAATAGTGAGTGATTCCTGAAGACTAAAAAGCTAATCAGAGGCAGAACAGAGAACTTAACTAACACTCTTGTCAGCTGCTTTGTCATTTTTCCTAATGGTGTTTGCAAAAAACCCAACGTTAAAGTAACATTTACAGATGGCTGATTTTGAATTGTAAACATCTAAACTAGCACATTGACTGTTCTGCCTACCATTGACCAACTTTGATATGTTTGTTTCCAGGAACACCTGTCTGGTTCTTTGTGAAAATTGCTCCAATTCGAAATGAGCAGGATAAAGTGGTTTTATTTCTTTGCACTTTCAATGACATAACGGCTTTCAAGCAGCCCATTGAGGATGATTCATGTAAAGGTTTGTCTTTTTCACAATTATATATGTATGCTGCTTCTGTTTGTTTGCCCTGGTCTTGAAAGAGCTGAAGTCCTTTAAATACCAAAGCCAAAGAATTAGATGTTAAAATAGCCTGTAGCTATGCCACTGGGGACTGCATTTGTGCAAGGAATGGTTGCTGGTTTCCTAAGCAAATTGGCTCTGGCCTGCACTGGAAAGGGTCATTGCCAATGCAACCCCCAAGTGCTTCAGGAAGCAGAGTTTACTCAGCAAATAGGTGCTGCTCTTCCTTCTAAATTCATTATTAATCCACACTCCAGCATAGCCTTCAAGTAGTCACAGTGTTGCTAAACAACCTCTTTGATGTCAGAGGGAACTGTAGGGTCTTGGGCCCTGTACAAATTGTGCATGGCACTGTATGCAAAAACTGAGGAATTAACCCTGTCTGAGTCTAGGAAAGCTCTCAGTAATTTCATTCTGCCTGGCTTTACGTTACTTCCCATTATTATGGGATTCCTTATATGAAAGTTCTGGACTAGTTTCTTTTAACATATGTGAAGGGATTCCCATCATCTTAAGTTGAATCAGGTTTAAGCTGTCCTGGTGAGTGAAGTAGCATTTCTGTGTTTTGCTGTTAACCCTTTGCTGAGTTACACCCTGGAAACCTGGAAGCAAATGCAGTTATGACAGCAGCACAAACTTGCACTCAGGTTCAGATCCTGTGAGAAACAGACCTTTTGTACCCATATGGAGAATTACAGAGACTTGCGTCCTCTGGGGTAAAAAAAGACGTAAGTTCTCCTGTTGTTTGCATTTTTGTAGTATTTAATAATATTTGTAGTATTAAATTAAACAGGAAACTTACTGTGAAGGTGAACTGATTTACATTTTTTCTCAAAATGTTATTCTTTAAAAATGTAGTTTCTCAAAGTGGAAACACCTGTTACCATGAAGAAGGAAGTACAACCTTGAGAAACATACCCTCTTCCAGGCTATGTGGGTTATTTTTTTCTCTTTTTAATGCTATTTGTTTGGTTCTTCATTGTTTTAATAAAACTAAAAAATGTATCTTGTCGGAAAGGTTGGATCTATGGTATCTTTTTCCCTGCCTAGTGGTCTTCACTGTATCCTGATGAGGACTGACAGCAAAGATAAATCAGCATGATGCAGTAAAGCTGGCTCTCCGTTATTTGCTGGGAGTTAAGGCCCTTGCTTCATTTAGTTGATACGTAGGACTTTCAGTCCTATATGCGCTCTTGTGAAAAGAGTTTGTCCTTCACTTTCAACACTAGGAAGCACTGTAACCTTTTTGTTTTCAAGAGAAGTATGTTGAAGGAAAGAATACTAACTTTTTTTTTTAAATCTCCTTTGGATCTTGAAATCACGATGTTCTTACAGTGATCACATTAATTCTTAGCAGTTTCATATCTAAAGCAATATAAGCACTAAACCTACATATAAGTGCACCAAGTTGCAGAATAGTTGAGATGATAAGCAAAATTTCTTCATCTGGCCCATGGAAACTGGCTAAGTGACTAGGAAAAGTTGCAGACAGAGCAGAAAAACTGGGCACGTTATTTAAAGGCCACTGATTTACAACTCTGTACTCCTTCCCTGAATGTACAACTTTATAGTTGTAGAAGAGTTCATGCACTAAATGAGTCTTCCAAATATTGTTTCTGAATATCCTAAAATTAATGAAGTTACATCAGTTTCATGCTGGTAAAGAGTTCTCCGGTGCTGTGTACACAAAACAAACATGATATAAATGAAACTGCACATTCCCTTCTAATCCTTAATTTATCCCCTATGCCTTTCTTCTGTAAGTTGCTACTTGCTGTAGGCTAGCTTTGGAATTCTGTTGCATGCATCTCAGGAGGTGATATTGTATCAGTCACTTGATGGCTAGATGAGCAATTTCTTGGAAAAGAAGAGCTGATTTGTCACACAATTGAAGAATTTTACATGCATGACCATGTCTTTAATATTACATCTCATTATGCAATTGTGTACTGTGAGGGGGAGAAAAAAGGCAGAATATGGAGTGTCAGACAGTTGTCTGCAGTGGGCTCTAGGATTCATGGAGGGGAAAAACATTTCTGGAAGATCTAAAAAAGGTAAAATTGTATTAGCTTCTTCTAAGAATCATTGCTTTTACAGACCTGAGCTTTGAAGAGCTTCTTTGCACCATGTACACCATTACATAGGAATCTCGTAGCATGGTTTTAAAGGATGGCAGTTTTCATAGGAATGTTTCTCATATTCTAAAACCAAATGAACTCCTAATCTGAACTTAGAGATTTATGGTTTAATTGAAACAACTGAAAACTGATTGCTAAATCAATTGTTTTTCCTTCTTTAACCTTCAATCAGCTCAGTTGTTTTCTTTTACTGTGTATATATGTAAAATCTGTTTCCTGTGCATATGACTACTTAATATGTAATAGGCCATCTGCATATGCAGATATTTTATTAACATATGTGCTATTTGTACAGTTGCAGACTGGCATAGCATAAAGTATTTGTGTTTTCAAAATCAATGCCTGTATGTCTGTGTAAAGAAAAATGTTACATAGTACAAGAACATGGTCAATTTAAAGAGCAACTAATCTGTCAGGCTAAACCTGCTTAGCTGTGGTATGTCTTCGTTCTCTATCACCTGCTGGCAATTTCAAACATGATTGTTTAGCTGCAAAAGATGTAGTGATGCCTTGAGTGAAAAGTGTTGAGCTCTAATGACAGGTGTTTGACTTGTTCACAGAAACGAATAGGCATCTGAAGGTGACCCAGAGAGATAGAAGGTCCCAGTACCATTTTTCATTCTTAGTGATTTTTTGTTTATTATAATATCAGACATGGGAATAGATGAAACAAAAAAAAATTTCTAAAATAATGTAAAAAATAGACTTCTAATTGTAGTCTCTTTGTTATTTGATTCAGATAATTTACTAGATGTTTATTTTATGACTGCCATAGAAGTTAAGTAAATTTGCTTTTAAATGCAGCAGCTTTAAAAATAGTGCATTCTAAATAAAACAACTTAAAAATAGTGTGTCAGTGATAATGATGATATAATATTTTTAAATAGCCTCTTTCCACTCTTCCCTGTATGCTTGCCCCTTTAAAAAAATCAGGAAAAAAATAGGTTTGCTAGAATAGAAGTAGGCAAAATCAAGCTATAGCATAGCTAAATTTGGCTTGTAAAGTGATAGGTCACCTTCTTAGCTGAATTTTAGAGTATATGCTATATTTAGAATTCATGCATTTTGTCTGTATGTCTCTCTTTCAGTTGAGATCTAACACACCAAGTATGAGATGTTTGAGAATAGTGCATAAAGTGGAATGTATCACTTTATGAAAACAATAATTTGTGCAGACAAATAGAATCTGTGCATGTACTCTGTAGCTAGTAAGAAGTTTGCCTGAACAAGATTTGCATGTATGAATACTATATGAACATATTCAGATGCATCCATGCTGCTTTATAAAAGTTTGGAAATTATGCTTTGTATCCTAATTTTTGCTGTTGATACTTTGCTTTTATACAAAAAAAGTGATCACATTTAACATCACTGAATCGTATGGGAGAATGATTGTTAGCCTCCTAGCTATTGTAACCTCCTGTGCTTTGCAGAAATCATCAGTTATCATCTCCTCTGCAGAAGAAGCTTTATTTCATTTCACAGCTAAGCTGTTCTTTGCATCACAAGCAGGACTAAACAAAAAATAATATTTTGATCGCCTCCTTCATCTTAATTCAGGGAAAACTCCCAAGTGTTTCCTTTTTTTCCTTTTTGTTTCTGTGGGTTTTTTTTGTTGCTGTCTAATTTTTTGTTCTGTTTTTAAAGATGTATTTATATGAGCAGAGCCAGTGTTTGAAATATTTTGATTAAGTTATACTCTACTTTCATCTAGATGAAATGTTTTTCTTAAAAAAGGAAACAAATGAAAGGGAAGTGGTGAGTATATTAAAAAACTTTGGTATGCTTTCCCAGTCCAGATGGAAAAATAAGACCGTTTTAGTCATGAAGTTTTGAAGGGAAGGAGCATTAAGACTGCCGAGAGGCATATGGATGTAAGCAGGAATCTTTGATATGCAAGAAAACAAAGGTGGTTTGAGTGGAGGCAAGGACTGCTAGAATCCTGATTCACTCGAATTTGCACAGTTCTGTGTGAACAATAGACCCATGACCAAACAAGCTTATTCTCTAGCAGGCAATGGCTCCTTGTTCTGACTCTAGGGATTATGTAAGTCACGGATCAGCACCTCGATATCAAGGGTTTGGTAATTGCCACACTTCCTAATGTTTGAATTTATGAGTCATTATCAAATTGAGGAGAGTGGTAGGAAACAAATAACTACCTACAAGTAAATAATGAATGTTGTTGTGGATTGAGTATCAACAGATCATGCTCACCTCAAAATACAGAAAATTGGTTTCTTCAACTTAAGAGCATCATTAAATGAAGCTTCATCCCTAAAGAAGAGAAGTCTTGATGAGTTAAACATCACATCACAAAGGTGTATTTCAATGCCATGTTTTCCCATGAAACGAAGCTCAGGGGACAGCTTTTGTCCCTGTTGTGGGCATCTTGTCTTGGGTGTTTTCAGAAGCAGTTTCTATTCAGCTTTTTGCAATGAAATGGTGGAAAAACTGAAAGTGCCCCATGGAATGCAGGAGAGCTGAAATCAGTGCTGTTAGTCTTGAAGGCTTTTCATCCTTTTGAAGCTGGAGATGTTTTAGTGCCATCTCATTGCTTTTGCATGATGATTTCTGCAGAACTGAAAAAGGAGACCAAACAATGATAAAAATGTGTTAAAATTGAAGACAGAGGCACAGGCAAGCACAACCATGGCGCTGGCATCCAGCTTTGTTTTGCTGCTGGGTTCCAAGCTGTCTTCTCTGCTATGTGAGCCCTTGTCTGTTTGAGGAATATATATGCCTATATGAGAATCACCTAGGGTTGTTAGATTTCAATTTAATATGTATTTTCTCTATTTCAAGAGGTAAAGCATGGATGTAGGGATATACCAACTGCTTGTGTTGAAAGAGAACTTGTAATCCATATCATCTGGTTCCCTGTCCTAGCAGGACTAACATCAATATATTCCTATACCATTCTGAAACCTAGTTCCTTGTCTTGGAAAGCTCCATCTTCTTCCTGCAATCAGCTCAGTGACCCTTAGAATTTGATGTTTATGTTCTCTCCTGT
Organism: Himantopus leucocephalus; assembly: GCA_003993805.1. Classification (NCBI taxonomy): domain Eukaryota; kingdom Metazoa; phylum Chordata; class Aves; order Charadriiformes; family Recurvirostridae; genus Himantopus; species Himantopus leucocephalus. The sequence goes on along the minus strand of RSEF01000003.1, from coordinate 25,345,296 downwards.
GGCTTAAGTCCATTATTTGACCTGTCTTCACTGGATAAATATCTGACTTGCTCTAGGCTATGTCTGTCCTTAGGCTTCTGGAGGAAAAATTGCAATACATTCAACAGGTGCTGCTGTCTTTTCAAGCAGTATTGGAAAAGTTATCATTCAGTAGGATTAGTATGGGCATTCTCTCTCATTTTCATTTTCTTTTTCCTATGCCACAATCTGCAGGTCTGCTATGATTATATTTTGAAGTTCCCACATTTTTATCTTCCTTTCACACACAAAAGGGATTACAAGGGGACCGTATTGTGTCCTAAATATGAGATTCATACAGCTGGGATGTTTGCACAGTGATTCAGTGCCTGGGTTTAGGCATTTCATCACACAATGGCATGAGTGATGAGCTCCCATGTGTTGGATCCAATGTATGGAGAAAGTTAGGGTATGTACTCCCAGCCTGCCGTTTTCAGATCAGCACTGGTTCAAAAAGCCAAGCTAAAAAGCCCTGCCTCTTAACACGGTCTCTTGCCTGTACAGTTAGGTTGGTTTTAGACCAGAGTTTCGAGTATGTGGTAAGAGATCTCATGGTCATGGGAACAGTTCTTTCCTGTACCATTTACGTACCCAGAAACAAGATTTGCAACATAGAGCAGGGGAGGTGCTTATAGGGGATGGTGAGGACACAGGAATGGGTTAAACTGTACCTTTCAAAAGGAGATGACTCCTGGGGAGAAGGGGAAGTACCCAAAGGTGATCAGCATTCATAGGCACAAACTATGCCACAGAGATGTCTGGCAGTGCTTTTGTGCAAGAAACCTCAGGTGAGGGGTTTCCTTTTCCTCCTCTCTCTGTTTATGTCTCAATAGCCCAATTCTTAGAAAACTTGATGGCAGGAAGAAAATCCACACTGAAAGTTTGTCCTCAGGTTTTGAACCAAATTTTGAATCTTCCAGGAGAATGCCCTACCTGTTTTGAGTTATTAAAAGGGGCTGCCTGTATTAGCTGGCATTAAAAACATTACGTGTCTGGTAAGGGAGGCAGATTTCGAGTTCCCAAGTGAAGCTCAAACTCTGTCGTCTTTGTCTCCAGAGCTGCCGTTTGCAAACAAGCCCTGTTGGGCTGCCGCCGGCGCGGCGCAGCGCGGGGCGGCCTTCGCTTCAGCACCATGGCCAGCACCACGGGCGCTGCCCTGCTGCAGCGCCGTGCCGCCCGCTCCCCTGGCACCTCTCTGCCGGGGCCGGGAGATGGGGCGAGTGCTTATACCCTCTCGGAGCAAATCCCCCCTCAGGCCTCCTCGATCGGGATTTACATCGCTGGAAATATACCGATGGTCATAGCTTTCTCCCATGGTCCTGTAAAACAGAAAGGAAACGTAGTAGTGCTGACATATAAGTTAGCGAAAGCAAAGTTTTAGGTTGGTATAAATTGCTGTAGTCGTGTTGGCTTTACAAAGGCTATTCTGATTTGTATCAGCTGAAGATTAGTTATTATGAATGGTTTCTCCCACCTGATCCACTCTTTCAGCCTCTACTGGCTTTACTCTGAAGGTAATAAGGCCTTCAAGCCTTAGCTTATCAATTGTAGTTAGATTTCTTCACGTACAGTAGAGGAAGAATACCCTTTATAAATGTATCTTAAAAAAAA